>JACATO010000130.1:0-1200000 GCA_018389105.1 Nautilus pompilius | reverse complement strand
TTCAACATCCCGACGGCTTGCATGCCCTAACTAATAAACTAAAACTATACAGAGCCAAAAGAAAATTACTAAGCGACTACCTTGTAACTGCATTAACCAATTGGATTAATTGCAACATTAACATAGGAACTGACAACAAAGTAAGCTTAGGAACTAATAAATTTGATGTAGACAAATTATTACAACAAGACATCTACCTCTTCCTGTCATCAGGGAATCGGACTACAGGGGTAAGTGGGAAAGCACACTGAGTTCAGGAACACTCCCATGGGACAGGATTTGGAATAGTTCAATTAATCACCTCATGGATGGATACTCCTCTGATATTCATTGGAAAATTATAAGAAATGTACTCCCTACGAGGGAAAATAAGCACAAATGGAAATTATAAATTCTCCAAAATTCCTCACCTGCAATGAGGACGACAAGACAGTAATCCACTGTATATTTTCATGTCCCATGAATACAGAACTGTGGTGCCTAGTCTGCGATTTGATCTCCAAAATTAAAAGTCTCCAGGACAAACTTACTTTGTACTGGCGCTTCTTTGGATTCCTTTCAAGAAATAAAAAGGACTGCCTTTCGAACTTCCTGGTTTTCACCGCCCAGCGGATAACTTGGGATAGCCAGAAGGCTTTAGAGAGTGGTCAGCTCACCTCAACCAAAAAAACTCTTTCAAAACTACGTAACACTTTGGTTACGCAAAAAATATGCAGTCAAACATTAATGATAGAGCAACATATTCATCCATCCTGTTGGTTAATCAACCACGTACTTGGATTCATCACCCCTGATCGTCATCTACAGCTGCACCCGGATCTATCATCTTCACCGACTTTCGACAACTCATCCACTCCAACCATGTCACCGCCAACTTCAACCTGCATTTTAGACCGACCCCCTTGAGTTAATCCCACTGAACCTAGAATCCTTATTCGTAACCTCTCTTATTATAGATCCCAGATTTTAACCTTCCGTTCTGGAACAAAAGATGACTTTAAACTTTCTTTTCAGATATTTCCAAGAAGTTTTTTTAACCCTTCTTTTCGGAATACAATCGTGAAGATTCTAACTTCATTTTCGAAATAAAAGCCAAAGATTTAATTTTTTAGTACCAACCACCAATGTTGGTACTACTTCAAACTCTTTATTTCAGGAAGAAGTTTTTATCCTTCACTTTCGAAACAAGTCAAAGCTTCTATTTATTTATAGCTCACTCCCTCCCCAGATATCAGTCCCCACAAATGGACTAACCATGTTTCTGTCTTCATTTCTAATGATAATTATTTACAGATACCATCTCAAAAGACCCAAAAGGAAGACCTTGATGTGGAATGGGGCGCCGACCATTATGATGAACACCACCGCAATGGTTGGGCTACTTCCCGTCAAGTCACCAACCAGGGAACCTCTGGCTCTCCAACAAGGGATGACCACCAGCAAATTAGTAAACGGAGGAAGAACGTGTCACCATCCATTTTTCAAAAAAGAAAACAAAATTCAGAACCCACCCCCTCCCCTCACTCCAATTGGATTTAATAAAAATAGTGGCCCAAAACTTAACCCCCATAGTCTTATAAGGACATAGAGAGAGAAAACTCTGTTCAGAGAGTTCAGCCTGGAAAAATCCTACTTCTCCTGCAGTTTTTACACAGTTTGGGTAGCCTGCTGCTCTCTTAGCAATAGGTACACATTCACAAAATTATAGGTCGAAATAAGACCTCACTCATAAACAGCTGTGGTGGCTGAATGTGGAACCGGCCCAGCTCCCAACACACAAATCCCCAAAAAAGATCCTGGCTTAATGGTGCCATCTTGTGCTCATCTATAAATATTGAGGGCTAACTGTCCAGCGGCATAGGTAGCCACAAATACCATATCCAAGTTGTAATCTCTGAATTTTTTGGCCTAAGCAGACAATGTTGTTGGTACCTCAGATTCTCATCTGGTTTCCCCATCAGCAATTACAATTAAAATTGGCTTCAGCATGCCATTGGATGTTCTTGCAAATGGAAATGCTGGCAGCTCAACCGAATGTTTCAAATCAAGCACAGGTGAAACTGCTGATGCTTCCCAAAGTCTATGGCTATGTACAGTCTTGTGTAAATTAATAGGAACACCCTAGTTTTGACATTTTTCAACATACAGCTTTTGTACCTCATATGCATGAATAATGTCAATGTATCATCATGAGATGTGATTGTCATTCCTGTTGAAATTGCACCATACATAAATCTGGCCGTAAATTCTTGATTTACAGCAATTCCTCATTTCTTCTTTGAAACTGTTATCTCATTATTTTTGAATGTAGATATAACACCAAGAAAATGAAGCAAAATAAAAATTATGATATGTCAGTGCCTCAAAGAGCTATCACAAAGGAATGCAGGTTTTCTTTAGGTACTGTAAATAAGCTGAGACTGGTTCAGTATCTTCAAAAAAAGAGAGTGGATGTAGATGAAAACGAAGATATAATTGAATGCTGGCATCCATATGGCTTCACTGACTGTAAAGTGAATGGATGAAAATCCAGAAAGCCTTTAAGAAGCAACTTTTAACCACCAAAATGAAAAGAAAACAGCTGGCTTGGACTAAAAGGTTCGAGTTATGGATGGATAAAGGTGCTGTTTTATGATGGTCATTTTGAAGTGCAGGGCCATTGGGGGGGATACTTACTGCTGCTCACATCAGTGTGAAACACCAAGGTGAGATGTTTTGTGGGTGCTCTCTTGCCATGGGACAGATCTAGTAGAAGGCATAATGAACAGCAAGAAATACATTCACATCCGTGAGGGAAGAGTGATTCCTGAGTTAACTAAGCTCTATCCAGATGGTAGCAGTGTGTTCTAGCAGGATCCCGCACCCTGCTACTCATCAAAAACTATAAAGAAGTTTTTCAGATAAAACAACATGAAATGCTTAGACTGGCTTCAAGCTTCCCTGATCTCAACTCGAGAGAGAATTTGTGGGATATCTGTAAAAGACTGAGAAAATTAGATCGCACTAAATAGAATAACTTTTGCTATCAGTTAAGCCTGGTTTTGAGATCCTAAAATTATAAGTATATGCCATGCCAAAACGTGTTGCTGAACTTATTAAGGCGAAAGGCAGATATATTTTATACTAAATTGTGTATGACTATAAATATAACAGAATAAAAGTCATTTCAACAAAAAATTTGCGTTTTCATTAATTTGCACAAGATTGTAGATTGGGCCCAAGTACTTCAGTGCCAGCAGAGACTGATGAAACAAGTTTATATTGTTCAAATTATCATCCAGCAGTTTAATTCTGTACTGCAGGTGCATCACTACTTGTAGGCAGCTGGAAGATTTAGAGGTATGCAAGCTTTGTCGTCTTGGCTTAATAAATACTTTTGATCTCAATTACAGAGCCAGCTTTTAAAAATATTTTACCTATCTTCATGTTCATGCATGAGATCATTCTGAGGCCGCTGCAGTCTTAATGTCACATATGCCAAAAGGTATAAAAATATTCTCAATGTTGAAATCTTTCAGTTTCGCATTAAGTTTATCAATACTTTATTAGATTTCAAGCTGCTGCCTCTGCCTGCACTGCATCAACTATCGCCTGGGGCAGTTAGGGATACTAGTCTTCAAACTGTGATAAACCACTGCATGTTCAGCACATTCTTTTTACTACTACTGCCTTAAATAAAAATTAAGGATGAGAAAAAACTTCTTTTGTTTTTAGTTCACTCTCATTGATAACTGCTTCACAAAATATTTCCATAAATTCTACCTTTGCTCCTGTGAGTGCTTCCACCTATTTCAATATTTACATTTCAACCAAGAGACTCTTCACCCAAGTTTTCTAACAACAATGTATATATTAAAGAGATGTGACAAGGGAAGCTTCCTCCCACACACACTACAGCTTCTGCACCACCCCCGACATTGTTCCTCGATTACTAAGTGTCATTACTGCCCCATTCTTTATGATGTTAAAATTACTTTTTTAGTATATAATTTTTATCTGAAACTTTGTATATCTTGAAGAATATAGCTATACCACTAGAAGTTGTAGATTTAAAATTAAAATGTACACTATAAGTTATAATTTTAAAAAAATAAGTATTTATATACGGTTGATGTGCAGCAGTTTGCTGGCTTTTTTCTCTTCAGTGATACCATAAGCAGTGTTATTGGAATATCTAAAGTTTAAATTACATCTATTACGCATGGCGCTTCTAAACTTATTAGTGAAGTGACAGTGGTCTCACTTTTTATCTCTAATAATAAAAGATTTTTTACAGATGTGACAAAATTCAGAAGCTATATAGTTTGAGATCTTTATTTGTACAAATCATCTCCTCTGGATTTTTTTTTTAGAATTGATTAAATGTTATGTACCTATTTTCAAATAAATTTCAGAAAAATTTCAGCAGCTGTTTGAAATTTAAGGCTTAGATTGCACCAAAGGTGTTGAGGAAGCTAGCTTGCTTTACACACAAATGAAGTAATAACAGTAGCTCAGTCTGTCACATGCCGGTTTTCAGTCATTAACTATTACGAATCAGCATAAAGAGCATCTATAACTAATGCTTGTCTTTTGAATTTATATTTCTAAATATGGGTGTACTTCAATTGATGCTTGCATTTCAATGGTGTCACATTTGTTTGGAGCAAGCTGCATGACTGAAAAACTAGCATGTTACATGGCACCAACTAATATAACAAATGTGTAGTCCTAAGCAAGATGATAGTTGAACATTGGGTTTTCTAAAATTTTTTTTTTTTAATAAACCAGCAACAGATAAAGGTAAATTTTGATTTTCAGATTCCATGGCATATTTGAGAAAGTGGTGAAGAAACTGCTTATGAATGCCGAAGGTGGCACAGTAGTATGTGTATATGGAATCTTCGACATCACCTCTCTTTAATTTTTATTAGGAAACTAAAGTGAAGCAAGTCTCTGATTGAAACAAAAATATTGAAAATAGGTGGCATAGAATTCCCCTCCACATATACTACTATCTGACACTTTTTTTTTTGATTTTCCAAAAAATTGTTAATAAGCACTTGGTAGTTATTAACAATAATTCAAATCTCTTCTTTTTTCATTCATTCATCCAGCAAAATGAATTTACAGCTAACAAAGAATGCATTAGATTCAATTTAATGGGATGTACTGCAATATCATTGACTGCCCATGTGTAGACAGCAGTAATTGAATAAAAGTGGATGGGTGTACTGGCAGCAAGTACCAAAGTTGGCTTAATTCACCCATACATTTGAAAATAGTTACAATGCTGTTGCAAAGGAGTCAGACTGGTGTGGGCATACACACTCATATCAACAGATCCTGATCTATGGTAGGATTTTGCAAAAGGCTATATACACAAGTTTTGAATGCAAAAATCGTAATATACATTGACATTGGTGTCAAGCATTGGAATTTCCACTGTATTTATTAATATCAAATAATTTTATTATGCAAGCATGTTGCATACCACCTCCCTCTATGATAATCAAAACTTGATCATTTGGCACACACAGCTTACCTTTTTTATTGATCATGCCATATATGGATGGTCCCTTTGCGCATGAACTCGTGTTTTAGATGTAGGAGGAAACCTACATGACCAACTGGTGAAGAAACCATGCCAGGGAGATAAGCTGGCTCTTGGGCCTTGACTTTAGTAGTCCAACAGTCTACCATTGGACAATCATGCTGACTGATCTTCACTTTCTGCTCAACTGAGAGCAGTTCAACATAGTTTCATTTTGACAGTAAATAAGTTAAAAGATTAAAAACAATGATTAAGTGGTATTGTCACTAAGCAGTGAGGCTGGACAAGATTGTTTTTAACCCCCCCCCAATTTTCATAGCCTTCTGGCAAGAGCACTGGGCCTCTTGACAGTATGACTGACCACATTCCCATTAAGTGGCTAGAATTGCATTTTAAAATATCATTTTTCTGGGATTTATCGAAAATAAGTTGATGTTTCGATTAAAGGTGATGATAAAAGTGGTGACTATCTAAAATTCCATTTATATGGTAAATGCCACAAATGTTTTATTGCAGTAATAGCCAAGAGCACCAGCAGTTTATGCACTTCTGATCACAGTTCATATTAAGAATCACCTATAAAAAAGAAATTTTAAATTATCTTCTGCTTGGTTTGTTATACAAACATTTACTTAGTATTTACCCATTACACCGTGCTGCCAATTCGATCACTAACCTTACATGACAACATTCAGTTGACTAAAAATAACCATATAGTGCATTCAAAAGTGTTTAAAAACTAAAAGATTTATTTTGTTTAAATTATTTAAAAAATATTTAAAAAGCAGAATTCATTTTTAATACTCAAAATTTTTTCTTTTCATAATATATAATGAAAAGCCATGATACCTTTTGCAGAAATACTTTCATCAAAAAGAAGTGGGCTTCAGACTGCCAAAGTCCAGCTCCAAGCCCATTCCAATCTTGCCTTATGATTGCTGATCTAAGGACATGTGAAATACTAGATAAATAATATGTACCGAATTTTTACAATCTAGTCAGATATATGGGTCCCACAGGCCTGTCAAGATAGTGCAGTTACATTGAGCATGATGTAAAGTTTTTTTTAGCAGTGAGTGCTGTTGTGGCACCCCAGCCAGATCTTTTATAAACTGAACTGGTCTCTGCATTTGCCAGTCAGCTAATAACATTGTCTTACACCAAGTTCAGCAGCCACATCTGTCTGTCTACTTTCAGTAGGTTTTATATCAAATTTAACCATTTTTATGTTAATATGGAATTACCTAAGTGACTTGGACAGGGCGTTTTACTACATGTCCAGCACATGGGTACCGAGCATGATCCCGGGTGGCGGATTCGGGAAAGGCCTCCAGATATGGAAGTTAGCTGCAAAATAAGCTGTTCCCAGTCATGGACCAAACTGGTGTTGGTTCTATCAGGACTGGGTGGGGTAGCTTGTGGCAAAGCTACTCCTAAAATGCCCAAGTGTCCTATGACAGAGCCAGCAGGTGGGCAAGGGCCACCTTAAAAGCCCTGCCCCGGGGTGGGATCCTCGGAGAGACAATGCCCCCCGTGCTCCCAGGGTAGGATGTATAAGCCAGGAACTAAGGGCAGGGTAACCCCTACAGAAAACCTAGAGAGCTGAAGTCAGAGGCCAGTGCACCTTATGTAAACGGCGAACGCTAAGTGGTGGTGGTGGTATGACTTTTGTAGGTACGCCCCACCCAGAGACAAAGATCCTCATAGAATAGAATTGTCATATGACAAACCTTAAACTAACAGAGTTGAAGGATCATGATATACCTACAATGGCCAAGGCAAATGTAAATACTTGCACAAGAGGGCCCCATACGTTTTGTTCTGCATATGAGAAATACTGATGCAACCACCTATGTAGAAATTAGAAATTTTATCCTGTAGCTTGAAAATATATAATTCTTAGAAATTCAATCATTTTCTTTGTGTAGGTAGTTATTTATAATCAATAACTGGAAAAGCTGTACACAACACAAAAGATATATTTATTTTCACCTGATGAAAGATCCTAATGAGACGATATCTTTCATACACAAACATTAGTAATTTAGTTCTGTTCAACAAAATTCTTTTTATAGACAAATTATTAAAATCCTCTTGGAAAAAATTGTTTAAATAAGGGGAGCAAACAAACCAGTTTGCAAAAGTTAAAAAAAAAAAAAAAAAACACACGACCTTGAAAGTACACAAATTGAAATAAAAGATGCCCATTTTCAACCGTGAACATCTATTTGGCCAACAGTGGGCCAAGGTGCTGAAGAACAAAACCGTCACCTTAGTTTTTATCAAGAACACTTTTCAAGGTATTGGCTCAAAAGAATCTCTGGTGGATCAAAGAAATTGTGATTATTTTCCACTTCTGTTTTGCGAATGTCTCCATCATTAAAACCTGTCAAAAACAAAAATGTCAGAGTGAAAGTTGTACTAACTGGAGAAATATAAAGCTGCTTTGCATCAATACATTTTAAATAAAAACCACATTCTTTAATTGAACTATCTTAACGTTAAGTCTAAAGGTAAGGAATCTTTTAAACAAACTACTACATTTAATCTTCGCATGCATTTATCTATTCATTCCAACATACCATTTAGACTCACATGACCTAGTTAATGTGTAATTAATAACACGTTTCCAACACTATACTAAGTTTTTTTTTTTGGTTGATTGAATAGGTAAAATAATGTCAGAATTTTTTTAGTTTTTTCATTTGCATGTACAAAAATAAGGATATAATATTTTCAAAAAATATGTAGAAAGAGGTTTTTCTTTAATAGATAAAACTGAACAAAAAAAAATCACAATCTCAGTAATTTCAAATAAAACACTTAACAGCGGTTTTATTTCTAATAAAATGCACTTTAAAGACAACAAATCTACATTTTAAAATTGATTTATGCTAGCATCATCTTCACATAGTACCAGCTGATTTCTTCAGAGTAAATACAACAAATACTACGTTCGAGGCAGGTGAGTACACAACAGCTACAACAGAGGAAAGACCTTGTTAAAACTATTTAGAATACTCAAGGAAACACTTGTACAGTGCTGCTGACTGGATGCCAGACTTGACCAAGTCCTCTGACATCTAAATGCCAAAAATAAAAACAAACAAAGCTACTGCATTAACTTGGATATACATCTCATTATCAACAATTTTTAAAGTGATACCCTTTCAGTCAATTTAAAAGTTTTTGTAAATCAACAAATGTGGAAAATTTTTTGTTGCTAATTGTCAAGTTTTCTGTGGGCTATCAACAGAGATATCAATTAATTTTAAAATACAGATACTCCCCGACTTACGACCACCCGCCATTACGACCGTGTGTAGAAAAAAATTCAAATATCCCTGTGCACCGTACGAGAGTCGCTATGGCAACGCGTATCTCCCAGCAGCAGCATCGCATTTTCTCTCGGCATCAGTTATACTTCAGCAGTCATATCGCAAGTATCTCGCTTAGCTTCTACGGATTTACCACCTACAAAGATGTCATGCGAAAGGAAGATTTCTCCATCTATCAATACACCAGGCAAGAAATGGAGGAAGTCACTTGATTTGGAAGTTAGAATGAAAATAATTAGCCAACATGGTTCAACGATCTCCATTATTCTTAAGGACAAGGAAAGAGTCTTGGACGTAGTAAAAGGTTCGGCCGCCATGCGGTCGATGATGATAACAAAAAAGTGACGAGGACCTATCCACGAAATGGAGAAATTGTTGATGCTCTGGATGGAAGACCAGATACAAAAACGTGTACTCATAAGCCTACTAACAATTCAAGCTAAGGCTAGAAGTATTTTCGAGACTCTGAAGGAACGAATAGATGACTACAAGGAAAACTTTCAAGCAAGCACTGGATGGTTCAATCCCTTCAAAAAAAGATACAATCTGCATAATGTCCGAGTAACGGGAGAAGCAGTGAGGCCGATGTAGTTGCAGCCGAGAAATCTATTGAAACTTTGGATGAATTAATCAGAAGAAAAGGATATTTAGCAGAACAAATTTTCAATGTGAATGAGACTGGTTGGAAGAAGATGCCTGAACGAACATACATTCACAAAGAGGCAAAAACCATGCCTGGATTTAAGGATCGGATAACTGTTACTAGGAGGGAATGTCGCTGGATATAAACTTAAACCTTTCCTAATGTACCATTCTGAAAACCTGCATGCATTAAAAAATATCAATAAGTACACGCTGCCCGTCCACTATCAATCAAACAAGAAAACATGGATGACTCAAGCATTGCTTGAAGACTGGTTTTCAAACTGTTTTATTCCCAATGTACAGCAATATTGTCTTGAAACAGAAATCCCATTCAAGATTTTATTAATCCTGGACAATGCACTTGGACATCCACCTCATCTAGACGAGATCCATCTCGACGTAAAAGTAATTTACATGCCACCTAACCACTTCTATAATTCAACCGATGGACCAAGGAGCTATAGCAACCTTTAAAGCTTATCATCTTTGATCAACATATGCCCAAGCTATAGCGTCAACAGATGCTGAGGCAGTAGAGTTGCGAGTATTTTGGAAAAGCTACAACATTCTTCGGTGCATTAAAAATGTTTCAGCAGCATGGGAGAATGTAACTTTTAAGTGCATGAATGGAGTATGGAAGCATGGCCTCAAACGCTACGTTAATACATTTGCAGGCTTTGAGGAGGAAGAGATGGATGGAATTAAAGAGCAAATTATGGAATTGGCCAAAACTCTTTAATTAGAAGTAAAGCTGGGTGCTGTAGAACAGTTATTGGACTACGAATCAAAAGAACTATCCAATGAGGACCTCATTGAATTAGAAGCAGAGAGAATTGTGGAGGAAGAAGAAAGGAAGAAAGAGAAAGATGAGCCAAGGAAGTTGTTCACTGTAAAGGGATTGGCAGATGTGTTTTCCCATTTTAATAAAGGTCTTTCCCGGTTGGAAATCATGGACCAGAACGTCGAAAGATTTGCCAAGGTCGATAGAAATATTCAAGAAGCAATACGTTGCTATCGGGAAATATACAAAGATAAAAAGAGAGATGATTCAAACCAAGCTCAGCGTCTTTTTCAAGAAGACTACAAGAACCCCCCCTCCAAATCCCTCACCATCAACCCAGCAAGACTCAGTCCCTTCAGACAACAACGAAGAGAATTTTGAAGACTGGAATTTATAAATTATTTTTTCTGTTTTTGATTTAGTTTGTTTTGTATGTATGTATTGTGCACTGCTTTATTAATAATAAAATGTGTTTGACAACTAATCCCCCTTTTTTAATTTCCCCATATTATAAAATTTTATCTGTAAAATATGAGTAAGCAAATTAAAAGAGGAAAAAAGTAAAAGATGTTGGTAACTGCATATAATAATGCATAAAAAAAGATAAAATATATTACATAGTACAGTACATACTAGTAATGCATATAGAGTACCCCCCAAAAAGGTCAAATACGCATAGGTCTTCAAGTTACGTCCATATTGACTAACGACCGGTTGGTTGGAATGGAACCTGGTCGTAAGTCGGGGAGTACCTGTAATATAGAAAACTGTGTATAAACAAATATGGTGATTGTGGAATATTTTCCTTGCCCCATCTGTCCAGGTTAAATACCATTGGCTACAATTGGAAATCAGTGAGCATGTCTGAGTAGTGCAGTCAACTGTAAATTGTAAAAAAAGCAGCTTGTTTAAACTGCCAGTAAATATAAAACTGTTATTTACAGATTGGAATGAGAATTAAAACCACCACTTGGGGAACTGATCCAATATCTGGCTTTAGAGCACATAATTGTTTAATACCTAGCTGTTCAAAACTTTACAACATACGAAGTTCATTCTTCTTTAAAACAAATATAAAGAAAATAGGAAATTTTAAGTATTTTCTTAATTTGAAGGTATTTAGGATCTACATATAACTATTTTTTAACATTTTAAAATGATTCTGTTTAATTAGTTTACATAAATCATTTCACTTTGACAGCTTTACTACATAATGAATTGATTAGATTATTGTTTTACAAAGCGATAATTAAAATAGTAATAAAACTATTTTTATGGCACTCACTTCTAGATGATAAATCCAGATACTGACAAACTGCATGCAGCAACATTCGTTCAAAGGCATTATAATGCTGTGATATGTACACACACGTTGGCCACTCCTTGAAGAATGAAATCAGTTCATCTTCAAGACTAATGAGAATCCCCTACAAAACAAGTCACAAATAAATTAATATAATTTTATAATATCTGCACTAATGGAATTTAACAAGTTTCACAGGCTTATTAAAGATAACTTTGTTTATTCAATTCTGGCCATTAATGCAGTTTATTTTTACTGCCTCTCAACAAGTCTGCTCCATGAAGCTAAACAAAGTTTCTAGAACAAAAATGCAAATCTGTTTGTTAGCTTTCATTTACATAATAGAAATTCATGCACAATCATTAAATAATGTTAGTCCTCAGAGATCAAAATATATTTAGAGAACTAGTTATTCCTATGAAACACCAAAACCCATTTCAGTATTCAGAAATTACTATTTTTTTTACAACTTAATGGAATGGATAATTAACAAAAATGAAAGCAAATCAGGAAAGATCATTTTGTTTCACAAGCTAGCAATTAAACAATTTCAATATAATATCAATCAGTGTAACAATTAAGGAAATTAGCAAAAATCAAATCAATCAAAGATGCCGTTTTGTTTGACACTTTATCAAGAGTCTTGAAGCAAAAAAAAAAAAAGAGAGAGAGAAAAGAAGCTACTTTTATTACACTACCCAAAATCAGCTAAAATACAGATTATACACTGGTTACCAAAAGTTAGCT
Source organism: Nautilus pompilius (assembly GCA_018389105.1). Classification (NCBI taxonomy): domain Eukaryota; kingdom Metazoa; phylum Mollusca; class Cephalopoda; order Nautilida; family Nautilidae; genus Nautilus; species Nautilus pompilius. The sequence continues at coordinate 1,187,653 of JACATO010000130.1, read as the reverse complement.
AAACACAAACAGTAGCAAAAATATTTCCAAAATAGTTATTTTCCTTCATGTAAAATGTTTATTAAAGAAATATGTAAATTATAACTACATTTTAGGGATGTAAAGGGAAAACAAAAAGGAATTGTAACAAAGAATGTAAACAAAAACGAATTAGAGGTGGTCAATAAAAGATGTGGTCTCCCTGATGGCAATATACACGACTCAAAGCAGTTTCCTCGCTTTTTATAACCCAATCAGTGAGAGCAGTGGGCAATAAAGTCTACTGTCTTATCAGAGAAGCTTGCAGTTTTTGGAGTGATCTTGGAGTTTGGAGAGAGTTAACATTTTCCTAGACCAACTCAAACATTCTCAATAAGATTCAGCTCAGAACATGATGGTCATAACATATGGGTAATGGTTTTGTCTTGAAGATATTGGTCAATTACATCATCATTCATTAAAATGAAGTTATCTCCAGTTGCGCAAGTGTATGGTCTGACACAGAGGCCCAGAATCTCGTCCATATGCCTCACCCCGTTGTAGTCAGGGTATCTCTTCCTGAAACACATGCAGATTGTCTTATGTCCAGACCATCTCACTACCACTGCCATACTGATCCCTTTCCATGATATATGTGAGCTGGTTGTGGGTTCCACAATCCCTCCAAAAGAGTTGATGCCATGAGTCACATTAAAGACTAATGTTTAACTCACCAGTAAGAAGAACATAGCTCCAGTTGAGTGGTGTCCAAGTCACATGTTTATGGTGCCAGTTCAACCACTCCTGTTTATTCACAGTAGTGGAAAAACAGGAAATGCAGCATGCAGAGCCCTTTTTTGTGCAGCCTACTATGTCTGGTTCATATTGATACCAGCCTCCCTGCAGCTGCTGAGAAATCATAAGCAAGTTGGGTCAGTGCTGAAGTTCTGCTTTGCCAAGCCAAGAGAGACAGTGATCACCGGCTCTCTCCCTAGCCAAGAGACAACACTTCTGTTCACATTTAGCCATTCTTCCACACGAGTCTGTCTGCGACTGTTTGTCCACTATCTCACCAACAGTTCACCTTAGAGAATCTGCCAAACAGGTATGGCTGCCCATCTGTAATGTTGTCCTTCAAAACATATATCATGAGAGAGCTAAAATTGTTATGAACACAAGCCAATTTTTTCCATGTTTTTATGCCAAAGCTAATTTACATGAAGGGTAATGAATTTAAGTTGTTCGTATGGTGAATAAAACTTTAACCATTCTAGAAATATTTATGCTCGTTGCTTAACTTTCAGAAGCCATGTAAAATGAAATATCTTAAACTGTCAGTTAATTATAATTTTAAAAATTCCCTCTTGTGCAAGATGCACAAAAACACTTTACATAAACATGTGAATATACCCCTAATTGCCATTTTCATAATCTTCTTATTCTTTGTCTGCTCCCTATTTTAGTATTTTTTGGTTACATTAATTCAAATTACAAAATTGTTATTTCCAATTTCAGTCAGCTTAGTCTCTTGCAGGATATTAAAAAAATAAAGATAGATGCTATATTCTTACTTTCTTCAACACTTCTAAAAACACGCAATGTTAACACAGCTGAAAATATGCAGATTTTGATGATTTTAACAACAAAATGTCATGGTTGAAAAAATGATTCTTTGAGCATAGATCCTTTTCCATGTAAATTTCTTGCACAACATCTTAATCTTGGGTGACATGGCAGTCCATTGGTTAACCTACTTGACTAGGCCAATGTCCAGTTTGATTCCAGCAAGAAACAGCTTAGTTTTGTGTACTTTACTGGCATGGCTCCTTCCCCCAGCTGGCCACATGGATTTTCTCCAAGCACTCCAGTTCCCTCTCAATCTAAAATTGAAGGATTGTAGTAGGGACATTTTGCTGAGCCACCTGCAGCACCTCAATGTAGTCTCTTTCCCAGTTACCATAGGAAGGTTGAGCAGACCACCTGGCCTCATAAACATAGTAACTGGTTGCAGAGACAGAACCCAACTGAGTTTCCATCTCTGGCACTTGGAGAAAAAGCATTTTACATAATATATTGGTTGTTAAGAAAAAAATAGGCATTGCTACATCTGAATATACAGCAAATCTCCACATAGTTCCCAGAACAGAATACCAGTATAACACAACTAGTAATTACTTTTGCCTTCATAAGAACCATCATCAATAATGAGATCATTTTAAAAACAAACTACTTAAACCTAGCACAGTGCCCCAAAATCAAATATGTAAAGTAACTAAAAAGATGAAGTGGGACAGAAGTACTGCGTTCAAAGGGGGATTCAAATGCTTATTAAATATAGATTCCTGTATGTACAGTCAAAGTCTGAACAAAGTGTAAGCATCATCTCCATGTCATCCAAAACAAATTTCTGACAAATTTAAAGCAACATAATCAAGAGACCATATTTGAAACAAAATTTCACTTTAAACTTGTAATAATAGTAGATTTTTCGTTTATTAAAAAAAAATTGTATTCCTGTATGTTGCTTATTATATAATGCCAGTTGTGTCAAACTGACAAGATGGATGGATGGATAAGATGAAACCATCAGAAGCATCTATAAAATATGTAGTCATCAAAAGAATGTCTCAATCACTATCCAATCAAGCACAATTGGCTATTTAAAAAAAAAAGCCCCCCCCCAATGCTTTACATGCCAGTATGGCGGCTAGCTTACTATTGGTACGTGGCGCCGCTTCAGCATGGATTTCACCTTCTTGTTCAGTCGCTGGAAGCACTGCTCTGGAGAGTAAGCAGGATGAGCTGAGGGAGGAAAAAAAGAATTTTTTTTTTTAAAGATATTGAAATAACCATTACCTAGATTGCATTATCTAGTCCAATTTGTAAGCATGAATGAAAATTGTTTTTAATGATTTAAATTCAACACCATTTTAGAGAAATAAGGCATCAAAAAGAGAGAGAAAGAGAGAGAGGGACAGACAGGTGTGTGTGTGTGTGTGTGTGTGTGAGAGAGAGAGAGAGGGACAGACAGGTGTGTGTGTGTGAGAGAGAGAGGGACAGACAGGTGTGGTGTGTGTGTGTGGTGTGTGTGAGAGAGAGAGAGAGAGACAGGTGTGTGTGTGTGAGAGAGAGGGACAGACAGGTGTGTGTGAGAGAGAGAGGGACAGACAGGTGTGTGTGTGTGAGAGAGAGGGACAGACAGGTGTGTGTGTGAGAGAGAGGAGAGAGAGAGGACAGGTGTGTGTGTGTGAGAGAGAGGGACAGACAGGTGTGTGTGAGAGAGAGAGGGACAGACAGGTGTGTGTGTGTGAGAGAGAGGGACAGACAGGTGTGTGTGTGAGAGAGAGAGAGAGACAGGTGTGTGTGTGTGAGAGAGAGGGACAGACAGGTGTGTGTGTGAGAGAGAGGGACAGACAGGTGTGTGTGTGTGTGTGTGGGTGTGTGTGAGAGAGAGAGAGAGACAGGTGTGTGTGTGTGAGAGAGAGAGGGACAGACAGGTGTGTGTGAGAGAGAGAGGACAGACAGGTGTGTGTGTGTGAGAGAGAGGGACAGACAGGTGTGTGTGTGAGAGAGAGGGACAGACAGGTGTGGTGTGTGTGAGAGAGAGAGAGAGAGACCAATAACAAAAAATCAATCCGCCACCAAATGTCAAAATAAAATGTATGGTCACTGAGGATCAGAACAAAATAGCAACATATAAAATATAAACATACTAAATGCTTCTGCAAGTTAAGACAATTCATTTTTTCATGCAGATCCCATACAATCCTCAACTTATTTAAATTTTCACTTACCATCTACAACTGCTGATTCATTTTGTTTTACCATTCTTTTGGTTTAAATTTAGACAAAGCTTAGTTCTGAAACTCCTACTATTTCCTCTCTCGAAGATTATATCTTTATCACTATTTTGACATTGATGCATGACATTAAAAACATTAATAACCCATTATTAAATGAAATTTTAAAAATGAATGAAAGCACTACAATAAAAAATTATGGCAGTATTCCTCAGCCCAATTGCCGTAACTGTTAAAATGTTCTTAATATCTATATTATAGTCTTTGAAAATAGAAATGCAGTCATCCAAGAGCACACAAATTAATAATAAATCTTTCTTGATTTACAGCAGTTCCCACTAAAGTAACAAGTATCCAGGATTAAACAAAACCTTGGTAAGTACTTTAGAGAAATTTTCATAAATACATCAAAGTAAAAATACATATATGTCAGAATAAAAATTTGTATTATAAGTAGTCAAACAGCTTATACTGTCTGGAATATGGAAACTTTGCTAATGTACTAAGCCTACTGCTAATTTTGGTATCCATAAAATACTTTTCTGCCTTCCACCTTCAAATATTAAGCTAATTAGTAATTCCAGAGATAATGGAGGAAATATATTAATCAAAAATTGCTAAGAATCAAGGAATACACTGCTGATGTCGTAATGTTGCTAGGTACCATAAGGAAAGCAGAGTTGGAATGTGTGTAAACTATACTTTAAAAAGGACATCAGTGTTGGCATTATGAACAAAAGTGATCATTAAATAATGATAGCACTACGGGGCAATGAAGACACCTCAAAAACAAAGCTCTTTTTTTATTGAAACTGTGTGTTCAAAATGGCAAATTCATTTTCAGTATTTTGTGTGAAAGCCTCTACCATGAATGACAACTTTGGCCCCTGCATCTGATGTTCCTGATGATCTTTGAGTGGTGATTTGAGCCATATGATCCCATTTCTCTACAAGAATGTACCAAGTTTCTGCAAGGTTTGTTTTAGCACAAAAAATATAGCAGCAGCAGCTTGAAGCATGTTCCAAACATGTTTCATTGGATTATGGTCTAGAGAATGATCTGGACACTCCATACAGACAATTGTCTCCTGCTCCAGGTGTTGGTCAAATATCAGGGCACAATGTGGATTGGCGTTATTATTCATGATAATGAAGTTATCCCCAATATCATCAGCCAATCGCTTCCCATACTGTCAATGAGCCACCTCCGTAGCAGCCATGTTCACCAATGTTGTCATCTTGACCTTCTCCACTGCCATATTGTTCTGTAAAGTCCAGACAAAATCTGGACTAGTCTGTAAAAAGTACAGGGTCCAGTACTCATGGTTCACCCTACATGATCTATAGCCCAGTCACTGCATCTTGAGATGAGCAATGATTAGGGGCACACAAATACAAACTTTCTCAACTGTATACCAATATCCTAAAACTGACTACATCGATTTTGAAGGTCAGATTCCAACTGAGCTGCTAAGTGATCCTGATGATGTGTCACTGACTCAATCAGCCCTACTTTGTTGTCTAGAAGCACTACAAAAATTTGATGCTGAGTCCAAGACCTAATAATGATACTCTGTAGAAAATAATGTCACACTATGGATAAGGGTCATTAAAAAGGAGCTTAGAAACTGAAAATAAATTGTATTAGTATTAGATATAATATTCACAGTTTGTTGATAATCATTTGATTCTTAGCAAATTCTGAGTAGTTTATGTTAATGTTTCATGTGCTACAAACAAAGTAAACAGAGAGAGGATGAATGAAAGAGATAAGAAAAAAATAAAGATGATTTTTCACTAATGGTTTGGACCAAGTTCTTATTACTCACAATAATGGTTAACAAACATTTTTTTAAACATTTTTAATTGCCCTCTGGATCATAAATAAATTAATGAAATATATTAAACTCAATAAAAGCAGCACAAAAGAAAATGAAAGAAATCCATTTGTCACTTACCAAGAGGAATGCTGTAGTCTCTGAAACTGGGAGAATTTCATCCCAGTGAGAGCACACTGGTGCCACGATATAACCAAACAAGATCAGGAAAATATACTATATCAACTCAATGAATCAAAGCTTCAAGTATATTGGTCACCTCACCCACCAATTAGCCTTCCCCTTCTCTCCCAGATTGATTATATCATAGCTATGTCTGCACAACATACCAGCTCTCATATCTGGTATCTCCTCCCATTTGTCATCCTGAGCTGCTTTGGCTTTTCCAACTTCTCTTCCTCGTTTTGGTGTGTTAAAATTCTGCAAAATCTCCTGCTGCTGTTCTTCTGATTTACTGATAAAATCGGTCCAGATCTGTTAGCAAAAAAAGGGGGCATCTTCACATAAAATACAACAGAAATCTTTGCACTCCCAACAGAAAAAAAATTTGCAGTATGATTAGATAAAATGTTTTTCTTAATGTTTCCATCTGCCTATATGACTGTTTTATCCACATTAATAAAATATTTAAAGACTATAGCAGCATTCTGAATTCAAATTTATGAATAGGTAATCCAGTCGTGTTTCTGAAAGAGGGTTGGAGAGCTTGTGAGTTGTTTGATTTCTGTTTGTTCTAAGCTGATTTCTCTTGCTCTCTTAGATCAGCCTGTTCCACAAGGGTTTCCTCCAAATATTAATCAGAGTTCTAGCTGCTCTTGAAAAAAAAGTATAAATGAAAGTTACAATTTACAGGTTGAAAACTGCCAATTCACGCCAGTTTTCAAACGACAGACTGCATAGTAAAAACTACCACAGAGATTTTCAAGTCAAGCAGAACCTATGAAAAAATATTCAGTTTTGTGCTCTCATGGTTGGCGTAGGTCGAAAGCAGGTATGCACCTAGACCTATGCTATGTAGTGAGCAAAGACCGGCAGTAGAGGTCTCTAGCAATATAACCTAAGTAATCAGACACGTACAACAATTGGTGCACTTGCCAAGACTGCATTTTATCTTGACAATCTAAATTACAACACATGACTTTCATAATAACTGAAAAACTCGAAACAAGAAATGTTTTACAGTAAACGACAGGCTGGTTCAAGCATTTTGCATCAATTAAGCAGTAGTAACTCAACTAAAAAAACCTACATTTCAATGACCTCTTCCTTTTTCCATCATCAGGATTTAGGTGCAATGAGGTTAATTTCCATTCTAGCTAGAATAAAATACCAATTTTACTTGTCAATCAAACAACTTGCCTTGAATTTTTCATGGTCCATCAGTAACTCTGCAAAAACAGATGCAGATGGCTCTGCTATACCCATATTTAAATTGTTCCATTCTTCATCATCCACAAGACTCAGTAAGTATCGCACTACAACAAATTAGTTTTAGTCATTTACCTGAAACCAATACACCAGAATTATATCAAAATAAAAATATATTCTTCACAAAAAAGGGGGGGCAACAAGTGTTAGAGTTGCGTGTATTCATGTTCTGGGTTGAAGATAACTTGCATTTTGAGCTTAACTCTCCATAAAACACCACTCAATATTTGTAGAAGCTAAATTAAATCATTGGGTGAAAACAAAATGACTGACTGATATGAGCAAGTTAAATGTGAATGATGCCCATATAAAGGTGATCACAGACATATTGGACACAATACAAGTTTGTACGTCTTGGTATCAACCAAATCAGACAATCCAGCTATCACCGAGAGATATTGCATCATTCTTAGACCAAGGCCACTTCCAGCTAATCGGCAGACTCAGAGACCACAAGCATATCTCCATAAGATGTCCCAAACACGTTCAAACGGCTTTAAGCCCAGAGATTGTGCACACCAAACCATGTAAGAAATATATTGGACCTGAAGCAACATGCGCATTATGTGGACAAGTGTCATCACCTATAATAATAATGCTGGGATCTTGCAAAAGGGATGACTACATGCATATATGTGCAGCTTGTTTGGGTTTCTTTCCTTAATATGCAAATCCTCTTCAACCAGAATATGAACACATTTGAACATAGGTACCAAACCTGCTTCAAAACTCTTGTTGCTTATTTTTTTTTAAAGCAGTCTATTTGGATGCCTAGTTGTCTGTCACTTACATAAATAATACATCTCTAGGTTTGGTTTCACCCTGATCCAGTGACCATTTAGGTCAGAAATCCCTGATCTTTGTCTTGTTAGAAAAGGTTTCCCCAATCCTTTTTTGAGGCTGGTACTGCCATCTTAGATTTAGGGTATTAGGCAGTTAGCCTGGTTTTCATTTCTAGAATTTTGACATTTTTATAATTCTGAAAAGGTTTAATATATAATTTACGAGCCCTCAAATATCATATTTGTTTGTACAATTTGAAATTTTGAAGCAGTGAAGGTTACACTGCATGTAGTAACAGTTAAAATAGTTTTGTTTGGTTTACACAAAGAGATAGGAAGTTTACCAATTTGGTATTCTCTAACCAGTTAACAGTATTAATGACCACCTCTTGCTGTTTTATTATTCTAACTTTGTTACTACTGAACTTAAGTGTTATCATATTTAGGACTGCCTTCTAGTCAGCTGAAAATTTCCTCTTAGAGCTTTTTGAAAGTCAAATGAAAAATCCAGGTATGCTGATGCAAAACAAGATTGAATGCAACTGTAGATTTTTCATTTAAACTTAGAATAAGATTCTCAAATATATATATATATATATATATATATATATAGAGAGAGAGAGAGAGAGAGAGAGGAGAGAGAGAGAGGGAGGTCAGGATATACCAACCATCTTCTATCAGACTGACCAGTATAATAAAAAAGACTAAAGATTACCACAACTTACAATTTTCACATCTCCTGGTTTGCTTTGCCCCAGTTTTCTTCTTACCAAAGAAAAACTCATCAGAGGGCACAAATAACTTTGTCTGTTTGCCTTTAGAACGGTTTTTGTGCGAACTTTTGCGTTTCACAGGTATAACTACTTCTGGTTCTTCCTGCTCTTCCACATCGAGTCTAGAGAAAGCCAAATATAAAGCCATTAACCTAGATGTGTTCTCCCATATTACATTTTCAACATCCACAGCAACTGATGCTTAGAGAATTCCAAGCATTGTTTCGAAACAAGAGCTATTTGTATAATTAAACTATTACGAAAAAAACAGATGAAATGGAAAACAAGCTACCTTAAGTGTTAAAAACAAAACCAATTTGAATATTATTAATAATTAACAAAGAGATAAGTACAGCTAAATATATTATAGTTAAATTCTGATCTAATCTGCTTATCCATTGTAGCTTTTAATCATTCTGTCCCTCACACATAAACAGTAGTGTGTGTAAATAAGACCACAGAGTGGTTCATTCCTGTGTGTGTTAAGGTTGGTAAGAAGACTGGGGCCCCCACATTAAGCCCCGACGTCGCTTCCCCTTCTCCGAGTGAAGCAGTAACCATACTAGCCAGATGGTCTATACCCTAAGGATAGTAGTAAGAAGACTGGGGCCCCACATTAAGCCCCGACGTCGCTTCCCCTTCCCCGGGTGAAGCAGTAACCATACTAGCCAGATGGTCTATACCCTAAGGATAGTAGTAAGAAGACTGGGGCCCCACATTAAGCCCCGACGTCGCTTCCCCTTCCCCGGGTGAAGCAGTAACCATACTAGCCAGATGGTCTATACCCTAAGGATAGTAGTAAGAAGACTGGGGCCCCACATTAAGCCCCGATGTCAGTTCCCCTTCCCCGGGTGAAGCAGTAACCATACTAGCCAGATGGTCTATACCCTAAGGATAGTAGTAAGAAGACTGGGGCCCCACATTAAGCCCCGACGTCGCTTCCCCTTCCCCGGGTGAAGCAGTAACCATACTAGCCAGATGGTCTATACCCTAAGGATAGTAGTAAGAAGACTGGGGCCGCCCCCCCGACGTCGCTTCCCCTTCTCCGACCGACGACCCTGCCATTAACCACAGCCCCGACAGGGGGGGGGGGAGCTTACCCCGGAACTCTGTCCAGATGCAGGGGGAAAGAGCAGTCAGAATCTAACTCCAAAAATATCCGCCGGATCACAACTTACATTAAATCGTCGTCCTCTATGTAGCCACAGTCAAAGAAATCCCTGGATCCTCTGGTGACCCCCATCACGCATACATTACAAAACAACTTCCCACCGCCCCAAATCGCGCATGCGCAGATGCTTTACAGAGAGCATCAATGTCGGCCTCTCCACCAGGGCTGACACAGCCAATCGCTCAGGTCCCTTGTCCATCGTATTTCAGGAACAAATTCTCGCTAGAGGCCGTAAGAAAGGAGCAGCTCTCCTACTCCTCCATAGCTTGAATATACAAATAGAACACTCTTATAGTGATAATAATGGACGAATAGCTAGCTCCAAGGATTGTTTCGGTTTACGCTCCTACCATCACGAAGGAGCGCACAGCCTTCTTTCGGAACCTCAATGATACCCTAGAACAGGAACTTAGGTTGCTCCCTGCAGATGACGTACTCATCTTAGGAGATTTCAACTGCGTCCCATCCCATGACTTAGATAGGCAGGGCCCGGACATTAAAAGGACGCATCTGATCGGAGAGTTGCAGCTGCAAACCATGTGTTCGCGGTTCGGCTTGGGCGATGCGTTTAGGTATAAACACCCTGACGTTAAATCATACACTCACTATAGTAATAAATATCAAGTAGCTACTAGACTAGATAGTGTATGTTTCTAAACACATAGTTAGACAGCTCCAAGACGTTGTTGCGTGGAGCGACCACTCTCAGGTTAAGGCCAGCTTCCTCATCCGCGAAAACGCCAGAGGGCCCCGGACTTTGGACACTCAACAACACTATTCTGACGGAATCAGAATATGTTGAGAGGGTTCAGAGCCGCTGGGAAGGCTGGCAATCCCGCAGAGATGAGTTTGAGGACGCCCTGGAGTGGTGGGACATAGGCAAGTTTAAGATTAAGGAACTAAGTCTTAGATATTGTCAGGCAAAGAAAGCTTACCAGGAATACTTAGAAATCCAATTGAAACTAGAATTAAAATTAGAAATAAAAAAGGCCACGTTAGGAATAGACAACAGCAGTAGAATCAAAGCCATCCAAAACAAGTTAGCAAAAACGCAATTAAACAAAACAGAAGGTGCTAGAATTAGGGCCCGAGTACCGGCCATGAACGCCGAAGGTAATAGAATGTCTTTCTGTGGCTTAGAGAAATCTATGGCAGAAAGGAAAGCCATAAATACACTTAAAGCCAAAGATGGCCGTGTCTTAACTGACATTGATGATATCATTCAGGAAGAGACTCGGTACTATAGCAAACTCTACACTAGAGAAGGCACTTGTCCTAAAGCTCAGGACAGCATCCTGGCGTGTCTAGAGAATAAACTAGACCCCCTAGATGCCGAGTCTTGTGATGGACCCCTAACACTTTCAGAGATAAAAGAAGCCATTAGGGCTTTAAATAAAGAAAAATCACCAAGGGATGATGGCTTTACGCCCGAATTCTATAAGAGATTTGAATATCTCATAGCAGGAGACCTGACAATGATCGCAAATACTGCGTTTAGTCAAGGGGTGCTCTCAGAAAGCCAGCGTACAGCCATGGTCGTCTTGCTACCGAAGGGAGGCAACCTGGAATACCTCATAAGTCTCCTAAATAGTGATTATAAAATCATAGCTAAGGCACTAGCAAATAAGCTAGCCAAAGTTATGGATAAAATTATGTGCTGATCAGACCTGTTCAGTTCCAGGGAGAAGTATAACCAATACTCTTCAACTGTTTAGAGAAATCACATCCAAGATAGACACGGAAGATTCCATAGGTATAATGCTAGCATTAGACCAAAAAGCATTTGACAGAGTAGACTGGAATTTTCTCGATAGGACTCTAAAAACCCTCGGTTTCGGGGAGTATTTTATTAGTTTTATCAAACTATTTCAGTCAGGAATTAAGTCACAGATTTATCAAAACGGCTATCTCTCGGCCTCCTTCTACCCAACAAGAGGAATTAGGCAGGGGTGCCCCCTGAGCGCCATGCTGTACGTTCTCACAGCAGAGCCACTGGCCGCAATAATCAAACAGGACGACCAGATAAATGGTATACAAGATATAAAAATACAACAATACGCACACAACACCACCCTGTTGTTGAAGGATGCAGCCAGTCTGGAGGCGGCCTTCAAAGCTCTCGAGGTCTATGAAAAGGCCTCGGGGGCGAAGGTTAACTGCAAAAAGACCAAAGCAGCATGGTTGGGGGGCAAACGCCAACCCCTGCCCCATTTCAACATCGAATGGGTAGAAGACAAAATAAAACCGGTAGGAATATTCTTTCCGACTAAAAATTCCACTAACACCAACAAAGATAATTGGACCCCTGCGATTAATAAAATAAAAGCTTTACTAACCGCATGGACCTCCCTTAATCTTTCCTTTTTCACAAAAACTCAGCTTGTAAACACTTATTTAGCATCTAAGTTATTCTATAAATCTAAAATAGTAGGGATACCAGCGTGGGTGCGTACTGCCATTGATGCCGAACTCGATCGGTTTCTCTGGCAAGGGCGCAAACACCTGGCAAATAAAAAGGTAACAAGACTCCCCTGAAACCAAGAAGGGTTAAATCTCATCAATCTAGAGAGCAAAATAGGTGCTCAACAAATATTAAATGTAAAAGATATCATAAGGAATGTAGATAATCAACCAAGATGGCAAAAACTATTCATCAATAGATTAGCAGAGGCATACAACATCCCTGATGGCATGCATGTCCTCACTAATAAACTAAAACTATATAGAGCACAAGGAAAATTACTAACCAACTACCACACCACACTAATCAGTAACTGGATAAAAAGCAACATTAGGATAGGTACAAACAATCAGGTAAGCTTAGGCGCAAATCAAGTTGATCTGGACAAATTAACCCAGCGGGATATACATCTCTTCCTGTCTTCACGACCTGTAGAGGAACCGGATTACATGGGGAGGTGGGAAAGTTCTCTAAATTCAGGAACACTTCCATGGGATAGAATTTGGAAAAGCTCCATTAATCATCTCATGGATGGATATTCCTCTGACATACACTGGAAACTTCTAAGGAATGTTCTACCAACAAGACAGAACAAACATAAATGGAAATTAATAAAATCACCAAAATGTCTCAATTGTCCAGAGACGGACGAAACGGTGCTACACTGTATATTTTCATGTCCGGTGAACATAGAACTGTGGTGCCCAGTCAGAGATTTGATTTTTCAAATTAAAAGTCCCCAGAAAGAACTTATGTCTTTCTGGTGCATCTTTGGATTCAACAACAGATAGGCAGTCCTTTTTAGTTCTAACTTTTTGGTCTTCACCGCACAGCGGATTGCTTGGGGTAGCCGGAAGGCTTTAGAGAGCGGTCACCTCACCTCAACTAAATTACTCTTCCAAAACTATGTAACTTTTTGGTTACATAAAAAGTATGCAGTCATGCAGTCCAGCAAAAATGACAGAGCATATTTCTCATCCATCTGGTTGATTAATGCTGCTCTAGGCCATATCGACACAAACAACAAACTAAACACTTCTAATCTATCCACACCTACCTTAGATCAGCCCCCATGAGTCAATCTCCTCTTCCTTTATCTTAATTAATTTTTTTTGACTCATGTATTTTATTCTTATGTACTTTACTTTTTTCTTTCTTCCCATATATTAGGTGAACAGCCACCAATGGAGAAGTCAATATAATTTTCTTATTATTATGACCTCTAACAGGCGAACTGCCATCCTAAGGCGAAGATTAATACCTACCTCTACATATATATATATATATATACATATACTCTTGCTCTTATCATCTGGAAACAGAATACATACACAAGGGATCTCAAAGATTATCTTCAACCTTTCTTCTAAATCTATCTTATTAAGAAATAACTCCAGCCCCCTCCCCTTCTTTTTCAAGCGTAAGCCTCTATTTATTTATAAAGTCTCCAACCCAATGTACTACCCCATGTAAATGGACTAACCATGATTCTCTCTTCATTTACCTAAACACACCCCAGTCCCAACAACACACACAGGACAAACAACATCAATATATTTTTGCGTGGTGTGGAATTGGGCACCTGGTCACTGTGATGACAATCACCACAGTGACCGTACTACTTCCCAACATATACCAGCATGAGGGAACCTCTGGTCCCCCTATGTGGGAGGTGAGCTAAATTATTTTAACTCATCACGAAGCATCATCCCGGGAACCTTAAAAGGCTCCCCAACGTGGGAGGACTGGATGAAAAACAACAGGAAACGGAGGGAGAACAAGTCTCCATCCATTTTACAAACAATAAAATAGAGTCCTACAGCCTTTCCCGAATCCAGATTGGATTTTACAAAAATAAACAGTGGCCCAAACTTTCCCTCCTCAGAACAAGGACATACAGAGAGAAAACTCTGTTCCAGAGAGTTCAGCCTGGATAAACCTACCCCTCCTGCGTGCAATACGAAGGAGTTGGGTAGCCCGCTGCTCCTCTCGCTAGGCTGAGGTACACTCTAAACAAAAACATAGGTCGAAATAAGACCGCACTTATAAACAGCTATGACGGCCGGTCGCGGAACCGATCCAGCTACACCCACATACATATGCAACTTCACAAACACAAACCCCTAAACACCGCACAACACCAAAAAAAAAATATATGTTGGGGTTTTTGATGCAAAATTTTTCTCATGCCTATGCAAAATGTATGAGAAATCTACTCTTAGTTCTCAAATTTACCTTAGATAAATAAGAAAACTTTCCAGTACTTGGTATCGAAATTAATTTCTAAAATTCAGGACTGCTTTCTTGTTTCTTAATCCAGGCTGCCTGATTTCTCGGGAAGTTTTATTATTATTATTATTATAGACCGAGTTTGAAATTCACATCAAAGTCTGAGATAAGCTCAATTTTAATTTCAAATTATTTTTCAATTAAACTGTCCTAATTCATTTTAAACTATTATCACATTTAGAGAATACAGAAGAATTTACTGTCAGATATCAAATAGCAGTAATTTCTTGAAATTTGCTTTGTTGATAAATGTAATAATCAGTACTGTCTCTAAATTTTAGCATAGAGCTGAAAAAAGATGTTTAGAAAAGATGATCAAAGTCACCAAAGATAGGAATCCATGATATTATGTATAAATCTTGTAAAATCCATTAGTTATAACACGAAGGCATTATTACAAAAACGTGAATGCTTATATGCATTATCAAATCTATAGACTATACATATCCTTAAGGAAACTCTGGCCATTAGATCTGAAAATAAAAAAGCCTGAATTATAATGATTAAATGAGAAGCAAATAATAATAAATATTACACTTGTATTTACAATATGTTCAAGTTTAATTTGAAAAGACAACAGAAAGATTACAGCTTTCTTACACATCAACACCAAAGTACACAACCAGCTACAACTGGTTCTTAGAGATTACTTCAACTGATTTTATGGTAACAGAATGCTCACTGCACAAACACATACAATGATTCCATCTATTTTTCACAGAAGCTACTACATGTTATGTAGCTTAATTTGAATGAAAACTTAAAAAAATTAAGCTTCTAACAGAATCCTGGGGAAAAGTATAATTTAACCGATTTTGAAGATACAGAAGATAAATACGATGGTGGACCAGATATTGTGTTTTGAGTCTCAAGAAAGATGATGAGATTGAATATTTTTTGTTTTCATCCACTACACAAAGCAAATGTTTAAAATAAAAATCTTGATGTTCACGAGGCTTCCAAAACTTCAAATTGTCTGTATTTGTGAAGCAATGTCATAAACAGCATCCATAGACAAAAACATAGTCTGGCCAGTGGCTGTCTGTATGACCTCAAATTCTGGAGGATCTAATAAACTCTGAAGATAAAAAAAAAAAAAAAAAGATAGAAGACAAAGTTCACACACAAAAACAAATTCAGTAGTAACAATATCTTTATAATAAGATAGATATCATAGTCTTAAGCTAATTTATTTTTCTTATTATAAACTTCTTTATGAAGGTTTTAAATTCCTTTGGACCTAACACAAAGCCAGCCTACATTTTTTTCTTTTTTGTATATACTAGTCATTGCAATAAAAAACAAAATGTTTAGTGAAAGTTTCTAATAAGATTAAATGGGCTATCATCAGGTAATAAAAAAAGAAGTCATTTTTAAAAAAACAACTAAGTCATGATGATGATTGATGCTATTTCAATAGCGCACCTTTCTATGAGCAAGATATTGCATTTAAACATACTTTGCTGGTAAATCCTCCCAGTTTAAAAAAAATCACACAGTTTATTCTTAAATTTCAATATTTTCAGACACACACACACAGACAAATAGTAATATACTTTACAAAACTAATGTACGAATCACAAGGGATTTCAATGCTATAATGGCTAAAAAAGTAATCAACCCTCTATCCAGGGTGCATATGCACCCAACTACCCTTAAAACCTGTATCATTCACCACAGGCTGAGCCATCCACAGAAGCTGTGGCATTAATGAGAAAGCTGAATCACTTCAACCCCCTGTTCTTCTTTTTTTTGGTTCTTTGAATGTGCTGATTAAATATATAGCCAGTTCAACACAAATACTGGTGCTTCCAGGCTGGAGAGCAGGTGATATAAGGTAAAAACTGACTTGGTATAAAGAGGGTTAAAAGAAAATTTCTAACTTAAGAAAAAAAAATAAGGAAAACAATCTGATATACGGTTCACTATGCACAATTAATGAAACATTTAAATGTCAATAGAGAGGAAGAAGAAAAAACACAAGCCTTCTTTCCAAGGATAATTATGTATGGGTAGCCAATTCTGTTTGCTTCATACAGCCGCTTCCCAACTGTCAGGTGAATCCTGTCATCAATAACAACTTCATCACACAGACTGCTGATTTTTGTACACATGTCACTCAAAGTATCAGCCAAATCTAAGCAAATGTCACTTTTATAACCTTCCTGCAAAAAGAAAGTAATTATATTATTTAAAAAAAGAAACAATTGCACTGCTCTGGGTTTGGTTTTTTTTTTTTTTTTAACTTGTCACTTATTAAATAAACTGCACAAATACACTGGTTTCCAAAGGTTCAGCAGCAAACAAAAATATTTCTAAAATTGATGAAAGTCTTCTTCATGTAACAACTTTTAACAAAGAAATAATTTTTTTCGGGTGTAAAGAGAAAACAAAAAGTAATTGTAACAAAGAATGTAAACAAAAACGAATTAGAGGTGGTCAATAAAAGATGTGGTCTCCCTGATGGCAATATACACGACTCAAAGCAGTTTCCTCGCTTTTTATAATCCAATCAGTGAGAGCAGTGGGCAATAAAGTCTACTGTCTTATCAGAGAAGCTTGCAGTTTTTGGAGTGATCTTGGAGTTTTGAGAGAGTTAACATTTTCCTAGACCAACTCAAACATTCTCAATAAGATTTAGCTCAGAACATGATGGTCATAACATATGGGTAATGGTTTTGTCTTGAAGATATTGGTCAATTACATCATCATTCATTAAAATGAAGTTATCTCCAGTTGCGCATGTGTATGGTCTGACACAGGGACCCAGAATCTCGTCCATATACCTCACCCAATTGTAGTCAGGGTATCTCTTCCTGAAACACATGCAGGTTGTCTTATGTCCAGACCATCTCACTACCACATGATCCCTTTCCATATTTGTGAGCTGGTTGTGTGTTCCACAATCCCTCCAAATGAGTTGATGCCATGAGTCACATTGAAGACTAATGTTTTACTCACCAGTAAGGAGAACATGGCTCCAGTTGAGTGGTGTCCAAGTTACATGTTTATGGTGCCAGTTCAACCACTCCTGTTTATTCACAGTAGTGGATAAACAGGAAATACACCATGCAGAGCCCTTTTTTGTGCAGCCTACTGTCTGATTCATATTGATACCAGCCTCCCTGCAGCTGCTGAGAAATCATAAGCAAGTTGGGTCAGTGCTGAAGTTCTGCTTTGCCAAGCCGAGAGAGACGGTGATCACCGGCTTGGGTTGTGACCTTTGGTTGACCTTGAATTGGCTTTGGACAGTAGTTTCATGCACTTGAAATTCTCTCCCTAGCCAAGAGACAGCACTTCTGTTCACATTTATCTCACCAACAGTTCACCTTAGAAAATCTGCCAGACAGGTATGGCTGCCCATCTGAAATGCTGTCCTTCAAAGCATATCATGAGAGAGAGCTAAAATTGTTATGAACACAAGCCAATTTTTTTCCATGTTTTTATGCCAAAGCTAATTTACATTTTTTAAAAATAAAAGGTATTACATGAAAAAGAGTCTGTGTTGAACATATGGCAAAGAAAACCACCCAACCATTCTAGAAATATTTTTGTTGTTTTGTTTTTTTATTTATTAATTAATTTGTAGAAACCAGGGCAGGTAAATCTTACAAGTAATATTTGAAGTCTACCTGCTGATTGATAGTTCTCTCTGAAAAAATCACTGCATCATAACAACAGATCACTCCCCATAAACTTAAATTCCCCAGCTTTAAAAAGTAAGAAAAGAGTTTGGGGACAAAATCAGGTTTTTTTTTTTTAAATTAAAAAAAAACAAACAAGGACACTGATGTTTCAGATGCTGTTTTGATGGCTGAAATCATTTCAAACAATATATAGCTAATAAATGCTCATGAGTTTTAAAAATTTTTCATATTTAACCTCTCTATAGTTTTTAGAACAATGAAAATTATACCTGGTTAATCTAGTATATAGAAAAAGAAGAAAAATATTAATTGCTGATTAATAATTACTTGCCTTCTGAGGAATAATGCAGACTTGATAAGGAGCTATCAGTGACGGCCACCGAATTCGGCGATCAGTGGACAAGACCTCCAGAGATGCTTGCAATATTCTAGTCAACCCCAAACCATAGCATCCCATCTCTAAAGGCCTGATAAATAAAATAAATTCTAATAAAAATCTTTTAGTATATTTATTTCTCAAGTGCACTATGTCACTTACAATTTCAAGATAGCACTGTATTCAAATTTTCTTCTTTTTATTAAATATGACAAGCAAAAGGATTTTGAAAGCAGAACGTGTCCACAGAGAAAGCACCATTATGAGTTGTCCCTAAACTAGTGTCTACATAGTAAAATCTCTTTAATGACAGACTGTCACCTATGATGACAAATCAATTGTGACTATCAAAAGTGCAATCTCTCAGGACAGGTGTGCCTACACAGTATTGGGAAAATTATTGAGAACTGGAAACAAAAATATGAATTTTTCATTGTTTTTCATGACAAAAAAAATGAAAACTTCATAAATATTTATTTATGGTAAACATTTTATTATTGCACCATCTTTTGAAATGATTGCATCATATTCAGCATTTATTGTGACCTTTTGATACTGGGCTTGTCATTCAGTTTCCACCTAAGCTATTATATTCTTGTCAGTTATCAGTCAGATGTGTGATATCTGCCTTTGTTTAAGAGTTGACTATGGACATTACACAAAGGGAAAGAACTAAAATAATCACCTTGAATGAACAAACATCTCTTACACAGAGAGAAATAGCCATAAAGTCAAAGTTAGTGTGGAAGCAGCCAATAAGACAATATTATTATTAAGAAAAAAAAAACACAGATTCAATATCCCCATCAAGAGAAGGCAAATGTGAAAAAAGCTGGAAAACATCACTCAAAGATAGTACAAAATTAATACAAATTAACAAGCAGGATCCCAGAAAAAACTAATGACATGCTTACAAAGAATTAGCTGCAGCAGGTGTCCAGTTATCATTATCAACTGTAGGTAGAGTGCCAAGCCAATAAATCCATGAAAAAACAATTGGCTAACAAAAATAATAAAGACAAAACTTTATTGGGGTAATGTGTTATTCTCAGACAAGAGTCATTTTATTGTTCAAGGTCAACAATGTTGATTTGTATGCCATTAACCTGGTAAACCCACAACCAGTTCTCCCTATAATCAAATTGAGACACATCAGAATAGAAAATGTTCTGGGTTTTTTTCCTGCCCAAGGAACTGGCTCATTAGTGCCTACTGAAATTCTAAGACACTGTCAAGCCAGAACTGCTGAAGATAGCCCAAACACATTTTTCCAGCAGAATCTGGCCTAGATTAGCCAAGAAACTCACCATATTTAAACCCAATCAAAAGTCTATGAGCTTTATGTGAAACTAGACTTTGAAAACTGGATTGTACAACTAAAGAAAAACTGATCAGGACAAAGAAATAAATAAAAGCTGTGAAAAGTTGGCGCATTCCATACCCAAGCATATTCAAGACATTATTAAAGCTAAAGACGGGGATATCAAATATTAAGGGTTGTTCCAGTCTTCAAAATGTATGCTGCTTACTAAAAACTTGTTTTCCATCTTTTTCACATTAATTTGCACAATACTCTCCATTTAAAGGGAAACTATGTATAATAATATATATTGCATATTACCATGCAATGAGATACTGCATCATGAAGAAAAACTTTCAAAAAATTACAGCCTTGTTGATTATAATCCCTTAACAGGTTTACATCTTTTTATTGGCATGTGACTAAAAATATCAAACTTTACTGATAATTCCTTTGAACATTATATCCTGTAGTAATATGCAAAGTATTATTGTACTCAATAATTCTTCAACATTAAACACTACAAACATTATTACTGATTATTATAAAGTGAAACTACACAAACATGGAGTCTAATACATGGAACATAAATCTATTGCACGAACTAACAATAAATGAAAGGAAGCTAAAGTCACATAGGAGAACACCCATGTGCTACCAAAGTATAGTTGCTAGCTGCACATCATGGTTAAAGTTAGAAAAAAAGAGATGAATTTTGTTCAATTTGTAGTCAAACCTTTATAGCAGACACCTGTCACAATACATAATAAATATTAGCTGGCAGGCTCATTTAATCAGGAATTACTCAATGAACTCACTGGTAGTTTTTTCTGCAAATACTACCATTCCAGATACAATATTTTAAAAGAACATCAAAGTCCACATGATTTAAGCATATACTACTACTACGTTTCAATGCTAAATTTACTTAACACAAATTATCAGATGGATCTAATAAAAAGTATTATGAGACTGCCATCTTCTGTTTGACAGGGATAGTAGTAGTAACATCACAACGTGCTTACTGTACATTTCATCATAATGGACAACCATGGAGCACACAAAAAGATAGACATAATATCAGCCAAGTATTTAAAAGGTCATTTATTTATGGTCAATGCAGACTCTGGATTCAGGGATAAGCCAGTTCACCTCCCACCATCAGCATCTATATCAATCTATCATGAGCATTAGCGGAGTAGTCCACTTGGAACAGTAGTAGATAACTTTCAGATACAACTACATACATTTCGATACACAGCTAACATTTTTACACTTATATTCTGAGTTATCTAAAAAAAGATGATGTTTCCATTTGCACAAACTGATGGTCAAACTCGCCAATAAAATAAGATATCAATCTTAAAGGATATTTTAATGAAATGTAACAGTCTTGCAAGACTAAAATTTGAAAATCAACTCTTTTTTTTTTTTTAAAAAGTGCAGATTTCATAAGAGCCATATAAACATGTAACTATACACACTAATAAACAGATTATGCATGAACTACAGGATATTTCATTAGTGTGTACCTAATTAAAAACACCAGTTAATCCAGCAATACAATAATATTTTAAAATAAAAACTTGGACAAATTTTTTAGATATTTCTAATTAAAAACAGGTACTCTAATGACTTTAAAAGAAAACAAATCCTATTTACAAATGACTGCATGTAAAACGCTTAGTGTGCTCACATGTTTCATAGATGAGACAAAAAGTGCTTATCCAGTAACCATTTTTCTACATTTTGATTATCAAAATTTTCCCAATTATCAGACTGTAAATGTGCGCCCTGGTGGACAAATGAAAACAACCAGAGATTTCGTTTTAAAAAAAACTTTATCACATAATTAAAATAAATTCTGGGTTTTACTAACTCAATACTAATCTGGCTACAGCAGCCATGTTTTCATGTGATTCTTTATGAGGGTATTTTGAACATTAGCATTGTATAGTATTCCATAATCTCTCTCTCTGTTTGCATGCACACACATGTTTTTTTTAGTTTCACTTACTGGTTCATGTTGGATTTGTTCTTGAAGAATGCCTTGAACACAGCAGAATACTTTGAACCCAACAAAAATGCATGACCAACCTAAAATGTAATTCAATGATGCCTAAGATGCATGAAGACCACACAAAAGGAATAACAGAGTAATTCAGGTGTAAGTTTAAAGGGAAAGATCTACAAAAAAAGACAGAAAATACTACAAAATCTAATATATTATTACCCATTAATCCTTTCAATGGAAAGAAATGTGTGTATATAGAAATTGTATTCTCAGGACCCCTGTTGACTTCAGTCACCTCTCTTTACCATGACAAGTTAGGAGGGAGGGTATAAGAGTTTTACATGCACAAATTCAGAGATTTGTTTAGTAAAATAAAAGCTCATCAGATAAATGTATATAAAATATCCTGAGTGTATTTAAAAAATCTTAATATCAGCACAGTAACTCACTTCAATACCAGACATTTCTTCTAGCTCTGGACTGGAAGTTGCAGAATCACACTGATGCTTCATGAAACTGTCAGCATCTGGTTAATAAATTTGAAATAACCAATTATTAAATTCATCAGTTATCCTTATCATAATGAAGTCACTATCTTGTCAACTAACAATGCATGTAGGTAGGGGAGAGGGTGAAGGGAGGAGCAGAGTGAAACAAAAAAGTTGATTTCACTTGTATCACACTTATTTATTGAACAGTAACAACACAACAAATTATCATACACTGCTTCATGTTATACTGAAGTAATATCTTTATGATGATAATACAGATGAAGTTAAGAATATGAAAAAGAATAGTCATAATTTGTGTCACTGCCACTTTAGCAGAGCAGAATGAGATGCCCAATGAGTACAAGACAGGGAGTGGGAAACATTAAACTAGCCCCCAGCTAAACATTATTCACATTTTATCCAATGAATGTAGGATGTATCTGGTCTTGGGTTCTAATATAGACTGATATACAGACAGTACTACATTTCTATACATGAATGTAACTAGTCATTTGAAACTTATTAAATAGAAATTTGATATAAAAGTGTTTTTAGCTTAGTATTAAATTTTCATTCTACTGCAGTCCACTACAAATGAGTCTCATTTTTCTCCATCATAATCTACACTGAATTTTGGGGCATAAATCCTAAGCCCAGTACTTTCTTCAGGGCATTTGTACACTATTTTAGTAGTCTTTATCATGTGCACCATAATTATCATTTAATAATGCCCAAAACATTACCTAACAAACAGAAAGCTCTCCACTCATGAAAATTATGTTCTCAATATGGAAGCCACAAATAAAATAGGTTTGTATGTGTTTGATAGTTATTCAATCTTTACAAAATAAAGGGTGATATGAATACAATGCATCCAGCTTTGTTTCACTGTGTGCCTCCACATGACTTTACCTCTTTTTTGACTAAACATTTAAAATGAAATTAAGTGATAACATTTTTTAAATACTTTTCTTTTGATATTTAAAAAGTGAACAAAATAAAATGATAATTAATGTTAATGACTAACATCAAGTATTTTAATTTATTTTATGCTGTGATATGCATGATCTTCAAAGAATGACAAGCCTTATAGGCACCTAGTTAATTAAAAATGTATAATTAAGAATTCCTAAATTATATAAAAAGAACAAACTTGTGGTTATTATTCATGCATAATACTTTCACACATGGCTAATTTCAAGATTTTTAAAAAAAGATATTTTTGATATCAGTGTAGATTAACTGCAACTAAATTAGTAATCTCAACATGCATTACATCAAAGCAAGTAATGATCATTTAATAATAAGTTTTCAAGAAAACGGTGCTCACTTAATGGTGGTAAAAACAAAGGTTTGAAATGCCACATTCGATTTTTGAGTTCATTTGTTGCTACTAGTCCATGAAATACACAAGTTGTTGTTAGCTTAGATGCTTCTGCATTATAACAGATAGCTATATCTTCTGGCTGTTTCACGTAACAACCAGAAAAAGAAAACTACTTGAAGAAGCAACAAGCCTATCTCTCCCTCTCAAGCAACAAGTTTTTTTTCTGTTTATCTGAATCAGTCTGTAACAAGTCTGCCAAAAAATTGTACATTTTGTACACTAACAGACCGCACTAAACTGTACACCAGTCAGCTAACATGCTATCCATTTAATCTGGCTCACTCTTTAAATTAGAACATTAACCTTTCTGCCAACCTCTTTCTTTAAAATACTAGCAACGAAGCTTTACGTCTTTACTATGCGCTCCTTAACAATATCTTAAAGTTGATTTTGGTTGTTTGAGAATATACTCTGCAAAACAGGTATACTCTCAGACTTGGTGAAGAATTGTGTGAACAAACCTACCCATCAGTTCCTTGTTTACCCCCAATCCACAACTGAAATAAAACAGAAGTAGTTAAGATATACAAGGGACCATAAGCTTATATTCTATTCTAAGAAATGACAAACTTAAGAACAATTATTTTAAATTTAAATTTCTTATTTGTTTCTTAACTTTTCACTCTTTAACCACTAAAAATAAAATTAAACATTTTGAAAAAAAGTAGTCAAATATTTGGGCAGTGACAATGCCATAAAATATCCATAAAAATAGGCAGAATTTGGGGAGAAACTTATGCAACAAAAATAATTAAAGTTATATGAATATCTAATAAGTAAAAATATAGTTTTATATTTAATTATCAAATGTTCTATGCCCACAAAAAGAAAAACATGCATTTTTATATCACAAACTGTGTTGAGAGTTATGAAAATCTTCAGTTGAAATTTTTTTAAAAATAGATTTAAGGAAATAAAATTAACAGCTATGTTCATTTTCAGAATTCTACTTCTTTGCCAATTTCTAAATGTATAAGGACCTAGTTAATTTCTAGTATCAGATTTTCCCTATCATTCAATTTCCTTAATCTCTCTCTATTAAAATTTGTTGACTATCCACAATGCTCTGGAAAGTTAATATGGCTGAATCATAATGCTACTTTGTCTCCTATACTTTCCAAAAAGCTGGAGTCTTTGCTATGTTGTTAATTTCCTATGAATAAATGCCTAGAAGGAACAAATAATGTGTTAAGAAAAAAAAACAAAAAAATAGCACACCTTGTTCTAGAACATTTTCTTTTAAAAAACTTATCATGGTAACATAACATTTTGTATAAAGAATTACTAAATTGTTTACTTTTTAAATTCATCAGGTTTCACATTTCTAGTAGACAGGGATTGATGCATGTCAGCCTTCTGCAACAGAGGTCCCGAGTTCTCTCTGCACTAGTAACCAAGCTGGCTTGGTGAAGCTCCCACAGCATCGCTCTCTCTTCTGTACCAGTCTGTTAGTGTGGGTTTTCTCCCAGCATTCCAGTTTGGTTCAACAGCTAAGCAGAAGAGTTATGATATGGAATTCCAAGTATGTACACTTTGAGAAGACTTCTGTGGACATTCTTGAACTAAATATCACCCATCTCCAGTTTTAAGCTTTCCCCAAATGTGTACTCCAGTAACCTGTCATAGGGCTGACGCCCTTCTAGTTCTTTTGACTGTCCCATATACCAAAGATAGATTCCTTTAGATAGGCAAGCAAACAGCCATCTTGAATTTCCTTAATAGAATAGTGAATACAAATAAGACAAAATAAATACATATAACCTAAACTAAACTGTTAATAAAAGACAAGCAAACTTCCTGATTTCAGTGTTTTGACAATATCTTCACTAAATGACTTTTAACAAGCAATTGTCATTTCTAAAACAGTAAAAATATTTTCATTACTTCAAATTGCAGGATATAATGAAAAGACAAAACCGTATTAATTAGCAGCATAATCTTGGATGAGAAAGTGTTAACGTAACAGTTGAATACTAACGTTTTGCACAGAAGCAGCCTGTCCTCACCCACATCTGCCAGAAAATGAAACTCGTGAGATTTTTCGCCACCAATATTTCCTGTGCTTCCTTCAACTAGAAGAATATAGACAATCTGTCATGCAAGAAAATAAGAGCAATAATTAAAAGAAAAGAAAAATTCTGTATTAAGAGTAGATATTTTCTAAAATTGAATCAAATCATGAAATTAGTACTATTCATAAACTTTTATAGTTTTAATTACACTATAAGGCTCTTTGTTACATTCCAGAATGTAACTGCTGATGTAAAGTGCTGTAAAGGTTGTATACCTGTAACTTTGATGCTGATGTGGGGATCGATTGACATGTACACAATTCCACACAAAAAAAAATAAAATAAAATTAGTAAATAAAACTATTTTAATGAACTACGGTATAGATTAACAGAGAAATAAATCTGATTACTCATTACCTTTGAAAAATGGAACTTGAAGCCTTTTGAACAATCTAGCATAAGCATCACAAACATTCTTGTATGTTTCTTGAGCTGTTTCATTGCTGTTATCAAAAGTATATAAGTCTTAAAAAATAAGAAAAAAATTATTTTGGTAAAAAAGCACTAATTTATAAACTTTCTATTTCTATCTTAAAAACATCTATTCTTTTTATAATAAATTTTTATTTTAGCAAACAATGTCTAATATGAGAATGCTATCTACATAACTGATAGGTATTGACAAATATTTAAAGAAACCACAAAATGTCTAACATATGAACACTATTTAAATAACTGTTTTACTTTTCTTTATGTCTTGTTTACAGATGCTGCATATTTCAATAATAAAAAAAGAATAAAAGATAAATATTAGTAAAAAAATTTTGCTAATTTTATCATTTTATATTGTAATAATAAATTAACATTTTTTTTAAATATTTACAACAATTTATATGTAACTGAAGAAATATGCATATTCTACATGCCTTTCATATCAAATTCTTTTCCTCTTAACAGACCATTTTTCGGTGCTATCTCATCACGATATTTCTTTGTAATCTAAAAATACATTTTAAATCCCCATTCATTACAAAGGTAAGAAAAAATACTTTAAATATTAGAGCAAAATGTTAGTATACAAAATCATTAAAAGTTTCCTATTGCAGCATTTAAAAAAAAAGAAAAGAAGAGAGGATGTATGATAAAAGTTGCACAGAAAATTCATATTTTATTTATTATTAGTTAGTTTATAACATAGGCACTCATTTCAAAGATCTGGTGAATATCAAATAGCATTAAAGAAATGATAAAATGAAGTGCCACACAACATAAAATAACTAAATAGCACATACAGCAAAGTAAAGACAACACAAAAATGTTTAAAGTCTAGGTGCTATTATTAAATAAGACTGTCACAGTGATCAAAAGTTAACATTGAAGAAAAGAAAAAAACTTGTATATATTAAATTTAACACAAGTTTCCTTTACACTTAAGAATAGACTAACCAAAAATGGACACCACAAAAGTAAAATGTAAATTTTAATGAGTACCTGATACAGCATCAAAGGAAGACGACTGTTGGAAACAGGAGCATATGTAGCCATAAAATCAGTAATGGCTTCTTCATGAGTCTTTAAAAAAAGTTGCACATTTTATTACACAATGTTTATCTTTGTTTTAAAAAAAGTATATCAATAAAGTACATTAAGTTAAATCACTGTAAATCAGTATTCTTTCCCATCACCATCCTTTGGCTTTCAACTCCATAAGACCTGCCCTTGACATGAGAATCAGTCAAAAGAGTTTGAAAGGGACCACATATTTAGGAAGCCTGGTAACTAAAGGCAGGCGAGTATTTTAAAAGTGAAAAAAGAAACTTCATAATCAATCAGATTATTTTATTTACAAATGAGGAAGCTCTTTGAACCAATTATCCCTTTAAGCTAGCCCTTTTCCAAACAATAGAATGGCTAAAACCCAAATCATGGTGTTGAGAAGTATATGGCATCCTTAGCCAAAAACTTTTTTCTTTCTCCCTACACAGAACAAAATTTGATGAATCAAAAACTTAGTTTCTAAGTTATAACATTGTTGATAAATAAACTATCAGTCTAATACATTTGATATGTCTCTAATTTTTCTGGAAATAAAGCAGCTGCATAAAAAGCAATATTTGATTAACATAATTTTCTTTTGCTAAAAAAACTTTAAAAAGCATAATTAACTTTGTTTATTCCATACAAGTGTTTAAGATTATGATTTTCTCACATGCATAGAAACAAAATCCCATGAATGTTGTTGTATTTACTTCAATGTAGAATATTCTGTTTTGGACTTATTTAGTTAATCATTTTAAGATAGAAAAGAATGGCAGAATTTAGAGTGGGATTGATTTCATAAATTAAGTAATGCAAATAATACTAACTGGACCTAGACAGAACTCATGCTGATGTCTGTCTTTCAATCTAAATAACTCGGGCATGTTCCATCGACCTGTAAAAAACAGCAAATATATCAGATATGAGCAGCATTTTCCTTTACTATTTGAAATAAGCAATAAATACTACCATAATAAAAAACAGCAAATTGTTACACTCTTCATGCATTAAATAATGATCATCAGTAGTCTTCAGTAGCTCTGCATTAAATAATGCCATATGCTAAATAATTCTTTAAAATGTAACACTAATATCAGATATATATTTTAAGAGATTGGTTGCATTGTGTTAAAAATACTCTGTAGGAATTTATTCATTTAAAATTGGGAAAAAATGTAGCATTGACTCAACAAATGGAAAAACGTTTGGCAAAGTGAACAACAAATAAAAACTTTCAGATCAGAAAGAGAAAAGAATAACAATTATGCACTTTAAATTCTGTCTAGATCTGGTCTCTCACATCAGATAGTAATTGAAAATAGCTGAGATTACATAAGTAACTATGGAAAAATCAAATTTTTCACAAATAAATATTGTTTTCATTGTTTCAAAAAGGTTGATCATGCTACTGAAAGTATATACAAACAAACAAAGCAAACAAAAGCAACTAATCTTTACTACAATCATAATAATAAAAACAAACCAGATTTCTGCCACAGTAATCCCGGTGTAATTGTTGTTAAGTTCAACCTTTGTGCACCAATGGCATCCATCTCTTCCTCAATCAGATATATTAATTTTTTTAATGCTCTCATTCCTAATGGCAAAATATGAAAGCTTCCCGTATGACTTTGGCAAATAATTTCATTATATACCATCAACTGCAAATACAAAGTCACAAATACATTTTGCTCCCATACCAAATATTTGCATATGTCTAATTTGCTAAACTAATTATAAATCAGTGTTTGATTTATGGAATTAGAAAGATCGTTTCTCTCCATTAGAAAAATTGGAAGGCAAATTAGAGTCAACTGGATGAACCTTAAGAATGATAACTGTTCCATATATGGTATTTCCAGCACATGCTTTAACTTTAACATGGCTGGAGTGATAAGGCTATTTGTTTGTTCTCTTTATTTTACCTGTACTACTATCCATCCATTACTATAACTGAAGTTTCTGCTACTGCATTACAAAAACCATCAACCCCCCCACTAAATTTAAGTTTTTGGTCAAGATTAAAGCTTAAATTTACTTAATATATATTTTTTTATAATATTAAATATTAGTCTTTAACTATCTGCAATAAATTTTAAAAAACAAAACCTACAAATCAAGATAAGAAAAGGCACCTGAGCATTTTAGTAGATCTCCTATAAAAGTTTATATAAAAACCATGTAATTTCGCCCAGACTCAAGCACAAAAAAGAGTTGTGTTTAGTTTTAAATTAAATGAGCATAATACACTTAAGAGTTTGGGTCAAGACAACGCGAAAAAGTAACAAATGTATTCGTTTCTAAGTGTTGTTTTACTCTGTACACATAATGTCTGATGTTTTCAGTAAGTTATCATCCGAAGTTTTGTTTGTGAGGTTCTATTTTCCATGGATATTACCGAATACGGGGAGGGGAGAATCCAGAACGGGCAGTTCTGTTGGCATTATGACAACGATAATTCCAAACTTAAATTAAGGAAATATAAATAAAAAAAAACAAAATAGGAGAGGAGAGGAGAGGAGAGGACAGAGAAATGCTCTTCCTCTGACTACTAGCCGTTGTTACTGTAGGAGTGAGAACTGCTGCCCCCATGGCGGCGGGGGGTCTTACCTAACCCGCTTACCTTGTGGCTTTTACAACTCAGTCCCGTTTCCGCGGGCTGCAGTTTCCCGAAATTCTGAAAAAGTTTCGAGACATACCGCCGCCGCCTACTGTGACAGAACCGTCTCTGAAAACAACGGCCGCTCCCCGTGGCCATCCTCGGGCCCAGAGCCATGACCGCCAGCCTGCCCGCCTCCACCGGAAGTCGGCACCGATCTCTACCTCCGAGGAGAAGAGAGCTCGATTCTCCGGTCGGGAAGCCGATGGATGGCGCGAAGAAACCTGAACCCGGCCGACATCTGCTATAATTCCGGGGGGGGTGGGGGTTCGCTTTATTCGTGGCGTAATTTCACATTATCTTAGTCCGGCTGTACATCATCATCATCATCATCATCATTATTGATATCCTTAATCTGTAGCGTCTTCACGCCAGCCGCATCAGCTTCCTTAAAACTATCCCCCGACTGGTGATATTAACTATTTTAAAATCTTAACAGGGAACCGATACAATAGATCTTAATTCCTTTATTTTTTCTAAATACCTGAATGAAAGTTGGTGGTGTCCAAAAAGCAACAAAGCACAAGATATATATATATATTTATATTTTTTACACGGCCGAGTCATTTGCCTAACGGCGGCCATGTTTTTACCTGTCCCACTCCTTGTCACCGCTTTGGGAACTGTTCGGCGTATGTAGTCCCTCCCACTCGCTGAAATATAACATTTGTTCATTAAAAAAATTATTATTTTACTACTAATTTTTCCTGAAAGAAACAACAAAGCTAAGAAAACCCTATTCAGCTTCAGTTTGAATCTCACCTCGTCCAATAACTATTTTATTCGTGGTGGACAGACCTATAACCTGTCAGTGTCAGGGAGACATGCAGGAAGAAGAAAGAGTGGTCCTTCAGTTTGAATCTCACCTCGTCCAATAACTATTGTATTCACGGTGGACAGACCTAGTGTACATAATGTAACCTGTCGGTGTCAGGGAGACATGCAGGAAGAAAGAGTGGTCCTTCAGTTTGAATCTCACCTCGTCCAATAACTATTATATTCGTGGTGGACAGACCTATAACCTGTCGGTGTCAGGGAGACATGCAGGAAGAAGAAAGAGTGGTCCTTCAGTTTGAATCTCACCTCGTCCAATAACTATTGTATTCACGGTGGACAGACCTAGTGTACATAATGTAACCTGTCGGTGTCAGGGAGACATGCAGGAAGAAAGAGTGGTCACAACAGCAAACGGTTTCAAAGTGAAGAGCCAGAGCTGAAGAAATTAATCCAGTAATAATTATGCGTATTTTTAAAATACTTTAAATTTTCAGGCTAATTTTATATATATATGAATGATTCAACTTTATAACAGTTAAGTGTTCTCTGGCTGTATACAGTCCACGTGTTAGATATTTTGCTTTTATTTAAATTTGTTTCTGTCGTAGGGTGTATTGCTTGAACAATGTAAGTTTAAAAGTAAAATATTTACATAGTATATATTTTTATGCTGTTTTGATAAATGACTAAATTTTAAGTCACTTTTTATTTTTTTTAGATATATAGACTGGCAAAGAAATGTTTCATAGAATCCACTCTTCTGAAATGATCTTTTCACTATTGTCATAAACATTTTATTTTACTTATCAATAATCCAGTCATCTTACTTTAATTATGATAATGCTTTTACATTCTTCAAATTTAGTACCTCTAAGAAATATTTATGCTCAGATTTGTTGGAAGTTTTGAATCTATTCTTTTTAATTTGTCTTGTGTGTGAATAAAGACCACTAAAATAAAGATTCTCAAGAAAATAGAAGTCATTGTTGTTACTATAGTGTACCATATTTAACTGAACAGACCTAAATGCTCATATTTAAGTAACAAACTAACAAGAAGTTTGTTTTGTTTTAATCTGCATCATAATATGAAGTGCAGATATGTCATATCAAGAGGCATAAGACATTCAAACAAATCGTCCACTGTTGTTTTTTCCTTTGAGTTCAGCAGTGGTGCTTGGCTTCTGAGTGCACATCCTTCCTTCCTTCCAAGGTTCCCCAAAATGTCTGGGTGTTTGAGATCACAAAATTGTGGAGGCCATTCAACAAAGCCATGTCTGCCCAACTGTACAGTGATAATTGACAGGGTATACAGCATCTTGCATATTCTCAAAGACAAGCCAACAACACTGCTATTTCAGATTCCTTACCACCCCATGATACCAGGACATGAGGATTATCACGAATCTGTGTTACACTTTTGTCTGCTGACAAGCCCGTTTAACTTGAACCAAATGTTCTTCATTCCAGTGATGTTGGCAGCAATTTTAGAAAGCCAAATTTTGTAGAATTCCACTTGACAATTGTAATAATCTTTACTGTTGCCATACACAAGTGTCAAATGAAAATGTCTTTATAACTTAATGTCATGCAAATAAAATAACTGAATGTCAATTTTGCTGGTCTGATTGACTTTCAGAGTTGGTGCATGTAAGCAGCTGACATCTTTTCCTGGCAGAGAAAAGGCAAATTGGCATTGCTTTTGGTTTCCTCAAAACATTTACTGACAGGATCATTTTCTTCACTGAAGGCCTACTGTGGAATTCTCTGTCACTTTCTTTGCATCTAAACTGTTGTTTTCCAACTATAAACCCACATTCTTTCCTTCAACAACAAGAATTTTAGCATTTTCTTATAGTGGCTACAATAGCACTATAGTGGTAGATTTTGAAGCACATTTTCAGATTGCATGAGAGAAGTGGTCATCTTAGTCTGATCAGTTAATTATAGAACACTATATATTTATATATTTTAGAGAGTAAATTGCAAACTATTTTTTGTATATATTATAATAAGGATAAGTTTATTTTCAAAGTTCTGTTTTCTTTCTGAGTGCTGCTAAACTGGTCCATATTTAATAAAATCAGAAGTACACATACTGCAACATGATATAATTATTTTCAGTTTACTGTAATGTATATTCAACAGTCCAAAGGTAGAAGGCACAAATCTTAAAAGTATAAATCAAAATGCTTGAAGAACACTAAGACAATACAATATTGGTTACATGTGGATGAAGGATACTAATATCTGAATATGTGTATACTGCTAAAAACTGCTCAGAATATATTCTAGTTCTATAATTGGAATTTTAAAAAATCTGCATGTGTATGGTGTTTCTGGAAATTTTGTTCATCCAACAATTTTTGAATGCTCTATTTGGCTGTGCCATTGAACATGTGAAACCGAAAGGAAATAAGAATTCTGCTGTACTGATTAACTTCTATGAGTTTTCAAAGGCATATTTAAGATTTGAAGTTGTTTTAGAACATTCCTAAATGTTTTAATCAGCTAGCATGACAAAATGATGATAATTTAGAAAATCAATATGCTCTTAATTTATATTCTAGTGTATAAAACAAAGCATGCAGAAGCAGTTAATAAAAGAGTTTTTGGTTCTGCAGCAACCACTTTTCTTAGAATAATTTCTATTTATAGTTTCATAACTCTAAATTGTAGTTTTTTCCTACACAAGTTTTAACAAATATTGGCTGAACAGAGTAAACTGAAAGTGTTTCCTGTGTTACCTTAAAAAGCAAAAAAATTGTACTAATTGGCTATCACTCAAAAGCTACCTTTTAAAATAATCCTTGAGTATTTGCTAATTAAACTAAATAGGATATTCCTAACATGAAAATTTTTAATTATGTATCTCTCTGCTACATGTAATATCCTTTCATTAAAAATTGCCAAAAGGGGAGCAGCAGATAAAATCTAAGGTTAGCTGTAGGTCAGTAGCAGAAGCAGTTAGTATTTGAAGATAACTGATGTTAGCAAATGTATAATATGAATTTTAAAAATAGTTGAAGTACTTAAATCAGAGTAAACTAGGGGAAAAAGTTTGCAGTTATTTTCTCTTTAATGAATTAGCGAAGATTTAATAGATTTCTACAAAAAAACAAGTTTAATCTCTTAAACTCGATGTAAACTATTTAAAAAATACCTCTTGAATAGATTGTAGGGTTAAAAATAGATGTATATATTTTTTTTAAATCTTAAACCAGTATACAAAAATTTCTTTCACAAGATAAAAAAGATACCATCCATTGTGTAATTTAACAGAATTGAGAAAGTCAAGAGATGTCAGTCTCCTGAC
This sequence comes from Nautilus pompilius, assembly GCA_018389105.1. Lineage (NCBI taxonomy): Eukaryota > Metazoa > Mollusca > Cephalopoda > Nautilida > Nautilidae > Nautilus > Nautilus pompilius. The sequence goes on along the minus strand of JACATO010000130.1, from coordinate 1,153,636 downwards.
ATTATTTATTTCTGAAATACAGCATGTTAATTTTTTTTACAAGACTTCTGAGGTCAGGATTCATAATCTATAGCAGCAACAACAAAACCTTTTGTCTAAGTCACCTAATTTGATGAAACTTCCATAAATCATAGTGGTAATTAAATCTAATAATAATAGAGATGAGGCTTATTTTACATTAAAGAATTATTTGTTTGCTTGTCAAGAAAACATGTAGCCCAAATTATTAAATACAAACAAAATTCTTATTTTTTAATGTCCAAATAGATTTAGAATATGTGATACAGCATGAAAATTGTTCTGGCATAATTTTCCCATTTAAAATGTATTAGTCTGAAATCGGATATCCTAGCACCTATGGATACTGACACTTAACGGGGGGGGAGCCAATCTTAAGAAAACTGAATGCTGAAGCAGTTGACCTGAGCGCTTTGGAATACAAAGTATTAACACACATTAACAATCAGCCCACACAGTTAAAGTGTTTTTCTGCTTTGTCTTGACCAATGTAAGAGATATGTTGGTATCAACTGGTAATTCGGTTAATGTCGTAGGGCTTTGTAAACTTAACTACAGCAGCAACTAGGTTGAATTGTTTAAAATCAAAATAACTGGTAACTAGTCAGTTTGCAATTATGGCTAAAATGGTTATTTGGATGAAATAATACTTCAGTATCATGTAAGAAGCTATAATTTAATTTCAATGACAACAAAACTACCAAATTTGCTAAAACAATTGCGTGTATTATTAAAAGACTCCAGCTAGACTCAAAGCTGAGATGTTTTTCAGTTAAATATTAATTTGTTTAGACAGGTAAATATTTACTTTGGGAGTAAAAAAATAATTCATGAACACCTATAAGTTTAAAATAAATGCATGGTGTCTCTTACCAGAATTATCAGATGAACCAAGAAACATTTAGTCTCGAGCAAATTAAATACTGTGAACATTATCAAGTGTGACATCTCCATGCATGAAAAATTATCCATACTGCTCATAATTTCTGAATCTGTTCTAGTTATTGGTGACCTCTCAAATCTATTCTTAATGGAAACTAAGAACTCTTAAATATTGTCTTTCACCTTAATTTCTAATAATTAAATGATTTTGTCAATAGATTAGTTTCTAAAAAAAAAAGATGGTTTGTATTGTAGATGCTACATGATTCTCAGTTTTTAGATTATCTTACAAAAATGAGCTTAAAAACAAGCAATAGATTTTTACATGAATAACATTAATTAAAGTTGAAATTTCCATTATAATTTTTACATGACATCAAATATAAGTAAAAAAAATAGAAGTTTAAAATTAATGGACATAAAAATCCTACAGGTAAACCAGTTTCTTGACTTTGTCTAACAATATGGGAAAATTCTGTTTAAAAGTTCTGTCATTGCTAAGATCAATAAAGTTAAGGCGGCCAAAGATTCGTCTCACAGGTGGAGGAGCTGTTTCTCTGGGAGAAGACCTCAGAAGAACAGGTAAGACTGGCTTGTTAAAGGAGTGAGCAAAAGTCACATCCTGCATACAGATGTTGCTTTGGAGGTACTCTGGTGTGATACAGCTGATGACAACAGCAGCAACTCTAATGTAATGATGAACCTGATGCTGGAAGTTGCTACCACTGTCTGCAAGTTTGCCAGTACATCCTAAGTTACTGTAGCCTTGTGACATATTGATATCTGCCTGGCACGAAATTCCATTTAGTTCCAGTGCACACTTGATGTCTTCAGCTCTTGTCTGCGTTTCCCATTTATAGCTGATAAATACCTTTGGATCCTTTTCCCCAGTGTTTCTTTTAGCAGATTTAGCTACAGAAAAATATGTACAGCATCTTACATACATTATGATGATGTATGAAAATTAAATAATATACAAACTTATAATTGTAGATCAGCATAACTGAAATACTTAGGTGAAGCTGGTAAACTAGAATATGCCAATGTATACCATTTAACTACTGCATTGAACAAAAAAATCTGAAGGAATTAAAGTAGATAATACCCCTTAAAATGACAATGATTACAATACCTTAAATAATAAAATTCTATTCACATGGGTGAATGAAAGCGTACACAACTACAAAATTTGTTATTCACTTTGGAAAACAACCTATAAATCTAACAAAAAGAAAAAAATTAGGTAAAAATAGAATATTTAGCTTAGTTAAGTACTTATGCCATTGCTTTATTTTTTCTCACCAGTAAATAGATGGAAATTAATTTTCATGTCAGTAGAGGCTTGTGTAATCATGACATTCTCTGCAGTTTGAAGTCATCCACCTGCCAACTAGCAAATGATGAAGCAGCAGTAATCAACTTCTTGGCTAGTGCTGCTTGTCAAATATACAAGTATGGACTGACATAAACTATATATATAGCCTTCACTCAATTGTAAATGCACCATAATGATGAAGAATTTTTACTCTCATGAGTAAATAGATATTGAAACCTAAATTTTGGTGGCTTCAAGGATTGGTAAAGAAGTTATTCTGCTTCATCAACTGGTAAATGGTGGTGGCTGCTGCAGTTGTGAGTTCAGACCGCAGAGAATCAATTTCATTGCAAGTTCTACGTACGAAAATAAATTACCATTATATGTGAAATATTTGAAAGATTTAGTAGATCAGCCAGCTCTCAATGAATAAAGTACAGAATTTGTGAGGCAAGTAGAGTTTTTTTTTTTAAGGAATGTGAAGTCATGCTCACAGTTAATGCTGGCAAGCATCTCCAGAGGCTTTAAACCATCAATCATTTTGTCCAGATAAGTCTGTTCCAAAATAACACCAGGCACCTGATCAGCCAACTTCACATGGTAGTCTAATACTTCCAAACCTTCACTGTACTGCTTGGTTTCAAAGTCTACTGCTGGATAGTCACCTGACCAAGAAAATACAAAGCAATTTCATGAGTCACATGATTCTGTGTGCAAGAAAAATCTCTCAGGATAAATCTAAAAAGAGAAAGTTCCTCACATTTAGTTTTAAAAAGCAACAATCCCTCTCTAAATGCAAGTAAAAAATAATAATAAGATAATCAGTTAAAGACTCCAATAGACACAATTAAATGCAATAGAGAATCACTGTTCATCTAAATACCAAAAATCCTGCAATATTTAGGACACCTGCCAATTAAGACAACAATAATGACAAAAAAGGACATCTTTCTAACAGTCATATATGATTTATAACTATATGCACTAATAAATCAATCACAAATATATGAAATATTGGATGTTTTATTCATTAAGTTTCCAGTTTATGTCAAAATACAATCTTGGATTTTTCTTCCTTTGTAATCTTTATAAGTTTCATGGAAATCATTACACATAGTTTAAAATGAGTATCTCTGTTAAATATAATTTCTGATCAGTGCATCCAGTGCATGGATGTTTACGAGCAAAGGTTTACACAAAAAATCAGAACCACAACTAAGTGATGATGAATCCACTCAACAAACTTTCTTTACTTGCCTAAAACTGCTCGTACAGATGGTCGCAGACTGCTCCATTTGTTTTCAAACATAGCAGTCACAATTTTCTTTCCTAGCCAATCAGCAAACATCACCTCCTGGAACACGAATGGTGAGATGACAACTGCTTCTGTCAGGATAACAATGACATGTGATGATATGGCAATACAAGGTCCACTGCTTTGCAGAAACTCTTCTTTGGAGTGCCCCAGCTTCTCATGATGAATTACCTGCAGATTAACGTCATATTTCATTTTGCTACAATGCACACACCTACCTGGTTAATCAGTTCAAAACCTATATCAGTAAGTATATTTATTTACCACTGGAACCTTGTATAAGCCATAAAAGTGCCGCGAATCCATGCGTATTAATTAAATAGTACAAAAATAAAACCAAAAAAGATTCACAACTAATTATTTACAGTGCTAGAAATAAAAAAAAAACTATTTATTTTAAAAGATTATTTTATTAGAGAAGTAAACTATAATAATAACTGAATGTAGGTATACTATGTAATATGAATGTTTAAGCTTTTCGGTTCCAAACAGTTAGCTGAGAGCCAAAAGAATGAGGAATCATTTTCGTTTAGGTTTTACAATGAGTTGTTATTCTAATTATTTATTTCCATGATGTTAACTATCAAGATTTCTTTCTTTTCCAGTTTTTTGTTTTTCTAAATTAAACTTGGTAATGAGAACATTTTGCTTTATCAACTTTGCAGAACCGTCAATGAATAACACAGTGTATTACCTCAAGATAACAAATTGTTCAGGATCAACATTAAATAGGTAACAGAATCACAACTTCATTAAGAGATATCGGAGTGCAAACCATCGTTTAAATACAAACTTTGTATTTTATTTTTCAAAAGTAATATCCATCAAGCCTGTCCGAAAAATAACTGACATGGCCTAGTAAACTATGACAGCAGCCACTTTTAAAAATTGTCCTCTACAAATGTAGATGAGGTGTAGCACTATGGTTAACATTAACAAGTGTTGCCAACACTGTACCTCATAGGACTGAGAGAAAACTGGAGTGGGAAGTGTGAAGAAACCAGGTTTGCCAATCCAATTTGGCCCTAACAGGGACTGAACTCCTCCAGCCATCTGCCACCTCATGTAGCTATTAATGTTTGAGGTTCTCTTGATGCAAAGAGCATCATGGCAGCCAATACCTCAAACTATTTTTGAAATCATTTTAGAGATTCCCAAAAGTTTATAATTATTAGTTTCATTATTGAATTTGAACAATAGAAAACAATGCCATTTTAATCATAGCTACATAAAATCTAGAGACATATTTAGAAGACTAGTATTTTAGTTTATTTAAAGCTGAAATAACATCAAATCACAGGTTTCTACTTGGCAGAGTTTGATCAATGTGATCTGACATTATTGTACAATGTAGTCTCTAGAATATGTTCTTTAAGCTTTAAATATCAAAGCAGTAGTTTCTGGAATGACTTTATTACTGACATTGTTAGATGATGCTAGATTGTCACAGCGCCAAAGTTTCCTGAGATATGACTGCTGCAAAGATTACATTCGCAATGTAAATTTTTAGTGACTGTTTTTAAAGAAAGAAACAAACGTTGGCTGTTCTCGGTCATTGTAAGATAATAAGAAAATTATGTTACAGCGCCAAGAAAATCTGTGTCCTCCTGAAGATAGCAAGAACCTCTCACCTGTGAACAGACACCGGTCTGGCCACGCGCTCTGTTAGTTAGAGCAGTAGTTCTGGATTAACTTGGTCCAGCCTCAGTCATTGTAAGATAATAAGAAAATTATGTTACAGCGCCAAGAAAATCTACATCATCATGTGTCCTCCTGAAGATAACAAGAACCTCTCACCTGTGAACAGACACCGGTCTGGCCACGCGCTCTGTTAGTTAGAGCAGTAGTTCTGGATTAACTTGGTCCAGCCTCAGTCATTGTAAGATAATAAGAAAATTATGTTACAGCGCCAAGAAAATCTACATCATCATGTGTCCTCCTGAAGATAACAAGAACCTCTCACCTGTGAACAGACACCGGTCTGGCCACGCGCTCTGTTAGTTAGAGCAGTAGTTCTGGATTAACTTGGTCCAGCCTCAGTCATTGTAAGATAATAAGAAAATTATGTTACAGCGCCAAGAAAATCTACATCATCATGTGTCCTCCTGAAGATAACAAGAACCTCTCACCTGTGAACAGACACCGGTCTGGCCACGCGCTCTGTTAGTTAGAGCAGTAGTTCTGGATTAACTTGGTCCAGCCTAGCAACGCCACACCCCAATCTTTATTTAAGAAAAGAAATGACGAGTAGATTATGAGACTAAATAATCGAGTGGACAGGTGGGGGTTCTGGCAACACTTGGAATGCGACTTTCCACTAGAATGGGGTCCAGAGGAGATGGCTGTCTGTTGTTTGTTAGTACTGAAGGTGATGAGGAGGGCTGCAATCGGTTCTGTATTCGTTGTGGGAACTGGCTCTGCTGCGTTCCAGCGAAGACCGTTTTAAATACAACAAGGGCTGCTCACCTGGAGATGCTTCCCCATCAGGTCGCCCTTCACGGTCTGGGAGAGTCGCGCGTCGGCCGGGTCGCAGACCAGGTACACCGTGCCGCCTCGCGCCTTCTGCGCTCGGGCACGCAAATGCCAGCTGTCGGGCTGCGCCTGCTCCTTGTCGAGCCGGCGGAGGAGCTGCCGCATGATCTTCCTGCGCACCACGCGGCTGTCGACGGCAAGGTGCCGGGCCATGTCTCTGTCCGTCAGGGACGTCAGCAGGAAGCCGTCGATCATGTTCTCCGCCAAGTTCTGCCTGTAGAACTCCCTCACCCCCAGGCTGACCAGCCACTCCTGCAGGTCGTCTGCCCTCCACCGGCACACCTTCCTCGTCCGGTACTGCCCCGTGAACTCGGTGTCCGGCGGCGAGCTGGGCGTCGGGGGGCCCCGCCCCCCTGCCGACGACACCCGCTCCAGGTCCCCCAGCAGGGCGCCGACCACCACCGACGTCTTCTCTGCCGCGCTCTTTTTCGCGTGCGCCCCCGTCAGGTTGACGGGGCTCCGCGCCAGGTGACGGAAGTGGCGAAGAACTTCCGGCTTCGTGACAGCAGCGTACAAGATGGGGAAAGGGGTGACCGACTCCGAATCTGCTCGGAGCCTGTCCAGAAGAACCTTGATTTCGTAGGCGGACACGGGGCAGGCGAAGTAGCTGTCGGACAGCACGATGATGACTGCTCGACATTTCTCCGCGGCTTCCATCCTCAGAGAGAACCAGCAGGGGCTGTCCGTGATGGCTTCGTCTTTGTCAAACCAGATGTCTTCCTCTCCCAGATTCTCTTTCAGCTGTCGAACCATCTCCACCACGAACCTCCTTTCCACAAACCCAGCATCCGGAGAGTACGATACAAATATCGACTTCCTCTCCCTGGTTTTCCCCGACTCTGGCGATGACCGACTGTCACCGTCTCCACACTGTCCGCCCACTCGCACGCGCTGGAGCCGACATTTGTCCTGCTGGTCAGGGCGCGAAACGAGACCGGAATTAACGCTTAACTGTTCATCCCATTTACCCCTGACTTCCGCTGGATCTCCTCTACAGCCACTGCCCCCCTCACTCGTATGGTGCTCCTCGCTTTCCTCACGGCACTTTTCGCTCCCCTTCCAACCGACAGGTGCTTCTTCGCACCTGTTGCTGTCGTCAGTCGGTGAGCCGTCTCCAGTTTTCTCGCGCACCGGCTGCATACTTCTCTCGTGTTCTTGGCAAACCGTTTGGTTTTCCATACGTTGCTCGGTTTCACCTGTAACTGCCGTCAGCCGGAGACGACCAACCGACCACACCTGTGTTAGTCGGTCCAGCCGCCGGAGACGACCAACCGACCACACCTGTGTTAGTCGGTCCAGCCGCCGGAGACGACCAACCGACCACCACACCTGTGTTAGTCGGTCCAGCCGCCGGAGACGACCAACCGACCACCACACCTGTGTTAGTCGGTCCAGCCGCCGGAGACGACCAACCGACCACCACACCTGTGTTAGTCGGTCCAGCCGCCGGAGACGACCAACCGACCACACCTGTGGTCCACTCCACTCTACATCTCTCGCCGCCGTTTGCTGTATTTTCTTCGCAATTAGCAGTCACAATCCGACGCGTTTCCACGACGACGACTGGCTCCAGTTCCTACCCCTCGCTGACCCCTTTCACGTCAAGCGCGCGCGCGCACCTCTTCTATTGATGCTGAGCTCCTTCTCGTCTTGGTTACCAAACAGTAGCGACGCATTTCGCCTCGATTCCATTGGCTGACAGCGGCTCTTCCGTCTTCCGCTGTTGCGATGGTTCCCACACTTCTCAGTCAGGGCAACGGTCCAGCCACGCTCGATTTTAATCATGTTTGAGCGGTCTGCGCGGTTCGATCAGGCTCCGGCATCTCCTCCCCACCCTAAAGTAATCGATTTTAGTTCCCTGTGGGGGCGGCGTATCCAGTGTAACGCCGCTGTTCCATGAACCCTCCCTCCGCAAACCAGTACAAAAAATGGCGGCGCGGCGAATGCCTCGCATCTGGCTACTCGACCGATTATTTTCCTCGCTTCTTTCAAGATTAATTTATTAAATTCCGAGTTTCTGGAGAGAGCGGTGCGTTAAAAACTCCCTGTCGCGACGGCGCCTTGTGTGTCTGCGCTGGCGGCGGAGAGGCCGCGGACGCTGCCGGCAGGGCCGCCCGGCCAGAACGGGGCGAATGTCGGCGGACTGGCGGCGTATAAATAGTAGGGGAGGGAGGCTCTGTAACCGTCCCTAACCCATCATTAACCAGGCTTATTTATTATGTGGGTCAGACTTAATATTATTAAACCAATATGGCGGAGTGCTAACGTGGAGCATTACTTAACCCTCTAGGCCTCCCGCCCGCCTGTCTGTTTACCCATCTCATGAATACCTCGGCTTGCTAGCATGTCGGCAAAGGTAAGTTTGCAGGGCTAACCCCGTTCATTGATTCCGTTAGCAGGGATCCCGGTCCTCCTTTGTTGTCGGGATTTAGAAATCCACACGCAGGGTCTTTTGTTTGCCCTGACAAAGACGGGGCTCTCCCAGCGTGAACATTTTACAATAATAATAAAAAAAAAAAAAAAAGAGAGAGAGAGAGAGAAGGGGGGGGAGGGGAAGAAAGAAAGGGGGAAAAAAGGGGTGAGAGGGAGGGAGGTAGGTAGGTAGGTAAGGGAGAACTTGCTGCACCGACGGCCCCTCTGTGGTATTGGTAAACATCCTGCCGGTGGTGGTAATAATAGTAAACAACAAGAGGAACTGGGGGACCGACCGGTTATCAGCGGATGGTGGCTCGGCGGACAGGCTGGGAGTTTGGAAGCCACGAAGTGGGCCTCTGAGCAGGAGCCCCTCCGCAACCCGGGTTCGGTAAACATAAACAACACGGGTGGGAGCCACATAGGGACTGGGGAACACAAACAGATCGATATTTCTTCATGTGCTTTCAGACGGAGAATGTACTGCTATGGTTAGTTACTCCCACCGATTCCAAACCTAGCAGACTAACCCGTATCATCATCTGCCCCTATAACGACAAGCGAACTCATCCACAGCAATAGTAGTAATAATAATAATAATAATAATAATAATGGTGGTGGTGGTGAGGAGGAGGAGGAGGAGGAGGAGATGAGCGGCGAGATACCTGTGGAACATTACGTAAATCAGGGTATGCGTTTTTATTCCAAAATTCGAGAAGTACATTTAGCGACTAACTTCTGGAAAACGTTTCGGGAACCAGGGAACAGGGTCCCACATCATCAGGGCGGTTGAGGGAGGGGGGGGCGCATTCTGCCTGAAAATAATAATAATAATAATAATAATAATAATAATAAAAATAATAATAATATACTGTCCATCACCGGCGAATGTTGCAAATCAGCGGTGTCCTCTTCGGGTTTTCCTGATGAAGAACTAACCCTGATCCCGAAACTGCTGCCCGAGAGAAGTAAAACAGGTGCGCGCGCGCGTGCGTGCGTGCGTGTGTGTGTAAACAAACCGACGCACGTGCGTGCTCGTTCTCTGATAAATGTCAACAAACCGATGACGGACTCGGTTACTAATAGTAACAGTGGTTCCAGAAGCATGCCCGTCCACCTGCCGCGCTGTCATCATCATCATCTTTCTAGTTAAGGGGGGGGGGTTCAGTAACTGGTGGTGTTACTGTTGCCTTTCTCTCCTTCATTTGTTTGTTATTTTAACCCAGACTCCGTTGGAGGTGGGACAGTGGTACCACGACTCTGAAACTCCCCGAACATCCGTTCCTTTGTGGGTTGTGAAAACTAGGGGAAATGTCCCCTTACTTTGGATCAGAATCAGTTATCCAAACTCTCTCTCTCTCTCTCTGTGTGAGAGGCATATCTACTTTGCTTACATTAAAAGCAATTTTTCTTTTAATTTTTGGTGAACAGTTCTTTTAAGAAGATAAAATCACCTTTAGAAAACTATTTTGACATCCATTTTTCCTTTAAGAACCCTTACGATTATTGCCTCTTCAGGAATAAAATCTGTCAGTAGTGAAAATAAATCTATTAACTCAAACTCAGATGTTCAGGTTTTAGGCATTTAAACTTTTATTATTTATTTTAGCTAAATTCATACTGATTGTAGACTTTGGAGAAGTGGATTTCTCTCAAATCCATTTATTTTTTGTAAATTTAAATGTAACAACACTCTACTGCTGGAAGAATGTTCAATGGAGTAGGTCCTGAAAGTTACATCCCTGTAAATAAATAAATTATTTATGGTACTGCCCCTCTGAGACAGCACAGCAGTCTAGGGTTTTCTTTAAATAACAACAATAATAATAATGTATTATTGTTATATAGCTAAAGGAACACTAAGGTCTGTTAGTGAAGAGACTTAGTTTACAGTTAAGCAACTATTAATTACAATTACATGAACTTTCAATACTTTTCAAACCTGAACATCATAGCTTTATCGTCAATGAGACCACACAGCTTTGTGTGCATAATGCTGTATGGTCGGCATTCGCTTTTACAAGATGGCAAGCTTTCACACAGGTTCTGATTTTTCTGCTGTTCATATAAGAATATTTAATTATATGCATTTGATAATTTGGAATGACACGGAGAGAAACTAAGATAGTAGCACTGGACTATCAGAGATGACGGACTGGTGAAGGCCCTATATTTCGCTAGAGCAAGGCTTGACAAAAAAAAATTCATTTTCTAGAAATGTTCTGTAAAATATTAGGGCCTGTAGGTAAACATTTTTTTTTCTTATACTATTGTTTATCCTTTTTTATATTCCAAGTTAAAACATCAGTTAATTCTCTATTTACAGGAATAATTGGAATGTATTTTTTTATGATTTCTCAGTTGTTTTGACTATAGCTTTGGTATACGACTCCAAAGGGGTAAAAGGGTGCCAGCCCTTCTGGCTTAAAGTGCAGAGACTCTTGAAATTGAACCTGAAAGATATTCAGTTTATGAACTTAGATAAAATGCATGCTGGAGAGGAAACCCTAGCTGATAGACATGTATAGAAGAATGAGAAGAAATCATGTCACTGCCCAGTAAAGGATAATGCTGGACTTTCTATTGTACTTTTTTTTTTTTTTAAATCTCCAATCATTTTGAAAAACAAAAAAGTTTTGTGGTTTTTGGAAGCAGAATTTTTGGGAGGGAACCTAAACCTGTGTGTACTTTATTGTTCCTCTATGTTGAGCTGAACTGACAAACTCTTCTGATAAAACTTAGAATTCAAAGAATTGGGAAAGGGGAAATGATCATCTGATAAATATTAAGATTAATGTTAACTTATGGAAAATTAGGTCTTTGGAATTATGCTCAAGAGAAGCAAGGATTTCTCGTCTTAAAAGCAAATGTATTGTTACTGAAGAGGGAAAGAGTTAAGGTGTTAAAAAAGTCAGAAAGATCAGATTTCATGAATTAACAATTTTATTTAAGTTTTTTTTTGTGGTTATTTATGAGAAATGTTAATTATGTAAAAAATAAAATAATGTTATATTCTTGAGCAGACAGAAAAAGTGAGGTTACAAATTCATTTGGCAGCCCATGGTATCTGATGTGTTTTGTTTATACATAGTAACTTGGTTTTGGTTATTAAAAAAATAATAATATTAGAAAAAATACATATCATTAGCTAAACTGGCTTGGAAGGATTGATTTTAGAAGATATTTTTGTAGTAGTGTGGTGGATATTTAAATTAGATTGATTCAAATTACGAGTAACAGTGAAACATTTGAAAAGCTACAGTAAATGAGTCTTTACCCCAGGAACCTTTAAGTATTGATCATAATGGTTTTCTACTTTGTATTGCTACTACTGAAGAAAAATAATTTTTTTTAAAAACTTATACCAGGAATTTTGTTAATTAGTTTTATCAACATCAAGTTTTTACCTAGATTTTCAAGTTCAACTTTTCTCTTTTTGTCATTCTATCCATTTTAATAATAATAATGATAATGAAAAGATGGCTCAATAAACAAAGAGGATAGGGAATATCAGATGCAGACATCTAAATACCCATGAAAAAAAAGACAAACTCTATTGAATTTGCTCTATTCTGTATTGTTGAGAAGTAAGTATATCTAAAAATTCCATGCATCAGTGCCGACCTAACACTACGGTTAACAACAGTTGAAAATGGTAATCCTAGATGTGTATTCTGTTTGGCAGGAAAGAGAATTTTTAAAAAGTTTCAAAGTTAACTTGGATTCACCATGCCAGTGATGCTACAATACATATCTACCTAGGCAATTTGGTAATGCATCTATCTCAATGACACTTTTTGATGTTTTTAATTATCAGAAAGGCAATGCTAGATTTAAAGCAAAGTCGGAATTCTTCCCACCTATTACTGCACAAACTTGTTTACATGATTGAACCATTAAACAGGTGAGAGGTTATTTATCCTCAGAAAATCTATACAAGTGCTGAACCCTAAGGAACTGCTAATAAATTAGAGATCTCTCTCTCTCTTTTTTTTTTGTTGTAGAGCAGGATACATTTAAAAAATACAAAACCAACCAATAATGAGTACAAAAAAAACAAACAAAATTAGTGAAGTTTCCATTTAAAAGACACTTCACATAAGTGACGGCTGTTGCCTTTGTGTTGGATAGTAAGTATATGAAAAAACAGTAAAACTCAAATGTTTACAAATGTCTAATTTATGGAGCCATCTGTTCAAGGAAGTTGAATATTTATTAATAGTGGCTTGGAAAGAGAGACCATAAATCTGGAAAGTCAAATTGGCCTACTGAATTTTTAAACATCCTCTTTAGTTTCTTTTTCCCTTTTTAATAATTACTAACATTCAGCACTTCCATATCTATTGTTACAATATATATTACTTCACTTGTCCAATAACCCATAGGTCATTGGGGCACCTCAACAGGTGTGTCTAGGGCATCTTACAACCTGGGGGAAGAGCCCATCCCTCTCCAGGTTGAGAGTCAAGGTGAATGTCAGTGTCCAGAGGGCTGTACAGCTGTTTGAGGCTTTTGGCCCTCATCAGCAGCAATTACCTCTGACCCCCACCCAGGATCAAGCCCGCAACACAAGGATTGATGAGACAATATATATAGATTATGTCTTAAAACTTGGTATAATAATCTAATCAGTATTGATGGAGAGGTCTCCATGTACTTTATAATTATCCTTATGACAGAGTACAAAGTTCTATACTAATTGCTGATTTGGTTAAAAAGCTTTTATGAAAAAAATTCTGCAATGAGCTTGAAGATTTACTGAGCACAGTTCGAATGTGTGTGTGTATAGAGAGACAGGAAATCATTAATGAGAAAGCCCTCTTAAAAAAAAAAACCCAAACTTGCATTTTCAAAACTAAATATTCTGTCTGATATCAAATTATCAGATGTAGTTGATATATTAGCTGATTTATAGTGATATACTCTTTTTTTTTCCTTTGCTATACTAGAACTAGAGGCACCCTGAATACTAATAAGTCCAAAGTCTCTAAAGTAGATAAAATCCTAGAGAACCAATACTGTAAATATCAGATAAAAGTTTTGGGTATATTCTTAACAGAAATGTTTTACATCAAAGAAATTTTGAAAAATTACATCTGAAGGACTTTTAAAAATAGAAATGTTTAGGATTGCTGTCGTTTGTCAAACATTTTGAGTGCTCCTTTCTGTTGGCTTGACTGGCTCAAATTATCTGACCTAGTTTAAAGCAAGCTGGCAGTTGGTGTCCACTGTCTACGTTCTGTGAACCATCTAATGAAGCTGTAAACAAACAAATTTGAATTTGAAAAACAACAGCCTGCATGAGGTTGGAATTCTTGATTTAATGGTATTAAAGCTAGTGTAGCTCAACAACATTACTTTTACTTTTGTTTGTTCGAACCAGCTGACAACATTAACTACAAATGCACAATTTGGAGCCTTTGGTTGGGTCAGTCTATGCTTCAGACAAATTTATTAAGAATCCATTTTCTTTTATTTAAACAAAGTATCCACTGGAACATGATTATGTTACAGAAAACAGCCAAGAGAACCTTGAAGCATTTATTGCGGCATGTATGTACACTTAAGAGTTATATTAAATAGCAGAAAACTAATATCTAGTATCTTTTCCACATTTATACAATGAAGATTTGCACAGTCAAACATTTACCACAGTTCAGTCCGTTTTTCCTTCAGATCTGCCGCAGATGTGGAATGAGGTCTGGTCTTCGCAGCTGGAACTCAGATGGTTCTAGATGTGTTTAATCAGATTCTTTTCAGAGCTCCTACGTGCCCAGGGATAATCCTGCTGCCTTTTTTCTGTCTCCTTCCCATGGGGTGGTGGTTTTAGAGGTGTAAAAAATGGCACAATCTCGCGGTAATTGTCTTGAACTGCAGAATCTCTTAGAGCGGTGTCATAAAATGATTATTGAGAAGGGGTATGTTATCCCTTTGTTTAACACCAGGTGAATCTTTCCACTGTTCAAAACCACTGTGTTGGACTGTGGGCTGCAGGTAGGTCTCCTGAAATTCTTGACTGGCCTTTCTCCCAGCCATTCAGCATAAATTGATGAAACTGAGACTTGTCAAAGAATAGAAACAGATGTCCAAAATGTCATAGATCTGTGAATCTTTTCTTGGGTCTATGAGAATCTGTTCTTTGGCTTCCATAAGTACGCAAATAACATTGAGCTATACATTGCCAATACTGTAAACATGTTACAATGTCTGAAAATCTTGTGCGTGGATTAGGCCTCACACAGTTAACAAGGGCACTTTTGGTTCATCCTGTAACCATTGATGGCCATCCTGGTTGATAGCTGCACTTTCATTTACCTGACAAAAATTAACATTAAAGCTATTTATGACCTGTTCCATTATTTTCATGTGCTAATTTTATTCTGGCAGGAATCTGTATGTATAAAAGTTTGTATATAAGAGAAAGGGAAAAAAGTAAATTGAAAGGGATTGAGGCAGATTTTGAACTGCATTGAAGAGAACAATTAAAACAAGACCTCATGGTTTATAGTGACTGTTAATAAAACAAATTGTTAAAATGAATTCCTTTTGAGATATTAAAAGAAAATCAGTAGCAATTTTTTGGTTGGGCAGGCTGCCATTTATTCCTAAGTCATTACTTCCATGGTGCTTTGGCCAGAAAGGTTGATGTAGGTGAGCCATATATATATATATTGCTTATGAGTGATCACTATGGCAACTTAGTTGTGTCTTTGGTTACTTTTAATGGGTCCAGGTAGTTGTTTGTGGAGATTCATGCACAAAACATAGACACTAAAAAGTGCTTGGTTTGTCTAAATATGTTGAAGCTGTGTACTACATGCTACAACATATTTGTCATCGAGCATTTATTCTTTGGTTGTCCAATGGGTTTACCATTGTGGCACTGTTGTAATAGACTGGCAAGTCTTTAGATGGTCAACTGATCTATTCTTTGCCATTTTTGTTTAACGTGTCAGTATTTATTACTAACCTAGTCTTGCACCAAGATTCATCTCTACCTCAGTTGTCAAGTATCAGGAATTCTATCAGAAATGCTGGACTCCTGAATGGTCAGGTATGAAAATGATCTGCATGCTTAACTACATACTATAGTGGTGTTTATTTTGAACATACAAAAACCGTTCAATATAATTGTTTTCATTTGGAATAGCTTGAGTGTCAAATCTATGCTTTTGGCTATGTGCTGCAGTCTTGTTTTCCACAACTTTAGAGGTTTGGTGCCCAGCTCTGCCTAAGAATCATTTCTACCATCAGTCATATTATTCACTGTTCATCACACACATAAAAAAATAGGTCTAGACTGATTTTCAACTGAGTTTAAAGGAAAATAATATCACAAATTAAATGTAACTTACCACAGTGGAAAAAAGTAGATGACGATAAAATTAATTGTTCACAGTCTTTTGCTTTCATATGCTTATGTCCATAAACTAACAGATTTACTTATTTGCATAATTCCACATGATTTATCAGTAAAGTAATTTTCTACCTTTAAAATACATGTTACAGTGAGGTGGTGAAACCAGTGATTTCATGAAATATTCAGTGAATTAACAAAATCACCGGTTTCACTTAGGGATTTCAGGAATCTATCAACTCTGCTAATAAGTGAACACTGTTTGGTCTTATGAATAAAACAATATATATAGTAATTTATGAAATCCCTAGCATTATGTGAAACCAGTGATTTTGCGAATTTAGTGAATATTTTAGGAATTTCATGAAATCACTAGTTTCACAATCTTATATATGTGCTACATCTGTTGATGTTTCACTTGTTATGATTAGATGATATGTGAAATAAAACTTTTTTTTTGGTCACATTTCACATTGGTGAAAGAAATGTTATTACATCAAATCTGTTAACTTTTACCTTTATTAATGGTTTTAAACTTAAGTTTATACAGGTAAAAAAAAGAAGTAAAGCCATACTACACCATGTTGCTAGTTATAGTTTGTTGAGTGGACCCTTAAACTAACAGACATTCTGACATTTATCATCAGTTGTATACTAGAACTTTTGTGTATTATAGTAATCAAAATTTAATTTACTGGAATTCTTTCTTAAAAAAATGAAGGTTGATTAGATCTTTGTCATCATAAAACCACAGATATTATATTTTCCTTTCATTTTCTACAGTCATTTTCAGGGTCCAGCCATCAGCTGTTCACCATTGAACAGATTGAACTCATCAGGAGACTCCGCAACAGTGGGATTACAAAAGAACAGGTAGTTGAGGCTTTTGACCGGTTTGAACGCATTGACCAGGAACTCGGTCTCCTGTACTCCATCCCGATGACCTATGCCAATTCTCTCATGACAAAGCGTTTCAATGGGCAGTACCCAATCTATTCTGTGCCACATACTTTTCCATCCTCACCTCAGGGAGAATCCAAGTCAGATGGGCAGCCTAGCAACAAGAGACCTCGTGAAGACAGCACCGAAAATATCATCATTGATGAACCATTGACCATTGGAAACAATACCAGCAGCAGCAGCAGCACCAGCAGCAGCAATAATATCAGTAACACCCCCACCACTACCAACAACACCACCACCACCACAAATGATGAACCCCAGCTGGTGCTAGCCACAGTAGATCAAGATGAAATGGAGGACCTCCAAGAATTTATGAAGTTTGTATCACTTTTCAGTTTCAGTATAACTCTCTAAGCAGACCCGAGGCAAGATAGGTCTTATTTAGTAACTCTTCATGGTCTTACAAATTCAAATATTGAACTTTCTTTTTAACATTTTGCCACTGTAAAGGTTTTATTATTATTATTTCTTGATTTTTTGCCTGTTTTTTTAGAAAATAGTTGAGTTGAACCAATAATTACAACTTTCTATGCGAGCAGTGAAAAAGCTTGTTTTTTGCATACTCCTAATGAATCTGGTTAAATAGGGACACGTTTCTTGGTACTAGATGCAAGTAAACAAAATTTTAATTTTAAATAAAACATAAAAATGCTTTTATACCAAAAATAAGGAAGGTTAGTGTGTAAATTACTGACTTGGCGCAACTTTCCTGTAAATATAGTGTGTGTAAGCATAAATGAAATCACAATAATTCATAGTTCAAGGATGCAGGCTGTGTTTAAGGCTTAGCATTTTGGTTTGCATTCCTTCGATTGAGATATATAAATCTGTGGTAACAGTTGATGGCCCCAATGGCTCTACTTTGCTTTCTGCTTTCCATTGTGTACTTATACTTGTCCATGGCACATTTTATTTATACTCCTTCTATATTAAGCTCAGAACTGAAGTTGTGTTATGTAAAATTTAAATGTAATCCCTGCCCTCCTCTTCTCTGCAAATAAACTAAGGGACAGATTGCTTTGTTAATCTCATCAGCCCCTTAGTCTCAAATAGGTTTAGTCAATCCACTTTTTTTAGACTTGATGTTTAGATGTTACCATATCTGTCTGCTCCATCTCTCTCGTGGTAATATGATTTAGAACCGTTGTTTTTGCTTATTTTTTCTTAGTATTAACAGCCTTAGTTTTAAAAAAAAATAAACAAGGCCTCTCTCACAGCAGAAAGTCAGGCATTTTCTTTCTGTTATAGGCAGGGAATATCAAAAATGTATGAGGAAATAAAGTCATTTGTCAACAGGGTTGGATTAAAACAGTCCCAGATTGCAGCAATGACAGGTAAGACAGAAACTAATTTATTGTGTATTTATTCTGATAAACACAGTAAATGTTTAATTCTTACCTTTTTAAGCACTAGTATAAAAGTCTAGTATTGCTCTTTACCACATGAAATTAAAAGAAGGGTGCTCATCTTCATTACTGTAGTTTGTGACAAATATAAATCCCCTTGTGTTCTGTCATCTTTAACAAGTTTAAAAGTCAATGATGCTAAAAAATTGTGAAAAAGAACCACATAGGAACCTACAGGAATTAGTAAATCATTTTGGCTTTTGCCAATCACTTTTGTTAGTAATAGCAAACCAACCTTTTGACCATCTTTTCCTGTTGCCAGTATTAGGGTTTAATCCTAATAAGGACTTTTCATTTTCAGTGTTGTTATTTTTGGAGTGGTCAGGCTGATCCTGTGATCTGTTGGTTGCTAAGTTTTGATCACTGCACCATTGGGCAAATTCCAAAACCGCCACTGTCCTCAGGATTAAACCCTGATGGTAAAGGAGAAAGATTCTGAATTGTGGGTTCATTAGCTGTATTTCCACTAATAAGGTGATTGGATAAGCAGCATTAACCCAACAACATCTACACAATAGCTTCTTAAAGATGAATGAAATGATGTAAAGCAAATAAAATGTGAGGTGATAGAAATATGCTGATGGAAAACCTTGTGCAATGTTTTTGTAAATCTTTGGCAGTGGACAAGCCTGACAGTGCATACTATTAGGGAAGGTCATGTAAAATTTGTCATTTAACAAGATAACTACCAAGATCAAATACTTGACAAGGAAATAAGATGGCTATTTAAAAAAAAAAAAAAAAAACTTTCTCTATTATGAGGTTACTTATCTTTCATATTCAAAAATTTTATTTTGCAGGAATCAGCCAATCATACGTCAGTCGCTACCTACGGGGTGAATACACAGAGATGTCTGAGAGATGCAGGCGTGCAATTTACGCTTGGTATGTGGCCCACAGACGAAGACTTATAGCAAGGTCACCCAGATTTACTTCTGGTGAGTTAAAGTAAAATCAGCAATCATAAAGAAAAAAAAAACAAAACAAAAATAAGACTTACAGAATCTTTTCTGATTACTGGACCAATAAAATAATTTTACATTTTGATGCTAGAGAGATATTACTGTAGAAAGACTGCACAATTTATTGGCAGTGTAAAGGATAAAATACACACCTCAAAATTGGATAGTTAAGTATGTCATTTGATGGTGCATTTCTCTCCAAATCTGTGGTAGACAGTTTTGGTGTGGGATTAACCTAAGCTGTAAGCATTTCCATACGCTCAGATTTCACTGAATCTTTACTTCATTGAAATTATTTTGGATATTAGTAGCATAATTTCTAGTTCTCATGGAATTTACTCTATCTAAACATATGTAATGTCCAACAAAAATTCATTGTGTTAACATTTTCAAGCAACAGATTGAAATAAATTTATTCAATTATTTATTGCTGTATTAAACCCTGATCTTAACTCTCTACCATTTTTAATTATAAAACAATTTGCTTAATATATACAGATGGATGGAACAGTAAAAAGAGCTGCTATAAATTTAAACAAGCAATATTTTGTTTTTAGTAATTAATTTTAAAAGCTCTTTTATTCATAGCCTCAGTCATTTTAATTGAAAAGAATTTTACTGATAATCCAGGTTACATCACCTTTGATTTACTGTAACATAATTTTACTTTGAGTAACTGATTGTTGATTTTAAATAGATTTCACTTCAATAGGAGAGCCCTTGGACATGCAGTTTACTCCAAAACGGGAACGGTTTACATTCCGAGAGAAACACCTTGAGGTTCTGGAGGCTTACTTCAAGGAGAATCAGTATCCAACAATGGAGATGAGAGATGAAATTGCACAAATGTGTAATATGGCACTTAGCAGTACTGGTAAATAACTTCATTATTAATTTTTAACCAGTTGTTTTCAAGAAAAGGTATTGAATGTACAATAATTTGATTTTAATGATATTTACAGCGCTTAAAATTACCTTATATATAAAATATAGATTATTATACTTACAGTATGCATTATCTCTTTTACAGTGTAAACATGATTATGGTTCTTTAAAAAAACTAGTAGATTATCTCCCTTCCTTACCCTAAAAGTAAAATCAAGGCAGCATTAAGTAATCTAATTGGAAAATTTCAACAGAAATCTTAAGACATTTATAACTATTTAATGGATTCAAAACTTTAATCTTCTTTTAATAAAAGAAGCAAACAAAAGTGGCAGTAAACAAAGAAAACCTTTTGATTCATTTTTTTTTATAATTTCTTGTTCCTTTTCTCTAATACTTGAGTTGGTTGGTTGAACCAACTACTTTGTATTTTTTTTTCTAACTTAAGTTGTTTAGTCTGTTAAGTTATTAAATAGGGAAATTTACAGTAATAATTACAAGGTGAGTCAGAGTTGAAATACAAAGTGATAGCCGTATAAAAACTGTATAAATAGGAATTTTTATTGATTTTTAAATATGGATTGTAAGAACACTAATTCTTTGCTATATCCATATCATGAAGAACAATTTTTTTTGCTTTTCATTACCTGTTTTCTTTCTACATGCCCTCTCCAACTGTTTAGTTTTTTTAATTCTGCAGGCCGAGAACTTAGTGAGAAAGAGAAAGTTACCCAGCAGATTGTGTCCAACTGGTTTAATAACAGGAGAAAAGAAATAAAGAAACTTGCCAAAGAAGGTACATATAGTGAGTTATCATTTTCTTTAATTATTTTCAAAGTTTATTATCTGCTTTATAAGATTTGAATAACTTCTTAAAAGTATTCTATTACTTAGAAGCTGTGAGATGTGTTGATTTTTTATGAGAAATTAGCATTAGTGTAAACTGATTGCTTTAATTAGAAGCTAAGGGAAATAAAGTGGATGCATGAAGATTTGGGCTAAGAGACAAATGACTTCAAATAGAGGTATAGACTGTCTGAAATCAAAATATCAAAATAAAACATTAATCTCAGGGGATTGCAAAGACCTCCCTCCCATATACAACAAAATGGGTTTCCATTATCTGAATGAACAAGATTTAATTATTTTTACAAATTTGGTTGTGTTCCTTTAGTTGTAGTTCAAATTTAAAAATAAAAAAAAACTGCAGTTCCCTGCCATATTAATTTGATCACAAAGATGTACATGTTTCAAGTATGATTATCTATATATTGAACAAACAGGTGGGCGGATACAAAGTATCAGCATGTCAAAAAAAAAAACAGATAAATCCTGCAGTATTTCTCCATTTATCTGAGATAGTGTTGTAAGCTATTAACAATATAACCAAAATCAACAACATGCTGCCAGAGATCTTTGACATTTATTGAAAATCTGCAGATATTATTATTACAAATCTCACTGGAGTAAACATCACTGCTGTGGCAGTGTGACCTGAAAGGTGTTTGACAATGACACCATGAAAATCTGCCTTTACTCACCACAACCACACTCCTTGTTAAGGTTCTTTTGCTGGCATCACCAGTGCAGCAGAAATGAACCAGAGGAGGGTTCAGTACTATTGCCACCAACTTGGCTAAAGAGTGTGGTTAGTAAATAAGAAACCACAGGAATAAAACATTATTAGTGGTGTGTACTCTTCTCCAGTGAATCCAAACTTCAGCATTCAGTCTTGAGGCTGCATTTGAGTTTGGAGTGGAACTAATGCAGATCTTCAACCCCAATGTCTTCTGGCCATGGTGAAGTACAGAGGCAGTAATGCCATGATATCATCTGCGCTATGACATTGTGGAGAGGTAGAATTAATGTTTGTCAAAAAGACATCTCAATTCTACTGGGTACATTTGCAATTTTAAAGATATCTCCTACTGTTGTACTAACAAAACATACCAAAATTCAATGAACATATTCTTCAGGAGGGTGGCAGTATGTCACACCTCTACTGTGACTACAGTAAATCTGCAATGTCAAATATATATCTTCTCAATTTGAATGCACTGTATTTTATATGACACCTTTATTGATTTTAACATGGACTTGCATAAGATATTCCTGAACAATGCTTTGTTTTGCTGTCACATTTATCTTGTGCTGTCATTTTAAAAAAAAAGGTATAAATACAGAGATTCCCTGACATCACCGAAAGACAAAAATTTAATACTATATATAAGCATTGCATGTAAAATACGCCAAAACTATCATCTGTTGAATGATTATGAAAAATCAAATTTGTAGTTTCACCTTGTTTCTTCCACCAGGTGGAGTCGACTGTTCTCATGTTTTTCTCCCAAGTCGAATCCGTGCATCCAGGACATTTATGATTGATTTGGAAAATCCATTGGATCAATCAGAGTCAGCTTACACTCCTTCCCCTCGGCCGTCAGAAACCAATGATGAACAGTCCAGTTCATTTGCTGCTGACGTAGCCGCAGTCAATCGGGCCATTAGTGCACTGGCAGGGGAGACAATTGAAACACCAGTTGTCATCAAAGAAGAACCTGTCAGTGACACAGAAGAAAAGATACAAAAGGATCCAGCACATGTAGAATGACAATCAAATCTGGAGATTTTAGAATAAGAATACTCACATTGCCACCATCTTCTCACTGTTTTTGTTGGCAACAGTGACATCGGCTACTTTGCAGGTCAACAGACTTCCAACAATTGCCATGAAAACGAACTCAGGGCCTCTCTTTTGTGAATTTGTGAAACTAGTCAAACCAGTGGATTATAGTTCTTTAGTTTTATGTAAAATGCCATTTTTTCAAAAAAACTCTAAATTTGTCACCAATTACTTTCATGCTCATATTTACAACAGTTAGATGCCTTCTCAGGAAGCTGTCATCGGTGTAAAAATAGGTTCTATGATACCTGCTCATGTTTTAACAGCAGAAATACAAGCAGAGAAGCTATTAATCTTTTCAAGTGAATGTACACACACACACACACACTTATATGTATATATATTTAATCAATCAAATATGAGGATATACAAAACATTTTTAAACAAAATTTTAATAATTACACTTCAAAAAATGGATAGCATCAAAAATCTCTCAATGGAGGAAATGAAATGTTTATTCTTTAGGCATATGCACAGAAAACAAGAAATATTGTCTATCAATCAATATATTCAGTTTTATAAATTAATCCCAATTTTTTGTTTAGTAATTAATTACAAGCTGATAATAAAATGTTATTAATTCTGTATTTTTACTGACAGACAATATAAAAAGTTACGATGACAACAAAAAAAAACTTTGATTTCATACCTTATTTAAGACTCTTTTTTTTTATTCCTAAAACAAGTTTAGTAAAGTTAACTACCACTATTTGACTGACAGTCAGTGTATTTAAACTGGCCATACCCATCTGTTCTGACCTTAGCAACAGAAGTAAACGCCCTACACCCGCATGTCTTGTAAAGGTATGCCTTATATCAATAAATGATTAGTAATGGAGATGCTAAACAATTAAATAATATCCACTACACAATGGCCTCCTCCTCTTCATTGATCTTGTTCTGGATTTATAAAATTACCTGAGATTTCATAGTCATGTAAAATGATGATAAAAGTTTCATTTTACTTTTCCACTATTTTTTCCTTATACCTAAATAGAAGATGACAGCAGAAAGTGTGGACTGGAGGCAGTGGAATTTACACTGACATGTCCAGCTCTTCTGGATAAGTTAAAATTAATACCAATGAAAGAGGGATCCTGAAAACAAATTGAGAAAACTTTATTTTCATGCAGACAGGAAAAAACATAAAATATATATTATATATATACTTACCTAACCACAAAAATGGTAACCTTAATCAAATTTGATTAAAATAGTTTTCATCAGAAAGACAAATTCTTTGCTTACATGGGAAAATACAACGCATTCTGACAGTCGACAATCTTTCTTGAAAGCACAAATATAGTTCATATTTTTAACTTTGGTAATTTTATTGCAGGAAAAATGCTTTCAATAAAACTTTTTTTTTTCCCCTTGACAACTTCATCAAAGGAATATTTTACTAACAATCAAAATTTATATTTTCTAGCAACTTTTGAGTTTTATGAAATATAATTATTACTATTTTCAGCACTTTGAAATAGGCCAGTAATTTTAAGCCAAATTTTTCTCATGGAAAGATCGAAAGCATGTTTTATAGACAGAAAAACTAATTTTTCATTTTTTAATATGCACATCAGTTATAATTCAAACAGATAGAGCAAGCAACCGCTGGATTTAAATCATTAGTAAGCAGCTATAAGATAACAATGATCAGAGAGAGAGAACCTGTAAGTTTGTGACAATTTGTTAAAATAACTGTTTTAACTGAATCTGCAAAAATCAGTTCTGTATTGATAGGCAAAGTCCAGAAATGAATTCATTTACAAAATCCTTGCCAGACTGTCACCATCTCAACTTAAAATTTTCATCAGAAGTCTACATGTTGATGACACATTAAATCTGTGATAACTTGAAGGATGTTACTTACATTGCCATAATTAACAGCAGGATACTAACAAAGATGTGCAAAGTCAAGTGCATTTTTTAAAAATCAATGGTGTGACTAAATTAGTGCCTGTTGCAATATATATATATATATGCTGAACATGCTACTGACTGCAGTAGAGTTAGAATGAACTTATGCACAAGTTATTAACTACCTCTAATGTTCTGTTCTGCAATGAACCATTCTCACTACATGCAACCTGACTGGTTACCAAATAAACAGTTGAAACTAAGATCAGCACAGGTAGCCGTCTTTTGTAAGTGTAGGAGTTTTACCAGAACTGCTGCAAAAAGGGTTTGGATTTTTGGGGAAGAAACCTGCCAAAGCTGATTCTAGAAGTAAAAAAAAGGAAGCTTAATTATTAAATATTGGTGGATTAAATCTTGAAAATAGTATCAGCTCATTGCAAATATCATCCATTTAATTGGTTTTAGCACTAACTTAAAAAACAAAGATGCACACAATCTTAATGTTTTACAATAGATAAAACTACTGGCTACATGTATCATTTCTTTCTACCCAAGGGGGGAAAAGAAAATGCTCACCTGAAACCATTCAAACCCTGACCAAAAGTTAATATTTTAAATTATTTTTCTGTAAAACACCAACAGCATCAAAGTCCATCGGAGCTCCAAATGAAACACTTTAGCAAGCCCATCAGAGAGGCGTGTTTATTTTTCCTACTGTATTTATCTATATTACTCTATGCAAGTTCGAATGTATCTGGACTGATTTGTTCAAATGAATGTAAACTGCTAGCTGAAGAAAACAAAAGTGAATTATGGGACAACATAGTTGCCACACAAAGGTGTACTACTTCCCCAAGTGGTCATTTCTAACTGCGAATTGTAAGTAAAAGCAACAAAGGGTTTGGTGACCAAAGAGCTGCTTTTTCTATCATTATTTTGGTATCCTGAACCACTGATATTTATTTCAGTCATTCTTTTTTTAAAAAAAAAAATCATATAATAAAACTAAATCCAAGCAACATTTTTGTTCTTGCTTTATTTATTCACTCTACTCCTTTTGATATTTTTCAATATCTAACTTATTATTCACCTAGGATAATTTTGTTGCAATTAATTTAACCCATTTAATGATATTTTATAAAGTTCAATATTTTGATTAGACTTTATAAAAGCAAAATGACAGTTAATTTTACTACTCAGCTTAAAAAAAGGTAGATAGGTTAACAAAAATGGATTTGACTCTCAGTTTCTTCATCATGGAGTAATTCTAAATCTTCCTTAATAAACAAAGTTTTCCCCAAATTTTGAAAGACGCTCAGATCAATAGCGTGGCTAAGACACAGAAAAAAATCTAGTTGTGTCTGAGCACAAAGACAGCTTGTAATTTCCAGTTGTTGTGATGGAAGAGTTTATCGACGAATATAGAAAAATAAGAAGATGAGACATGCACGTAGATCTACATCCAATTTTATTGTAGCCACTTCTTTAACAGTCAGCAGCTTATAAACCAATACAGAATGTACTCACTGGAAATCTCATTACTGTTTAGTTAGGCAGAATTTCTAAAATAAATTATCATTGGACAAAATAAAATAATGAATAGAAAAAGTTCAGTTCTGTGTTTAACAGAAAAGTAAATGTCTTGTTATGCCTATGAAAACAGTAGTTGATATTTGATAAATTTCTGACAAAAACCCACATTCCTTATTGTTCCCTACAATCTGCCGATTGTGTATTTTTACTCACTTTATCAGATTTACACTAGTTTATTTCTGCTAAACATTTGAAGAACATGCTAAAGAAATAGCAATAAATCACAATAAGAAAAAATTCTTTAAAATCACTACAATTTTGCTACTGATTATCATTAAACTAGAAGGAAAAAGATCTCACATCAATTACCTTTCAAACAAATGTGTACTTTAAAAAAACTAGACAATTAAAATTGCACAGGAATGTTTGTAAACAATATTTTAAATAAACCTATTCATTCCATCCTTATATGTGTAGTCACTATTGTCTTGCTTGCATTATCAATTTAGACATCACAAGAATTCCATCTTGTCCAGTCATTTGTAGTATTGCTAAGGTCATATAGTTTCAGTTCTCTTCATCCTCTTGAGTCTGAGATTCTTGATGATAAGGCAGCATTGCCTGGCTTCCATGAGAGCGATCTGGATCAGGCATCCGAAAAATTCTTAAAGTTGAACATACAACATGGCTGAAATAACGAAATGGAGTTTCAATGATGATTTTCCAATGTAAATTTCTTAATATGAAGACTAATAACAAAACAGTAATAAAATTCTACTTGTTACTCAATATAAATGACACTTATTTTCCTATAATATAACTAACTGAAAGAACACAAATTCTATAGTTATATTAAAAAAAGGCGGTGGTATTTATACAATTACTATAACAGAGTAAATCTCTTTAAACACTTTAACATAAGATTTCAAGTTTTCTGTTCAATAGTGTAAAAAACCACATTCATCATTTTTTCAAACTTTCTACCTCATATCTTGAGGCGTCAGGAAAATAAATTGCCGCCCCAACTGTGTCCGTGCTTCTTCCATCATCATGTCCATACTAATTCGGCGATTCACCATGTCCTAGAAGATAAAAGTAACGCTTGTGTCTAAGCTCTTGCTGAGTATGTTTTTAAAACAAGCAAAAATTGCCACAATTCTAATGCTTTATTCTTAAAAAAAACAAACAACCCTATATTTTCTAACTTTCTCTTTAAATAAAATAAAACTTAGCCCTTTTTGGTTGCATAACTTAATCAGTAAAGTTACTATCAAAACATCTAAAAAAAAACTATTATATCTGACACAAGTTAATCAAGTGCTCTACAGTGCAACAGATGTCAAGTTTTTACAAACTGATTTTGTTACTGCAATAAAGTAAGCGTTTCACCTTTTCCACTTACACCCTCCTCACTTCCATCAATGGCACTTGGTTTATTTACATTTTGTCAACTTTCTATTCCAAGAAACTTTCACTTGTCTGTTACTGTGTTTAAACTCTGGTCCAACTAACAGCTTTGTCTCGTTGCTTAGACCAAGTGAAAACAGTTACCTTTTTTGGTCATGTTAAATTCAAAAGATCTCCACAATAACAAGAAATATTAAATATAAGATAAATTAATCTGACAGATAACAGTTAAGTTGGTCCAAATACAAGAATTAAAGGTATAATAACTGATTCTTCCTATGTTTTGTCATGCATACCATGCATTCTCTAGAGTATGCTTGAAGGGTGAGGGAAATTCAGACTCAACATAAAATTCTGCATGAAAAAGTCAGCTAATCCAGTTTTATGCCAAAAATTAATGAAATACATTTTAAATAATATATATTCTTAATAAGAAAAAACAAACAAAAATTATTATTTAATTTGAATGCATGAGACCAGTTGTAGTAAATGATGTGAATATATATACAAAATTTAGCAAGATTTTCTTGTCAGTTTGGAGGATAGAAAGCTGATGATGTTACCATCTTTGTTCATAGTTTGGCACTGTTTACCAGATCTTCTCTCACCAGTCCAGCTACTGACTGAATTACTGAAGATAATAATGAGATTCTTTTATTATCAGTTGATTTTATTTTTGTGATATTTATTTGTTTTACATTAAGATGGATACTTAATCCTGTCTGTTTGTTCCTATAGACTCTGGCTGTTTACATGTTTTAGCCAGAACTGACCACACAAAAAGTACAATCATCAAGCAGGACTTGATATCAGTAGAGCCTCTACAAATAAAACCATGGAAATTATACCAAATTTGTTTAATATTGGAATCAACGAGAAATAGCATGCAGGAAAAAAATTCTATAAACTAGGTAGATGCATTTTGTTTTTTGTTCTGCAAGATTAACATGTGATCAGCAAATAAAAGTACATGCAATTTCTATTTGCTGAGAGAGAGAGAGGGGGGAGGAGAGCTTTTATGTTAAAACTACTGTAATTTTTTAACTTAAGTGAAGGGGGTGAGTTTATGTCCTAGTATGGGCTTATACTCCAAGAATACAATAATTAGGTCTCAATAACCAACTTTTACAGTACAAGTTAAGAACAAGAAAACTTTCCAAATTCATTCATTAAATTTTCCCCTCCAGTTAAAAAAAAACAATCACTTGTAGGCTACCAAAATTAGATATTTATAAAAACCAAGTAAATCGTCATTTTATGAGTATCCATGCTGATTGATCCACCATACAGCAATGTAATAGTGAGACTCACCATGAACACATCAAACTCATCCAAGCAACGAAAGGGAGACTCCATTGTGTCCCACAGGGCCAAGATAAAACAAACAGTGGTAAACGAGCGCTCACCACCAGAAAGTGACCTCATGTCACGAGCTCCTTCTCCCTTTATGACCACAGGCTGCATCTAAACACAAGACAAACCTCCACAATGATATAATAAAAACAATTTACACATCAAAAACAGGCGGCTACAGATGGATATCTTGAGAAACTCGTTTTAGAAAGAAGTTGCACTGGTCTTTTGAAACCCTTTCACATCAGACTGCATCGTCTGCTGTGCACGCTGCCCCCCCACCCATTGAACAGAGCTGCACAAAGAGAGAGAACTTTAGAAAACATTGGGGTTAATATCAAACTTGATTACTTAACAAAGTTAATATTAGTAAGTCTATGTATGTAGGGGGAGAAAAGGGCACAAAAAACATCCAAGTCAGAGGGTACTGCATCTTAAGGTTCTAAAACTTTCTAATTTTTGCTTGTTTTACATTTAGAATATATTATATCTCTTTGTAATGACAACACTAAGTTAACAGCAGTATACAAGTATAATAATGGAGTAAAATCTTGCTGACAGTTTTACATTTTGATATTTTTGATAGAAAGAAAAAAAAACTGGTAGAGTGCAAAGCCTATAAAATTACCCAAGAGTCAGTATTTAGGCATTCAGGAAACACTCGTTAGATTCAAACTTTACTATTTGCAAAAATCAACAACAATGAACCCCTCACAAAGAGACTTATTTTGAGAGTTTTCCATCTTACAAACTTCTGGGATTATCTGAAGAAAACTGCAGTACACTGTTGTTGTTCAAACTCTATTGAAATAGTTATATAAAACTGACTGAAAATAAGCACAAAACTTACCGAGATATCTAATGTTTCTTTCACATGACTGAATACCATTTTACCCGTATAATTTCGGTTGCTAAGTAGCACTATAAACACTTGTTTTGTGCGCACAGCAATACACTGACGAAATGTATGGTATTGGTTTTGCCGTCGAAACATGACATCGTCAAGGTGCTGAGAAAGAGAGATAAAATATGTGATTACTTGTATAGAATACAAAGTTCAGTTCCTAAATTTATTTGACATAATGGAGTGTTAACTGATACATGTATAAATCCAAAGCAGGGATATGAGGAAAAGATTAAACAATATTTTTCTTTTTTTTGGAAATGATCTTAAAACTGTGCAATTGTGCAAATTTCCTACTTATATTCCAAGATCCCAAAAAGTGGGATTTCCTAGATGATTTGTTTTTTTTATTACTGACATAAAAATGAAAGAACACACTGTAACAGCGCAAGAAAAACCAACAACACAAAGCCAGTAAATGGGAAAATAATTCTAGGTTTTAATAGAGGTTTAATCTTCTGTTGCCATCCTGGAAGTGTTAGATTGATCATCTGAATAACCGACAAAGAATGGTAATGTTCCATTAAGGACAAGTACTGAAAGAGAATGTTATCTAAACACTGAATAAAAATACCAGTGTGGATGCTTTTGTGCAGATAAGTTTGGAGAATGTCAGTCTGATGTTGGTGTTGCCATCTCTTTACTAAAACTAGTTTATATAATTGCTAATCAAATAACAGTAAATGCAAGCAAGACTTCTCACTTTTTTAAAAAAAAATCTGTGCTGAACAGATAACAAAAGATTTTCTAAAAAAATAATTCTAAATAATTTTATATAAGAATACAAGGTGACTTATCAATACGGAATTTTGCATACCATTTTATTTACAGTCTGAGAGTATGAATTCAAATGCAGAATAATTCTAGAGTATTATTTATGCTCAATCTCTTGTATGTTGTGGATTCAAAATCAGTCCCCAAAGTGGCCAATCTGACCCTTAGTTTAACAGGAGAACAATTTGAGATTTTCTAAGTGAAGATCAAACATAATCCAGGTACTTTTGAAACTATTGCACAAGGCAATACTGCATATGAAGATGAATGTGACAATGTAGCACAAGCACAAACAATCCTGTGCTGTTCTTTATCCTGTAGTACAGGGTTCAGAGTTTTGTCATGGTTGATGGTAAATGTTCAGCTTCCAGTTCTTTATTTATACATTGAGATAAAAGCTATTGTTATGCAAATAATGGAGTTAAATGAAAACTTTGATAAGATCCCCACATCGCCCTAACAATATCTGTCTCCAATCGATGCAAACATGGCCAAGGATAGCTGAATTTTCCCTGTATGTAAACCGGAGGTCTGACATTTAATTAAACAGAACATACACAACCTGATTGACATAAGAATAATGACCCATTCTGCTATATATTTGAAAAAAGAAATTTAGCTGAAAATTGGAAAAGGAAGTACTGCAGATGCATTTTTTTAAAAAAATAAACTCATGTTTACTGTTCTTTATTGTTTTTCCTCAATTAAAATTCTGTACCAAACACTTTCTCAACTTTTTAAAAAATATTGTTACCACAGTTTAAAAATGGTGCTTTCAGAGACGGTTGGTAAGACCAATGGTATAGTTGACAAAAGGTTTGTCAAACATTTAATCATATTTCTGTCCAAACCTATTCCATTCTGTCCTGATGATGAATTTTAAATCAAAGTAATTTACTCCTACAACTACTCAGTGCCATAACCAGGGATTTTTAAAAAGTAGTGTAATATTTAAAAAACAAAGAAACCCCAAAATCTTGCATTGTACAAAGTTTGTGTACAATTGTCCCATAATATTCGAGACAATGAAGAGAAATCCAATGTTTGTATTCATACTAAATTAAAATTAATTTATCCCAAACATATGGTAAAAAGATAAATTAGTTAATTTGGTCTGTACTCTCAAGTCTGAATATATATATATATATAACAGAAACAGAGTAACGACCTGAAAAGAGAGTACCATTTTCAGAGTTAAAAAAAAAAAACCTTTTACATAATTTTATGTAAATGTAAGTTCCATCAAATAAAGACAATGCTAAAAACCAAGTGAAGCAGCTAAACACTAGGCTTATTGAACATGTCAGATTAAAATAATAATGTGAAATTATTTTTTTCTTTTCTCACTTTGTTAGTTTCAATATTTTGCTTTCACTCTTAAATGTGCCATTTTGAATCCACCTGCAGCTGTTTTGATTTTCTTAAAATCTACAGTAACGAAAAATTCTAGTGCGAATAATTGGTTTTCTTATAAATAAGCATATGAAAGTTTTAAAGTTTTGCTGTATAAATATAGAAAAAAACTATACAGTAAGTTCATACCTTACTAGCTTTTATTTCAATAAAAGTAAAACAAAAACAAATTTCTTACTTCAACAAATTTCTTTAGCTGGCTCACTTCTTTCTTGATCTTCATAAAAGCATCTCTGGTTTCATGATACTTCCTAATAATTTCTTCTGGGTTCCCCCGGCTGAAACAGTAGATGATATAAAACCAGAACTAAGAAAACTACCCAAAACTATTTCCAACAAGTAGCTATTTCTTGAACATTTTTTGATACTAGAAGTGAATTTTACTACTTTAAAAAAAAAAATGTTTTCATTTAATTTACAACTGCATCTCAACTGCCAAAATTAAAATTAAAAATAAAGTCTACTTGTCTAAGTTTGTTTTTTCTTAATGAACATTTCAGTTTGGCAAATATAAGAACACCTGGGCTAAAGAAAAGAAAACAGTTAATTATTAGACTCCTTTAAGTTAAATTTCTGAAAAAATTTAAAAAACACTTTAATCTGCTCACTAAAATAAATATTATTTAAAACACAAAAAAACATGTCATCATTGACATTCTGCACCTACACAGGTATAATTTCCTTTAAGAGCATGAAGACTCCCATACACATGTATACTTTATATCCCTTTGAATCTTGTCATCCTTACATTCATTTTTATTCAAAATGATTTTAATTTACTTTATTTGATATTACTCATTTAAATAAAATAGAGATACAAAGAATAGCTTCAGTCTAAGTTCAGCTGATGTATTTTTCATTCAATGATTACCACAAATCATCTTACATAAGGAGTCGGCTACATTTAAGAGGCCAACGCTGCAGCTAATTTCTGTTCGTGTGCGCGGAAGCTTTTCTCTGCTCTATCATTCTTCTCATTTACATTAAGGAGAAATTCTGTAACTCTTCAATAAACTGTAGGCATTCACAGTTATTTCATTTGGATATTATGTTTATCCATACTAAAATGACAAAAATGTATTTTAAAAATTTCACCTCAATGTGTGACACACCTTGTGCTTTGCTCTCATTAAAATGATGTGAATCAAACCAGTAACCTAACTGTCTGACCTAATATATACTTAATAGATGTAACAGCATAATTATATAATTATTACAAATAAAAATTGCAACCCATAGTGCCAAACCAAATTGTACCATTTAACCAAGGCAACAAAAATAAAATATCAGTAGTAATGAAAAAAACCATTGGATTATGGCATGCTTCGGATTTAAAGAGAGAGCAGAATTTAAAATGCTTACCATATATACAGGCGTACAAGGCAACTGGACATATAAGACCCCCCTCCAAATTTCAATTTAAAATTGAGATTTTGGGCTATATTTGCCATATAAGACGACCACAAATCAGGCACTTAACAGTGAGGACCTACTGCCCCAATAGTCCTTCACCAACCACCCCACTGTCAGTGGCGTGGTGCTGGTAAGCACACTACTAAGCAACACAGCCTTGATTATTTAAAACAAGGCCAATTCACTTCTTTCCACAACAAGATATTGTCAATTATCTGCTGTAGTGTAAACACAACACTTTACATTGTACTGTACATGTTAGTTCATTTGATTAAACCAATAGGTGCTTCACTAACGTTTGAGTGAAAATAAAGACTACACGATTGTCAAATACATTTAATATACTTATCTACAATATTATTAAGAGCAAATTAAAGGTTTACATCTTATTGGCAATTTAAACTAAAATAGTTTTTACTTCAATCACCATATATTAGAATTTATTTAAATCCTTTAAAATCTACATCATTAACATTTGACATCAGAAGTTCTTCAATTACATCCTGAGATACTTTTGTAAGTGAATCATCATATGGATCAAACTCTGAATCAGATGTTGTGGCTCCAACTTCTGCTTTCTCCTTGTCTTCCCACAACAAGTCATCTTCTGTACCATCCACTGAATTAGATATTCCACACCTTTTAAAAAGACTTGATGACTGTTTCTGCACTAATATCATTATACGCCTTGATGACAAAATCACATAGTACATCCAGTTGAGGAGCACGCATATTCCCACCTTTTGTAAAAGACTTTTCAGTTAACCATCCACTTCTTCCGCTGTTCACGAACACAGTACTTGAAGAGTTTGTTGAAACAAACTTCCCAGTAGTTGTACCAGTGATCCTCCAGGAATAATTGCCAAGTCAGTGTTGTTTCTGGCCACGCATTGCGTTTCTTTGTGTCTTCAGTTAGATGAGACTTAAACATATCCCATACCAAGAGGCTACATCGTTTTCAAAAGGCACCTGTTCGCCTACATCATACATGATCAAACCATAACTTTATTTCTTCTTCGTCCATCCACCCTTTTTCGTTGACATGAACAAAAAGGCCAGCAAGGAACTTGATTTTTGGCACGGTTGGTTTTCCTCTCAAAATGATCATTAGGTTGAGTTTAGTGCCATCCACCATGAGAGTACCACTGTAAATCTCAGCTTTTCATGTCCTGTAGTTTTTACTAACAGTTTTTGCACTATTTGTATCTACAGTTTGATTACCGACCATAACAAAGATCACTGGGAACACGGATGAAAAACACCAATGTTGCTTAATGGCTAGTCACGTTCCTTACATTGTTGTATTATGTAGTGATGGAAATTACTAATTTAACAATCAAGATCTGCTGGTAATTTCCGTACAATTTTTGTTTTCTGCCTCAGTACCAGATCGTTCCTTTCCATAAAATGACTACACCATGATGCAGTGGCCTTGAATTCTTTGCTGGAATCTTGGTTTGATTTAGCCCATCAAAGTAGCGTATTTTATTTCTTGTTACAACATATCCATTTTGATGCTGCTCATGGACCAGGTCTGCTACATGCTTTTCTAAAATTGGCCAGTGTGCAGTGCCTCTTCTCATTGCACATTTAGTCCTGGCTATATTCCTTACCAAGTCTTCATCTAATCTCCATTCTCGTACCATCTAAGTTACACCGTATTCTTGCACAGCAGCACAGTTGTGAGACTTGGAAAATGCTACTACTTTAACTTTGAAGAAAGTTTCACAATCCCTTCTTTTAGCAGGTGGAGCCATGATGGGGTTAAATAATTTAAACTAACTAATTTAAGTCTTTAAATATTCAAAAGTAACTGGTCACTGCAAGGCTTACAGTGATTGGGTTGGTTGATGTCAACTGGCCAATTACAAAGGATTATATCCGTAAACAGAAAACATGCTATGTTAAACTAACATTACATACTGCTAAACTATTAGGTTGTTGCAAAAATTTTGTTGCTGAACATGAAGTTTATTAATCAAAGTAAGTTCCATTACAATCAATACACTTCTGCCAATGAGTTACAGGTGCGTTTATACCATTTTGGAAAAAAATCTGGATTTCTGGAGACGATAAACTGTTGGGAGGCAGTTTCAATTGCCTCTTGGATGGAGAAGGATTTCATACGGAGGAAGCTGATGAGGTGCTTGAAAAGGTGATAATAGTCTGTGGGAGAAAGGTCTAGTGAATAGGCTGGGTGAGGAAAAACTTTGTATCCCAACAAGTTCAGTTTCTGAAGAATTACTTTTGCAACATTGTTGTGGAGCATGACCGGGCCTCTACATTTCACCAATGGCAGCTGTCGTTGGGAGAGTTTCTGATGACCAATGTTTAATTCATGAGAGTACCTTTCAGCTGTGATGGTTTTGCAAAAATTAGTAGATGATACCAGTTGCAGTCCACCAGTCCGTGACCATAACCTTCTTTGGGTGAAGGCTGGGTTTTGGAATGTGGTTAGGTGCCTTATCTCTGTCGAGCCACTGTGCTGATCGTTTGCAGTCTTAAAGGACCCATTTTTCATCACACGTAATGATTCGGTCAAGAAACGGGTAATTTTTGTTTCTTATGTCAGCGAAATCAGATTTCCAAGCTCTCCAGCAATTTTGCACAGTTTTTCTTGGATCGGCTTCAACTGAGGCTTTCAGATGGTCACCATCACAGCTGAAAGATTGAGACTTTGCAAACCATCATTGTACTGTGTAATTATTTGCTATGTCCTTGCCCCATGCTTGCCTAATGTTATGAGGTAGCTCGTGAAGCAAAATGGCATGAAAAAATTTTCCATCCATGATTCACTCAGAACCCTGAAACAAATATCCATTTTATGATTTATAAAAAGGTAGGTTTTGCATAATGTCTGCCAAAGCACATTCTACAAAAGTGAACCTTGTTCAGAAAGTGTTCGGCTGGCAGAGTTCTCTGGCAAAGCAGCGTAAGCAAAACGCACTCCTGGTTGGTGGCTGTTTGTTTACTGTATGTCAGCTGTTGCAAATGGTGAGTGGTGTAGAGTTCCTGGCTATTGGCTGATTGATTGTTGTTGGTAGCTGTTTGTATTATTTTATGTTAGACAAATTTCATTATACTGCATTTTTATTATTTTAATATAATCTTTGTTAATCCAGTTTGCCAAACATGAGTTTCAGTAGAAAATATTTGTGGTAGGAGTTAGGCAGTGTTTCCAATGCTCTCCATCTTCCATGGTGACAATCTACATCAAAAGATTTAAGGTTCAAAGATTGTCTTATATGCCAGTATATAAGTTTCATATACACACTTGTACTATTTAGATTATTATATCAAAGAACCTAGCTAAAATAAGATATTAAATAAAGAGCACAGACTTGGAACCAAGTAAGTATGGAAGTCTTCCTTGGCATTTAATTTAAATAATTAACCATGTGTATTTTGGAACTTTAAAATTTCAGGATCCAGTATATCTTGTGTATCTTAATGGGCCTCAAGGTAATAAGAAAATGTACCAAATACAGGCAACTTCACATAAATTTTTCATATACTGATGTAAGTAGAAGATAGAATCTTTGTTTGAATAGCTCAATAACAGCTGAGCTATCAGTTATGGTTGTTAAGTTGCCTGTACTGAACTTCCACCAGGTTTTTCATAACCCACAAAAATAATCTATGAAACCTCAAAATAATAATAATAAACTTTTTTTAAAACAAAGTTTAAATTTTTCCAAATACGTATTTGGCTAGTATTAAGTACCAAATACATTTCATAAACCCAAAACAGTACCATCTTTGACTGATGGGGGAAAAAAATACAAAATCAAACAGAAATTTTCACATTTCCAATTTCACTTAACATATTTTTTACGAATTTGTATTCATTTATTATTATTATTTTCTTTTTTTACAATAAATAAACCATTCTAAATAAGTAGAAATACATCTTACCGGCAATAAAAGTAACGTCTGTAAAATAATAATTATAATTCATAATATGGTTAATGAAGCATCTATTATGTGTAAGAGAAACAGAACAACACATTTTGAGCAGCAGTGTTCAGGGATGGTAGGACTGCTAAACAGCTTCACAATACTGTAGAGTCTGAACTAAACTATCAAGTTTATCTCATTAAGACAGACAGATTTTAAAATCTTGAGCTATCAAATTTTTTTACCACTGAAAAATATTTCATTTTTTTTAGATATTTCAACAAAAGATCATCCTCGGAGGGAGTCCAGCTCTGATCCACAGAAAGCAATTCACTTTTCTTTTTTCTATTCATATACTTACAATAAAAACAAACAAACAAACAAAAAAATAACTAGTTTCTGGAGAGTGGTCGCTTCTCCCTCATTCTGAATCATACAAATTCACAGTCATCACAATTTCATTTGCTTTTGTGCCCACAGAAAACAACAATAAAAAAAATTATTCATCATATAAGATTTGGTCAGGGTGCTTCACCCTGTGAGAAGCTTCCTCTACCACCCATAACACTGCTGCATTGGAAATATACCAAACAACTAAGAACTGATGCTTAAAGTCTTTAAGGGATTCTACAAGAAAGATACAAAGCCATGAGCTTGAAGATTTTGAGTGCTGCAGGAATGAATCCTTCAACTTCTACATGGTCACCATCATCGTCCAGTCGTATTTGCCTCGAACGTTCTCCAGCTGTTGGCCGATAACTGCTTCAGCGACGCAACAGCACTTTCAAAATTTTATGAACCGCTGGTGGGAAAGTTCAATTGTTGTCAGGCCTGGCAAAGTGGTTTTTGTGGATCTGTCTCTTAGTCTGATCTACCAAAGTGTTTGCTATCATTAACTGAATCTGTTTATTTATTCTTCTCCCAACTCCTAACGGAGCTGTTGGATGGTGGATTCTTGGTGTAATGGGCTCTCACTGCAGTAACTAATTTCAATTCGTCAAACACAAGATGCAATCATTTCCTCAACAGTCACCTCTTTTGGTTTCACATGATACAGGCACATATGGATGGTGACATTGTCGTTTTGAAAGTGTCCTTGGCCCTTAAGTTAGAAATGGAATGCTTAATTTGCAAAGTTGTGGATATTCATGAGATGTAATGCAGCCCTTCAAAAAAAAAACAAACAAACAATAGAACCCAGTCATTTCCATGAAAATGCTCCCAAATTATTATTCTCTCCTTTTGGTGGCATGCACAGGAGAAACATTACAGGAAAAATTCAACTTTATTGGGGTTGTCATCAAACCGTGAACCATAGGGCACAGTCCATTTCTGATGGTTTCCGTACCATTAAAGATTTATCTTCTTGTTCCAAATTACATTTGAAGTTCCCTATGCATAGGGCTTGTTAACATGGATGCTCCAGCTCCTTGTTTATGTACTCCATAATTGCTGCACTGCCAGTTGTCTACACAGTCCTTACTAACTAAAGTATATTTTTTTCCTGTAGTAGTTTTGTCTGTTCACAATTTCCCTTATTGGAAGATGTGCTGTGATTTCATTCATTCTGTGTGGACTTAGAAACAGCAACCTTCGAATTCCCTGCCAGTTCCATTGTTTTTACCACCGAAGCCCCTGCCAACTGTGCTTCAACAATAATGTCTTTCAAAGTCAGATGCAAATGCTTCCTTTTGCCTCCTGGTAACAAACGTGATACAGAACTGCTGCTGTCAGTAATTTGTGCCTATCTGACAAGCAAACTGGTTAAAACGAGGTCGACAAATTTGATTCAATATTGTTCTGGGGTAGTAGCATTTTAATGCATTGTTCAGGAGCCAGAAAAATTAGCTAAACTTTACAAATTTAGTGACAAAATTCTCGATTGTGAACTTCTGGATAAACTAGATAAGCTAAACAATCACTAAAAATCTTCATCTAGGCTGCCATTACAGAACAAGCATGCCATTACTTGAACACCACCCACTGTCAGTATGCAAACGTTCTTTTATTAAACAGTCGCCTGCAGATTGTATTATCAAAAATACATTCAATTATTCTTCATCTAAGAAAACAAAAAAAATCACCAATACATTCTACTAACTCACCACAAAGTTCACAAGCTTTCAAGGTAATAACTACATCAACTGTATATACTTGGATGTTATTAACTACAATAAATATTAGTCTGTGGTCATCATTGCACTTAATAACCAATTACCTTTTTTCTTCAGTCTTTATCTGTTTGTTAATCTGGTTTATTTCACTGTCAATGTTCTGTGCTGTTCTCCTGGTCATGATCCTTTCAGGGCAGATCATCTGAGCTTTTAAAATGTCTTTCTGAAATACCATATTTTACTTATTAAAATACTTTTAACTTAAGATATTAAACTTAAAATCATTAGTGGAAACTTCTGATAAAGTTCCACAAATAAGAATATCTGTGGCAAACTTTGGTTCTAGATAAAGAACTTGGAAAAAAGAGAAAGTAGTGCACACAGTTTTAATAGGTATATTGATATCGATTTCATCTCAAAGTCTCTAGTGGTGTGCTACAAAGTTCAGTTTGGGTACTGCTCAAAGCTAATAGAAAGTTAGTTCTGATTAATTAACAGAAATGTAAAAATAAGTACACTATATATGTCCATGCTTTGAATATGTTGTTGAGACATGGAATCATATTTAAAAAAATCTATTGAAACATCAGAGAAAGTTATAATTCACTAGAATGATTCCAGATTTGAAGCAATCAGAATGTCAAATAATTGAAAATATTAGATTTGTTTAGGTCTGGTATTTTAGACATTTTAAAATTAAGCTCAAGCCACTTGTACAATAAAAAAGAAAAATTAATAATAAAGCTAACTGCAAAAATAACATTACTAAACAGTCCTCAAGACTAAACCCTGATGATGGTGACAACAGGAAAAGATCAATGATTTATTAGCCAGTTCTGTTACTACTACTAAGGTAGTGTCTGAACTAACCCTCTTCTTCAGGTTAGCATTAATTTATAAACTTTCTCTTGTTACAGTATTAATTAAACTTACCTCAATCTCTTTTTTATACTGTTCAACTGCTCTCTTCTTCTCATAGATTTTCTTCTCTTGTTCTTTTAGCTTAGCCTCATAGTGCTTCCGATGAGACTTGGCTAATTCCACTTCATTTTGTGCATTGCCCAAATCATCCTGGAAGCAGGCAGAAAAAAACTATTATAGCAGATGTGGTATGAATCTTATTGGCAAATTTAAAATAAATAAATAAATAAATAAATAAATACAAAATAAGCAGAAAATAATTTCTATAAATTAAGTGCGCTCCAATTTTCAGCTAGAAGCATTCAGATTTTGCATCTAACAGCGATGAAGCTTCAAAAAAAGTTGATTATCTAAAAGTAAAAGTAATTTCCTTAATTTTTAAAATTATCTCAGCAATACATTTAGATTTGAATTAAAAAGTAGCACTTGGCCATTATAGGCAATGTATTTTTTGTCAAACCAAGCTGTGAGACACGAGCAGTTTCTTGCTCAAGTGCTACAAGTGGTTGTGAGGCTAGACCCAGAGAAGTTGCACCACTGTCAGATGACTAAATTTGCATAAAAATCACCAAACAGGGTATAAAACCTGACAAAAATGTTCGTTTAATGAAGATACTAAA
Source organism: Nautilus pompilius (assembly GCA_018389105.1). Classification (NCBI taxonomy): domain Eukaryota; kingdom Metazoa; phylum Mollusca; class Cephalopoda; order Nautilida; family Nautilidae; genus Nautilus; species Nautilus pompilius. The sequence goes on along the minus strand of JACATO010000130.1, from coordinate 1,112,700 downwards.
CAGTTTGACACTCTAAATGACTTAAAAATGATCAATGACACCTGACCATCAAATAGATGTGGTTGTTGAACTTGATTTCACACACACACAGGTTCAGTTCATAGAGACCTGACTGGAAGCATCGCAGCAGTACTGACTTTTATGATAACCTTTGATTAATTGTGCTTGTTTTTCATCATGGATGATAACAGTTGGTAATATTTTCATTTACTTTTAGTGAGTATCCACTTAAAAATACTGTTTATTAGACACATTTAGAATGTATTAAATATTTCAAACGGAGGGTGTGAGAAATATTCATGACTGTCGTGACTGATACAAACTATTCACTTCAGCATCCGCTGTGTGGCCAGATTTTGCCCTACCATAATAATTTGTCACAGAATATAATATGCTAATTTTTTTGCAGAAAAAAGCAAATAAAGACAACTAATAAAGTGAAAATCTTTAAGTTAGAACCTTTAACAACATGAAGAGTTTATACCCTGTTTGGAATTAAATCAAAATGTTGTATCATGTTCTGATCCAGGTTCCTCCATATCTGCAGGTTTCCTTTAATTTGATCACTTGACTGCACTCTCAGCTGATGATTCAAATATTCCCAAAGGTGCTCAACTAGATTCATATCAGTGCAAAGAATTTTTCTATTTCTTGTTGGTAAAATGGCAGCAGATGTTTCTCTAAAATAGCAATGTACTTTGATAAATATCAATTGTCTTTTCACCATGTCAGATTGCAATTCATATCAAGACACTCCAACCTTCATACTTTTTCAGTTCTTCTCCAAACTGAGATGTAAACTGTTGAAACCTGGACTCCTCAGAAGAGTACATACCACCAATACTGGAGAGGTCTTGAGAGATATATCCTCTGACCAGACCTTTTGAAATGTTTTATCCCTAATGAAAGGAACTTTCCTATGTGCTGCACACACACACACACACTGCAGCCAAATCAATGGAGGTGACATTAGACTGGTCTTTGGCTCATTTCTTTTGTATGGCCAATAATGCCAGCTAGAGAATCTTGACAGAGAGTACAGATGTGGCAAGTAATGACATTCTTATTCTGGTGGTACTGCACCACACCAGTGACATAGCCAGAGATCCATGAGAAATATATAATTCCTTGGCAATCTGTTTGCTGATTCTAACCACACTCTGAACAACCTATAAATCAACCTTGGGTGAAAAAATTTATTAAATTAACCATTTTTCTTTTAATTTTCGAATACTTTAGTTGAAACTTTGCTAATTTTTTATCTCAAATGTTGGCTACAGATTTTTTATTACATATGATTTCAGACTAGCAAAACCTTCAGAACAGAAACTAGAAATTCTACAAAAAGGTATAATAAATCAGTTCACCTTTAGTGGATCTACACGATCTGCAATTAATCGAAGACTGTGATCAATCTGTCTACAGACAGCCTCAGCACTTTCAAGCTCCAGTCTTGACTGATGAACGTGTTTTGAGAGCCCATCTTTTTGAATCTGCAGCTGTTCTATTTGCTCAGAGAATTTGGCTACTTCTTCTTCCTGCAATAACACATCTTTTCAGTTGAAATTTTCTTCAAGTTAACCAGGTACAGAAATGTTTATTCCTTTCAGCAGTAACAACTAGCCTAGAACACCAACTGAGCAAAAATAAGTAACAAATCTAAATTCAGCTTTCAATATCTTAACTGATTAATATTAATGTTTTTTATCTTATTTTTTTAACAAATTTGTATCATAAAAATAGTGTCATTTTTTCAAAGATCTGGGCAAATAAAAAGTGTTTTTTAAATACTCTTTCATGTGCCCTTACCTGATGATTTTGCCCATTTTATTACTATATTGACAGTGAAACAGTAACCGTATATATTAAGCTAACCACTAGTAGTATCCAACTAATATTTTACATCTAGTAAAGCAGATTTATTTAAGCTGAGTATTGAGTTGTAATGCAGTTTCATGAAAGCTTATTTTCTTAAATTTTTTCTAGCAAAAAAAAAATTTTTTTAAGAAATTAGTCTAAAGTTTAGAGATAGGTTAGTTGAAACTGTTTTATTTAATTATTACAGTATCCATCATGACTCATTTTCATGTTATTATTATTACTATGTTATTCTTGGTTGTGTTTTTGGTAGGAATTAAGAACTGCCAGTATGCTAGTTTTTGGAAAACTGCAGTACACAGGCATATTTCATGAGGTTGCATTGTGCCATAGTTAATACTAACAAGCATTTCCATTCCTGCACCTTTCAGTACCTGGCACACCTGTTTACAGCAGGAAAGGACTGGTTCAGAAGGGAATATACCATGCTATCAAAAATTTGCTAAATGAAGTTGGTCTCCAAAAAGAATCAAATTCTAACCTTCTGCCTGCACTTGCCATCCATCACCTGCAGCCCCATTATAAAAACAGTGCTCAGCTAGCAAACATTAGATTTGAAAATTGTGTTTTCGGTTTATGGTACCACCAGACTAATCGGAAAAGTACTTTGTTAACTTTCAATGCAGTTTTTAGTGGATACAACCTATTGATATGCATACCTAGAATCTTTAATAGACAAAATTCAAGAAACATAAGAATTTCAGGGTAAACATTGCTTGAGAAGTCAGCTACCACTGCCTGTGTCCTAAAAAAAAAAACTCTTAAGGCAAGTGTTATAACATATTCTCTTCTACAAAAAAACGTTTTTAAAAAAATTCTTCATCACTCTGTTTGCACATACATGCTGTGCTCACTTCAAAGTTTTTTCCAATCCAGTTATACCATTGAAACCAAGACTAGCTTTATTGGCATATTGCAATTTCTCAAATAAACCAGAGATTTTCTGTTATTAAAGGAGGTTAATATCTATTGCAACTATATGTTCTTGCTTCTAAAATAGAGTGCCAGAGAGAGAGAGAGCACCTCCATTTCAAAATACAGGTTTTCAAGAATTGGGAACTAGATTTGAAATAGAATGAATCATCTTTTGTACATTTTAAAAATTACTATTTCAGTTGAACTTTAAAATATTACAAAGGTAACTGATCAAGTAATTATACATCTTTGATTTTTCTTAATTAGTTAGCTTAATCAAAGAGTTCTTCCATGATGATTTGTGTTAGTTATTTTACGAGCAAGAAGAATTAACAAGTATCCTTGGATTGGAAAGGTTCAAAACTAGACAATTTAATTTAGAAACTAAAACTTTTATTTTGGTCTATTAGTGACCAGTATAAATTAAGTTATATATTTCCTTCTAAAATGGTCATTAAAAATTTACAAAATTAGTGAGTTTAGAAATTATTATTATTCATTCATAAATATAAAATATTCAAGGTAATACATCAAATTTGCATATTAGTAGACATTGAGTCTGTGACTAAAGAACTCATGTTAATACTAGTCTCCCAAAGAAATAGGCAAATAAAATTACATTGACGAACTTACCTTATATATCCTTTCTTAGCATTTAACCATCAGTTTTAAATGAATTGATGTGTTCAACCTTTTCCTTGAGGACACAGGTAAACAGTATCTACATATTTAGACAGTCAACATAAAAGCTTGACTTTTTTAAAGTCATCAAGAAAGATATTTAGAATGACTCAGCTGCTTTGATCAATTTATATCAATCAAAAACAGAATTGATAAGTAACCAAACACTTTGATTTGAGACTTTTCAAACATCAATAAAGATGTATCAGTACATCTACTTTCATTATTTTCCAATTTTCTGACTACATGGCACCTTTATGCCATGCTATTTCTTCCTCTCTATTAGTTTCTGCTTCTTGTTTCTACTAGAATCTTTTTCTGTGGACTTTCAACATCTTAAAATTCAAATGTCTGAACAATCATTCTTTGAGCTTTCTTCAAAGTGCATAGCTTTTCAGACATTTTGCAATAATTTTATATTAATATAGAAATAAAACCATATGCTACTTAAGTTAGCAGCATTATTATCAAACCTTGAAAAAATATGTGATATTTATAGAACACACAAAGCCAAATTCAACTTTTTACATTACAAACCATTCCCTTTTTATGTTGCATAACACTAATTACAAACAATGGCATACAAAATAAACAGATTTTATATTATTTCCACGATACAAAAGCTGTGTAGTTTATTAAAAAGCCAGCTTTTAAATAATATTCACTTTTATACTTGTGATAAAATATTTTTACATGGTACTGTATATAGAAGAAAGACATGTTTAAAAATTTTTAAAGGTAATGTCACAGTAGCTAAATTAAAAAAAAAAAAATGTTTATTTCAAGTCCATTACTAAACTAAATAAACAACTTACCAAAGTCATCACATCTACTGGAGCTGGGTCTTCAATCATTTGTAATTCTTTCATCTCCTACAAAATAGATATATAAGTTGCAGCATTTGAAGCTTGAGATTAGAGCATCATGAATGAAATTCTTGATATCTTCCAGTACAAAACCAAACAAGCAAGACATTAAGCAGTGAATTTCTTTTAAATATGTATACATTAATTAAAGGAAATGTGCAGTAAGAGAGATGCACTTTGTTTGGTGTTTTCCTTGTCAACCACTGCAGAATCTTGATGGAAACAAATAACAAAAATGTACATTACTAATACAACGTATATGAATCAATGACACTGAAGCTCTCTGAGCTATAAAAACTTGTAGTTAAAGTTAAGAATGAATATTGAGCAATAGAAGTAAATATGAAGTTTATAACTTTCCAATAATAAGTAAACATAACTGCCATGATAAGAAATGAAAGGCCAAGACTGAATGTCAGCAAGTAGTACATTTTGTGTGTGCCTGTTAAACAGCACTAGGAAGCTAACAATTATAAATAGGAAACAATCAAACTGGTGCATGTATGTAATTTTTGGATAAGGATAATTTTTTTGTTAACTATCATTTTAATTTTGTCGTATTTACATCATTAGCATTTGATCATAACTTATTATGGGATGCCAGTTGTATCATTGAATAAATTTGTCAGTTAATTTCTTATTTTCAAAGCAAAAGAACATGTACTTACAAAGCTGCATTTTTTAATATTTTCACCAATCTTCATTAGTTCAGCTTCAGTTTTCCGCTCCTCTCGCTGATTTTTCCTTATTTCTTCCAAAAGGTTCTGCTTTCCCTCCTGCAGTTTTTTCAGCTCAACCTTGCTGGAAGCTAACTCTTGCTCTGTGCTACTGATGTCTTCCTCCACACTGGATGTCAAAAAATGAGCTTTGTCCACACTAGAAGAATAGTATCGGAAAGTGGGACGAGCATATATCTGGTCACCGTTTTCTGTAAAAGCCTGCAACCAGACAAGGTTAAAAGAAAACGAATCTATGAAATCTCTGGAGCAAAACTAACTAATGGGTAATTGAGTTTTCCATATTTTTCACTAATAATAATAATAATGTCATCGTCTTGGGATGGTTTTAACATTTTAATCCCTTGCAAGCAGCTACAAATGAATGGTTGAACTCAGGAAAATCTCAGGGATGATAGAAACATGACACCAAACAACAACAACAACAAAACCTTAGACGACAATTATTGCAATGCTTACAGATTAACAGTAAAGGGGGGAATTCGGCAGTAAGATCACTTCCCTAGAAAAGATGTGAAGCTTCCCCAGAGTAGATTTGTAGCAAAAATCATAGTTGTAACAAATTTCATGAATAAGATGCATTGTTTATCTTCAGTTTTCACTTTTGTTTGATGGTGAATACACACTGAAGATGGTATGAATGATGGATATTTACTTATTTCGTGTGGCCCTCATACTGCATGTGGCTCAAGAGCAAGTAACAGAGAGCAATAGCTTTTCTGCAGCTTGGGCTGGCACTGCATGACAATCTGTCTGGCAGTTGAAATATCTCCCCCCCCCCCCACCAACCCCATGATCATTTTTAAAAAAACAAAGCTTGTTTATCAAGTCATTTTGTTATCTCCATAGAATTAGGACACTATTATGAACAATAAAAACTGGATTCTTAAAAATGAGCAAATATTTATTTGCCAGTAAAGTCTATCAACTTGTGGAGTTATTTTTTATGAATGCTCCAAAAAACCAGAATGATAAACCAAATCTACACTACTACTGCTGACCTCTTTGACATTTTTTGGTGGTTCTCGTTCCATTAAATTCCTGGCTTCTTTATTTTCAGCAATCAGGATAATACTTTCCACACCTCTCTGAAATTAATTTTTTTTAATGTTAAAATTCAATATAGCATTAAAAAATACAAAACTTTAGTATACATGTTTACTTATGCACTCCATAAAAATAGCAGGGATTCCTTACATTCCTTTTTCACTTAAAAATTTGGCGGACATACTTTTAAATAAGAAAATATAAAAGTATGATATAACATTCTACTATCATGCATGTTTTATACATATTAAATGTTCCTTGAAGCACTTGGAATCATTCATTAACTGCTTTATGCAGTGTTTACAGTTCTCTCGAGTAAGTACGAGTCAGACTAATAGCCAACTTTTTAAACAGCTCCTCTCTAAAATTGAATTCTATAGTAATGTGTCTAGCCATTATGTCAGGAGACCTGATTTGATTGTTTATGGAGAGCCTTTTTATAGAAAAGAGATGGATAATAGGTTTATCATTTATTTCATGAAGTTATTCATAGTCAGTTTATGCTTGTGCACACTGTTAGTTTTTTTATTTAAAAGTAATTCAGAGTAAATGTCAAATTTTCAAGTCACAAAAACAGGGAATTTATAGAAACTTTGATATCTTTGATGAATGTATAGATTCCTTAACTATAACCATATTGAAAAATAGAATAACAAATTTAGCTTTGACAATTTAGTTAAGTTTAGTTATTTTAAAAAAAAGAATAAACATTGAACTTTTCCCATCTCAGGAAGAATTTTTATATATTAATATATAAAAAAATTTAACTTATTCATCTCCAAAAAAAAAGAAAGAAAAAGACAACAGGAAATTTTGTAAATGCTTAAATAAATTAAAACAATGGGAAAATATAGTTATAAACTCTGTGCCACAGTAAGGTATTTAAATATTTTCAAACTTTACTTTCTTGGACAAACGATGATGGAGCGAGATACTTTGACAAGAACATCACAAAACTTCAAAGGAGCAACTTTATAAACAAATACTGCTACAGTGGCCTGCTTTAATAATTTTGCTACCCATTGTTATCAAAACAAAATAGTTAAGAAAAATGACAAATAAAGACAAGCAATAAAGTGAAATTCTTTGCTAGTTGTTGGTTCACTTTGCAGTATGAAGTGGCCAAACCTTGGAACTGAATTAATTAAATTTTCCATCATCATCTGATCAAAGTTCTTCCACATCCTTAAGTTCCATTACATTGGCAGGTTATGGACAGATTTCTCTCAGCTGATGATCCAAATGCTTCCACAGGTGTTTGATAGGATTCATATCATGGCTTTGAGATATAACAGAAAAAAAACCCCACCCTATGTAGCCAAGTCAGTGGAGATAACAGCGATATTGGCAAAATAATCTTGACTGAATTGCAGACATGGTAAGTAACAGCAAGCTCTTATAATGGTATCATTGTTAAAGGCCTTCTGGGTTGCTTTGCTGCAGTATTTTTTATTTTCTTGCACCAATGCCTACAAGGGAGACAACCTTGCTGAGAATGCACAGTGCTGCTGCAATTGTCTGCTAAGAAGCATCACCAATTTGAAGGGGCTGGCACTTTCGACTTTGACAGGGAAGTTCCTATTAAAACTTTTTTGTGTCTTAGATGTGAGAGTAAAATGGAATACCTAAAGGAAACCCATGCAGCCAGCTGTGAAGAGCGAGAAGAATCAATACTAGAGCAGTGCACCAAACTGAGTTAGTCTTCTGCAGGAATAAACCTTGACATTTGTCATCCAATAATCTATTATGCCAGATATTTTCCTTGGTTAACTTCATAGTAATACTGGTTACAGATCCATGAGAAACCCTGAAGTCTTTGAAGTTTCTTGACAACTCTGGACATACTCTGAATAGACTATAATACAACTTCAGGTAAACAGAGAAATATCACAGAATCTGTCTGTTTTCAGCATGGCAGTACTGCACACTAGTTATCAGCCCACAAGTCATGCCAGAAATATGTTAATTTTAATCAAATACATTCAATAGCCAAATTAATATGGAAAAGCCACTAAAGCTTTTAAATTAAACCTTTAACAGTAAACACTTTTTCCAATTCACTCACTTGATCAATTAGTGTGTTTGCAACAACAGGGTCATCTGTATCCAGTATATCCAAAACTGTAAAATACTTTTTTGTTCCAGGTTTCTTTAAAAAAAAAAAATCAAAAAAATCTCAGTAAATAGAAACTAAGTACTGGTTATAAAGCTGCTAGAAATATATATTAAACATCACTTTTCTAAAGGCTTTTAATTTTTAAATTAGTGACACCATCTGTGCATTTATGAATAGTTTAAGAATGATATACTAAACACATATAATTACTCTTTACTCAGCAGCATAACTCATAGAATTTTTAAAAACCATGAAAAAGGCTGCAACAGTTCCATCCACATCATTATGCTTTTAATGTAGCAATCTTCTTTCCCCTCGCCACTGGATGTAAATCCACTTACATTAAAAAGTTTAATTTTTATTTTAAAATGGACATAGGAATAAAACATTAAAACTAAATTTTCCAAGGAGATAAAATAAAATGTTAAGTTTTTAAAAATTTGAACAGCAGAGAAAAAATTGTCAGAATAAAAAAAAAAATCTTTCAAAAAAAAATGTATTATTATTTTTATTTGAAATAATTCAGCTGCAAGCTTAAAATTTTTATATGCTTGATAATTTTAACATTCATACTTACAAATGCACTAACATCATGAATTCTGTCCTGCAAAAATAAAATTGCATTCATTAAATGCTAAACTGCATTATTTAATATGAATTTAGTTTAAAGAAAATAATAATATAATGAAACAGTACTAAAAATTCGGTTAGATTATTAGAGCAAAATATTACTGCTGTTAGATTAATTTTCCCACCATTAGCAACGAAGAAATTGAAATAAACAGACCAACTTGTTTTTAAAGAATAATAAAAACAAGTTATTAAGAAAACTTGTCTTTGTAAACAGGGTATCTGGGCATTTCTTCATCAAAAGTTCTAATGACCAGTAAGTGGCTTACCTTAAACTTGCTGACAATGATAGAAGGCCGTTTTCCCTCTGAACACTCGTTTTCAAAGATCTGTTCCAAAACCTTTTCATCATGATGATCATTACAACAGAAAGCATGAATAAGACCCTTGAGACAACTCTCAATGGACAAAACCCACTTAGGGTCCTTCAACTGAAAACAGGCACCTGTCTCAAATAAAAGTATTAAGTAAGCAAATATTACTGCAGAACAGGTGTACTTTTACAGCTTTTATCTGAACAGAATAAATTCTAAAACAAATAATGCCAGTAGTAATGGTAATACACATGAAACCATGACTTTTATTACCAAATCAACAAACAATCACACTAGATTGGTATCATCATTATAACTTATCTCAGATAAAACGCAAGTGTCCATCAAACCATATATGAAACTCACCAAGCGGACCTCGTGGACACCAATGAAAGCTACCCCGATTATTTTCCTCTTGAATCCTGTTCAGGAGGTTTGGAATCCAAATGCCAAATTTCTTAAGTCTATTGTGGCGTGCTGCCTGAAGATTTTGCAGCTGTCTCTGAGTTGCATCTAAAATAGTCCTAATATTTCTTTCTTCAGTTCTGTAAAATAAAATATGGAGTAACAACTAAGAAAAACAAAATCATATCAAACACGAATACCTGTTCTAATATTTACAATATCTGACTATCAAACACATGCCATGCAAATTAAAAATTTTCTTACAACATGTACTATATGTAACAGCTAGAAAATAGTGTGCAAAATTGTGTCAAATAGTAAACAGTTATAAGCATTCAGTCAGTTCATCATTAGCAATGTTTACTTCAAATTAAAAAACAACTCTTAATTTTAATGCCTGAAGTTAGAATTTTATTAAAACCTAAGCATTACAAAAACGACAGTCTCTGAAACTGCAAACCAACCATCTAAACATTTCAGAGGAAGTAAATCAAAAAATACATCTTTACCTTTCATAATTTACTGCAGACTAAATTTGACACCTGAATACTCCTCGATGTTCCACAGCAGATAAAGACAGACAGAAAAACCCTAATAATCAGATTCTGAGCAGCAGAAAATATTCTTAGAATATTTCACAAAGTTGACAAGGAAGGAACCTAATTTTAGTAGCTTAATGGCAAAATCTCTTAAAAATCTTGTTTTTTCAATGAACATAATCTTCATAAGTACGGATATATTGGTTAACACCCACCAGGCAATGCTCATAAATTGATAATTACAAATTTTAAAACAGTAACAATTTTAGTCAAGAATACTGCTTATTAATAAATGACATTATTTTAAAGTAGTAATATTTCAAGCGAGCTAAAATAAACTCTTGTGATCATGTAGAGGGTTTGCAATGGTTTGTATATATAAAACCAATTAATAAGATGATGTGATTATACAGAGTGATCAAAAAGTAACTATACAGTGGAAAATTTATTGTGTTATTATTTCAATATTTCAATAAATTAACTCATAAAATAAAGTATTACAATAAACTGTGATTTACAATAAATGCTGAAAATGAGCCCCACTCACGTTTAAACATTTTTCTTGGTGTTTTTTTCATATTCTCAAAACATTTTGCATTTATTCAGATGTTATTCCTCTAATGAAATTGATGACGTTTTGCTTCAGTTCATCGATGGAATGGGGGTTGTTTGCCAAGACCTTTGCTTCACTGCTCCCCACAGGTAAAAGTCTGGGGGCGTGAAGTCAGGAGAGCGTGCAGGCCAAATTCCTTTTGATATCAGCCGATCACAGAACACTTCTTCCAGCAGTTTCATTGATTGAGCAGATGTGAGAGCGGCTCCGTCCTGCTGGAAGTAGGTGTCGTAGGCATCTTCGATTTCTTCTTTATCTAACTCACCAATAAAAGGATATATGTCGTTATAATAAAGCTCTGAATTGATGGCTTTTTAAAAAAATATAGGTCCAATAATGTGTCTCCTTGATATAACCACACATACACCAATCTTTTCATCATGAAGCATTTTCTCAAACAGTTCATGAAGGTTAGAAGTAGGCAAAATTCTGGTATTCTGGCTTTTAACATATAGAGAGAGATGAATCCATCATTCATCAGAAAAAGTGTTTTATCCAATATGTTGTCATCGTTTACATCAATAAATTTCTTAAACCAGTTGCATTATTCAACTTGCTTAATGTGGTCTCCAGCTTTCAATTTGTGCACAATGTTCAGTTTGTGTGTGTAAAAATTTAATTCCTTTAAAGCATTGTGTGCGCTCCCATATGGAACATTCGCTTGTTGAGTAAGTCGATGAAGCGATTTTGAAGGGCTCTGAAATTTTTGACAGCTTCTCCTTGTCCAACACTTTTGGCCTAGCTGATCACTGATAATCCTCAACTGAACCAGTATCTCCAAATTTGCTAATCATTATAACGGTTCTGTTTGGAAGCTTTGCATCAGAAAATTCTTGTAAGAACTCATTTTGAACTATTGTGGTGTATTTACCGTTATTCGCGTACACTTTCTTGATGAGAAAGATTTGTTTGTTGTTTGAAAGAACCATTACAAAAAAATTACAATCACACAAAAATCACGTTTCACTTTTGCAAATTTACTGCCAACACCTGTTGGTCATTTTGGGAACTACAGTACAACTCTTCACACAGAACTGCCATCTGTTGGTCATTTTGGGAACTACAGTACAAAACAACAAAACACAAGGAAGAGAATCAAAAATGATTACAAATATACTCCACTGCATAGTTACTTTCTGATCACCCTGTATTTGGTGTAAATGTTAGCAGCTGCCACATCAGCAAACAGCAGTTCTGATTTATCCCAAAGAATGAGAGGTGACCTGACCACTTACTCCACATGGTAAACTTTGTCTTTGTATTTAGTCGCAGCACACCGATACTGCTCTCGCTGGTGATCTGTGGTTTGCTGCTGTTCCTTTAAGTAAGCTATCTGTTCTTTTAAGCTATTTATTTTCTCTTCTCTAGCCCTCCGTTCAGCCTCATAATCTTGCTGTGCACTAATGGAAAGAAAACAAAAACATCAATATGGTCTGCTCTCAGGGTTATAAATTAGCTGTTTTGACAGAGTATCCTAATTGGTGAGGCGGTGCAACCACTAAAGGCAAATCTTCTGGGAATGTCTATGACATTCCTTCCTCCACCTGCCCCACTAGATTTTTAAGATAGCTTTTAAATGATGCAGCTTTGTCACCTTTTGACATTAGCTTTAAAACATGACATTACTGCCTTCATCTAAAACTTTGCAACTCTGCTACACATTCATATATCAGATTTTTTTTAAACAAACAGTGCTACACAGGTAAACAGGTAAGGGTACAAAAGGTCTTCTCAGAGATTTTTACTAACTTGGAAAAAAAGAAAAAAATCACTTGACTATTTTATTCTTTGCATTTGTTTAAAGTATGCTCATGAGCACCAAACCAACACTGTCCATTGTGATCCTTAGACCACAGAGATGGTTAGATACACCTCTGTACCTGGAAAAATTCATAGGGTGACTTGGAATGAACTCCATTGAAACATTTTTTCCATCCTCCATCTTTAACACAATTAAAAAATAACTGTTCTGAAGAAATAGATAGCAGATTATCAGGACACTCACTGGCCGCTCGATTCACCCATGGGTCTAGGTTGTGTGTTTAAACTGTTTAGTCAGTGGGGTGGTCTCCCATGCTGGCAGCCCATTCTGTGTAGGTTTCCTACTACAAATCAGATTTCTAGTAATTACATTCTTTTTTAAGCTGTCAGTAGTCCCCTCATCTCTTTGTTTTGATTCTGAAGACTCCAGAAACAATCAGAAAACAACTGGTCAACAGGGCTTCATTCTCAAGAAGTGTGTAAGGATCAAAAGCAATGATAATGTCGAGTTGGTGCTTATAAGCATAGATTAAAAAATTTTGAATAATAATAAAACTATTTTTTTTAATTAATAAAAATCACCTAGAAGACCTTTCTACCTGTATAGCATTGCATATTTCATAATTAATAAATAGTGTCATCATGGAAGTCTGTTATATGTCTGACTTACTTTATTTCATTAATCATTAATAACAAATAAATGCCATAACTGTACAACAATGAAGCTGTAGGTCACTGTAGACAATTTTAAGGTTCAATATTCAATTTTCATAATTATTAAATATGAGCAAACTAATATGAAATATTTTCCTATCCGGTTTAGTTAGGCATATGACAAAAATACAATGTGAAATGATAATTTACCAATTTATAACACATTTTGATTAAACATCACTCAAACAATAACAAATGCTACTGTATATTTTTTTAAAAAAAAGATTTTTTGTTCCTAATATTAGCATTAGTTCGTTCTGTTCAAAATGTTATAAATTAAACATTTTATTCTAAATATATAACTTCTGCAACAAATTTAAGAAATGTGTTGTCAAGCAGAATAACCATTTCTCATCTAAAACAAAGAAAAAAAGAGAAGAAAATAATTAGTATATGCTAAAAATATTTTGCTTTAGCAATAACATTTATTTGCATCTTTTATAGCCTGTGAAGAATTTATAAAAGTTACAAGATGCAGAAATGTGACAGAAAATAGTATCCTTAGTTGTAAATAACTGCTTTAAATATTTTTACATACCTGTTTCTGATTTCTTCAATCCTTTCCAAAGTCTGTTCTTTATCTTTTAAAATATTTCTTAAACTTGTTTCTGTTTTCTTCGCTTCCATCTGAAAATAAAATACTTTTTAGTCAATTAAAGCATAAATTTATTGTGAACTTTAAAATCTCTCTAATATGTATTTAAATTTACTTAAAAGAAAAGTAGATGTACTAAATAGTAGCTTTCTATAATTACATGGTTACACATACAAATCTACACAGCTCATATCATATCATAATTATACTTAAGTAAAGCAGTAAAAACAAACAAAAAACCAATCAATGAACAAAATTAAGTAACAATTTACAGTTGATTGTCAAAATATTGCTAAGATAATTTCTTTAAAATTTTAAGTTACCCTTTTCTTTTGAAAAGTGTTCAGATCTACTATAAAATTAACCCATTTTTAAAATTGGTTGCAATAAAACTGCTCCAAAGCCAGTTCTTAGAGCACAGCAAGTGTAATTCAGAACCAGAAAAGTCCAAAAAATCTTTTAAAACTAGAAAAAAAAATTGTTTAGGCAAACATTTTGAGTTCTAACCCCCCCAAGTTTGTTAATAATAATAATATTGATATTAATAAAGAACTTTTTTTTTGGGAGTCATTTTCAGGTAGGGTAAGATCAGATTTTAACACCTTACCTGTGTAGCTCGTAAAGCTGCTTTCTTTTGTATCAGATTTCTTTTGGCTTCTTCCAGTTGTGGACTAAGCAAAGTCTTTTCATCACTCAGATGTTTAAGATCCTCCTGGATTTTTTTATATTTTTCTGTACAGATATCTAATTTATTCTGTCATCCAACATAGAGAGAGAAAATTAGAACCTTGAAGGTTGGTGCTACTCACTTGTATGTTATTGTCAGAACATTGTGGGTTTTGTTCTACTCATGAACAATTCATTTAGTAAATCATACACATATATACTCGTATATTGCTTAATACCAAGTACAATCATCATAATGCTTAAGCCATCAAAGAACACTGGACCAAGACATTACAAAGCAAGTAATCTTAATGCCCTGTTTTAACTAATAACTAAAAACCTGCACTGTACACTTCAACAGAGGATCTTTAAAAAACTTTTCAATAGTTTAAAGATTTGTTAATTAGGTTGGCTGTTATTTCTTGTATAAAATAAAAACAAGTATAAAATGACTGGCTTTTCTAATGATTCTTGAGCAGCTTATTTTGTGTACTCTCTTAATTAAACAAAAGCATGTTTTCAGCAAAGTTTATCCTGGGTCTATAAATACAATGGACCAAGATAAATGGAACAAAAGTGTATGTATAGCATAATTTTATAAAGAGATACAACAGTATTATTATTATACAACAACTACTACTACTACATAATTTTGCTGTTTTGCTGAATCCAACACTAAAGTGTTAATTTACAATAAATTTATTCATTAGAGATTCAATCCTGAATCATACCTGAATAAAATCAATAATAAATTTTCTTTTTATTTAGACATCAATAAAAAAAAACATAAAACAAACTGGGTAGATTCTAATGATTTTGGATACCATTATATACAAGATCATTAGCTTTCATTAACTGAACATGCGACACTTACACAACTTTCTTCAGCTCTCTGTAAGAACTTTGGCATTCTTGCTTCTTCCTGGCGTTGTTCCTTTAAAAGCAAGTCTAAACCCTACAAAGAAAGAGTCGGCATTCTGAACTAGGTGCTCAGTATTTGATACCTTTTTTATCAGGAAAAAAACAACAAAGCTGTTACAAAAACACTGAACCTAATGTTGAGCCAGTAAGATATTTTCAATGATTTTGGTTTTCATTTTCACCTTCTGTATGGTTAACCCTGTACTCAAAGAACATTTGTTTTTTTTTTAAAACAAAAGCTGCTCAGTCTGCTGTCAAAAAACACTGTTCAAAGGCCAGATGAGAAACACATAATAATAACAATAATTCAGGAAAGGTAGACACACCTAGACTCTAGGTGGGATTTTTATAGTAAAAGTAGTCTGTTCACAATAGTCTTTAGTTAATCTAAGATATGACTTCAAGCAAACCTTTGTTTAACTTTTAAATAGTCTACAGTAATAAACCAATTTTTTAAAAGCATATCATCATAAATTCACGAGAACAACTAAATTCTGCCAATAAAATCACAAATAAAAATAAACTCTTTTTCTGCATCCTCAAAATATGTCACCACCCTTCTAAGAACTGGTCATATTTATCAATATTAACATAATGTCTCTTTGATAGCAGGCATTATCTGTTTTTTTCCCCCTGTGCACTCCCCTCAGAATGGTCAGAGTTTCAGTTCACTGGCTTCTGCAGTGAGATCAGACTTCCCTTTTTTTTTTTTGTAAACTGAAGATCAAAGAATAAATACCCAAGATGTTAACAGCTGACTATCAGTCTGTTATGATTTTTAAAAAAAATAAAAACTAATGTAGATTGTTAAATAAAACTTAACAAAGAAAACTGCATATTGTTGTATTACAATTGGTTATAAGCAGCCTTATTTCTTAATATTTCATGGAGCAAAACAAAAAACCTACAGGATGATGACGACATGTCACAAGGAAAATTCTTGAAGTTAATGTTGCTGGTCAAAATCAATGCTGAAGGTTATCTGCAAGATGCATTCTTTTGCTAGAATTTTCAGATTGCCTGACATACACATGGGTACTCTCTTTTTAGACTATGCGACCTTATTCATGAACATTCCAAATTCTCTTTTACTCTGATTTTGTGATATTCAAGACAAAGAAAAACTGTTCAATTATTTTCAGAAGTCAACATCTGTTTTAAGCAAAACAATGAAGTACATATATCAATCATTATTTAGTAATTTAACCATTTAGGGTTTATATAGTCTCTTATTATGTAAATAACAATGGATAAAAAATATAAATAAGGCTAAATTATCAAAAAGCAAGCTTTAAAAATACTTCATGTAGAATACCTGTATTGTATTTTTAAAAAAGCCTACTTTAATTTTCTACATTTTAGCCATTTTCTTTCTGCAATAAAAAAATCTAAAAGTATATATCTAGTAAAAGATTAGTGATTTATTTTTTAGTCTGCCACTGATACTTAAAAAATGCCATATGATTATATTTATAAAAACTAATAAATTACAAACCTTTTCTTTCTCTACAACAAAAGCCCAGGCCAATTCATTTTTTAACCGTTTCACTTTGTCTTTCAAATCGTGTATAGCATCCAGCGCCTTAAATTTTTGTTCCCATTCCAGTACCTCGGACTCCAGAGTAGGCAGGGTCTGTAAGTAAATATTGATTATCATATATACACAATATCTTGTTATTTTTCATTTTAAGAAACTCACTACTTATCAAACAGAATAGTCCACAAATAGACAAAAGTTATGATTTTCTTGTATCACTTTAAAAATAAATTTATAAAATATTTAAATTAAATCTGGCACACACTTTAAGAGGGTGTATGGCTAAAGTTCTGGCAAAGTAAATGATCTTTTATCTAAAACTAAAATTGCAGAAACAGCCATCTATCTGTCTTAGTCCTGGAAGCATTTTAAAAGATTCCTTCTTCTTCCAATTTGGGACCCTAATTTAAAAAAAATACAATCAAACTCTGCATTTATCATTTTTATATACTATAAATTCATGAAAAAAAGTTAACAGTAAGCAATGTTTGTTTTTACATTTTTATTTTTAAATAAAATATTGTAGATGGTTTTTAAAGCATCATTTAAACTAAGCCTGGTTGTAATTTAATTTCAAATACATTACTTAAAATTAGCTTTTGGTAATAAAACCAAACCCCAAAGCTCTAAAAGCCTTTTTATCAAGGTCGTCATTCCCATTAATTTATAGTAGTTTATCAGCAAATCAAACAATGTATTGTTGTACGGTTACCTGTTGTTTCTGTTTTATGATTTCCTTTGTCACCTCTCTTTGTTGGTTTACATGGTCATAGTCATAGGAGATTTGTTCCAGCTGAGTAGCTTTCAAAAAAAACTAACATAGAAATCGTTACTGAAAATGTCAAACCAACTCTATAGACACTTGACTAGCAATACATCTTTCTATGCATGATACACTTCAAAGTCTGCTAGCTTATAGCAATCAAAATATGTAAAAGTAAAACAAACAGAATAAATGTAAATAAACTGTAGGAACTAAGCTTGTTTTTATTCAAACATAGCTTTTTAAACAGTTTGAGAAAATTAACTGTAGGCAAAATAGATGGTGGTCATTTTCTCCTCAGCTCTACTACAAGCCATGATTATTGTGGTGTGATAGATGTAGGTCATTTTCTCCTCAGCTCTACTACACACCATGATTATTGTGGTGTGATAGATGTAGACCATTTTCTCCTCAGCTCTACTACACGCCATGATTATTGTGGTGTGATAGATGTAGGTCATTTTCTCCTCAGCTCTACTACACGCCATGATTATTGTGGTGTGATAGATGTAGGTCATTTTCTCCTCAGCTCTACTACACGCCATGATTATTGTGGTGTGATAGATGTAGGTCATTTTCTCCTCAGCTCTACTACACGCCATGATTATTGTGGTGTGATAGATGTAGACCATTTTCTCCTCAGCTCTACTACACGCCATGATTATTGTGGTGTGATAGATGTAGGTCATTTTCTCCTCAGCTCTACTACACGCCATGATTATTGTGGTGTGATAGATGTAGACCATTTTCTCCTCAGCTCTACTACACGCCATGATTATTGTGGTGTGATAGATATAGGTCATTTTCTCCTCAGCTCTACTACACGCCATGATTATTGTGGTGTGATAGATGTAGACCATTTTCTCCTCAGCTCTACTACACGCCATGATTATTGTGGTGTGATAGATGTAGGTCATTTTCTCCTCAGCTCTACTACACGCCATGATTATTGTGTGATAAATTACTATTTAAAAGAAGAAAAAACATTAAACTGTTAAAAACAAATGCTGGATGCTTTTAGTAATTATAATAATTCCATGGTCTTAATAGAATGAAAACTTATTGCAGGAATAGTGTGTCAAGCCATTTTAATCGTATTTTTTACCAAAATTACATATATTATATGCAGGCATTTTATGGCTATATGTGATATATCTTTTTCCATCAAGTCCTACATACAGCCAATGCTCAAATGACAGTTGATAATATTTGTTTCTAGTCATTAATACGCAAAAAACAAACAAGCTAACTACTCCCAGATCATTTTGCATCAAAGGTTGTTCAAGCTGCTTGATTTTTTTTTTTAAAAGTTCCAATGCACTTGGACATTTTTAATGCTAGAAGTAAACTGCTCCCAAGCAAAATTTTTTAAAATTTTAACTTGATATTGGATGATAACCATGAACCTTATCAAGTGGAATTAATATCATGGATCACTCTTTGTAAAAAGAAAAGTATTTCAACCTTATACACTTGAAAATGCTTTTCTTTACCTTGTATTTGTCATGAGGACTCTTTGAATGGAGGAAGTTTCTGCTGGTCTCCTGATTTAAAATAGCAACAGGATTGTCAACTTGGATGTTGAACTGATCAAGTATATGAACGAGTTCTTCTCTTTTGGTGGAAATAACATGCTCTACAAATATGAAGATGATGATAAATGTAAATGGCAGAACACACAAAGATTTGCATAGTAAATGATAAATTGTTGCACTTCCCTAACTAAATACCTCAGTTTAACACAAATTCGAATGTAATGTGGACCTGATGATGATGTCAAAATAGGTTTTCATGAAAGTTTTCTCTCATCTAATCAGTGGCTTAAAAATGCTAAACCTTAGGAACAGTGTTATACTAAAGCAACATTATATGTTTTGTCTTTTTATTTGTACCTCTTTCAGAATGTAGAAAATTAATAAAGACTAGGAAAAAATACAAATTAGTTAAATCACAAATTATAGTTGATGAAGATACTGTGGCTGGGTATCATCATTATACGGATACAGAAAACATCTGGATCAAAACATGCACAAGTTTATTGAAATATTACCACAATCTCCAGACAAAGCACACCAAACATATAGTTACATCTTAAACCATTTCTGAACTACTGAAATCGCAGTTTCGCAACACTTTAAGTATTACCAAATTGTATATAAGAGTGCCAAAATAATCTTTCTGAAAGATAGCATACAATTAAGTTCTCCGTGCAAAAGTTTAAAACTGTCTATAACCTTTTTCTTTTCATATCAGACTTAAAAAAATTATATATACAAAAACGTTTATAATGCAAAAACTAGCTAAACAAAAGTCGGTATTAAAAGTGACTGCCTGTCACTCGGAAAAATTCATTGCCCTGAACATTTTTTTAAATTGCTAAAACCATTTTTGTAGATTTGTAATACAAAGATTCTAAGTAAAATCTAGTTAATGTACACGCCTTCCAGCCACACTTAGCTACTAGTTTATTTTATTTAGTTAGAACAAACAAAAATACCATTAGCTGATTTTAGTCTGTACACACTAGATCCATCTAATGTGAATTTGCGCTCCACAATGATGGTATCACCGTACTCATCGTGCTTGTAGGCGTCAGGACCTGTATTCCTTAGTCGGACTACAACCTCTGCTGACCTTATAAAAGGTAAAATTTAATAAAGACTATTCAAGCATAATAAAACAATATTACAAGATATAACGTGTTTACAATACAATTTCTGATATACATTACCTTCAATATTTTTACATTTAAAAAATGTAAGTTCTTTTAATATTATTTTTCAATAATTTTTACACTTTTTTTAAATATTCAGGTGTGATAAAAACTAGGTTAATAAAATAGTAAATCAAATGAAGGATCAATTTAATATTAAAATTTTTTCAGTAATAGAATAATAAATGAATAAATTGCTAGCAGCAATAGTGTAAATTAATTTTAAAAACAACAGACAACCCGCAGGGAAGAGAAGTTTGTAGGCCTTCTTGTAAAAACTAAACTAAAAGAATGTGAAGTTCCTCAAAGAGGAAATAAAAAAAAAACACAAATCAACATTATCTTATATAAGAAGCTAACATTCAAGAAAAATCTGAGGTGTACATTTTGATCTTTACTAAAGCTATCAGAATGTTAGAAAGGCTAAACTATGCTGAAACTTGAAACCATAAAAATATTGTTGCCATTGTATGAGACTTAAAGCACATTTAGAATGCAAAAAAATTAGGTCTTTCCAAACTCAGACACTTCAGAGATAGTCAATGATGCAAATTTTTTCAGTTATTATCAACCAAAAACTCTCAAAACACTAGCTAAGCCATTTGCAAGATTTCATATTACAAAATATTTATCCAAAATTTACCAGTGTATAATCAGTGACAACCAAATAAAAATCTGGAATGATAAATATTTCATTATCCAAAAAGACACTGTATACACATTAATGATTTGGCCTAACACTAATCATGTATGACAATTGGGTCAAGCATACATTCAGTGTCAACATGCAAAGATAGTGTCATGTAATCACACCTTCAAAATTCGCAACCCCAGATGCCTGCTTTTATCATGCACATATTGTTGGACTACTCCAGTCTTTGAAATATCATACCTATCTACTCATGTGTATCAGCCATTTCATTCGCTGGTTGAAAGCCATTCTAATCACTGATATCTTTGCAGAAAATGTGGCCATGTTTTGATTGGCAAATGAATTGCATCTTTAGATTTTGTATGCAAACTGACTTTTGAACTTTTGCAATATCAACTCAAGTCATGAATCAACATAAGATAAAGACTATCTTGAAGTTCCGGTGCTGCAGAATGTTTACAGTATAAATCTGTTTACCATATGATTTTTAGATACAGATTCCAACACAACTAGCTTAGATACAAATAGACAGTAGTTGAAATCTATTGTGCAAAGAGTTCAACTAATGCCAGTATGCTCACAATGAAACTGCAAAACTCACGTGGATGACCTGCAGTCTTGTATGCATATTTCTGTTTGACATGACATGGTACACAAGTCTCTTCAATCATCACATGGTGGCCTGTTTAGGGTCACTGTTGTGATGACAAGCATTTTGTTGTCAGCACTGACAGACAGATATAAGTATCTTGATACTGGCCAACTATGCCACAAAAGAGTGAGAGAATATTAGTGCCCATCTGATACTTTTTTCCTTCTTCCAGGCATTCTACTGTAAACACAGTGAGTTAGCCCAGATAGGATGGGAGTTGGACAGTCATCTCACTAACATCACCTGTCACATCATGCCACATCCTTGTTTGTGTCCAACAGCCTTCAGTAACACTGAAGTGTAGAGAGAGTACCTTTCTCACTAAACATCCACGCATATATCCTAGTCTTTCAGGAGGTATGTGAAAAAGCCATTAAGTGTACATACATGCCACAATAAAAAAATTAGTTTTGTTTCAAGGTTTTTCCATTTTCTTTTGGCAAGGGTCTGTACTAGAAATTCTTTTATGCTTCATAATTTAATTTGAATAGTATAATATATCAGTAGGATATTGTAGTATATTTTAAAATTTTTTTAAGTAAATGCAATGATAAAAATGGTAAAATGAGAAGGAGCCTAAATCCTCTATTTAAAAAAGAAAAAAACAGTAATGATGTGATAAGAGAAAAATGTTAAAACCTGTAATAATAGAAATTCTACTCATTATACATACTGCTTTCCAGCTTTTATAAATCCCTTTATAGTACTTCCTCTGCTTGTAATGGATGCCTTTCCTCCTAAACCCACAACTAATGCAGTTACAACTGCACTTTTTCCACCTGGTAATTAAATAGTTTGAAAAAAGAAAAAGTTATTAAAATCTATAATACAATTTCGCTAAAAGTACATACTACTCTACCTTTGGGTAATTCTGATAATTGTTTTGAAAAACATTGTTGAAAAATGCATTAAACAGGAAGTTATGTATATATGAAAAGTTCCTAAATACGAGAATAGTTTTTCATCCTTATTTATTCCTTTATCTAGAAAAGATACTGTAAAATAGAAAATTCAGTTACTATATATCAAAATTGTTTTTAATATCTGGTGGGTTCTCAGTAATATTCTCAGGTTATCCTTATATTAAAATGAATCACACAGCAGTAACTATAGTACTTTCTGTTATATAAGAAGATTGTTTTTGTACCAATGCAAAAACAGAGTAGAAATATCCAAATTGTTGAGAGGTCCAACTGTACTATTAGAAGCTTGCTGATTAAAAATGTGGGAAAACTAGAGTGAAAACCACAGGAGGAAGTGATGCAAAAAAAACAGACACCGACAGAATAATAAATCAGTTTCTTTTGCAGCAAGTTTGTACTGTACACAGGGGCGTAGCTAGCGTTTGTGCCGCCCGGGGCGGTCGTAGAATTTGCCGCCCTCTAAATAACGTAGAATTTCAAAACCTCCAAAAAATTCATTTTTTATTTATTTATTTATTGAAAAAAAAGTACTATTAGAAAATAAAAATTATCAAATATATAATGAGAAAATATTGATATTCAATTCAAAATTAATTAGAAGTGACTCACTTCAAGTGAGCAAATTTCTTTTACAGCAATTTTAGAAAAACTTTCTTCCTTTCAAAAAACTACCATTAAAAATTGAACAAAAAATTCAGGAAAAAAATAATATCTGGAAAAATAGAACGAAAAAATACATTATATATGTAACATACTGTCCTGAACTAAATTTGACAAACGCGCACTCGGACCAAAAAATGCCGCCCCCCAAAACGTGCCGCCCGGGGCGGACCGCCCCTGCCGCCCCCCATTAGCTACGCCCCTGACTGTACATCTACCCAGTAATTACAAAAAAACAGAAACAGTTTAAAAAACTGAACATTCATTTTTTATTTACTTTGAACATTAAGACAACAAAAATATTTGTTATTCTTACTTCCATTTCGGCCAATTATAAAATTGACATGAGGTCCAAAGTTGATGTCCAGTTTACTATGACACATGAAGTTCTTCAATGTTATTCTTTCAATAATTCCTACTTCAGCTTCTTGCTGCAAGAAAAATAAATTGTCAATTAATCAGATTAAAAGATTACTGGAAAAGTAATGGAATTCTGCAAACAATGTTGTTGTGTTAGAATAAACCATTTTGTGCATGCTTTCATTAGTCCTTGCCATATCATTCACATCTCCCTTCTAAAATATAATGTAGCTCATGATTTCATAAATTCAGATCAAAAAGATCTTTAGTATTTGCTATTTTATAGACAAAAAATGAAAATCAAATGTTTTCAGTGCCTAGGTTAACTAGCAATACTTGTTAAAAATAAATGGTGTAATTTGACTCCAACAATTTACACATTTATTCTAAATTTTTTAAAATTCAGTATATCGTGCTTTCTTTTATCTACCTTTTTCTGTTTCAGTAGTGATACCATGGTAAACAGTTTTCTTTTAAAATAGATAATGCCCAAATGACAATAAGATTCTGCATTAATAGCCTTTCACCAAAATCTGATTTGTCATTCTGATTTATAGTTCTTGTTAAGACAACTGTGTGATATGAAAAAAATAATAGTAGCACTCATTAAAATTGGAAATATCAATGAATTCAAGTTCCACTGATAAAATCAGGTAACAGACTTTTCCAATCTAATGTGCTACAGCTTTCCTTCCAAATTACGCAAGGTTTCTGAAACTAAATGTAGAAAATGTTTTATGATAAAAGAATCAAGAATGATTAGCTTATTACAGCCTAGAACTTTAACTAGTTTTTTTTTTTAAAAAATTTTAATTTCACAGCTGCTTAACTGAATTTTGCTAATTCAATTTTCTTTCCATTATTCAAAAACTGTAATTAAAATTGTTATTTATCTGAAAAAAAAAAAAAACTCATTAATTTATAAAATACAAGGTAAAATAACAAAAAAAAGCTTGGTGCATAGACAGCCGTATGATTCAAGAGAAGTCATTTCCAACCATAATTCTGAATTTATTTGAAAAATCTTAAAAACACACTAGGATAGACTATCTTAAAGTTCTCTGTGGTTATCATAGGTCTTCGACAAGAAATGCTATACTATCAACCTAATCCTAACTAGATAATAAACTCTTCAACAACAACAAACAATTGCTTCATGGAATAGTTTGTTTTTCAGCTATGTAATGAAGTATGGAAAGATTAATACTAAAGTTTAACAGCTAAACAATCCAAATAATCAACCAGTATTTCTGAGAATTGTTTAAATGGCGCAGAAATTCAAATTATGTACCACCTGGGGAGTTCATGATCTCTAGGAAAAACTCTGTAAACAAAATTCATGAATACTGTTTTTTTTAATAAAGTAACTGAAGAATTTTACTTGGTTTTCATAACATTTGTACACTGCCAACTGCTGACAATATAAGTCAGTAAATAAAGTGCATCTGATTATTATTAAACCATAACAAGGTGTTAGAAATGAATTAAAAACAAACAAAACAACAATGCAAGCAAATGCTGAAGAAAATAACTAAATATCTTACTGTAGCTGACAAGAAAGAAAAATCAGGATTTTGGGAGATATCAGTTTCATTGTTATCACCATCAACATTTCGAGGACGTTTGCTATTCAAGCTGGCACTACCATCACTGCTGGACCCTGGCTTCCGCTTAGCCATCCTTCAGAATTTTACTGAAATAAAAGATACATTTTCCTTTCCTTTACATTATTATAACAAAAACACAGGGAAAAAATAAACGTTTACCCAAAAGAAATTTAGGCTCTGAAGTGTTTTTTTTTTTTTTAAGAATTTAAGAATTTACATGAAGCCATTTTCGAGATAAGAGCATTCAGTTAGTGGTGATGGTGGTGGTGTTTGAGCATTTCCCACCGTCTTGTTGGTAGAACTAATTGGAGAACCAACACTTCAACGAGCTGCCATAGTCAGGGTGTGGTCAGTCCTGAGAACTGCAGTCGCAGTTGATGTTTCTATTCTTGGATAGTAGTACAAGTGGTCGGTCAGTTGGTTGGTTGCCAGGTCTGATGCATTTCTGACCAAAACTTTAGCCTACAGAAATAAAGTTCGGTTAATGACAGCAAACACTTTGGAAGATCAGAGGCAGCTGCTGGAGAGAGAGAGAGAGAGGTATTTTCGGGAAATCCACAAGGATGGCTCTGCCAGGCCTGACGACGACGACGAGTGAACCTTCCCATCAGCGGTTCATAGGATTCTGAAAGTGCTGCTGCAGCTGGAGAACGTTCGAGGCAGATTACGGCGGCCGGACGATGTATCCATGGAGATGGTGGGCCGTGCAGAAGTTGGAGGACTCGTCCCCCCCCCTCCCTCCCTGCCGGCACTCCGAGTCTCCTGGCTTCGTGAAGCGATTTACTTTCCGGTTCTGTCTTGTGTAGGATCCCTCGAGGACTTTATGAAACACCGCTGGGTGCTTGTTTCCTCAAAGCGAGAAGAATAAACAAGAGAACCCCCAGCCCAGCCCAGCCCAGCCCAGCCCTGCTGATGTTCTTCTTCTATCCATCTCCCTCATCAGCTAACTGGCCGATAAATCACGATTATTCCAGTCCCTCCCCCCCTCCCAACGTACCGCCCTGCTCCACATATCTCTCCGATTTATAAAGAATTGCATACACACAGATAAATAAGTAGCCACGAACTAAGAGAAGCACCATCCATCACCCTTACCCTCCTCGAACAAACGCGCCATGGCGGTTTCTTCGAATAACCAGACGAGAAACTGAATGCGAAAGCGCAGAACTTCTTCTTATTAAAAAAAAAAATAATCTGTCTTATTGAAAAAAAAAACAACAAAAAATAATAGAACTGTAAATGTTTTCAAAATATTAAAACGATTTCAGATTTCTCGCGTGTATGTTATAATTTTTGTTTTTATTTTCTGCTGGACATATTTCCAGATGTCGTCGATTCCGAGTCGGAATTTCGAAAGTACCGTTAAAACTAATGCGTTTACATTTGTCTCCCCTGCATCAGGTAAGGATTGTTGTTGTTGTTGTCAGAGAAGGTTAATTAACTTTTAGCCAAACCCCCAGGTTTTAAAAAATTACCATCCACTGCATAAATATCTGTTGGTTTTTTGCTTAAATTATCAAACAAAATAATGGATGGCGACCAAAACAGGTGCCACCAGAAGTGAGCCACTTTAAGGTCCTCTCAGGCCAAAGCTCATCATAGTTACATACATAGGCAAAAAACCCCCAGCTGGATGAAAGGGTCGTAAGTCAAGGCGCTGTGCCTGTCCCCTATTACGTGTTATTGATATACTGTACTGTCACTGCCCCTTTTTTTAAATAAAACTTAAATCTGTCTCTAAGTTAATTACTATCTATCTATTTATTTACTTTCTTTGCTGATGGGCTAAATCCATTTCCAGAGAAATCGGACCAGTGCCTGAAAAAATAATATTTTAAATCTATAGGGAATACTTTTATAAAAGTATACTTATAACAAGTTAAAGATGATGTTTTCATTTGTTTGTGTGATTTATCATTAGAGGTAAAATTTAAAGCGTAAAGCCCCTTTTGCCAAAGAATGCGTGTCTTATCTAGTTTTTGGAATATTTATAGCCTCTGCTTCTACTCAAAAAGAACTGCAGACAGACATTACACAATTACTAAAACAAAAGCAAAGTTTCACAATGTCTAATCAGGAATATTTCTTATGTACCTTACTATTCCCTAGTGATGTATGATATGCCATGAGTTTCAAAGAACCTACCCATCTTTGTGCATTCCTTTCCAAAATGATTGTAACAGTAGTACAAATTATGCAACCAGTCTCTTTAATCTTTCTTTGCATATGTCATCGATCGTTCTATGTCTACATTCTTTGTATAATGTGAGCATTAAGCCTGAACTGCATGCTTCCACAGGAATAACTGCTAAAGTATCATTATTGATATACGTGATTTACCATACTTGTTGGCTTGGAGATGACATCCTCTCACTTTGACCTTTTAAAAATGTTAACTAAATCATTCTTCTTCTTCCATTAGTGATTCTTTTCAATCCTTATGAGGCCAAGGCATGTTTCAGCAGTCTGCTAGAGAATATAAATCAGATTGCATACTCTTAAATCACTGCTATTATTAGCCCTACAAATGTTTTAGTGTCATCTGGAAATTTCATATTCTTGATAGAGACTTTGGATTTTGGTATCATCAATTTGCACTAAAAGAGAATAGGCCCTGTGGGTGACAGTGCAATATACATAAATTCTTTAAATTAAAAAAACAATTATTTGACTGTGATATGTAATATACCAAAACTACTTGAATATTTAATGCAAATATCAGCACTAAACTAAAGATTTAAGACTCAAGATAGCTCACTTCTTTAAAATATATAGTTATCTTGGCAAACTGTCTTGAATTTCAATGTCTGAGCATCTTACAGCAGTGAGCTGGAAGGGTAAGGTATGGATTTTAGTCATTGTCTCCCAGGTAAGTTACCCAATTACATGTACTGGAAAACTCAACTGTAATTCTTCATTTTTAGAAGTGGGAGAAAACCAGAATGTCAGGAAAAAACTCATGTGGCTGGTTGGTCAAGAATAGCCAGAAGAAACCATGCCAAGAGGTATGCCAAATTGAACTGGTCCCAACTTGATTTGAACAGGCCCTCAATAATGGAAATTTAGTAGTCTACCACTGGGCCACCATTTGTGCCAAATATACTTTGCTAAGTACAGTAAAAGCTTGTTATTATCAAATCATTCATTTCCAAGCATCAGCTGACAGTAACCAGCAATTTCCATTAATTAGTAACAATGTGAGAGTCCACACACCTGTATAATTGACTTTCTTTATTGGAAGATACAAGTAAAACAATTATTTTAAACCATATTTGGTTTGTAAGAGCTTGTAATAGTGCTCTGCTTCTTTTCTCTGAAGTTATCATCTAGGTGTGCATATGCTTTTCATTGGCCTTGAGTCTGCTGTGAAAAGTTTGAGGAAAGGTCTCTTGCTGAGCATACAAACACACAATGTACAGTACTTCCAGAAGTTTGGTTTGGCAGACATACAGGAAGCTGGAAGGGGGTTCATCATCTTCGTTATCATCCTTACCAGGTGCATCATTAGCATGGAGCTGTTTTGCTTCCTGGATCAACTCTTTGCCATCAAGATCACTAAAGGTCACTGTTTCATCATCAGCAAAGACCAGCTACTCCAATTCGCACTGACTGTATTCAGTGGGAGGAGAACATCACAGAGCATGCCAAACAAAGTTTCCTCAGCATAATGGGCCAGGAACCATCAAATCATCTAGGGCTTCACATATTGCCATACTTCAGCAAGCATATACAGTACATTCAGCGGGTTGACTATTTTAAAGACACTGTTTTTATCTGCATTGAGTGCAGCAATGACTCTGGTGTTAAACTTGGATTTATAATAATAGCCCTTGAGGTTCTTGATCACTTCCTGATCCATGGACTGAATCAGTGCAGTAGTTTGGAGAGAGGAACTCAAGGGTGATACTCATTATGTTCACAAGCTGTGGGTGGGCTGAACAATTATCCAACATCAGATGGATATGTCAGTTCTGTAGATAGAGCTTATCCCAAAGTTCAAGCCACTCAATAAAAATGTCAGGTACCCAAGTTTTGGACAAATATCTGTATGGCAGGGGAAGTCTGTCCAGATCCACATAAAGCACAGACTAGGATGGTCACATGGTCCTTTGTTTTTTTCCCATTAAAAAGCATTTCATTTGCCATGGTATGACCTCTGGAAAATTAAAAACAAAAATATTTGATTAAACATTCTTTTGTTGTGGTGTGTGTGTAGCTCTTTGTATTTCTTAC
The DNA here is from genome assembly GCA_018389105.1 of Nautilus pompilius. Classification (NCBI taxonomy): domain Eukaryota; kingdom Metazoa; phylum Mollusca; class Cephalopoda; order Nautilida; family Nautilidae; genus Nautilus; species Nautilus pompilius. Next base: position 1,083,202 of record JACATO010000130.1, on the reverse strand, counting down.
AGATGGTTGTGCCCACCTTGACTCACATGTCGATTTTTATTACCATGGACAAGGGAGGGGTACCAACTACCTATCAGTCAACAGAGGAATAAATATAAAGTCGATTCTAATTACATGAATAATATTTAAATCTAATTTACAAACCTGCCTACTGTTGCTTTGATGAAAACAACTCTTTTATCGCAATTGTAGATGGCTGACTGGGCATACAAACATAAAATGGTGGCAGGCTTTCATCCTTCCACCTGGCTGCATTAATATTAGCAGCCTGCTTCTCGCCACGCTTCCTCTTGAAAACAATATTACCGTATTACCTCACCTATAACCACATGCAGTTATAAGTGAGATTCTGTTATAGCGTTTTTATAATTTGTACACTAAAATAGGTATAACCGCATGCAGTTACAGGTGAGGTAATACGGTATGTTGATCTTTCCATCTAGTAAGCCATCCGTCAGATGCCTCGAGAACCTCAATCCCCATTTTCTGTGCAAGCTGAGGGGGCTTTTTTTTTAAGGTTGGCCCTGAGCATCTTGACACCCTTTCATAAATTCTTCTTGAATCATAGGAAAAATAGAGATCCAGCTCTCACCCTCAATGTCTCTTCCAAATGACTTTAAAGTCAAAGCTGGCATATTGCATTCAAATGTGCTCTCTTTTCTTCAAAATTTTGCTCATGGTGGACTTGCTGATTGAGAACTGTGATACAATGTTTACCTATTTAACTTCTGATTTTACACACTTAATGTTTTTAACTTTCTCTTTGAGTGACAGAGCAATGCCACTGTTTCTTCACCATCAGGATGTGGATTGGCACAGACCCTCTAGACCAGTGATTCCTAACCTTTTTTCTGCTGGCACCCCTCCAAACAGGATTTTTTTTGTCTCAAACGCCCCCCCCCCACTGTGAATAAAACAGCTCTTCCTTCACTTTAGTATTAAAAAAAAATTATTAAAAATATGTTGCAAAGCACATATAACACACGTTTATAGTCTACTAAAACACTTTCAATGCGACCCTTGCACTTGGCGAATAGCATAGGAAGTTGATGTCAGGTTCAAAATTGGTTAATCGCAGACGCAAGTCGCTACGCTGCGAAATCTCCAATCGGCCTCGCTTCTTTGTCAGCAGGTCGCTTACTGCAGAAAATCTGGCTTTGTCATGCCAGGTGGTTGGGAAGGGAAGAGTCAGCGTTATGGCTTTGGATCAGCATTTTTGGTATCGTTTCTGAATGCTGTTATCTAACCAAAACATGATGTCCTTGAACAAATTCTTGGCTGTGCAGTCATTTTGCAGATCTGCCATCTCTTCCTGCATATCCAGTTCCACACTTCCAACTTCTGCGAGGAAGGGCTGTGTGAACCAATCGGGAAAGTTCATGTCCAAAAGATCGGCGAACCTTGCTTGGAACTCACGATGCAGTGTTAGGACGTTGAAAGATAACGTTGGATGCACTGGCAGGAATAGTTGGACAGGTACGTGGAGTAGGAAAATTGTCATAGACCTGTGATGGGGGTTGCAACTGATATAGGACCAATTTTGTTATAAAACTGCCTATCTTGGTTTTATCTCCGAGCACAGTGAGCTGATTTCCATGCAGATTCTTGTTGAGGATATTTAGCTTGTGGAAAATGTCAGCTAGATAGCAAGCTAACGCTTTGGCATTAGGTGTTTTCAGCTGCATCGTATGGAAATTCTGGTAGGAATGCCAAAACATCATCATATACTTGAAGAAATTGGACAGGGCAATTGCCCTGCTAAAGCCATCTAACCTCCGTGTGAAGTATCAGTTTAACGTGCTGCCTATCCAAGTCTTTGCAAAAACAGGCGAATAGGCGCTTGCTCTTTCCATTGTTCTTAATAGCACTGACACATGCTATTATTGATTTGAGAACTGAATGGAGCTTGGGCGACATCATTTTCACAGCTAAATTTTGCTGGTGAATGACACAATGAATGACAACAAGTGATGGCTGATTGTCTTTGAGCAGCTTGAGTAAGCTGTTCTTTTTACCTATCATGACTGCAGCACCATCTGTAGAGCACGAGACGAGAGATGTGAGTGGTATATCATGAGCATCAAAGTAGTCAGTGACAATGTTATATATGCCACTGGCTGTTATTGTAGTCTTGAGAGGCTTGCAAAAAAGGAATTCCTCTTTCATCTGATCACCGTCCGGAAATCGCACACATGCAAGTATAAGAGCCTCACTGTCGTGGAATGTGGATTCATCCATTTGAAGTGAGAATGGTCCACCTTTCAGCTTAACTAACAGTTGTTGCTCCACAGTGCCTGCCATCTCATCGATACGAGAACGTACAATATCATTACTAAGTGGCAACATCCATAAGGCAGAGTCATTGGTGTGATTTAAAGCATCACGCAGAAAGACAGATATGCAACACTTTACGAGTTGCTCACCAATGATATGAGATTTCCCTGACTTGGTGATTAAATTGGCAATCTTATAGCTGGCAACAATCCTGTTATTCTTCACTGTTGTTTGGTTGGTGAAAAAACTGCTGATGGTAGAACTGTCGAGGTATTTGTTATGCAGCCCTGTGAAGTATGATATATCCTTATTGGAAAGATTACTGTGGCAAGATGAAAAATGTTGCTTATTAGACATAGTGGTCTTCGTTGATCATGAGCAGCAGCAATAAAGTTGAATTGTAGGCAATTGTTGCTATACTGCCATACTTTTCTTTTAGCATCCGACATTGTTAACTAGGTACCAGATAAATAAATTTTACTAATACGAATGCAGATGAACACTATTACGCTAGTAAAGGCAACAGTTTATAAAACGGGACACTATCGTGACTATCGAACAGTGCGCGCGCGTAGGCATGCTGTAGAAATCTGTCGCATCATTGCTTAGGCGATGACTGTGATTGGCTTGTTCATGCTGGCATTTAATGGATAACAATCGAGATGAGCCAAATCAAGCCAAAGCCCCCCCCCTGTAATGACAAAACACCCAGGGTGGGCGTCCAGCCCCCCTCCCCCCCAGTTAAGAATCACTGCTCTAGACCCATTCATGCAGTTTGTTTGGTATGGTCACACAGTGACAAGATGAGCTAGAATAATAAAGGCCCTGGTGTTGGACCCTATTGTGGCCATCTGGTTTTTGTTGACTATTGTTCTACTATTCCACTTTGTGAAACTGGGTCCAAAATGTTGTTACTGGAACTAATCAGCAGGACTCTGCCTGTTGATTGGCTTTCTGATCAGTCAATACAACAGGTTGACATTAACTGAGTGTTTATGAGGTGGGCGACAATACTGACAAGGAAACCTTTTATCCGGAATGATTGGGACCAAGGGTGCTCCAGATAAACATTTTCAGTTAATGCATATTGCATAGGTTTTGCTATGAAGCATAATTTGTCCCCCACAATAATGATTAATAAACACAGGTAATATTATACACTATATACATGCACTGTGTATAAAAACAAACAAATCAAATAAATAGTGTATTGTATAATAAAGTACTGTATTGTGTTTTACTGGCATGTAATTGTTAGAAAAAAATTTTTTAAATGAAGCCTATACTATACTTAACAATAAATCTGTGTATTTGCTCTCAAAATGAAGCTCCCTATGTTGGTGAATTATGCATTATCTGGAGTAGATGAAGTTGAAGCAACAGGAGATGAGACAACTGATTCAGCTGTAGCAGGCACTGATGGTGCAGGAGATTCATCACTGACAGAAATATTCAATTCTGGCTTCATACCACCGAGTAAGGGGATTGGTAATGGAGTTGGTATTACTGTAGACTGCCGAATGCAATGATTGTAAGCCTTCTGGAATAGTGTTATCAATGTGGTTTGCTTCATGCGGTTAGGTCTCTGCTTTATAAGTTTGTCTCGTATTCGATACATTTGCATAATTTCCTGTTGTGTAATGAAAGATTTCTGCTCCAGGAAATTAATCAAACGGGTAAAGGTAGCTATTCCCTCTGTTATAGTCATTTTTTCTTGCGAAACCTCTTGTTGATCACTGCTGTCACTTTCTACAGATTTTGGGTCCAACGTTACATCAATAATCTCATTATCACACGTCAACAGGGTAAGTGTTTCCTTTGCTTCTTTAACCCCAGACGCCGATTTCTTGTCGTTACAGACAAGTGCGTTCCGTGGAAAACAGTGCCAAAACAAACCCTTCTCGTCACCTTTGTAAATGATCTCCGCCGTAAGGTCGTTTTCCTTTAACCGGACGAAATCTTCCGCGCTCTTCCCAGCGGCCCCGTGGCCAGGCGGCAACTTTTCACCACCGGCTCTGAGGTGACGGATGCCATGGCGATTCTTAAATTTTTGCAGCCACCCGGTAGAATAGTCGCAGTCGCCGTCTATTTTCAGTTCGCTGTGGTATTTCCTGGCCTTCTCCATCAACATCGGTCCGGACACGGGCACGCCTTGGCGGCGGCGCTGCCGAAACCACTCGTAGAGAACCTTGTCCAGGTCGCTGCTCCGCGGCCCGCGCAACGTCTTGCGCTTGGCCATCCCCTTGATCGAGTCGCTTTCTGCGTAGAATTTCATGATCTTGTCCTTCTGGCCCCTCAGGTCATAGACGGTCGACAGCCCAACACCGTAGGCTTCTCTGAGCTGGGCGACGCTCGCACCGCGATCCAGTTTTTCCAGCAGCTCCACCTTCTGCAGGATGCTGAGCACGTTCCTCTGCCGCCTCGCCCCGAGTCTCCCAGGAGACGGCCTTTTACCACATCCGCCCGCAGTAATGGCAGGAGAACGCTTTGGATCGGCCATTACTGCGAAACGATGGGGAAAAAAAAAGAGGAGGGGAGGGGGCCCCCCTCGCGTAACTCGTAAACAAGCAGAACGGCGTCCACCGCCAACCGCAGCGCCGCCTTGTGGAGCCGGCGGCTAACGGTGTCAGCGTGAAAACGGCCCCGATCAGGAAAAGGCGCGTACTCGAAGCTTTCTTCGCGGAAATCTGGAACGACACGGGTACGTGCTCGGGGGGTTTTGTGGGGTTCCGAATAACGGATTCCCCCCCCCCCCGATTGTTTCCGTTATCTGGATTTGCATAGCAAATTCCTGTTCACCAGTCTGATGATAATGAACTTTTACTGAGTTAAAATAAAATTCAGATGACTATTGTGAAATGTGGCCATAAAAGATAAATAAACAAATGTATTGTGCAAATAACTATAGATACTCTGAGATAAACTGACATTTAAAAATTATTTCATAGTTGAAAATTTCATGAAAAGCTAATTTTGATGCATAATTGTTTTAAAATTGAAAGTAAGTTTGATGTTCTGTTTCTGCTTACATAGCTATTTTAGCTTTATCTGAAATTTTTATATAATATTTATTGTCATTAATGCTTTAATAGGTAACTTGTTTCTAAATCTCACATGAACACACAGATATTGTTGTAACGCTTTATGATGGCAGGATACAGCCCGCGGAGAGGCTGGCGACGACCGCCCCATTCTAACCTCTCACTTCCACCCCGTCTGTGCAGACAATAGCACACACATCGTAATAGACACATTTCTAGCTCCCCGTCGAACTATTAAAACAAAGGTTGGTTCTCATCCTTCATAGCACCCGCCAATGCTAACCGTAGAAGATCTGGCGTACGGAAGACCGATCATGTAGAAACAATTGTCGATAGGTAAGTGGCGAGACAAACAGGTAAACTCCCTCTCTAACTATAGCAGAACTGATGTTTAAAGAAAGTACAATTATTGTATTCATCTAAAAGCTCAATAAGATAAATCCTCACCCAACGATAGAACGAATGATAAGAAAGGAGATGAGTTATATAAGATACAAGGGAGTAAAGCCCAGTATAACAATATTTAGTCACTGTACAGAGAACTAGATTGACTCTCATTATATCAAATCAAGCTATCGTAAGTTTAAATTGGTTTCGCTCGCGCTGCTCCGAAACTAAGTAACACCGTCTTTGATTGGTGGCTCGCACAACGTCTTATCCAATGAAAACGAGACCTGCAGGCCGATCAATTCTTTCGACTGGATCCAATTTTCAAACTCTGCAATGAGTATAAAATATCCCAGAGGAGTTTGACATTGTTAGTCTCAATTTCCTAGTTGACGACACGGGGTACCAGCCACCAACAGACAGTAGGGAGGGAGCCGAGAAAGTGTCAAAGAGGAATAGTGCTCATTGACCGCTACAGTTAAGGTGGTATCAGTCACCCACTCATTGCCTCCTGGTGAGAACTCTTGTGGGCTACCACATCATTCGCTGGCTAAGTCGGGCTGGCTACGGGGCATCGTGATGAAAGACATGACAACAGGTGATGGCATCTTCAGCACTGTGAGTCTGGCTACAAATGGTAGGTAGAAAAGCCGGAGTTGCCACAAAGTTAAAAGAATCACAGATAGCAGTTTATCTAAGCCATCAGTTTTATTGCCTTTTGCACCAAGAAGCACTGTGTAGTAAAAGACTGAAGATGGATAATGCTATGCAATGTGGTTGTAAAAAACAATTAATTTTATATGAGCACGACGCCTAATCACAGACAATTTAACTGCTGCCTTCTGGGGGAAAGTGAGAACTCTTGTGGGCTGCCACATCATTCTCTGGCTAAGTCGGGGAACTGTACTGTAACAGTTATGAATTGCTTGGCGAGATACGGTTGTTTAAGGATCAGAACGGAAGGTTTTACCTGAATTACAGGATAACTAATGGCGTCAAGATCTTGCCTTTATGGTGGATTTTACAGAACACCTAAATTGTCCTAACAAAAGTGTGCAGGGCCGCAACAATTTGGCAACAGAACTTTGACTGCATTTGTTCTTTCGAAATTAGGCTTCAACTTTGTGAAAAGCAACTCTCAGAAAGTAATCTGGCACACTTTCCGATCTTAAAAACACGACATGACACAGTTGAGTCGCATTGTGATACCTTAACAGGAAAATACAACAGCAAGATTTGTAAGTTAAAAAAAAAAAGGTTCTTTGATTTTTAAAATTTGAAGAAAAACTTTCAGAACCCATTTTCTGTCAATGTTCATGAGGTCTCTGCAGAGCTTTAGATGGAAATAATCGATCTGCAGTGTGACTGTTTTGAAGAATAAACTTTTTAATAGTGATATGGGCACATTTTATCAATGTCTAGGATCAAATTATCACCTGTTAAAGTCTTTTGCTTCAAAAATTCTGTCCATGTTTGGGATGTCTATCTGTCTGTCAGATCTTTTCTGTAATGAGCATTAACGAATCAAGACTACGTCGTCAAATTACTGATGAACGCTCGAACTCAATATTCAAGGTTGCCACAGCCCAGTCATTCGCTCCATACTTTGATACATTGATCCAAAATAAGAGGTGTCAGGTATCAGAAAGCAGCAGTAGAAAGTAAGTGAAGTTAGCTATACATGAGTATACTTATTATCTACAAACCTATTCTTTTTATTGTAAATCGTAGTTATTGTAGAAGTGATTCTACTGCCATTTTTATATCACTGATATCTAGCAATAAATAGCATTGTGTAGTTTAGATAAAACACTTGTTCGTGTCAAGTTATGTTTGATTTCTTGAAATCCAGATAGAATAGTTCGATTACTGAGTGCCCATTATGATTTTAGTGATGGGGTTTGCCCCTCCTCCCACATTGCCATATATATATTTCATGTATAATAAAAGAAATGCTATTTCAGATCAAATCTAACTTTGGTGTGATTTCCCTTTATGGGAATGTAAACTTTATTCGAATGTGTAGAATAAATTCTAAAGTTACGATAGGTCTATATTTTACTTTTTTTAATGCACATGTATGCATGCAAGTATGTATGTATGTATGTAGGCATGTGTGTATTATCTCCTTTGAAGTTGAAGTGGAATTTTTTAAAGGTTACCGCCTCCGTGAGTGGATTAATGCAAAAATAATTTCAATACACTTTTTAATTTAGTCTATTCTCGTATGCCATATAATACTAAGAAAAAAACCCAATACACTTTTTGTTTACTAAAACAATACCTAAGGGAAGACTACTCTTTCTAATACATCTATATTTTCTATTTTTGTTTGTGTAAATTCAATGAATGGTAATCACATGGTGAGAAGAGGCATAATTGGTTTAAAACTTTGCTTCTGGGCACCATTGTACTTGACAGCCATGTTTTCTGTTATCATACTCCTGACCTTGGCAATCAGCAAATGGGATCTTAAACTCTCAGTGCTTCCAGAATCATTGTGGTGATTTTAGCATGTTTTTTTCACAGCAATCAACAAATGTCATGAACCATTCTTGGACAGTGATAATGCCTGTTTCTAAAGTAAGATACCAGAAAATGAAGGTGGTTTGCTTGGTGTGACTTGCATCTGAAGTTGTGTCTACCATTATCGAGAAGTACTTCATTTTCTCTCTTTCAGTCATAATACAGGCTCTGACATATTTGGTGCAACTACCAATAAACTCAATTTGTGACTCTGTGCAGAGATAGTGGGCTTGCAGGCATTCACCTATTTGTTTAGACATTTGAACTTTTGTGACATGCTTTCAAAAAAGTGGATCATAATGTGACAAGAGTTCAAGTACTCCAAGGAAATTTCCATTCTGAACATCTCCAATTCTGTGAGAAGATCCATGGAAAGCCAGTTCTCTCTATCCAAGAAAAATAACATTAATGATTATTGTTAGAACTTTTTCCATTTTTCATTTTTGGATAAAATACCTGAGTCCACAGGTGATCTATTCCTGAATTTTTCATCTGTCCATCTCTCTAACTCTTGCCATGCCAAATAGCACTTTTTAATGTCCTACACCTTGATCATGTTTAGGGATCCTAAAAAGCATTCTCCATTTAGTGTTTAATCCCTAGCCATTAGATGATTCTAATATTGACTGCCAACATCAATCTCCTTTGCCATAGAAAACTCTGGACACATTCAAATATCTATCTTGGCAAGAGACTTGTTCTTATATACCCTGATCTTTAGCAATGATACTTTGAGAGGACAAATGCTAAGATACTCTCTCAGAATTTTATTTTGTCAAACCTACTTCGAGTATCTTTTCATAACTCTTCATCTCTCTGCTGCTTTTGAGCACCAGATTTGTGCTGATGGTATGACATTGTTTTTGAAGGTGAAATAAAGACTATAAGTTGTGTCAGATCTTTTGTTTCATGTGACCAGTATAATCTTTTTTCAACAAGGTGAGAATTCTGATGGACTTTATTAATACTAATAACAATATCTGAAAAATACAGGAAATGTGCTGATAAAATATTAAATTAACGAGAATTAGTTAATAACATGTTGGATGCCCTTAGAGTATAAGCAAATAAATAAAATTAGAAAACAATTTACAAAGGTAGTGCAAAATATAAGACAATTCAGACAAGTATGATGTGAAAGTGAGTTATAAGCCTTGTATGATACAAACTACTTTTTCCAAGGGAGACAACTTCAAGCTTCAAATTAGGCCACGTTGAATGTTATTCATACATGTTGTGGTTTGTGTAGAAGGTAGTAGTAAAAGGACAAAATTAGGATTTTAGCAGAAACAGAGCAAACTAAAAATAAGTAAATAATCTGAAAATACACTAATGCTGTTTGTAAACTCTAAGAGCAATGTTTAGTGGAGATCCTTTCAATAAATTCAGTATATAAAAATATTCCAAATCAAGGGCCACTCATGGCATACTGCCCAATTCTCCTCCTGAGAATGCACAACCTTGTTATGATGAATATGATGTAGTCAGTACTATTCCCTCCCTACCACTGTAAAAGGCATGGCTAATAAAGAATAAAACCTTGTTTTCTCTTCAAATTTCGTGGTCTCTCTCTGGCATCTCAAAACACTTTATGCACTGGGTCATTAGCCTTGCCATTCTTTTCTCCAGATTTATGTATGTTCAGAGGATGTTAATTGGTGAAAGTATGACTCGTGAAGACTATGGACCAATATGCAAATTATATTTTTTCCAGCAGGATGATGCACATCAAATATTCTGAAGCTTTTCACAAAGTAAAAGGTAAAGATGGTAGAATGGGCCTGCAGTTTCCACATCTAAACCCAACAGAATGACTATGAAAAGATACAAAACAAAAAATGAACCAGAAAAAAGCTACATCAGTATTAATTAAAGACTGCATGTGTGAAAGAATGAGAGTCAACTTTTACTGAATATTTTAGAATTTTCTTCATGTCAGAATGCTTAAAAACTGTTATAATAATTTAGGGTGGTCCTGCTGAATAATTAAGTGTGTGAGATTATAAATATTAATCTACAAGTTTAGACAATTGGGTAAATATTCATTTGGCAGAAATTTTTATGTTGCAATAAGCACAAAATTAGCACATGATAGTAAAGATATTTATAACAAGTCTTTCTCTAATCTACCATAGATAAAAACATTAGATAGCACCCACTTTGAGGTATAAACACATTTCAGCAAAACTAGCTTTGTCAAGACTGATTACTCAGAGGTGACATTATTAATCTTTTAATTCACTTTAGTATGTCAAAATGGTTAGAAAGGAAGGTAGTTTTTATCTAGACCAACATTGTGATTTGCTGCAAGCTCCAATTCAATGAATTTTCTTGCTTCATGTCACCAATTCTATTTTTAAATTAACACGTCTATAGTTTTTGTGGCATTGCTTCCTTCTCTAATTCGCTTTACTGCAGATTACATCATTTGACTTGATTTTAATTATATGCTCATGTAGCATAATTATTGGTACTTTCCTTAATCGCTTAGTCTGAATACAATATATCTTTAAGAACAGTGCCTTGTCTAAAACCGTATTCTACTGTAATTTCTAGAAAGTGAATTTTTTTTCAAGAAAAACAAATGTCTTTAAATGCTGATGATAAAACAAAAATTTATCTATATTTTAGCTGCTGACCTATAGAAAAATAGTTATCACTATATTCATTTAAAATGTTTAAGAAAAAGCAAAGGTTTTGAGAGTTTAAAGATTGCGAATACAAGAATTTCTCTTTAAAACAACATTTTAAATTCCAGGAAATTTCCATTCCAGATGTTAGCAAAAAATTCTCAATTTAATATAAATCTTTCTAATAAAGTACAAGCTGCCTTGGTAAAACATCTATAGTTGTTATCACTGCTTTATTAAATAATCTTGAAAGAAAAAAGGGTTAGCTTATAATATTTTGATGACAAACAAAACCTTAGGTTTATTTTGTCATTGATAGTAAATATATTTATACAAAAAAAATTGAAATCTAAGCAACTTCATCCGGAAATAGATTAAAAATGTGGATGCTGCTGCGTTTATACTTTTATTTCACAAAAACTTAATACAAACATCTATATCCTAGCACATTTTAAAACAAAGGCTGATAACACCGCATTAAATGGCGGCGCTGCTATAAAATAAATTTACTCAACTGTACACTACAGACACGCTGATAATGTTAATTCCAAAGTCCCATTTGATGAAAAAATGTCTGGCTTTCTCTAGTTTTTTTACCTATCCTGATGTCTTGGGCTTCTGCACATCTAATTAGAAGAGCGCTAATTTGGACCTTTCCAAACCCCAACCACTAAAGATGGTAGTACTTAGCCTGCTTGTGTAAAGATGCTTCAGTGACTACAACTAGGATACCATGCTTATAACTGAATCTTTAGTTAGACATTCAGAAAGCTTAAGGAATCCAGAGGGGGGATTCTTTGTTAATGTCCTTATTGCAGAAAATGAATTTAAAGTATATTTCACAACAACAGAAATTCTAGTATTCATATAAAAACCTTTTTTTTTTCCTTACTGAATTAATTTTTCTAAATTACCTCAAACATTGCCAGATGTCATAGAGATTAGTCATTCTATAACTGCATATTCATTTGGTGAGATCCCTCCAGATCCACAAAGTCTTAATTTAAGGAAGCACAATATCACAATATATATTTAACTTTTATCTAAGCTATATGTTTCAACATTAAATCAATATTGTTTTTTAATGTTGCAAAATCATTTTGAGATATATACATACAAAGTCTCAGCTGGACCGGATTTAGAATAAATGCATATTTAGCAAAATTAACATTTGTTTTCAATCCTTTAAATGTAAATAGGTACAAACAAATGTATATGGACAGTTGCTTGTTTGTATTGAGAGTGGTACAATGGAAGGAGATGCAATTACTGTACTGAAATAGGCATATGCTATAAGTCCATTCTGTTTAGTGATATACAGCATGTAATAAAAAAATAAAATGTTATAATGATTTTGAATTCATTGAATGAAAGAGAGAGGAAGTTTTTAACACAGAGACAAACCCTCTTTGCCTAAGTGCATCAAACAAATTTGAAAAAATAATTATGCTCCATCTACACATCATCTCACATGGAAATTAGATGATTACCATGGCTAATATAACAGCACCAACCCAGGAAAACTAGCTCCATTAATAACCATTTAGGTAGACCAGAACTGGTTTACAGTAATAAGTAACTAATGACTTTGCAGAAATACTGCATGCTTACACCCATGACAATGAAAGTACAGTTTGCACTTTTTAAAAAAAATTTTATCTTCTAAGTTGAAGAACATTTAATTTTGGGCTTAATATTCCATAAAAGAGTTTTTTCACGGTACAACGGATGACTATTTGGCAGGAATGTATCACTACATCGTATCTGTGCATTACTTTTCAGTGAACTGCACACCAAACTTAGAGTAATCATACTTCGATTTTTCTGGCCATTTTAGAGAAAATAAAATGTGCAAATTCACTATGATTAATCTTAATCGTGATCCTGTCAAATACCACCCCAAAATACATGTACAAAAACATGAAACACTGGCTATGGATGCAAAAGAGCACTAACCACCACAACTTTGATTTGTATTTTGTAGCAAAAACAAAATGGTTCTAAACTTATAGCTACAGACAGTAGCCATGAAAAGCAGAAAATGGATCTTATGTAGAAGCTAAATTTCATTAAATAGATTTTTCTCACTATTTAAAATGCATCTTTAAACTCACCTAATGTTAAAATAAATTGTTTTTGTTTTCAGTCTCGGAAGTTGGTTTAGCATAAATTACCAGCACTTGTTTCATAATTTATAGTAATTAAAAAAAACACAATTTGAAAAATAGTTAAAAAAATTTCAGTATAAATAATCAAAAGATAAATCCGCTTCAGAGTATAAAAAGTTAACATAGTTGAAACAAAAATACAAAAAATTTGTGCCATACAGATAAAATCTGTCAGCACTTAAATGTTTCTTTAAGTAAGGAAAGTCTGAGTTCTCCATGCATATGGTAAATTGAAAAAATGTGGTATGCTTCATTCTATGCAGGCAGTTTGTTTAATCCCAGGCTCCTTTCAAACATCATCAGAGGTCAGCAACTAAAATCATAAACAAATTATCAAATATAATTTTAAAACGGTTAGACTCCTCCTGAGTTATTTTCAACTGGTGATCCCACTCTACTCTAGTTTCAATTATAAGGAGTGGCTTAGGTGCCCAGTGTCCTAACACCAATAAGTCCATTGAATGTCCTTTTCTAAAAATACTGCAAATGGTTTTCTCATACATTTCATTAATAAGAATATACACAAAGTACTGTCAAAACCACAGCTTCTTCAATTAAACAAGCATCCTATTAAGGGTATTATTCTTTATTAAAGTTTTGTGCTTCTACATATCTATTTGTGGAAGCTTAAGTTTTATTTTCAACTTTAAATAATATAGGTTCTTTTTTTTTTACCATTTAACAACTATGTTCCCACCAGGACAGATCACATGAGCAAGACCTGGATATCCAAGATGTCCTTGAACAGTTCACATCACATCTGTCCAGCAGAGAGAATTTGGCCCTGTTAAATTACACTGCTTTAAATTCCAACTATAAATATGTTTGGCTGACAGCAAGATAACAGCCAAATCTTTGGATTTCAAACTTGAAATTCGAGAATCCTTATTCATCAAACATCTCATTTAAATGAAAATAAAACTTCCATGTCTCTTAGCACTTATTTGACCAGGTATATTCTCTGCTTTTTCGTTACTAAGGTTAGTCTAAAATATTATTCTTGTTTTATTTTATTTTTAAATGTTACTTTCTTACCACTGTTTTGTTTAAATTCCGATTTTGTAACACTTAGTTTCTATAACAACACACACACACACACACAGATTATCTTACCAAGCTGAAATAACATGTTTTGCAGACTTCCTGATAACAGAAACTGCTTGGCCAATCTCAGCAGGGCTAAGTGTGCAGTTCACACGAATACAGATGCTGTAAGAGAAAAAAGCAGAATAGTTCAACTAAGGTAAGAAGATTATTAGCATATAATTTGTGATTGGAAAACCATGGTAATGGTTCTCAATTCAAGCAATACTGCCAAGAAACCGATCTACAGAATTTTTGTTGGTGCCGTTGTCATCAAACTGAGCAGTAATAACAGAATTATTTAGTGTTGAGTTCCCATGAGTGATTCTCAAAAAATTTTCATCTACAGACCACTTCAGGGAGACCAAAAAACCCCACACACATCACCTACCAGTCCTACCTGATCCACTTTCACTTGCCACCTCAAAAAAAGTTCATCAGAATTAATGGGAAAAACGATACTGTTCTGATAAGACGCAGGTGAGGTAATGTCTGGTTTTAAGCTGGAGAACTTCTGTTTCATGTCAGTCCCCATGTTCAGCTGGTTACTCTTTGTTTTCAGCCCACAAATGTTAAAAATCCAATCTTGCAGTTGTATGTTGTTAGGAATGGCAACAAGTGCTTCAGAGCTGTCAGAAAGTCTGGGATACTCAAACCATATGTGGAACTAAAAGTCCGTCAACCTTTTCTCACTAAATACTAGATTCGGTAACCAGTCTCCAATAGAGACTTGACATCAATTTCTTCAATATGACACATTTGCAAATGGATTTCTGATCCACTCAAATCTTGCATCTAATTCTTGAAAATACTACCCAAATTTTTTGTGGAGGCTCTGCAGGTGTGCTTTGAAGTCTTCAACAATCTGCCTGACAAAAGCAGAATAGTAAAAATATATGAAAGTCAAATTCTCAACAGGCAAGGCAGCCACGTCACACTCAATCTTCATAAGTAAAGCTTTTGCTTTGTATTGGACAACAAAGATGGTGACAGCTTTTTGCTGCAAGCCACAGTTAATCCCATTCAAGATGCTGAAAATATCAGCCAAGTATGCTAGTTGGCCAAGCCTCAAGAAATTATGCATGAGGTCCAAGAGATCAAACCCTTGGCAGCCACTGTGATACAGGTAGATCTTTTACTTTCTTGCACAGTTCAAAGAGGCAAATGAATTACTTTCCCCACAACAACCAGTGAACTTCAGTATGGAAAAAAAAGTTTGTCTTCACTTCCCATCTCTTCACAAAGGGCTTTAAAATGTGTAACTAGTATTATCATAAATTCACCCAATGTTCTTGCACCAAAGTTTCCAGCTGGAAAACCATTTGATGCTAATTACCTTTTGGTTCTATTCTTTACTGCCTTGTCCAAAACTGCTTTAAGGTCAGTGGGCATCATCTTCACAAGTTGTTTATGATGAATGCTACAGTGTGTTGCCACCAATGATGCAACTGTTTGGAATAATGCAAAAGGGCCCTTCATACTGCCAGGCATTTCTAAAGCATCGTCAGTACAAATACTGTCAAATCCACTTTATTTTTCACAATAAAATTGTTCAATATGTCAAAAATGGCTTCTGCTGTTGTGTTGGTAGAAAGAGATTGGTAGAACAAAAAATTTATCATGTACTTCACTAAATATTCATACCTGAAATATATGCCAAATGGTTAGCATTGCTGAGTATATTGGTGGACTCATAAATTTGGAGTCGAGAGTTACTGGCTCTGATGCAGGCATGGCAACAGCTGGTATTCCACATTTTCAGCCATAAATGTTATTCAATGCTGAACAGTATCATTTGAAAGGAGTACCCCGTCAGTGGCTTTTTTGCCCTTTCCCCAAAGCATGATGTTTGCCATTACTTTTGCAACTAGCTTGATCAAGTTCTCTGCTACAATATGATCCTTGCCAGTTTTTGCTACCAGCAGTGATATCTTGAATGAAACATATGTAGCATTAGCATTTTCCCCACCACTATCAATAAAATGCATAGTGCTCTTATTGTGGATCAGTTCTTTGCATTTGTTCTTGAAAAAAAAACTCAACAGGCTTTCCATCGTATTCCTTTGGTTGTATTCAAAATGGCGTTTAAGCTTAGATGGTGTTGTTTCTTCATTGGCCAAAGTTTCGTAACACAGAGTACGATAAAAGTAGGGATCTTCTTTATCACCCATCCAGAACACTCCCATTTTCAAGTAGTCACTGTTAAACTTACTTTTCATTTTGTTCTTGCTCTTGTTGCTGATTTGCTTTTGATCACCATTTTTTTACAATAATTTTGCTAACAATCTCTTCACTGTTCTTCTCATACTGACAACTAGGCAAGCCATTCACCCTGAACACACCTTCCGCTTCAGTGTACACTGCACTTGTCAAGTTACTGACATCAGGATCAGTATCACTACTATTTTGAAACTTGCTTGCATTCACACTATCACAAACCTTGATGGATTTACATTTCAGAGTACCAGATTTAAGCCAACAATCCAAATTGACCCTTTTGATACTGATTTTATTTTGGAAAAAAATTTTATTTTTAAAGTTTTAAACAGGAGAAGCAGTCAAAGTGTCAATTTGCACAAAAATTTACAACAAAGCGCATTCAAAAAACTAAAACAGACTAAACAGTTTAGTGCAGCCAACAGGAAGTTCTGGTGTCATGAGCATGCTCAGACACGTTGTTCTAGTCACGAGCACGCTCAGACATGTTGTTGAAGCTGTAGCAAAGCCTTATGAATAAACAGGCCAGACTCCCTTGCTATGTGACATCACACAAGCCAACTGGCTATAATATATATACTTATGGAAACTAAATATTCTGGTGCTTTTTTGCTACTAAATTTAATAACTTTATGTGCATTAAAAAAAAATTAAATATCATAAGTAAATTATTAATTCATGCCAGAAATAAAAAAATAGGCATTTTCATATTATAAACATTAATATTACAACAGAACAGATTTATCTGAAACATTCTAATGTGTGTTATGAAATCATCACATTAATCTTCTACATCTGTATGAATCAATCGATCAGCTTGTGCAAATAACAGTGGGTCAGTTCATACTTGATAGACAAACAATTCGTAGTTGATTTCTAGACATCCCCAAAAGTTACAGTAAAATGATTCTCTTTCTTATAAGAAAATGAACCGTTGTGTTTGGCATTCCTGCTTAACTTTTTGGACAATAAAGAGATGTCTGAGACAATACTAAAACTTTAGAACTCTCACCTGGGTGGTGGGAGACAGTGTTCATCCTTTTCCAGAAAGCGGTTTAGTATCAGAGCCACGCCACTTTCTCTTGCCTACAAAAAAAAAAAAACCCATCAGCTACATTGCACTTCCAAGTTTCAATGGCAATTTGCTTTATTTAGTATAATAAACTATTTAAAATTAAAAACCACTTCTTCATAAAGACTACTGAATTTTGCATAACTCTAATGTTAAAAAACAACAAAAAGCTTGTTGAATAACAAATTATAATTACTCCAAATATCTTTTTAAAAAAAAATATTAGTTCTATGTTAGTGGTGCTGCTGCTGCTATGGTGAAAATTGCTGTTACCTGCAAGTGAAGATGAAACTCGTGGTTGCAGATAAACATACAAGTTCAGAAGGGAAAGCAGAAACAGTCACTAAAAATAGGAAGTTTCTTTTCAACTGATACTAGACTGGCATTCAAACTTCAAAATTTTCATAAAAATATAAACTGTTTTCAATGGTTGTGCTCTGGAGTATAGCACTGTTATGATAAAGTCAAATGATCTCGACTGCATTTGTTATTTTTAAGTGTTCATTTGTTCCAAATAAACCACTAATCAATCCTTTATCACTACTATAAACTGAATAGTAAATCAACCAGTACAGTACGTGTTACTTTTAACCAAGGCTGCAAATCATAAAGACTGCTGAATTGTAATCTTGGAATATAGTAGAAGACCTTTTATGTTCAACAATTTGTAATGACTTAAAATGTGCAATTTAAAGTAGCATTTACTTGAAAGAAATTAAATTTTATGCATTTGCAGTTTAGCTTATTGCTAAATCTCTCCTGAAACAGTCTGCTTTGCTTACCCGCTCAACTATTTTCTGTAATGTTCTTCTGTCAATGTCACTATCATCACTGGGTTCAGCCAGACGGAGAAACTTTAATGGAGAAATCTTTTCACCAACCAGTTGCAATCCATCAATCCTAAATGACAACGAATGTCGATGTACTATAATGTACTTTTAATGGTGAAAGATAAAGTACACCGACTACTTGTATTATTCCATTAAAGAAATGAGCAGCAAATAAACTCTGATTAGTAAATGGTGTGTGAGAGTGGAGGAGGAGAATGAAGCAGAATCAAATTTTGAAAATTTCAGTTTCAGTGATGTCAGAAAGGTTATTGGAGCAACAATTTTTCAAATTATTTCCTTTTCACAGTCTAAAGTAGTAAATCTGCCAATTACAGAAGGTATGCAATTTTCTTGGCAAAGATGAATTTAGAAAATCAAAAGATTCCAACCAATTCAACAACATATAAGGAACTTACCCTAAAGCACCATTATGTACTTGTTCACACCTCTCTCTTAAATCCTGGAAAATACCTATAAAGATAAAAGCTACTTTTAGCATTTTAGCAATATCACAATTAGCCTCTCTCTCTCTACCACATACATGCATGGTTGGAAAAATCAATTATCTTTAAAATGTTATGAACTTACACAAAAAGTGGCCTATTTCATTAAGCAGACCTCTATGCACTTTCAACACAGCTCCTTAAAATACTCAATTTTTAAAAAATTTTAATTTCACACTTTTGTTCATTCTACCATTAACACAGGATTTTGGATCAGTAGCTAATTTAATAAATTTTTCAGATGGCATGCTGAATCAATTCCATTTCTGGCTATAAAACTTTACCAAAATGGGTATTCAAAACTTCTGATGAAATTTTCATCTATAAAACCCACTTATGGAGAAATGGTTCATTCTGGCTAAAACAATTTAGTTTTATGATACCACTTGACCTGTTACTCTATGGTTTGTATTATCCTACATGGCCATAGTGAGAAACATTCATATTTATTAATTTCTTCCTAGTTTGTTGACTACTACCATTTTAGAGGATGACTCAATGTGGGAGTTCTTCAAAACCAGTGTCTGAAAAGGTTTTGTTCTTGTTTGTTTACACAGGAGTTGTTCCAATAATCATATGGATGTAGTCATGCATAAAGGATACTGAGGGTCCTCAGTGACTATGCTACCACTGGATCTAAATATATCCTCATGACAGATCTTCAGATAGTTCATTTTGATATCCACTACATTTCTCTTTCAATGCATTAAACAAATTTTATTTCCTAAAGTTAGCTTCAACCAGCTGCTATCAGTCTTGTCTCATATGCTGTTTGCCAATCAGTGGAATGATGGTAGGCATGTTTGATTAGATAAAACTAAAATTGCAACCTTCCTTACTTTCATTTTGTTGCACAATTTTGAGAGCTTGGATGGCAGCTGCTACCAAAAGTGGAGGCTGGGATGCAGAGAAGCAGTACCCCAAACCATTCAGTCTCTGGAAAGAACACACGCACACACTTTAAAGATCAAAAGCAAACTTGTGTGATTCAGAAATTTTAATTTTAAAACCAACTGACTTTAAAACTTTTTATGATTTTCAAACATGTATGGGCAATGCCATAGCTCTCCTGTCAGTAAGGATGCAAACAACTGTGCACATCATAGTTTGTGTTTGAAATTCAAAAGGAAAATATTTAATTATTTATTTATTTTATAGTTCATCATTTTATTAGTGAAACCAAGTCATATCATAAATAGTAGTGATTTATTTAAAAAAAAACTTTGGACTTTAGCGTTACCTTAAAAATATTATGAATCTACTGTATTTTTTGGAGAATAAGTTGATCTGGATTATAAGCTGAACTAGGTAATTTCCCCCATTTTTCTTTCCTTCATTCATAGATAAGTCGATTTGGAGTATCAGATTGAGTTAGATCAACTACAGTAGTCAGCCAAACTTTTAATCAATCAGAACAATGTGTTAAATCCTTACTGTTGCACCATATTGAATCGCTGTTTACATTTCTTCAAGGCTCATAAGTATTAATGAGCTGTTTGTGCACATCACTGAACTACTTTGTAGGACAATCTTCCAAATAAATGGGCCTCTGGAATAGATTTTCAACATGTTTGTAATCATGGAAAGATATCTGAAACAAACTGCACACATTTTTATTGGTTCTAGTATTGAAAGCCCAGTGTCTGCCATCTGTGCTCGATTTTGAAATATTACAGCAAAATTCAGAAACCCAACTCACAATTTCATTTTTGATAGCATGAGTAGATATTTAGCTCAGTTTCAAGTTGTCCAACATTCATGGGTCACAACTAAGCCAATAGAGAAGTCAACACAATCAGCTGTTCTTTGATCAAATAATATGGTACACACCTCTAGCAAGCCATCATGGTGAATACTGTACACCAGTAAAAAAAAATTTAAAAAAAGCATAGGTAGAAATGTAAAGACAGCAATCATCAGTTACAATTTCTTTGGCCATTAGTCTCAGCTGTACAGTAAGTACTAAGTCCACAACATGTGGCGCATTGGGTTAGCCCATATTCCTTCAACCAGCTTTGCAGTTGCGATTTGTCTTCTGGGTTTTCTTCATAGTCCATAACATAATCCTTTGCTTTATGCCAGTCCTTAACACATTTCTTGCCAAAGTCGTATTACCTGTGCATGGCCTTATTACCACCATTTCCTACAGCAAACTTAACAACTTCCAGCTTAAAATCTGCTGTGTACAATTTGAGACACTTGGCATTTTGAAATGAAGTAGATGATTTGTTGGGGATATTCATACATATAATTCAGATTGTGATGGATAGATAAAACGTAAGTGGTGAGTGTGCATTTGTTATTGGCTGGATAATTTTGCATGCTTCAATGAATGCAATAACAGTAAATTGCTCATCCAATCGGAAAACATTCTGGGCAGCAATTTCTGTAGTCTGTTCCAAATGAACAATTTTGCATTTTATTTCAGAAAATAACACACTGTTATTTTTTATTTCTTCATTAAAGCAATTTCAATGACTATCCATAGGCAAGTTGATTTGGAGTACTAGTCAAAGCCAGAATTCCAAGGAAAATGTATAGACTTATACACCAAAAAATACAGCAATAGGTAATTTACTATTAAGACATTTATATTTGCAGTTAAACAAACTTTAAATATGACTTAATTGTATTTTACAAAGTGTACACATCAAACTGCATTTGTTAAAATAATTTATCAGAGTGTTGCAAACATTTAATTCACATCTATGAATAAATATTCCTTTCGTTGAGAAAGTAGAAAACCAAGATACTTGAGAAGAACAAAGTCAAGGTATTAAACCAAATTTTTTTTTCTGTATTAAATGCATAAAGTAGGTAATTTTGTGCAAGCATTGCTTTACTTTATTGCATACTTATAGTTCTATCCTTTGCACACACTTCAGGTTTAAAATACAAATTATTAGAACATTATGTTAAATAAGAAAATATATGAGATATACTTTTTTTTAAAAAAAAAAAGAAGAAAGAAGCAAAACTACCATAAACTCTAACTCACCTGATGATCTATAATGTATTTCTTCCCAGTGCAGAATCCACCAGTGCTGGCATAGGAGTTTTCCAATGATGCAGCAATCAAATCAACTTCATCAATCTACAAACAGCATAGTTTTCCGCAGTACAAGAAATTCAATAAAGTGAAATGTAAGTCTGTCATTTATAATCAAACAGCAGCATGTAAGAGAGCAAAGTAACTAAGGTTCTAACTAAACACAACACTCTTATTTCAGCATAGGTGATCACGATACAGTCAAAGAATTATAAGCAATTCTGGACAGAAAAAAAAGTGTTACAGATTTGGCAGATAATAATACGTGCATTTATTGTAAGTATATAATTTAAAGCAGCTGCTGTTACTTACTGCTATTCCAAAATGTTCAGTTACGCCACGGCCATATCTTCCCAAGACCCCAAAACTGCAACTTTCATCCAGGATTATGCGAGCTTTGTATTTGTATTTTAATTCAATCTGGCATTTAAGAAAAAAAACATAAATCAAATCAAAAGATTTCTTTTAGAGGTAGAATAAGCTCATTAGAATGGAAACCAGTAATACCTATATCCAAGTTCACCTCCCTTCACTTAAGTTAAAAAATTACAGTAGTTTTAACTTAGAAAAAAACATAAAAGCTCTCCTTCCCTCTCTCTCTCATATATCATATATATATATATTAGTCACAAGTACTGTTTTTCCAGCAAACAGAAATTGCATGTACTTTTATTTGCTGATCACATGTTAATCTTGCAGAACAAAAAACAAAATGCATCTACCTAGTTTATAGAATTTTTTCCTGCATACTATTTCTCGTTGATTCTAATATTAAACAAATTTGGTATAATTTCCATGGTTTTATTTGTAGAGGCTCTACTGATATCAAGTCCTGCTTGATGATTGTACTTTTTGTGTGATCAGTTCTGGCTAAAACATGTAAACAGCCAGAGTCTATAGGAACAAACAGACAGGATTAAGTATCCATCTTAATGTAAAACAAATAAATATCACAAAAATAAAATCAACTGATAGTAAAAGAATCTCATTATTATCTTCAGTAATTCAGTCAGTAGCTGGACTGTGGTGAGAGAAGATCTGGTAAACAGTGCCAAACTATGAACAAAGATGGTATCATCATCAGCTTTCTATCCTCAAAACTGACAAGAAAATCTTGCTAAATTTTGTCTATATTCACATCATTTACTACAACTGGTCTCATGCATTCAAATTATAATTTTTACTAAAACTATATATAATTTTAAATATTTTATTCATTATTCCTTGGCATACAACTCATTTCACTGACTTAGCCCACTTCCAATTTCCACACAACTGAGTTGGATTATTTCGCTAAGCTTATGCTCCAGAGAATGTGATTACACAAGTTTTTTTTTTCAAATGCTAACGTCATGCTATATTTTTTTTTTTTTGGCATCCATTGCCACATGAGAATACCTCCAGTCAATCCATAGATGTACATCCAATAATATTAGTATTCCCATATGGATGGAGCAGAAAAACACCTCACCCTTTCTTAAATAAATGGAAAGAGATACTGAATAGAATTTTTAAACTTTTTCCACATATTGGAGCATAAAATGTCAGTAATCGTCTTCACTTCCAAGATCAAAAACACACACACTCTCTCTCTCTCTCTCAATTTTTCAAAATAGTTACACAACAATATATTTAATGTTGAATTCAATGAGTAATATGGTCAAGACATTACCTTGTCAGTTTCTGTACATGTAGCCAATGCAATTCTCACACAATAACAGTTTTCTAGATAAAGGTGCACTTTAATCTTGTCAGCTTCATCACTTGTGGGATCAGTTAACTACTGATTCAGATATCCACTAGATGACCAGAAAATGCTAACAATACTGGTATCACACCCAGTCAACCTTTGCACAGGACCTTTTACCTGGGTGCATAAGCCAAATTCAGCTCCAATGGTACAGGATTTAACCTCAAATGAGGCAGATCAGGATGTTTTTTGCTGCACAGAATCAATGATGGATAGTTTACTGACTTCTGTATACATCACATTTGGTGAAGTATATAATACAGAAAAAAATTTTGTACACGTACAAGCAACCCAACTAAGATGACATCCAATGGCAGGATATTTCAACAAGACCAGCATCAATGATGTTACCTTGTTCACTACAAATCAATCTTAACAAACAGCTTTGCAGATCAACTTCACAACCATTGTCACCAACTAGCACCTCTGGCAGACACCAGGAACTTCAGGCCTTACAGAAAAGAAACGACTCACAACAGGTTCTACAATGGTCATCTATGGTGCACATGAGATTAAACCCCAAACCATCCTGTATCTTTAGACTGTTTTGGCTTTGCTTTGATGCTCAACTCTGGTTCTTTCTGTGACTATCAACCCACCACACATGCTAGTAACATCTGTGCAAATCTACAAGGACAAATACCTAATACTTTTTTGAAGTATATTAGCATGCTGAAATCAACTATATTTATAATTATTGAAGATTTTTTTTTCTCCTTTTCTCATAGGCTAATGACTGGAAACATCTAGTTACACCTTAACACTAGAAGCCAATGATAATTTCAAAAATTTAAGATCAACAGTCTATACAAAAACATGCATAATAATTACTGAATAGAATTTGTCTATACTCACAATTTTTGGCAATGGGCAAATATCCCCAATGTTGGCATAAAGTCCTTCAGCAACAATGAACTTTCTAGTAATCTTGGCTTTCTTAGGATTCTAAACAAGATCAATAGTTCTTTCAGACATCACTATTCACAAATTAAATCTGTTAGCAAGTTATACATTAAAAAAACACAGTAATTTGTGAACATTAGCAAACTCAAAACTATTGCTATTTAGATTATGAAATACATACAAAGAAAAACATGTTTAAATCCATTAGGTAAATTATTTCTACACTAATTCCTTCACTACATTTTTATTTTAAAGAAAGAATGCATACATTCAAAACTCAAAAAGTACTAAATGTAATGACTGTCTGCTAATTTAGTTCTTGTTTTATTTCTATTTACATTATAATGTTTCTTTAGGTCAACTTAAAATATAGAGATGTGAAAGCTGTTTATAATCATGATATTAACACCATCAAACCTTCTTTTCATCTTCTAGTTGTTTTATGAGAAGTTGTTCCAGGTCTTCCATGTCATTATGTTTGAAAAACTTAATGTCGCTTCGTGATGCTACAAGTCCTTTCTGTATAGCAAAACAGGAACCTTCATCACTGCAAATACAACACTTCCACCTTTAGCCTGACAGGATGAACAAGAAATACTTATCATTCATTACCCAATGTGTATTCCACATTCTTACATTTGTAAAACAAAGATTTATCATTTTATACAGATATAAGACATAGAAAGTTAGGAAGTCACGAAGTCTCTTTTGCTGAAAAATGAGCTTCTGTCTGACTTGAAGTTTTCGAGCTGCAGCAACACAATTAAAACACCATTTACTCATGTCTGACCTAAAAGTTTACTCTAAACGGCAGCAAACAATGAACCCATTAAGTGTAAATAGCAAGAAAAAATGTGTATACATACATATATATATATATTACTTAACTAATCTCAATGGAAATATGATCAGTTTGTATAAGTCTAATAATTTTTTTTTAGAAAACCTTTAAAAGTATTTTCTGTAGGAAAAAAATACGAAGATGTCCTCTCAATAAGTTGAACATTAAATTATTCTTCTCATACCCTGGCAGCATTAGCTATAAAAAGGAAATAACTGCCAGCTAATGTAAGAAACATATAGCACAGTATAAGTGGAAATCTAGACTGCCTATCATTAACTGAAGCATGGATTTTTCCATTAGTAAAGGGATCTATAAAGCTGAGGAGGAACAAAAAACCAACCCAACTTACCAGAATATTACATCTCCACGTTTGGAGTAGGCAGGAATGGCACTGGCAATGGTTACAAAACCATATGAATAAAGTATAACTTCTTCAGTCCTCATGTATTTTGCTAGTAGTTCCTCCAATTCAAGATGAACATCTAAACAAATAGAATTCTGTACTGAAAATCTAGAGAGCTGGTATTTATTATACGGTTAGCAAAACAATGTTACCAAACTTGGCGTTTCTCTGACCAAAGTAAAATGAGAAGATAAAATCCAGAAATGACTGTTCACCTCCAGATGGTACAATAAAGACCACTCAATCATTAATGATCACAGCAATCCCTGGAATGATTCAAAGAAATTACAGCAAACCAAAAATAAATTTGTATTAATAAATTTTAAAATCACACTAGACATGATAAAACTAAAAAATAGTTTAATAATTTTAAACTTTGCAATACTCTAAAAATAAAATATTAATTTCCAATGACAGATAAAATGATTTGCATACTAATACTTGATTTAAGCAATTAGGAAATAATTCAAACACATGACAAATAGCAAGAAAATTGAACTAGCGACGAGAACTCGTGGATATCTTAAATGCACATCTAATTACAATAACTAAACCTGTAATAACTGCAGTAAACCCTGGGCTAAGCTGAAACATTTTGAAAACTCCAGAACTAAAGGATACCTAAAAACTTAACTCTTTCATGAATTGCAGAAACCTGATACAATGAAGCAGACTCTAGAACAGTGGTTCACGACCTTTTTCTTACTGTAGCCCAAAATTGATTTCCTACCCCAAAAAATGGAAGAACAAAAAACATTAGTTTTCGATAATTTGTAATTAAAGTTTTCAGTATTATAAACTTATACAAGTATTTTTCACACAGGTAGGTGGTGGCAATGGGCAACAGAACTTCTCTTGCTTCATTAAAAACAGTTTTTTCTGTAGCAACTGAAACCCAAAACTGAGCGACTCTAACATTATTTAAATGAATGTGAAGAAACTTTTAGCTTTGTATTTAAAGGATTTATACTTGGACCCCAGATGTTTCTCTTCAGCTGCATGACATTAGCAAAAAATAAAAGGGTCCTTAACTCAACAGTACTTTTCATAATCAAGGACTGGTATATGTGAGCCGAGTTCAATTTTAAGATTCTTAAGTGTTCTAAAAATTGCTGTTTTGAAAGTTCAAATTCCCCCTCATTGTCTTCCAAGAACAAAAATAGGCTAGGAGACTGCTATTTTGAGGTTTTTGACATCCATAAAGTCAGTTTCTTCTAAAACTATGTCATTTTTTTCAAATGAGTCTACAATCGTAATGTTTCGTCTCACATTGATGCATTTAATTCATTCAAATAAGTGAAGATGTTGTGTAGGCAGCACAGTTGTGCAAGCCATATTTTATCTTTAAAGTGAGCCATAGCAGGATTTTTCTCTTTCAGGTGACAATTCAAATCGTAATTTATACACCTGTTTTAACACTAATCTGTAAGCGAGCAAGCATACACTGGAATGAGAGATATCCAAGATCTACACTGCAATCAGCGTGACATTTTTTGAATAAACAAAAATTTAATAAACTCCCTTTAATAAAATCCACCATTTGCACCACTTCATTCATAACAAAATTCAGGATCTCTTCTATTTTTCTCATTGCTAGGTTTTCTCAATGTAACATGCATCACCACCTTTGAAATGGGTGGTTTTACACAAGGACAGAAAGAGGGTGCACCTAACACAGCAAATGTCCCGTCATTTGTAACAGCTAAGCAGTTGAACCATGATAATTCCTTGTCAACAAGCTAGAATATATTTTCTCTGGTATCTGTTTTACTCAATGGACAATTTTTAAAAGAATTCCTCTACTATGCCACCAAAAGAGCCAAAAGTTATGCATTATTGGCAAAATCAGTAGATCCATCAGGTTGGATATGACGCTTTATTTCTGTAGTAACTTTTAATATTTTCCAATAAAGCAGTTGTCTGGCATTTCACCATTTTATTTGATAATGGAATCATTTCTAATTTTCTTACCAAGTCACCTCCACCAACACATCAAATCATTTTAATCACAAAAGTTTTGAAACTTGTAATGATGCCATAACAGTAATCTCTCTCAGTGAGTGGAAATTATGCTTTTGCAGAAGACCATCAAAGTGCTGTCATTTTCCTGCTTCTTCTCGTTGCTCAGAGAATGATCCACGCTGGGTGATGTGTCAGTGGCGTTTTAAAGTGACACTGAAGTTTACTTCATGCACAACACACAACGCAGCTTTTAAACACCATCCACTGTTATGCTTGTGAAACCATATTCCAGAAATTTAGGCTTTTTAGAGTATGCACATTTTTCCATTACAAGAATCTGTAAATAAATTTGAAATACTATATATGATCACACAGAAAATTAACCCATTAGCGTACGCTGAATACTACATTCCATCACTCCTGCCCTGCAGAGGATTCCCAGTTTTGGAATGCCTGTAGCTCAAGACTCATTCAACTGCATGTAATAATTATTCAAAAGAAAAGTTTATTCCCTTCAAAGTATGGTAAATCTGATGTAAATAACTCACATTGCTCTTCATCTTCACAGAGCCAAAGTAATAATCATTTCAAAAGAAAGATTACTCCCTTTTAGAATATTGCAACACCAACAAAAATAACCAGTATCACAGATGGTAGACAGAATTTGATAACCAGATGATACTTAATCCAACTTGCATAATTACAACGATTAATCAAATGGAAATTCATATCTCTACTGCACAGCCAGAGGGCTGAGAACCCACAAATTGACACACCACAGTGTGGTCTGCCCACCTTTCTGTAAATTTTCATAGGTTGGAAACCACTGCTCTAAAAATGACCATAACAGACTGCAACAAACTGTAGCTGGTCCCCAAAAGTCCTGGGGTAGCTAAAACACCAGTCCCAATGACTGCTCATAAAACATAATTAGTTACACTGCTATAACAGTACATCCAAAGACCACATAACAGTTCCGGAGTACAACTAGATCACATTAGATCCTTCAAACACTAGAACAGACCGAATAACCAAAAATAACTGATTAAAAAACACTTATAAGGACTAACATATAGATTCAAATCTTAAACCATGTTGAAAATATTTCACAGATTAATAACATCAAAAATGTAATTAAGCTAAATATGTATGATCCAGTAACCATTCTGCTTCAAAATGATCATCATACAAAAATAAGTTACTTTCTTAGTAAATTCTTACCCGTAGTCCCATAAAATCCTCTTGGTCCACAGGAACCAACACCATATTTTCTGAGACATTCAATAGCTTTTTTCTGAAGTAAACAATAAATATATGTAAATAAAGTGTCAAGATGTCTTGATATAACACTCCTGATACAATAAAAAATGTAGGAAAAGAAAATAAACAATAATAATTATTTTAAAAACTATAGAGCATTAGGTACAATAAAATGGAACTCCTGCCTACAAGAAATGGTCAAAATTAATTGTCCAAAAGTGCAGTATTTTCTATTTAACATGCATTTCAAAATAAATTTAGTTTTTCAGACATGCAAAATATTATTTAGAGCAATGTATAAGAATGTGTTGATGAGACATTTATACCCTCTAGATCTCTATGGAGCTACAGAATCATGTAGATTGTACAAGCTGAACACGATTAAACATATCAAATCTATGAGCAAAAATCATGCAAACAGAGTTGTTTCATATGTAAGTAGTTTAGTACTGTGCCAGTTGAAGGCAAAAATAAGATTTTGTTGAGCATTATTTCAACAGGTGCAAGATGGGAAACATTTCAGTCAGTCAAAACATTACATCTAAAAGACCTACAGCTTATAATTGGTCTTACTGGGAAGGAGGCTGTTACTGGCCAACTGAATGAGTAAATGATGTTGGATACAGTTATGAGCTAACAGCAAGTTCTTTAAGATCATGGTAAGATTGCACGTTTCACACAATTCTTGTTAAATTACTGAAAATCATATTTACAGCAGCCAAACAAACCAAGTGAAAGTTGAGATCCATAAATTTCTTGTTGGAAATTGAATAAACTGGTAACAGACTTTCCAATCTGTTCATAAAAATATTTGTTTACCAGCTGAAATTTACTATATCTTAAATTCTGGATCATTTCTGAGGGCAGAATACACCTCTTTCTGCAAAAGGGAAACTGAACTGTCATATTTCATGCAAAGTGGATTGCGTATAAAGCAATAGTAGATCCATCAATTATTAGATGGTCAGGCTTGTTATATTTGTTAACTGATGTGTCCATATCATCTCTTTTTTGTGGGGCATGCTCAACATACAGGTGAACAACTGAAAGAGAGCCAAGTTCCACCCTGTGACAATATGGAAAACTGTTGTTCTTTCAAAGTTAGTTTGTTGTGGAAAATGGAAAATAGTAATATTCTTCATCAGTACTTGGTATTCAGTGAATGAGAATTTGTATCATGGTGCTGTCCAGGTTTTCCCATATTCATGTTGCTTTAACCTGACAATCCGGATGCTCCCACAGCTGCTAAATTGGATTCATATCAGGACTCTGAAGTACCAAAGAAAGAGACTGAATGTGTTGATTCCTCTTCCAGACCATTATCACACAAGCAGTGTGGCATGTAATGCCAGCCTTCTGAAAAACGTGAGCATCAAATCACAGGATGCTTTGTTGGCACAATTGTAGACGCGTCTTCAAAATGGTAATGTACCTACATTGCTAAAATCTACACCACCACAATACTCAGGCAATTTATGGAGTGTCAAATTAATATGACAGGGCACTGGATTTTTGATGCAGCTGCTAAATTCAATGATTCACCTGATAAGGATTAAGATTACAATAAATCATGCCAGCACAGCAAGATATACAATGCCAGGTTTCCACATAAAATTAGTTATATTTTCTCCAACTAATAGTTTAGAATGACTGGGAATGCGTCTACATAACTATATATAAATCACCATACTTGAGAAGAAGGTACTTTTTATTGCTTACTGTACATAGTCCTTTATAATATTGCAGAAATAATACAAAATAAACTTTAGCTTTTGTACAAAATAGCAGATAAATTGATTCCTAAGATAACAAAGATGGAACAACATGCAAGTTTTTCACTGTCAGTTTATGAAAATTAATAAATGATATTTTAACAGTAAGGAATTCCGTGTCAGAAGATAAACAAGGTTACCATCTACCTGGCAGTAAGGTGTTTATCATATCTAAAGAATCAGTAGGCTAGGGAGTTAATGAGAGCCAAAAGATTTTTTAAAAAAAACAAACAACTAAAACCCAACCTTTTCTGCTTGCTTTTCTTCTTTTTCTTACAGAGTAAATAAACTGTCATGAAAAGGGAATTAAACACCAAGGCATAATAAAAAATTCTGATAAAAAGATTTAGAAATTATTTCATTAGAAAAGCTTTACAAAATGCTTCTTTTTCAGTAAACAGCTTCAGTAGTGAATGATCGATACACGTCGTGGACTGATCACATTAATATTCAGAGCATAATCGTCCACTGGTAGTTTGATCCACAAAAACACCTATTCACTTTTTAAAAGTCAAGTATAACTACATTGGAGAGGTGCTCAACTTAATGGCTTTTACAAATCACTTTATTCTCCATTGAAACTGCTGTAGTTTTACCATTATTTTCCCCATAACTAATATCTTTTACAACTTTAATTCTATTACAGATTCTAACAGAACATGGTTTATTGTCAATTTGTTAACCATCTTCACATGACCAGCAAGTAAATGGGGCCAATACAATACCAACAATACAACAAAGACTGTTCATGCTTCTCTACATTTGCTTCTGACATCAGCGACCGGAAACTTTCTAACCTTATCACCATAATGTGTTTCATTGCATATTCCTTAAAATGTAGAAACTAACAGGCCTAAGTAATGGTTTACAAAAATTAAATAAATAATTAAGAAAAAGCACTTTCTTTAACTAAGAGTCTTATAGGTGGAGAGATTCACTATGGCTGTGTTACTCACCTCGATACTGCTATCATCAACCATACCTAAAAAGTTCAGAGTAGCCATGTTGATGAGATTGCAGCCATTAATCATCAAGTATTTACCAGCTCTTCTGGAAAAAAAAAAAAAATCCAGAAATATTAAATGCTGATTATCTTTTTAAAACTTCTCTTTCTGTAATTACTCAAAAATAAAGAAGAATGATGTAATTTTGAAATGCTATGCATCATTTTAAATAAAGCAATTGAAACATTTATAAAAATATTAAACCAAGTAGATCACATTTGGTTATAAAGTGAATGTAAAAACTAACTGATCTTCTATATGTTGGACTTGATTTTGATGGCAGTGAAGCTTTCAATTACGTAACAGCAATGTAATGTTATGGGCTCAAAACCAACGCTTTGTAGGCCTTGGAAACCGCTCTTTAGAGAAGTTTTCATTAGAGAGAATGCACATTACCTGCATAACAGGTTCTCACGGAGGATCGGGAAAAGTAGGAAACAACTTGCTGACCAAAGCACATCTGTTTATAGCAGTAACAGTCACCAGTGGGTAATGGCAGTCATGGACGGACTGATTTACTTCGATGGAAAGAGAAAATAGTCCCACGCAAAACAGCAAGACAGCTTTAAGATGTTTAAAAGTGACCTACCCAATCACTAGGTTACTGTCCATTAACTGCAGCTCAGGGTCATTCTCATTTATATCAGGAATTAATGGTTCTGGCTTCCAGTCTGCAATTAGTTCTTCTTTTTCCTAAATCCATAATAAAATCAAATAAATAAATATCTTAGAAACACAAGTGACAGCATGCTAGCTAAAAATCTAAAATGAGATCTTAGAATCAAACAGGATTTCATACATTTTCTTAACATTTGGACAATAAAAACCAAATCAAATTTTTAACCGAAAGCTATTAAATTACATTACTGCCATTGTATTTATATCTAGTTTTTGATGCTTTCTTTTAATAAAATAAAACCTACAAACTAAATATCACAAATTTAACTAGTGAATGTAATCATACCGGTGCAACAACTGGCCAAGTTAAAAATCAAATTGGTAAAATGTTAGCGAAGAAATACTTTGCCTAAACAATCAACACAAAGTGAAAATATGGGGAAAAATACTTAAAAGAATTACATATTTGTAGTCTGGACACATAGGCAAAATTCATATTTTCAATAAATAAAATTTTCAACATCATTTTATTCAATTGCAACATTAATAAATATCATCTTCAATATGATTTCCACCATTTGTGATGCAAAGTTTGATGCGCTTTGCAAAATGCATGTGAACACAATGCAGTAACTCCAAATTGTCGTCAATTTGAGCACATTCATTTATTATGCGTTCCCCCAAGTGTCTTGTATCTGTGATTTTTATTGAGTACACCTTCTCCTTTAGCATGTTCCAGAAAAAGTAGTCAAGGGGGCTAAGGTCAGGTGATATTTCCTGTGTGTCCAGACTTTAGGGACACCCTGTACATTTTAAAAACATTCCTCATTAAAAATGTATACTAATTATAGTATGTATTACACAAAGCAGGGTAGAGATAAAATAGACCATCAAGAATTAAAAGCAATTTACCTAGTTACAAAAAATAAACTAATAAAAACAAAACTTGGATATGTATTTATAACTTAAATATACTTTCAGTGAAACATTCTCCAGTCTTTGCAGTATAATTTCAACTGACACATCAAATAATTCATATAGTTCAAACCCAATAACTAGTGCAGTCATGTTCCAGCTATCTTCAAAATGTTACAATAAGCTAATCAAATTAATTGGAATGGTTAATACTAACTTCTTTTTTTCCATTTCACAAATTATTAATCTTTTAGATGTTATAAACTCTAACAAAGACAACATTACTGACAAGATAGGAGAGTTCATTTTTACTTAAGATATTTAGAACTGAAAATAAAATTTTGTTATTCAACATTTCCTATGTTGCTTTTCACCTTTTTATAATTATACAAATTGCATTCAATATTTTTAAACAAATTAAAAATGATTTTCATAGTGGCATTAAATAAAATTTTAAAAAAAGATTCCACATCAGCTCACTGCTGTCCACAGATGATGTTATCTCACGGCTGCCCACAGAAGTAAACAGTAGCTTTTTAAAACCATTTGTGTACTTATATTCTATTATTAATCAACATATGACAGTTTTTTGGTTTGTTTTTTTAGTAAATGTTTCCACTTACTGGCTAAGAAGTGGAAATTCTAATTTATTTATTAAAGAATTCTGGAATGTTGCAAATTATGCAAAGATAGAGCTCATAAAAAACAAAACAGTTTGAAGTCAGCGGTTGATAAGCATTTCTCTCACAGATTCTGAATGTAGCCACAGCAAAAGCACAAATGTTAACCAATGTTAGTAGAGAGAGAAATTCTTCTCTCAATACCAATCTGTTGCTGGGTTTGACTGTACATCGAGAACAAGACAAACATGATTGTTATGGCTCTGATCACACTGTCATAAGAATTGTGCTTATTTCTACATGAAACTAGTACATAGCAGGTATGCATACAATTACCTTTTCAGTCAAAACTGTATTTTTTAGTGTGTAGCTCTTGGAAAAAAGAAGCTTGATAATCCATAAAATTAAAAGTGCTTCAAATAGAAGATGATAGGCTGGTGCCTGAAAATAAACCAAGCACAGTTTGTATAGAGATGGACAGCCAAAATTAGGTAACATATTATAATACATTAATCCAAAAAAACTTAACCCTTAAGGTCCATACTGGATCATAGACAATTACAATGCATTATAATTAAAACATTAGAACTGTTTTTAAGATTCAATTATCTCAATTTACTTATACATTATATCTTGTACTAAAGCAGTTCCTTTCAGCACACAAGAAAGGAATTAGCAGACACTTCCTTAAATATATAACTTAAATTCATTTCAGCATGCCCAAATGTCTTGTATCAATTTGTACACTGATTCACTAAACATTTAATAATCAAACTATTAAAATAGTTCTAAGTTGTTCATTACAATTATAATAGTTGTTTTATATTGGAAAAATGTAGTCACCAAGTCTGACTAAGGAATACATTCGTCATATACCTGTCTTTTTCAATTCTGACCCAGTAAAATTATGGTTGCCTCAGACACTATACTGAAAATACATTTACTGGCATTTTGAAAATCTAATTTTCTTGAACTGGTCCGTTACATCGCTGAAACTGTTCATCACATCAAAAAATGAAGGATTCTAGTGGCGACACCTGTTTGTGGCCTCCCATGCTGATAAGTGGCCATGCATCCCAGTCACTAGTTAACTACACGGCTTCTAATATCATAATGAAGATAGCAATTGCCAATCCCCCATAACCAGAAAAGCATGCAATGAATGGACAGGTTTTGTTGTTGTTTTCAATATTACATTTAAAATCTGACAGAAATAGAGAAAATTTAAATTATGAAGTGAGAAGAACACAGTGCTTTAATAATCTCCTCCTCATCAGCAAGTAAAAATTTAAATCTTTACCATTTAGCAACTGGTATGTATTAAATTCATAATTAACATACTAACTAATAACAGTATTTTGGTATATAAAGTTCCATGTGGATAAGGATGGTCTTTGGTTTTGTTTCAAATATATAAAAAAATTTTAATTTTTATCTTCACAAATTAAGGATGATGAGCACCCGTGAAAATAATGGTACACCCAATATTACCCACAAACTGTGTGCTCAGACTATAGATAACACGAGTCATGAGATAATAGAGCTGGTAGAATGTTAAAGATGCCTTGTGCAGTTGGCACTCGTGATATACCACCATTCACACAAAGTCGCATGATTGAACAATCAAACTGTGGTTTAAGTGAGATGGCATCTTGGACTAAAAAAATGGGATAGTGAATAAAATCATTGTTAAAATCATTTTTGTCAGCCAAATGAAAGAGAATCCAACCATCAGTTAGGCCAGCCATCAAAGGATACAAAACCCAAAAGATCCCTTGTTCATCAGGTGAAGTCCAATCCATGGACACATTGCCAATATTGAAAATGTCTCACAATGTACAGTTCAAATTTTATTTGCAAAAACTGGGTTACGGATTGGTGATAACCTGTTTTACAGAAGCAAATGCACAGCAAAGATATGCATAGGCCCAAGAAATTATACACATACCTAAGGCATTTGGATGTCTGTTCTTTTTCTCTGACAAGTCTTAGTTTCATCCATTCAACATGAATGGATGAACACTTATGTGAAGAAAGGCCAGTCAAGCATTTTAGGAGGCCTGCTTTCAGCCCACATTTCAACAGTGACTTTTAGTGTAATGATGTGGGCAGAAACTTTGGACACTGGAAAAACTGACTTGGTGTTCACCAAAAGGACGTATATATATTCATTTCTTGATAATCGTCCTATGGTACTTTCCCAACAAGAGAGTTTGCACCACAAGAAAATTGCTGCGAAAAGACTGGGTCAATTGGCACAACAAAACCATAATCTTAATGACAAAAGGGGATGCAGGTTCTTTCTCGGGCACCTAGGAGCCCTGACAGAAATCCGATGGAAAATAGTCTTACAAGCAAACTGCGAAAAACAGGATTCCCTCCACATCTGTGGAAGATCTGAAGGAAAAATCTAGACAATATCATACAAACCCCTCACTGCATCCGCGACACGTGTTCTGACCCTACACGAGAGTGGGTACCAACTTCCGTGTCTCCTGCCATTCCTCGGTAGGACTGCTAGTCTACATATACGAGTCAACAGAAATCCCTTACGCCTCGAGAATTCTCACTTCCTCCTCCATCCTATTAGATTCGCGGTCTCTGACTATCCAGTATCTAAGCGAGGTAAACATTAAAAAAAAACAAAACAAACACTTCTTGGTCTAGCAATAAGTAGACAATTTATCGACCCCCCCCAAAAAAAAAACAACCCCGTTTCACTTTCACTTTAGTCGCGACGACTGAGGGAGGAGGAGGAGGTGTGGGTAAAACGGACACACCCCACCCCGTTGTCGACTCGAGCCACGCCTGGCTGAGAACAGTTTACACCCTTTATGAACCGTGAGAGCGCCTAGTGACGATCAGCGGGCATGTAAGAAAACTAACGACCTGAAGGAATGCCTGAATCATTTCTGAGATCTCCCATGTCGCTGGTATGATAACCATCCTGGTCGAAGGCTCCTCCCAGGGACGGGACTTTAAAAAAAAAAAAAACAACACACAAAAAAAAAAAAAGATTTCCAAGGGGCATAACTCCTCCACTTTTTTAGGAGGAGGAGGAGAGATGTACATCTCTCGGTGGTTCAACAACAACAACAACAACAACAATAATAATAATAATAATAATAATAATAATAATAATAATAATAATAATAATAAGAAGAAATTTCAAACTTAAAAATCAGAAGGTTATCGGCATCGCTGTGCTATTTATAGCTAAAGGCTTGAGTAATGTGGTGTAATCTGTTTGCGTATTTGCTTTGGTTTCATATTAATTATTATTTTTTGTTTCTACTTTACCACCCCCCACCCCCCTTTTTTTTTTTTTTCTAAATTCTTGTAAAACATTTTAAAAACCAGGAAAAAGAAAATATTTTTGAAAGATTTTGGAGAGAGTCCTGTCCTCCGCAGCATTTGCTGCCGCCCTGTCAACATGGCGTCTCTCTCGTCCGCTGTGCTCGGGGGTCGGGGGGAAGAAGACAGAGATCTCGAGGGAAGCTGTCCAAAGCGATTCTGATCCCTCTGACAGGCGGGAGCAGCGAGTGTACGGAATGCTTGGGGCTGCTGGCTGATCGATAGCCTGGATCTGACTGATCTTCGTCGAGCGTCAGCCCGGTTTTGCTACCTTGAATTTACACACTTAAGAGAGGGAGAGGTCCTTCGACTCTTTGAGGTGAAATCCTTGTTACTTAATGATATAAAACCCCCGTTATCCATTAGAATATAACTATCAAAAGTAAAGATTTAAAAGAAAAAAAGAACAAATTTGCATAAACTTGCTTTCAAAACTATTTCCTCTGTTTGTTTGTTTTCCTTCTCTATTTTTAGTTCACAACGATGTTCGGTGACTGTATTGACGACATAGAAGACGTAGTTGGTCTTTCCGAAGCATCACCAGCAGAAAGAACACACAGACAAGTTGTTCCTCGCGTGAGAAAATATCGAAGAAAGACAGAAACCGAAGAAATTCAAGCTGATAGCATTATCCCAGGTTTATCTATCTATCTATCTATCTTTTAGAGCTAACTGTTTGATGTTTTATGTGGGCATTTCTACGATAAACTTTAAAACGTGATTATTATTATTATTTATTTATTTTTTTTAAATTTAGTATTTCCTGTCATTCTATTTCCGATATTTATTGTGAGCCCCAAATTATGAGTGAAACCGTTTTCTTTTTTTGGTGATGGCAGGGAATAACCATTTTAGTAAAAAAAGCATCTAGTAGCGATAGTTGTCGAAGTTGACTGACTTACAACAACATCAACGCTGATGTTCATCAACAAACACAAATTATGATAAGATAAAAACAAAAATTTTAAAGTTCAATAAATTATTAGACAAAACTGAAGATTTTCCAATGAACCTAAATGCAAGATCTAGCTAAATAACTATTTAGATTGGAATATGAATGTTGTGCATAAAGAATATATGCAGAAATTTAGGGTTATAGGTTAATTATGATAGAATAAAGATTTAAAATAAAACATTTGTCAATTATCCCTCATTTCCCTATAAGCTCCCATCTAAAAGAAACACAGCTTCAGCATTGTCTCTAAGTGAAGCACTCCATAAAACTACAAATCATGGCTGAAAACAACTTTCTAATATCCAAAAAACTTGAAAAGTTTTAGCTGATGACCCTGTATAGCATAAATGCATTGATTTTTAAAAAAAACACACAAACTTGAAGATATTGACCCGCTGTATCACTTTTCATAAGCAAAAATACCCCAAACTAGATCATTTTAATAGTTTAAGACACTACGACTGATAGTATTTTTATATGATCCTTAATGGTATATAAAGAATTGATTATAATGCAGTTTTTCTCAATATAGTTTTTAAGAATGGGTACATATACAGCACTCAGAAACCCATGTCTTTATTGTAATAGTGAATGCAAGTAAGATTTTTGTGCGATTAGCTGCAAAACAATAGATGTATCAGTCAGATATCTTTGTACCATCTTCCGTTTCTTAATATCTTTAATATAGTATGGAGTCCATTATTCATTTGACCAATTTCTTGTAAATACATTTAATGTTTTACACCTGATATCAGTCACTCATGTCTGAAATCACCATTACAAGAGAAAACAAAGACTTAAGCATCTTTGAGTGTTGCATTGTATCCTTCAATTTCTTTAATATGTAAAAAAAAATTGGAAAGCATTTTATTACAGTCAATTTTTTATCTAGCCATTAAAAGTTGTATAAATAAAAAATACTATTAATAGTGGAGATGAATCATTTCACACTGAAGAAGCTTAACTGAATCACAATTATACAAAATATAGTTTTCAAGTTTGTTAGTTCGTTTTTATCTGGCAGGTATACAGAAAATTTATGTTAAAACCTGGGGATGTTCTCACAACAATTCTGACAGTGAATACATGGCTGGTCAACTGGCAAGTTATGGTTATAGAATTACAGGTAAAAAGGTCTTTTTTATTACTTTCATGTATATTCATTGCAAGTAAAAGCACTAATATATCCAGTATTATCAAATTAACAAAAATTAATTTCTGAATAAGAATTACTGTGTACATGGTTGTAAGATAAGAACTGTTTTAGTTTAGGCAAATCAACATAAATTGTAGATACTTGCCGAATTTAGACATGTTGATATAAAAGGATTTATTGTTATAGCAGTAGAAATTATTGGAACAAAAATAATCTCATCTGTTATAAATAACAAATCTGCATAGGTTTTATTGTACACATTACAGTGAATAAAATATGATGTTTAAAAGTTTCCAAAGGTAATTAAAATTTTATTTGATTACATTTTACTGAAATTTACAATTATAAACCTGGCAATGTGAAACATTTGACTTTGTTTTGAGTAGAAAAGATCATTCAAAAGGATATCTGAAAATATGACATTTTATAATTTAGGTGGTTTTGATTACAAGTATTCTAAATTATTTGTGTACAGGATGTAACATACTTGTGCACAGCTGATATTGTTAGGTATTAGTCTTGGTTCTTGATTTTGGTTTCTGTTTTATAGTGAGCCTGTACTAATAGAAAGTAGTTTAGGAAAAAAACCAAAAAAAACAGCATGTGAAAAGGAGTTATTGTTTTAATTTTTGCATACTTTTCTATATAATTAGCTTTTATTTATTACCAGCTGGGGTACCTGAGGCTGCATGGGAATAAACAGCTTTTATAAAAAGGTTTTATATCAGTTTGAAAAACAGAAATTTTATTTGTTTAAACACACAATCATTGAATGAACATTGAAATGATGCTAATGATAAATTTCTTAACATTATATAAGCTGTACAATAAATTTAACTTTGTTCCATAAGACCCCAGTTTATTTTTTATCTTGAAAAAAGGAATCATGGGGAAGCAGGCTTTTTAAAATAGCATAATGGTTATGTTTCAGCTGACTTGTTTTTGTTCAGAAATCTGAAAAAATACCTGACCAATATGGTGCTGGCTTATGTGATGATGACAAATCTGTAGCAAAATACTAAATAAATATTTATTCTTAGCTTTCAAAGTTATACCATATATGATATCAAAAACTGTCATTGATGGCTTTCAAATGTCCTTTAGGGCCGAATGTTGAAAAATTGAAATCTGTGGTCACTTATGAGATGAATGAGTACCGTGAAGCTGTAGTGACTCTGAACCTTGAGAGGTGGCCTTTCTTGGCCTTTGAGGTCAGGCTCTGGTACCCTTGGATCCTGCCTTTGATCCTGAGGTGCCTTCATTATAACACTGGTCAACAAAATTAAATGTATTATACTCATTATGAATGCAAACCAACTTTTTTAGACTAATTTTTCATGCTGATTTCAAAATTTCACTCCATTTGTATGCAGCACGTATCAGTTTTTCAGTAGATACATGCAAATATTTACATATTTGTATATATGAAATCATTAACGTAATAAATAAGGACATATTATTTTTAGAAAGTAAATGAGTTTATTGAGTTAAAAATCACCACTATCATTCTACAAAGAGTGAATACACAAAAAATGGGTCAGACAAAACAGACAAAGTTAGAACAACAGAGTTAGAAACATTGTGATTTGGATTTCCTGCGGTGTTCCTGATCTGGTTGATCACGGTAAAGTGTCCAGCAGTAGTCAGCCAGCATACTGTCATTCCAGAAGCCTTGGTACCGTTTCTCCATAGCACTAATGTCCTGGTGAAATCTTTCACCATGTTCATCAGACACTGATCCAAGGTTATATGCGAAGAAATCCAGATGGGAGTCCAAGAAGTGAACTTTCAGTGACATACGACAACCCATTGCTGAGTAACATTTCAGAAGATTCTCGATGCCATCCTTGTAGACCATTGCGTTCTTGTTGCCCAAGAAATTCTCACAGATCCAATTGAAAGCATTCCAGGCAGGCAGTTCCAGTTCATCCAGTGTTGTCTTGAAGTTGACATCTTTGAGTACTTCTCTAATTTGGGGTCCGACAAAGATACCCTCTTTCAACTTTGCCTGTGTGATTTTGGGAAACTTTTCTACAATATACTCAAACCCTCTGGCATTTATCTTCCCTAGTGTCTTTACAAACTGTTTCATCAGTCCAAGCTTTATGTGCAAAGGAGGCAATAGGACATTACATGGATCTACAAGAGGTGTAT
Organism: Nautilus pompilius; assembly: GCA_018389105.1. Taxonomy (NCBI): domain Eukaryota; kingdom Metazoa; phylum Mollusca; class Cephalopoda; order Nautilida; family Nautilidae; genus Nautilus; species Nautilus pompilius. The sequence goes on along the minus strand of JACATO010000130.1, from coordinate 1,041,752 downwards.
TCTTGACGCTAGACAGTCCTGGCTGGTATGATGTTCTTGTCTGCCAGTTTGATTCCGAATAATGTCTGTCGGTTGCCCGACTATCCCATAGACACAAGAAACAACAGTACTTTGTGAAACCTGACTGCATTCCCATTAACATTTCAATGACTTTTAAATCTCCACATATTTTCCATGAGTATCTTTCATAGGCAATGGCATGAAGTAAAAGTTCCATATTCTCATATGATTCAGGAAGATGAACGGAGTGTGCAATAGGAATGGAGGGCTTCAAATTACCATTATGGAGAAGTACAGCTTTTAAGCTTCGTTGTGAAGAGTCAATAAACAAATGCCACTCTGCAGGATCATGATTTTGTGATAAACATTCGAAAAGTCCATCGATGTTACTGCAAAAGCAAAGCGGGCCTTCAACAGAAAAACACGTTTGTAGAACCACATTTCTCTGCCAAAAATAAGTTATATGAACACCGTGCTCTAGCAGATACTTCTCCTTCAGTCTTGATGCCAACAGTTCTGCTTTATTTTTTGAGAGGGATAGGTCTCTGACAAGGTCATTCAGTTCAGCTTGGGAAAATTTCTGAGGTTCAAAGCTATCGTCATCAGCCACGTAATCTTCCTCAGCAGCACTATCGTGACAGTCAGCATCATCATCTGATGTTTCAATACCATCATCTGATGGAACTGGAATTGGCAGACTTCCATTGTGAGGCACAGGTCTCATTGCAGAATCCAAATTGGGATACACAATTTTGTGTTTATTCTTCATAGAAAATCCTGTGACATTTACTTTGCAAAAATAACAGTCATTGGAATGGCAAAAGGCATGGACGACTTCCTCTTATTGAGCCAGTCACGTAAGCCATTTGAGCAAGCTGAGCAGATAAAATGTGGTGCCCATAACTTGTCCTGATCTCCAAGAGAACAGTCAAAGTATAGTTTATAAATCTTCCTGATCTCTGGTGTTATTGTACGTTTTTGTGATTTCACAATAAATTGTCCAGAGACATAACAAAACACATCAGGAGGATTTCTACACTGTCTTGACATTGTTAACACTGTAAAACAAGTAAGGAAATAGATACAACAGTTATACTTATATTGAATTTGAGATGATGAAATATTTCATCAGACCAATTATGACTGGACAATTTGAGATGTTGAAATACCTATTTCATCAGACAAAACTTGATTGGTTAATTTAAGATGATGAAATATTGCATCTGAACTATGCAGCAATGAATAATGTAGTTTATTTTAAAAGTATGTTTCCACGATGTAAATGAAATACATGCATACACCTCATTAATTGGAATTTCTATATAATGCATGAGCTAAAACCAAAAAACTTTCTCATCTTGCAAACTGTACGTGATGTCAAAAAACTAATTGTATATTTGAAATCAGCATTAAAAACTTCACTAAGTACACCTTGACATATGCTTGATGGAAAATACTTGTTGACCAGTGTAATTATTTAAGACTGCTGGGTCACCCCTATTTTGAATGAGTGCAGTGAACTAAGTGTAATCTATAAGGGTTTTTAAAGCAGCCTTTAGTGGCCTCAAAATAGCCTTAAAGGCAAATGTGCGGTAACTTAAAACCTTGCCCATATTCTGAAATACCTATACCCAAAAGTTGGGACATCTAAGTGCTACAGTTCAGTTGTAAAAGAGTAACTAACAAACGCACAAATGCACAAATACTTGAAAATATGTATTAGATTGAGCTTTAACAAGGCTATAAAGCAGTTAGAAGGAGGGAGCTTTTTAAAACAATAATAGTTACAAAATATTTTATATATATGCAGATGATAAAGAATTAGCTGATCTTTGGCTGCTGAACAGCTGTACAGTGAAAAGCCCTGCTGAAGATCACTTTCGCAATGAGATCAAAAAGGCAAAACAGATGGGAAAATATTTGGTTGTGGCTGGGTGTGTTCCCCAGGGCCAGCCACAGGCAGACTATCTTCAGGTATCTGTCAACTTTATCATGTCACAACTAAGTAATGTTCTTAATGTACATCAGGCAAAAAACTTTCAGTCACAAGCTACAAAATAATCTGAGCACATCTATAAGCCCCAGCTAAATCAAACCAATGTGATAAGCAACCTTTGTATTTGAGACCACCTGAATAGGAATTGACAACACCATTAAGGAGGTCACAACTGTGTGTGCTGCTTGCTTGTGTATAATACTGAATGACATTCAGTTGTGTATCATTGTTGTGTGAGATAATGCATGTTATGATGTTTATTTAGAGTTTGGATTTCACTACTATTCCTAGTCTCACTTCAGAAGAAAAAAAATGTAAGATGGTGTCCCAAAATATTGATATAAAATTATTTAAGTGATTCTTGTAGATACTTGTTCAAAAGATCTTAAAAACACGTGCAAATTTGGGATTATTAATTCTAGCTTTAAAATTGAAGTGGAGAGAGGGAGAGTCTGTCCATGTAGCCAAGAAGTAATTTGTTTTGAATGTCAGTGTCTCTTTAAAAAGTAATTTTATTAACTATTTTTTTGCAGTGTGTCTTACTTTTCTCTTGGGAATTCATGTCAAGAAGTGAGCCAGAGATCAGAGATTACAAAATTAATGCAAATATTTTTTTTTAATTGGCTAAAAAAATAAGTATGCATTGCAGATTTTTGTATAAACACTGTGCTTGTTAAGTTGCGATTTTATTTTGGATTTAAACTTTACTTTCTTCCCAAAGAAAACAACAAAGAAGTAAACAAATGTAGGGTAGTTTACAATATATATTGAAACAAAAACAAATTTGGAAATTTTTTAGCAATGCATTCTTTAATTTTTAAAATAAAAATTAACTAAAACTTAAATATCCACTTTGTCCATTTTCTTACATTGACTCAATTTATATCGTGCAAATGGAAATATTAAAATATTTTTTTCTTTCATTTTTAATTCTCTCTTCTGGCACCTCTTTTTAACTGCCTCACACATTACCATTTGGTGCTATAGCCTCCTCTAGTCAGGCTAAAATTTATCAAAGTTACTCTCAAAATTTCTAAAATAGTTTTGTATTATGCATTCATTAACTACCACAAGTGTGGCTTTTTTCCTTATTTTTTAGTTTGAATTAATTTATTCTTTTTTTAAATTTTTTTCCTAGCAATATGCTTCTGGAATTTATGATACAGTTTTCATCCTCAGATTCTTAGCCACAAGTCAGCAAAAGTATATAAGGATAATTAATAAATATTCTCAGTGATTTGTTAGACGCTACCACCTCTACTTTTAGGGAACAAAAATGACAGTCAGTGTGCTATACTTAGGATGAACAGTTATGCACAGAAATCAGTACATTTTCATGGCAAGGAGCATTATAGTTTTAATTTTTTGTAGTAAGAAACCTCATGAAAAAATTGTTTAAAAAATGTTAAATTATTCTAATTATAAGACTTTCTCTGTTTTTAGGGCATCAGTGTGATAGGAGTCCAGCAGATCGACAGAGTCACAGAGGTTGTGGAAGAAACCTTGAAAGGTAGTGGCTCATCACATCTTTTTTATATCTTAAATGAAATAGCTCCTAGATTTTAAAACACATTTATGCTGCATAAAAAACACCAGTATTTATGATTTGGTCTCATCACTAAAATTCCTGATAACAAATTATCAAATGTCTATAAGGAATAAGTAAATATTCTCAGATCAATGTGTCGAAGACTACTATCTTGTGATTTTGAGTTCTTTTAAAAATCAGAGTAGAAAAACTAATATCAGAAATTATACAAATGCAATACAGCAACTAAGTACAACTGAAGGCCATTCAGCAGTATACACAACTGAAGATCTTATAGCACTACATGACTGTGATGCACAAGTGAATGCCATAATGATATGAATATTTTATATTTTTTGGTAGCTTGCATGCATGTTTGACAAGGCAGAAATAATGATGGAATATTTATATCATGCTAAATAAAATCTAATAAAAGTAATGCAATATATGTGGGTCATTACCCAACTGATTGTATTACTACATGTTTATTTATTATTAGACTTTGTGGTTACTGAAAGATTTTTTAAATTAAGGTATTGAAACTTCATAAGTTATAAAATAAAATTAGGATTAATTTAATATGTGTGTATGTGTGTGATAGTCCTACCTATCTGAAATATGCTGGTAAGAATATAACTTACTAATTTATAAAGAATTTTATTTGTATAAACCAGATGAAGTTTGATTTTTTAAATCAAATGCTCTCTTAAAGATGCAGTCTGTGGATACAGGGTTATTGAATTTTCACAATAAACTCGCATAGAAAAATAATTAATAGCAGTAATATCCAATTATCAAAAGCTGAAAAACTGTTAAGAACATCACGGTTATCTACAGTTAGCCCATTAAATAATGGTGGTAGTTCTATAAAAGCTTGAATTTACATAAATATGTAAACATATTTTCAATCAGTTATATGTTATAGTAATGTAACTCATACTAGTAAAGATGAAAAACTAAATATAGAGATACTTGTTAAAATGATATTAAAAATCTGTTATTCACACAAAAATGTGAAAGACCAGTTTGTGTATATATTTAGTTGTATGCTTGAATCAGTTGTGAAATGCATTGTTCGGAATGTATAAACACAATTTTCCAGTGAAAATAATTTTACAAGTCATAGTTTTAATGTCACCAATTAATTTTTTTACTAGGTCACTCAGTACGATTATTTGGTCAGAAGAAACATCTAGGAAAAAAGTCTGGTGGAGCTTCTCTCATGCTGCCAAAAATTCGCAAAAACCCATTAATAGAGATTATAGCCATTAACACTGGGTAAGTCTCAGTTATGTATTTATGCTTAAGGTTTTGTCAAATTTATTTAAATAGTTTATACTTTGAATGGAGGCCAACTTGGCTTGGTGTACTTTACCAGCCAGCCAGCCACATGGATTTTCTCCTACTTCCAGAAATGAAAAGTCCTGGTATGGATTTATAATAGACTTGTCCTTGATACATGATGATGATGATGGGTTTAAAGATAAAAGTCTCTACATTCAATACATGCATTTATGAATTAATGTTTAGTGGAAGCTGCATATACACTGAACCTCTTTTTTCAGTATTTTACAGCTTAACTAGAATTGGCCTAACCGGACGACTCATTTATTAGTTTAGTTGGAGACAGGAAGTTAACATGAGGTCAAATAAGCAACTATCAGTATGAGTTTTAGTTAAACTGGTTTTTACTATCACTATAGAAATACTTATGGTAATTTATTCCATTCATTTACAGTGTTATTACTAACATCTTCTGTTCTAATATCAGTGATACTTTAGCCAATTTATAGTTATGGCCCTTGGTATTTTAAACTCTAAATAGCCAAAGGAATTAATTATATATCTGCTCACATGTTCAAAACTTTTAATTTTTTTTGAAAATCTCTATCATTACTCATGCACTCACTTGTTTAATGTACATTCCTCACTGCAGAAGTTTAGTGTCCCTCCCAATGTCAGATTAGAAAGGGATATAGGTAAAATTTTCTTCCACTTTGAACTAATTTTGTACAATAAATCCTCACTTAACGTCGTAGTTGTGTTCTTGAAAAGTGCAAAATTAGGTGAAACGGCATTAAGTGAATCTATTTTTCCATAAGAAATAACTAAAATAAGGGAGTTAGGCATTTGATTATCTATCCAAATAGAGAGTAGCTGCTTCCCACATTCGATCAGCAAATTTATTGTGCAACTAATCTTAGTAGCACTTAAAGGTGTAGCACTTTGAGCACTAGATTTGATCTTTTCATCATTCATATGAATTGTCCTCACTGTTGTGGGAGTCAGACTTAGTGCAAAATCAGTGTCTACCACATGCTCTCCTGCATCAAAACAACATAGAACATCCAATGTAGTGGCAAGAAAGATGCTCTTGCATTGTTTCTTGGCAGTAGGCACTTTCTTGTCACTTGGTGAATGTTTTGATGTCGTAATGATGGGGTAAAAATACTAAAATGGTGCAATACACAAGGCCCTGTGTAACGAAACAACCTTGTCTTGTTCATCTTTAGGCACAGACGTACTATCTATGCATTTTATTAACTTCAGTATTTTTTTTGGTGCTGACAAAACTGCTGCATCAACTGTATTTTAGAAAAAAATTAGATTGGGGAAAAAAAAGTAAAAGTGAAATAACATAACACGGGGCAATATTAAATGGGGATCTACTGTCTTGGAAGACGTGTATCTGTTGACAGGTAAATCCTTACTAGGCAACTTTATTTTTAGATGTGGGAGGAAAAGCTAGGGAAGAAGCATGATGAGAAACTATGCAAAGTAGATATGTCAAACCAAAATGTTAGATTCAAATTAGGGATTTCAGCCATACCAGTCTAGTAGTCTAACCACCACATTACTATACCACCCAAACCTATATCATATCTGCCCCCAAACATGTAATATTCAAATTTAGTATTTTCAAATATTGTCAAAATAATGTGAAGTATAAAAATAAATTTTAATATCACTCTTCATTTTATTAGTTTTTGGGCACACACACACACATCTAGAAATAAGGTTCAGAACCTTTGCCTATTTTCAGATATTTTATTGAATCTTTGTAGTTTGGTTAGTATCAAGATCAACCAAATAAAACCCAAGATTAACACATTCACTGATTTTTTAAAAAATAATTACCTTTGTCATGCAAATTATTTTTATGATTGTAGATATAAAAATCGAATAAACATGTAAAATATCAAAACTATACTTTTTTAAATGAAATAATTAACTTTAAAAAGATATGTAGTCAAATTAGCATACTCCTTTGTTACAAAGAATCTTTTCGATGGACTAGTAAACCTATTTCATGGTTCTTGTTTTTTTATACAAGTTTAACTATATAACAACTTATACAGGTAAGGTTAATCATGTGACTATTATTCAGGCGTAAGAATATTATTTTAGATGAACTATATAGAACTAATTGGATTTTATATTGTTAACTACCTTCCATCTTTAGAAGAAAGTTTGAAGTATGCTTGAAGGATTATTTATTCAGTATTTGAATAACATACAAATAAAGAATGCTTAACAACAATCAACTAACTTAGTCTTTTATGAATTATAACAAAAAGGCCATATCAAGGAGTAGATAAAGTTGCATGGTTTAGTTTTTGGTTGATACAAGGTACATTTGATGTCTACCCAGTGCCATACATGGATTCTTCTACTAGACTCTTTCCTAAATTCTATTGCTGTTGTACAAGAGAGAGAGTTTCCAGTATCATGAGCTTGAGGGCTTGCACCATGGCCACACCTGAGGTCAGAGATCAACTGCACAGATTAATCTGCTTAGTCAGCAGTGCTAACATCCTACTGTTATTCATCATCAAGTCTCACTGCTTGATACAAGATCATGAAAGAAGAAAGGATGAAAAGCTAAATTAAAAATTTTTAATTATAAGCATATTTTTTTATGGAATCCTTAAGCTATATCTCTTTTCTTTAGTTACATATGGTATTTTGGTTATCTATCATTGTGTAGGAAACGAATACATGGGGACTCGTATCTTGCTGCTGTTGCAGGTGCAGTCAAAAACTGTTGCTACTAATTGTATCTTTCCAATATTTTACATGTGAGTTTGTCTGTTTACTTCCAGCTGTTTAAACCAGTGTACCTACTGCAAAACAAAACATGCTCGAGGAGAGCTGGGAAGCTACCCACCTGAAGAAATTGTGGCTAGAGCACGGCAATCTTTTCAAGGTATCAGTGTGATTAATTCTAAAATCGCAAGGTTTCATAGTCCTTTATTCTTTTACTGTTGCCCTTAATTAATTGAAGGGATCACTGCCGCTTTGCAAACTAATGAGTTTTCCAGGTTTAATTGTTTCAGTTTTTGGATACCCTAAATCTTAAATTTAAAAAAGGAAAATACTAATGACAGTTTCCATAACAGTGTAACTGACTTTGTTAGTGTGAGAGGAAGGAAGGATCTATAAATAAGGAATAGAAATACAAAAATATTAAATATTTTGGTAATGTGGCCATTATCTGTTAAATTTAAGGAAAAACAAAAAAAGTGAACATACCTAAGCAAACCTAGATAGTTAAAATGCAATTTATGAAATATGTGCTGCAAAAAAAATTTAAATAGTTGAGTGGATCATTTTTGAAGATTTTTTTATAAAAAAAGATTGAGTAGTTGGATGTTTGAGATCATGTGAGGATCTGTCCAGGATCCTAATGTCATCTAAACAGAAGTCATGATCAGAATTAGTACAGTAGTTAGATCCAGAAGGCTAAAATTTTTTTTTCCAGATTGTCGCTCAGTTTACTATTCTCATAAACAATCAATTTTTTCCCCAACGTTTACAGCCATGCATACTGGTGTTTTACCAAAATCAACAACATGCAACAGGTAAAGGCTAAAAATTTGCTCCTTGAAACCAAACAAAGATCTAAAGCAAATTTTAATATCAAAGAATAGATACAATCTTTTAGATAAATTAACTAATCACAAATAGAAAAGAATTGACTAAATAGTTTTCTTAAATGATATTTAAAGAAACATTATTTGAGTTAAAAATACTGAAATATTGCTACAAGACTTTCTTAATTTAAAATGACATTGCTTCTAATATACAGTATTGGAAATAATTATGGAAGCACACAGAGGATCCAGGCCAAAGCATCTCTGTGAGTGTTCAACCTCTTTACTGTTCCAAATGGTTTTTCACCACATTGGCTATATGTTTGTGGTCATTGTCATTTTGGAAAATAAATCCCTACCTAATGAGATGTTACAGATGAGAGTCTACCTTTACAGACCTGTCGGTAGTCTGTATACCTTTGATTTTATGCAAATATCTGACACCCTATACTGATATGCAGCCCCAGACTTTATCAATCCACTCCCATGCTTCATTGCAACTGTTGTACACTGATGACTTCAAACAAACTAATGTTGATTATTACCAAACAGTTAAAATTTGGACTCATCTGTAAAGAGCACTTCTTTCAGGTTTGGTCATCTCAATGCTTTATTTCTGCTGCCCACTTCTGCATTGCTGTTTTGTTGCCTCCTCTCAGCAAAGGTTTTTGGGCAGATATTCATTCATTGAGACCACTTTATGCTAATTCGTATCTTACTGTTCTCAAAGAAACATTAATGCTTGTACTTGTAGCTAGGTCATTTACATGGCCTTTGTCAGTCACATAGTACAGCCTAAGATACCTTGGAAAGTTTGGGTTTTCTTCCTCGATCCTGTATATCGTCAAAAGTACCAGTTTTGCATAAAGCTGCTTCTGAAACATGAAGTTGGGCTGCAATCTGCTATATGGAGCAGCTTTCACTAGCCAAGACTTTGATTTCTATATGCTTTTCATGTGATATTTTCTTCCCAAGAGCCACAGTATTCATACACATTCATCGCACTACAATGGCATCACTGCCTATTTATAGTTCTTCTGCAGGTGTGGCATTTGCTTATTACTTGCATGACAACCATTCAAAATGTACCATATCAACACTATGGATCATTTTATTTTTACACATGAGATGTGTTTCTGTCATGTGTGATTTGCTTTTTATACCCAGTTTTTCTTGTTTCCATAGTATTTCCAATACTGTGTAAAAAAAAAAAAAAAGCAGCTATATGCATATAATACAAAATTTATTCTAAACGTGAAAAAATTTTTTTTAATTCTTAATTTATAAAGGATCTTAAAATTTCAAAAGTGCTATATTTCATGTGAACAGTTTGCTTTGAGGTAGAGAGGAAGTGGAACCATATCACTTAACTTGGCTTTGAGTAACAAACTGTGTAAACAATTAAAAAGGTCAGGCCATTCCATGGTTAGTTAAATCTTATTTTCATATTTAAAGTTATGTAATTTTTATTTAAGTGCTGTGTTGATGTATCACCTTTTCTCAAAAATGCTTTTTTTAATTATTAGGTACTAGCTTGAGTAACTGGGTTTGCTTGGGGAAAAAAAATGTTTCTATATCAGTTTTAAAAACAGAAATTTTATTTGTTTAAACACACAGTCATTGAATGAATGCAAATGGTATATTTCTTAACATTATATAAGCTGTACAATAGATTTAACTTTGTTCCATAAGTTGGCTGGGTTGATCCTGAGATACCTTCATTATAATTTGAGGCTGCTAGGTCACCTATTTGAATGAGTGCAGTGAACTAAGTGTAATCTACAAAGCTTATGGCCTTAAAGGCCAGTGTGTGTAACTTAAAACCTTTCCCAAATTCTGAAATATCTACACTCAAAATTTGGGGCCTCTAGGCATTACAGTTAAGCCTTGAAAGAGTTAACAAGCAAACACACGAGCACTCAAAAATGTGTATTAGATTATGTATATATATATACATTGTTTCACATAACCATTGTTTTACATAACTGAAAAATTGAAACAAGTGTAAAGATATTAACTGGCTAACACAATTCTTATGTAACCAGTCACATACAATTATGAATTAATTTTCTTGTGAGATTTTTAATTTTCCATTCTTGTTTTAATTTTTTTAAATTTTTGTTTAAGCAAATTGTACATATGTGTAAAATAAATTGTGTATTATAAGCACATGACCTTTGTTTGCTACAAAAATTATTTAATTTATGTAGAAAATAAGAAATGTGAAAGAGCTATCTTTTTGCAGTACTACTTTGAATTTCTGTATGAACTGCAATAATGTAAAGTTATGAACTCATTGTAGAGGGTGTTGTGGAGATCTGGCTAACATCTGAAGACCTTGGAGCCTATGGGCATGACATTGGTGTTACCTTACCAGAGTTGTTGTGGAAACTGGTAGACGTGATACCTGAGGGTGCTATGATGCGTCTTGGAATGACGAATCCTCCTTATATCTTGGAACACCTGAGTGTAATGAAACTAGTCTACTGCTCTTTTTGTATGGAAACAATCTTGAAATGTTTGATTATGGCTATGACAAATTTGAACTAGAAAGTTTAAAACGGTCAAATTGATATTTTCTGCACTCTATTTAGCATACTTAACTATCTACAGAATCAAGAGAATGGGTAAAAACTTTTTTAAAAAACTGAACTGTCAAAACTTGTATAAATATGTTTATTTTTTCATGAAAGTTATAATATTGCTAATTATGTTTTGGAATAGGTAGAAATGATTATTTTGATTGATGTAGTAAACCTTTTCATGCTAGTATACCAAACAAAAGCATATTATGGAGAACTACAAAGAAGGATAGCAGAATCTGTAGAGAATTGTAATCCATAGCTTTTTCCTTGTCAACTCTGAAAGAAAAAATGATGACAGATTTTATCTAAATACTAAGAAAATTTGTGTTGTTTACATTTCGTAATTCATTTACCCTATTGAGCAAGTGCATCAGTTTTAGATACTGAACTATGGAAATTTTAGAAATCGTAGACTTTAAGGGTGAATAGGTAAACGTAATGACCATGGATTTTGTTTTTTGAACATTTGAGCAAATGAAATATTAGAATCTTAACAAAATTTTCTTTTATTGGAAATTTCCTGAAGACCCACATTGAACTTTAATCATATCGGTGAACAGCACTTGGTTTAAAGTAGACAAGTAGTAAATTGTTATAGCTAACATAAAAACACAGTTAAAACTGAAAGTAACATTCAACAATTAATCTTCAAATACAAATTTTATTATTTTCATTTTTTCAGGAAATGGCAAAGATTTTGAATCATTGTCGAGTTTATTCTTTTCTTCATGTACCAGTTCAGTCTGCTTCAGATCTTGTTCTTGTGGACATGAAGAGAGAATATTATGTGGATGATTTCAGACAGGTGGTTGATTTTTTAAAGAAAGAGTAAGTTAGTGACTTGTGATATAACTTTGTCTTTTTCTGGTTACCACCATCTGATAATGCATACAAGCAGTTTTTTTATTATTATTATTTTCTTTATAATGCTCAGATAATAATCATGTGAAGTTTTATTAGTATCTACGCATAGTAAACTTTGATTGGATATTAACATTTTTGAAATCTCAATGGATATTGTTTCCATGGATACTGTTTTTTTTTTTTAGACTACCCTGGCCAGGGAATGTAGTGCTATGGTTATCAGCTAGAAGTATTATCCTGTGCCACAGGACTCAGTACTGTCAATTCAGCAGGGAGACTAGTAGTTTGAGTGGAAACTCATGAAGCTGGATGGTGAAGAAGAAACCAGGCCCAAGGAGGTACACCAAACTGAGCCAATCAGTTCTAGCCAGGGATTGAATTCATAGTCCTCACCCTTGGGATTCTGGCAACCTAACCATCAAGCCACTCCAGATAATACATTCTGAAACTTTGTTGGATTTTATATTTTGAAATGGTGCTCTGTCTTCGGGTTTGTTTAGAAACTATGTCTGGAGATTTGACTGGGCTGTTTTCTTTACATTTAAATATTTTTTAATTTGAGAGAGATTTTGAATGATTGATTTAATGTTGTTTTTTTTATTGCTGAAAATGTTTAAATATGGGCCACATATTTATTTATAATAATTTTCTACACATATCTCTTGAGGAACCTTCATGTGGTTTGATTTGTCGTCTAAAATATAGTTTTTTTTCTGTTTATTTATTTTTCATTTCACATACATATGGTATTTTTTGAAAAGTAGTATATAGTTGTGCAAACATTAGTGAAATAGATGGTTTCATATTTTATTTTATTTTACAAGAGTTCCTGGGATTACCATTGCAACAGACATCATTTGTGGATTTCCAACAGAAACAGAAGAGGTTAGTATGTAAATTATTTTGTTAATGTCTTTTTATTCATAATAGGTTTGATTTTAGTGAAGAATTTGGTGGCATTTACTAATATTATTTCTTACTAATTTTCAACAAAAAAAAAATTACAATAAATACACTTTTTAATTTTTTTTAACAATTAAACAAATCTATTCAGCATGTGAGTGGTCATAAAAATTTTGTATTGTATATCTGCAAATGCATTTTTTCTAATTATCAAGGCTATAATATAATTAATTTTAAATATTGTAACTATATTTTAGCCACAAGATCTCTGCTATAACAAAAGGTATCATGCAAAAAATTAATTAGTCCTGAGAATGGAATAAATTTTAAAATATCTTTTTCCACATAGTTTTACATACAAAACCTTTGAATTTTATATTTGATAACACGTCTTTGTTATAGTTATTTAGATTCACTTCACATTTGGGACCAACTCAGTCTAGAAAAATCTCATAGCATTCACTTTCTATACATTCTACAGATTTGCTTAGGGCACTTTGCTTTGCTCCCATATCGAAACATGAAAAATCTAGGAACTTTTCTTTTTTTATCTGAATACCATTCAGCCTCAGTTTGAAGGTTTCCCAAGTGTATAAACTGTCTAGTCAGCAGGACTGACACCTTCCCTTACCCACTTCTGACTGTTTCAAATTCTGAAAATTATCCCTTTTGGACTAGGCAGGTGGCATGAGTTGGAAAACCAGTCAAGAGAACACAAGCTAGGATCAGGAATACATCTAATTATATTTACTTTATTTTATTTGAAGTGACAATATTCAGTTTGTTTTAAAAAATTGTTTACAATTTTATTTTTTTAAAATTTATTTAGGATTTCCAAAGAACAATAGACTTGGTTAAAGAATACAAATTTCCAAGTCTTTTTATTAATCAGTTCTTTCCCCGACCTGGGACTCCAGCTGCCAAGCTTGTCAGAGTTCCAGCTCAGGAGGTGAGCATTTGTCTAGTAGGTTATTGTGCATTTAAATGTTTTTATTTATATATATATATATATTGTAATCCTAGTTTTGTATAATTCTAACCTAAATCTCCCATCTTAAACCTTAACCATTGTCTCTTACCCTTACCATTTTCTTTAACCCTTATCTTGAATTCTCTAACCCTAAATCTCATTACACAAAATGTGAGCATCATGTGTAAAAAAACGGAAGATCCAAAAAAAAAGCAGCAATGTTCACACAATGTACCAACTATGATACACAAGCATGAAGTGATAAAGCGTAAGTTGGAGTGATCACTCAACTATTCTATTCATTTATGTGTTGCATTGTTTTCTTGCAAACATATCATGCCAGAATATTTTATGTTGTAAAATTTTACAAAAACAAAGATACCTAAGAATAAATAGGCAGAAGCCAATAGTGTTGATGTTGATAATCTCTAGTAGAGATGGAGAAATATGGTTCTTTGTCTGATCTGGACCATGCTGCCCACATGATGTAGAAAGAACCAGTAATATCTGGTCAGTAACTGGGAAAACGTGGAGTGTTTGTTGAGTTTTTTGTGTGAAAATTGCATTCTGCGTAAATAGAAATGATGAATAAGTTGTGGAAAATTATTGCATAATGTTGACTTTCTGTATAATATAGTCGACTCTAAACCAGGACCATGAAGCTTATTCTGTATTTTTGTTAGAAACCTTGTTCTGCCTTTTGACTATAAATAAGTAATTATACTTCTCCAACAAACAATTTTATGTACTATAACTTGTTTGCTAAAGAGATATTCCAAAATGCTGCACCTTATAAGGTTTGTGAGTGAACAAGATTGGTTTTAAAGAGGATGTGTGATAAATGTTCATGCTTATTGCTTAATATTGCTTCAGTTAATTATATAAAAAAAAAGAATAACATTTGTTGTTTAGTAATTGATGGATAAATTCTGTTTCAAGGTGAAGAAGAGAACAAAGGAATTAACAGAAGTGTTTCGTTTCTATCTTCCATATGAACACAAGGTGAGATCTACATTCTGGCTTTAGAATAGAATTAATCTCAAACATGAAAACACAAACTTTTAATTAATCCATAAATGGATTTGGGAAGTAAATTTTTTTTTTTTTAATTCAAGAAAAAATAGAGTATAATTTAGTTTTAATTTAATTTTAGTTTGACAAAATAATAACAGATAAAATTTTCACAAAACAAAGTGAATTAATTAAAATAATTATCCAAATATTGCAGAGGGGTTAATTAAGAAATAAACTAATAACAATGATATATATTCAGAATTATTATTTTAATTTTTAGGGATTGTCTAAAATTAATAAGCATTTAAAAAAATATTCAGGCTTGTTTTGAAGCATGTGCATTATTCCTTTTAGATAGAAAAAAACAAATTCTTGTAAATATATTTTTATTTTTGTAGCAAATTTTATAATAATTAGATGATTGCATTTTTTAAATAGGTAACTTTTTATCTGTACAAATTTTGGAGTAGATAAAAACTGGTTATTTTTGCCAAGTGAATGTTGCTTGTTGACAAAAAAAGTAGTTCATAGTTTTAGGTGATCCCATAATAATGTAAATATTTATTTGCCTAATTTTTGGGAAAAAGTCAAATTTTAAAGATTTTTCAGTAGTTTTGTCTTTGTGCCTCTTCCCCCCTCTGTATATAAAAAAAACATTTGTATCTTTAGGTTGGAGAAAAGCAGAAAGTGCTGGTTACAGAATTATCCCATGACATGCAATATTATGTAGGGCACAATATGTTTTATGAGCAGGTAAGAATTTGTTCTCTTTTGAGTCAAAATAAGAAAATCTTCAAGTTATTGTATGTACTATGGTTAGTTTAACTCGGTGTTAAGAGCTAACTCTTACTCCTAAACTTAACAGGGTTTATGCTACAGCTAATCATGTATTTTATAATTTCTCATATCTCACATCAACACAAGAAAGACAAATTTCTATAAATTTCTTTTTATTATACATAGATATTATTATTATAGAGATACTTTCTGATATGATGATCATTGGGTGGATTTCATGGGTTGTTTTCACATCTGGTGAGAAGAATATCTAAGTGTAGGGCATTCTTGGAAGTAAAACCTTTCAGTAACACAGCAGTAATCTCAAATTTAGGCAGACTTACTGATTGATGAAATCCTGTGTAAACTTTTATGGCTTATTCACTGGTCTATGCAAGCTGTGTGTATGCTTGTGCAACTATTCAACAGAAATTATATGAAGGCATAAGAACACTCCTGAAAGACATTACTGGCCTGTAATTTTGGTGTTTACATAATTTATAGAATTAGTTTTGGCTTTTCCAATCACCTTGTTTGTATTAATTTCTTAATAAAGTGATGGGAAAAGTCTAAACTTACTCTATAATTTTTGTTACTAGCAGATCCTGTTGAACAAACCTACAGATATGTGAGACATATTGGGACAAGCTGGAGAGGTTATTGGACAAACAACAACAAGAGGAAAAACCTAAACATGTTGTGTTTCAATTGAGCAATGTCTCCATCCATTTTATAATAAATCTCCTTAAGTCTCAAAGTAGTTTTTTAGATTTTATTTTTTTAATTTAGTTTTACCTTAGTATAAGGAAGGCAGTAGCTTTGAATTATTTAAAAGCTGTAGTTTAATGATTACAAAAACATTGGTTTAAAAATTAATTCTAATAATACAGTGGTAGGAAAAGTTCTGATAAATTCTTCATTTTCTGTTTTCTTTTTTTTTTTTAGGTTTTCATTAACAGCTTTCCTCCTTAACAAAAAGTTAAAAATATTAACCATTGTTTATTCATGGGAATGGCTTAGTTTGCCAAACCTACCTGGCATGGTTTATTTTTGTCTGACTTCCCAAGTTGGCTGCAAAGATTTCCTTCCGCATCTAAAAGTATCAAATCTACTAAAGCTTTTAAATAATTCAAAATTATTCTCTTCTTTTTTACTTATTATACAGAAGGTATAGAAACTTACTTGCTTAGTATTGTGATTTTGCAGAATATCAAGGCCTCATACCCTACTGTAACACCAGATTTCTTTTGGTGATCTCCAGTGATTTGAATGTACTTTCAACTTATAAATATCACATGAAGACTAAAAATATATTTTTTTCTCAAGGTGCTCGTTCCAAAAAAGAAAGAACTTTTGGGAAAGTCTGTTGAAGTGGAAATAACAGCTACTGGGAAACACTATATGATGGGGAAATTGTTGGAAAAACAACCAGCAGAAAGACCTCATGTCCCCTTGCCTTTGGAAAAAGGAAAAATATCTGGTTTAAATTTAGTTTTACAGGTAGTTCTGTTTGTTTGTTTGTTTCAATTTTACAAATAGTTTTACTATTTTTTCCTCCAGCATATTTACTTTGTCAGCCAATAAAATAATTAATGCACATAAAAATGGATATTTTAATGTCATATGCAACAAATACTCTTTTTCACATGTATATTTTGTTTAGTAGACATAGATGCGTACAACTGTATGCACCAGTAAATTGACTAATTTATGTTTGAAGTATGGAATATTTTATTGTTGGTGAGTCTACAATTATTGCTACCAATAGGTATATATATATATATATGTGTGTGTGTGTGTTTGTGTGTAATGTTTTAATATTTTGACTAATTAAATGCATCAAGACCTGAAATCATTATCTATAAATGTTCAGCATATTTTGTTTACATCACAATTTATCAGATCATTTATATATCTCAGCATTATGATACTTAGTAGTGCTGTCTTCCTTGTAAAGGAAGGGCAAAATGATTGATTAGTAATTGCTTTATCTAGGCCAATACATAATGTTCACTAGCCATTTTTCTTGGCCATGTTCAACCTGTTTGCAGCAGAGGCACAGGGGGAGTTGAACCCACATTGCCTACAAGCCATCCAGATATCAAATTCACTAACAGTAGTTAAACATAAAATGAATTTTGCTACTTAAAATTGGAGACAAACTGATGAGAATTTTCATTTATTTGTTAAATTTTAAAGTTATCTCTCATTTCAAGTGATAGGAAGCTAATCATTAATATCAGCACTCAAGTGAAATTAGTTTTAAAATCTCTGAATGTAAAATGACTTTTTATAGCTTTAATTATTTTACATATATTTTTGAGAGCATGATTAAAACAAAAATAAAATTTCTATATAAATGAGTGGGCTTGTTTGGTGCTTTTTTCAAAGCAATCTCTGAGTTGAAAAAGGAGTTTTTCTTCTGTATATTTTGTCAGAAAGAAATTATTCATTTTTAATTTTATTTTCAGACAAACAGAATCCCAAGCAAGGACTGGCTTATATTGACAGTATCTTTCATTTTTCTGGCCATTGTTCTAATGGCAAGGATATATATATCACACTTTTCTTCCAAAAAAATAAAGTTGTAACATTGATTTAATGTGAAAAATAAAAAAAATATAAAAAGCTTTTATTTTGTTATGAACCCTTATTGAAATAAACTGTGGTGAAAATAAATGCAGATGACCTGTTGTCCAGATTTTTTTCTAAATTTATTAAGGATGGCTTAGGTATTTTTGTAATATTTTATTACAAGAATTTAACAGGATTTTATACTTTTTTAAAAACTAAGCATTACACTTGGCCTAAGATATTTTATATATATTTCAGTGATGATTAACTGTTGCAAAGACATCCACAATTTGATTTTGTTGACTTACACTTTGTTGTTAGCAGCAAAAATCTTGACAGCATACAGTCTATGCCAGCAATGTTTTTCTCTTAATAAAAACAACAAAAAACTGGAAATTTTTAAATTATGATCAAAGAACTATAATTCCTTGAAATCTTCTCTTTCACATTCCAATTAAGCAACTAAATTAAAATTATTAGTAATGATGACTGTGATACATAATTCGGTCAATGGTAAATTATTGAGATTCATCATTATCTCTAAAGAGTAAAATATTTGAGATAACAAATTTGGGCAAGACTGCCATTTGTTAAGTATTTGCAACTGGCAAGAAGCAACATTCTCAAGAGTTAAAGGATAAGTTACCATTTTGGCTTATTTGTCTTATAGATACTGTCATTGATGATACTTTATCTTCTATAATATTAATTATTCTTGCTTCTGACAAAACAGAGAAAATGAAATCTTTATTGTGTAACTAAAAACATTGTATAATGAAAAATGTGGGAAACAATATATTTAAATAATGTTGGGGTGATACCTCTGAAAATAGTTCTATTTTCCTCACTAAAGCAGTTTTCTCAGTGTCTGCACTAGTACTGCTCTGAAATTTAATTAAAAAACTATACAGAAAAAAGTAACGCAAAGACTATTTTAATTGCATATTCTAATTAAAGAAAAATAAACGTTCCTATTTTTTGTTTCGTTAATATTAAAACCAGTTAGCGATAGTAATTAAATTGAATAATAAAATCTACCATTATTTCAGATTAACTGAATACAATTCACCAGAGTAAGAGATGATCATTTATTTAAAATTCATTCAGATGATAAATAGTGACCTGCAAAATTAAGATTTGATTTCATATTTTAACTACATTTGTATTTACTGTTTTGAGAAGTAAAACAGTTTTTAAAAAAATTAAAATTAAAATATTTCTCAAGAGCTTAAGCATTTGAATTTTTTTGAGGAATCGACGTAGTTTTCTCCCTTGGTTCCCCAACTTTTTATTTGCAGTGAAAGTTGCGCTAATTAATAATATAATCTTTAAGGAATTCTTGTCCAATTTTAATGATAATAATAATAATAATTGGTATTATTATTATTCTCGTGTTAACAGTTATAACAAACCATTGTGCGGTAAACGGATTCGATAATTGGAAAAACACCGCGTCTGTTTCGCTTTCATGTTGGGATGGGATTCGATGGAATCTTGAGTGAAATGGACGGTGTCGTTGAGAATAAGATTGGTGGTAGCGATCTTATATCGCCTTTTTACTAGCAGCATTTGGTATTCGACTGTGTTACAACGGAAAAAAAAAACACAAAAGCGAGGTATTAGATGAAATGATGCGTTCCCACCCTGAGGGTCCGACTGGTCCCGGTATCCGTTCAGTGTCCTTGTTTCGGCATCTGCTATTCTCTAAAACAGTCTCGTTACTTCAGATCCGCCTGTTTCGTAACTAAGCTTGAAAACCTATCCTACAAGCGTCGTCCCCGCCCTCTCCCACCAAGCCGACAGACCGCGGTGGTCGTTCTCCGTCCCGGCGGCCATGGCTGTCGTTTACAGGGACCGCCATGGGTGGGTCGTCGACCACCAACAGGCTGTCCGTGACATCTACAAAGACTGCAAGCCCCAAAGAGCCAGCGCCGAGCAGGGGGCTGCTGCATCTCCGAAGCCGTTGTCGTACTTTTACAGGAAGGAACTATTCGCCATCCACCATCCGTTTCGAATGGACAGCCAGTTCGAAAGGCTTCGCAGCATCTCAAAGAGCCCGCAGCAGGAACCGAGGAGGAGAAAGGTCAGTGGGAACAACACACTGACGGGTGTAAAAATAACTCCACACAAAGGATAACATATACTGTACCCCTGTTCTGCTTTAGGGAGATCCTTCTTGACTTCTCACTGGGAGCAGAGTTATTTCAGGTCTTTTCCAAAGTCTATTTCGGTTAAAGAAAGAGCTGTTTGTGCAAAATTCTTCTCCATCTCTCTCTCATAGTTACTCCCCTTTGACCACATTAGCACGTGATCAGCCAGCTTGTACACACTCACACAAATCTATTAGTGAGTGTTCTAAAATGAGTTTTTTCCCTAGTAAATATAAAGTTTATGAAGACAAACTCTTTTAAACAGTACTGTTACTGCTT
This sequence comes from Nautilus pompilius, assembly GCA_018389105.1. Classification (NCBI taxonomy): domain Eukaryota; kingdom Metazoa; phylum Mollusca; class Cephalopoda; order Nautilida; family Nautilidae; genus Nautilus; species Nautilus pompilius. The sequence goes on along the minus strand of JACATO010000130.1, from coordinate 1,021,238 downwards.
GGTTTCTAGAATCTATTTTCTGACGTTCAGTTTGTTAATTTTAGTATTATAATATATACACACATATATTCTAGAAAAAAAGAAAACTCAATGATGGAGAAAGAAAGGCGCTGGAATATCATAATAGGGTAAGTAAATGATAAGCAAAGCAGAGAAAAACAAACCGTGCCTTATTTTGTATTGTATAAGTGTTCTAACCGAAAGCAGACAACCGATTGATCTGTTAAACATAAGTGAATGTTGGGCACTCTTCCAAAACATACTCCTCAACTTAGTAATTCTAGACCATTGAAACCTTCAGAATATTGTTTTAGATGATACACGAGAAACAAAATTATTTAAGCATTGCATTAATCCTGACAGAACTACAATTAGTTTGGGTGAAAGAACAGAGCGGTAAAATTCTAGACCATTGAAACCTTAAGAATATTGTTTAGCAAAAGAAGTGTATAGATGATACACGAGAAACAAAATTATTTAAACATTGCATTAATCCTGACAGAACTACAATTAGTTTGGGTGAAAGAACAGAGCGGTAAAATTCTAGACCATTGAAACCTTAAGAATATTGTTTAGCAAAAGAAGTGTATAGATGATACACGAGAAACAAAATTATTTAAACATTGCATTAATCCTGACAGAACTACAATTAGTTTGGGTGAAAGAACAGAGCGGCAAAATTCTAGACCATTGAAACCTTAAGAATATTGTTTAGCAAAAGAAGTGTATAGATGATACACGAGAAACAAAATTATTTAAACATTGCATTAATCCTGACAGAACTACAATTAGTTTGGGTGAAAGAACAAAGCGTTAAAATTCTAGACCATTGAAACCTTAAGAATATTGTTTAGCAAAAGAAGTGTATAGATGATACACGAGAAACAAAATTATTTAAACATTGCATTAATCCTGACAGAACTACAATTAGTTTGGGTGAAAGAACAAAGCGTTAAAATTCTAGACCATTGAAACCTTAAGAATATTGTTTAGCAAAAGAAGTGTATAGATGATACACGAGAAACAAAATTATTTAAACATTGCATTAATCCTGACAGAACTACAATTAGTTTGGGTGAAAGAACAGAGCGGCAAAATTCTAGACCATTGAAACCTTAAGAATATTGTTTAGCAAAAGAAGTGTATAGATGATACACGAGAAACAAAATTATTTAAACATTGCATTAATCCTGACAGAACTACAATTAGTTTGGGTGAAAGAACAGAGCGGCAAAATTCTAGACCATTGAAACCTTAAGAATATTGTTTAGCAAAAGAAGTGTATAGATGATACACGAGAAACAAAATTATTTAAACATTGCATTAATCCTGACAGAACTACAATTAGTTTGGGTGAAAGAACAGAGCGGTAATAAAATATACAGTGTATGTTCTAAAGTTCATAGATTTATCAACTGATGTTCTAGAGTAAATTTTAGCAGATATTTTTTTGAGTGTGATTAAGATTCAAGAAAAAAATAAGTTTCCACAGAGTTTCTAATGAGGAAACTTCATTATTACATCACAAAAGCCAGTAACATTACTTTCTTGATATTTTTTTGTCACTGATAATTAAGTGAGCAAGGAATTTTATTTTTTTTGCCTTACTAGTAAACATGAGTTTAGATGTAAATATTCTGGTATGCAGTGGGTTAAGGTTTGAAAACCATTGGAAAGCTAAGTGACTATGTTGGAATGGGTTTTTTAATTCTGAAACCATAACTAGTGGCCATAATTGTTGGATTCACCCATATTTTATAGATGATTAAGTTATTCATGCATATAGTAATCACAGGTACGTTGGCTTTCAAAATTATAAGTATACCATATGGAAGCATTGTTATTTTTCCCTTTCAACACTTTATTGTTAATTAAATGCATTATTTTAGAAAAAGGAGCACTTAAAATATTATCAATTATGCTCTTGTTATAATTTTAAGCTTTTATCATATTATCAATTATGCTCGTGTTATAATTTTAAGCTTTTATCATCAGAATAGTCTCCTTTTTAAATAACTATGGTATGAATTTTGGGCATCCTATTCTAAAACTTTAATATTGCCTTGTAAATAACTCTATTCTTCTCAACAATTCCAAAGCTGATTGATATTAGTTAGACTCTTTTCCTTGACTTTGCTTAGAACTAAATATTTCAAACTTAACACTCCTAGAAATTTTGTGTAATTAATGGAATTTCTAGTAATTACATATGTTCACTGAAATGGAGCTCTGATAATTCCACATAATTACTGAGAAGATTAATTGGATGCCTGATATACAGGGTGTCCGTAAAGTTACTATACAGTCTTACCAGTTTACGATCACGTCCCAATTGAACCAGCCTGGAATAACTGTCTGGGCAGGAATATCGTCTGATGGAATTGTGGGTCCACAGTTCTTCGACGGAACTGTTACAGGAGAAAGGTACCTGGACAAACTGAGAAATGTCATCGTACCGGCATTGAAACAACGACCAGTAACTTGTAAGACTGTATAGTAACTTTACGGACACCCTGTAGATATATCATTACTGATAATAGACATGGTTATAAAAATAAGAAAATTATTTATTTTTTAATACTCATTTTATTGTAGACTAAGAATAACATACAAGAACATCAGAATAATTATGATTATAATGTGATATCATACTTAGTATCGTAGATAATAGATATTACAGAACAATCATAACTTAACATAATCTGTATTTAACATATGGTCAATTACATTAACAAAGCCTTGACCACCACATGCAGGCTGCGAGCTGACAGTTTTACAGAGGGGCATAAGTTTACCTGTCTTGACTGAAGACCTGTTAAGGGGGGGACATGTTGATCTGACTCTGGAAATGCTTCACTTGGAGAATTCCTGCATTAACAGTGGTGGTGTAATCTGTTTCTAAGTCTCTGTCAAGGATCAGGATATTTTATGTTTTAGCCCTGCTCTGATCCATTTGGAACAGGCATTGCTACATTGCTTTTAAGATTCCACTTTGAGTTTTGGACATGCTCTCTTCACCACATATTCCATGTGGAAAAATATGAGCTGTCTGGGCCTCTTTTCTTTGCTATATGATCAGAGCCTTCTTGCTTGAACTACAGGAGTGAGGGTAGGTAAAAAGTGGCTAGAACTGCTGGCACAGGGTTGAGCTGTGGTTGGGATAATAAGGTAGATGACAGGAAGTATTGTAGTTGAAGATGATAATTCAGTATGGACTTGAAGTAGATACTGCAGCTGATGAAGGCTGATCATCTTGGTCATATGAAGGAGGGACAGAGAGAGAGCAGAAAGCATATACTCAGTCTCAAGTCTAGTTCCAACTTCACTAGACAAAGAAGACATCAAGCTAATATGTGCCTCATTATCAAAAATGGCCATGTATGGAGACCACTTTATTACTGAGTGGTGAGCAGTGTTTTTCTGGAACTGAATGAATATGATTTTGTCTAATCCAGTCCAGTCATAGGTTTCTTTATCAGTAACCCAAGTGATCAACATGCATCTTTTGGGAGGTGCAGTAGTCCAGTGGCTAGTTACAGGCTTGCTCTAGTTTCTTTCTCTGGTGAGAGCTTGGTCTGGTGTGCCTTGCTGATATGTTTTATTCTTGCTCTCTTTCACCAGCCATTTCTGTGGGTTTCCTTTCATAATAGGGATTTTTCTGTCAATGTTAAAAGTGTCATGGTGCAAGATTGGCAATACTTTGTAAGTAGATAACTACAGCACTGTCTTCCCTCAACTTGGTTGACTAACTTTGTAAATACTGAGTCATGTTGAAGGCAGCTGTTTGAAATTGTGATGATGCAGGAAGTAAACTGTTGTCAGTTGGCAAAACTGCAGGTTCACCAAAGAGGAAGCTATTATTTTTCTATTCATGCCAGGTGTAGCCATGTAGCCTCAATACTTAAGAGCCTATTATGGATCAGTAGTAAAGAAAACAATGCTGGTTAACTGACTGACAAGTGAGGTTATGTAACAAGTGTAACTATGAAAGATTTCAGTAATTGAGAGAAATTCTTAGGAGTGTCAGAGATTACACAAAATTACTGAAACATTTTTCATTAATTTACTAGTTTCACATTCTTACCGTAACATATAGAGATGAAACCTTGACTATTTATTTTTAAAATGTATTTCACAAAATCATAATAAGCTCAGCATAAATAATGACTATTTGAGTTATCTTCCAGCAACTGATACTATGTTTCCCTTAGTTCAGCACCAGGAAAATATATATCTGTCTATAGATTACACACTCAAATTTTGTAGGTGAATAGGCAAACAGCCACATGCAGTGAGTACCAGGTATAAAACATATGGCTTATAGAAATACATTTTTAAACAAAAATATAATCAATGAAACATCATCTAAAGTGTAACTAGAAGTTAAAAGCAAATATTTTATAAGAAAAGTGCCAGCAGGAAAATACATAGAGCGGTTATATCTGATGATTATTTACACTATGCTTTAAAATCCTATGGTTTTCTTTTTTATGGATTGTGATGTAATCTATGAATGAATGTTTGATCAATGTAACTTCTTGTTGCCTTCATTGTCTTTCTTTTCCATTAAGGATTATTTTTAGTCATTGTTTTGTGGATTGCAGAACTGAAATTTCTTTTACTTAAATTGACTGGCCATTTTATGAGGACCTAATAAGGATTGGACCACCTTTTGCTCGAATAACAGCTATGACACAACATGGCATAGAATCCAAAAAGCACTGGAAGGTGTCTTGAAGATATTTTTACATCCATTAATTAATATTATACATAATGTATGGAGTGAGGAAGCTTGTGATAATAAATGTATCTTTCAAGTTTATTGCACAGATGCTCAATTTGTTTGAGATCTGATGACTGCACTGGCCAAGGGAGACGCACGAAATCTTTGTCATGTTCTTCAAACCATGAATGCACAATATGGCCATGGTGAATGGGAGCATTGTTATCTTGGAAGAAGCCATCCAAATCAGGGTACCATAAAGCATCGATGGATGCACTTGATTGGAAATGATGCTGGGGTAACCTTTGGCATTAATTATGCCTTCTAAAGAGGCCAAGAGATCTAAGATATGCCAGCAAAACATGCCCCTGGATAGCTGGAACCACACAAAAGGGGTTAAGTGATTCATGTGGCTTTTTTCAAATCTGTCTTCTCCCATCTGTGCAAAATGATAGTTTATTTGTAGCAGCATTTTTTTTCAAGTTGTGGTTTGATATGGGTGTGGATTGCCTTGCATTGAATGTGTCTGTCAGTTGGTTTATTATTTGGTGACAGTTGGTCTTTACTATCCTGCCTAACTGCTTTTTTCTTTTTGTTATTATATGTCTATAACTACAAATCTTCCTCATAGCAGTCATTTTTCTCACTTTTTTCTGTTGCTGATAAACTTGATTAACCAATGTCTTGAAGCAGCCTACCATTGATACTGTCTTGGCCTCTGTGGCACCTACTAGATGTGCACCCATTATTATGCCTCTTTTAAATGTTGTGACTTTGCTTCTCCCTATATCTCTTAGATTGACTGCAAATTTGCTTGTCCAAGACACAAAGTGCTGCAGAGATCATCTGTCTTATATATAATCAGCCTAATTTGCATCTGCAGCTCAGGTCGGGCCAGAGTCTAAAAGGGTACATAAGTTATAATAAACTGTCCAGCCAGTGTATATTTATTGATTTTAAAGGTACCAGGAGGTGAACAGACAAATTGTGCTATTGAAATCATGAGCATTGATTATCTATATGTCACCTTGGTAAGAAAAACACTAGCTGTTTTCTAGGGAGTGCATAATTTCCCAGCTGCTGTTCTATTACTTGCTATTGTAACATTAATGAAATGTTGAGTAAAACAAAACAGTAATATACAACAAAGTAGAGGATGCAACTGAGTGTGGAGGGGATCTGGAGATGTGGGTTTTATGCTAGAGTATTTAATGGAAGACAACAGTACTGGAGGAAATCAAAACAAAATGAAATGGTGCTTAGAACAGCACCAGCTAACATTGGCACAGAACAAAGCCTACCTATGTTAAACAGCAACTAAAACATGGCTTTCTGGTTACCACTAGACAGATAGTTAATAAACAGATGAACTAACGAAAATTAGATATGTTACAAATAAAAAAGGAGAAAATTAGACACATTGTATGTTTTGTATTAATTAATAAAATCAGCAGAAAATAGGCTCTTTGCAAAATTGGAATCAAACAGTTGCACTTTGAATAAATTTGCCACACAGCACACTACTATTATGGAAATTACAATGTTCCACCTGAGCTTTAAAAAAGAGACAGTGAAGGAGATAGAAGTGGGTGTTTTCGTTATTTAGTTCTTAGCCTTATTTGAATTTGTCACTCACTCATTTGTGTAGTGTTTACTTTCACTAGCTCCAGCTGTTTTGCTGTTATTTTAATTCTTTAATTTCACATCTGTCACTCGCTGGTAAAACCCATCAAAGATAAACAATTGATTGCTTGCTTTAGTCATTAGGTTTGATCCTGGGTGGGGGTTGGAGGTAATTGATGCTGATGAGGGCCAAAAGCCTCAAACAGCTGTACAGCCCTCTGGACACTGACATTCACCTTGACTCTCAATCCCAATAAGGATGGGCTCCTCCCCCAGGTTGTAAAATACCCTACACCTTGAGGTGCCCCAATGACCTATGGGTTATGGGACAAGTGAAGTGAAGACTGGTGTAAACATTTTCGTTAAAATAGTAAAGCAAATAAAAGCAGATTAAGTTTGGACATCCTGGTTTATTATCAGGTTTCAAAAAATTAGATGCTAAGAAGGTAATATGATATTAGGTTTGAAGTTATCAGCATGAAGCAAAAGTTACAGGGATTCCTTTTACAGCACTTCATCAGGGCAATATAGAAAAAAATAGAAGAGGGATGCAAAGGCCAAAAAAAACCAAACAGTTCAATACTAGTTTTAATTGTGATTAATTATTTACAGTCTATATAAATGTATCTTTTGCTGTTCATATATCACATTTTTAAAGAATGTTCTATTTATTTGTAGTTTGAATTTTAAAAATGTTTTTGCAAGAATTAGCAATTCCTTTTAATGTAGTAATAAAAAAAATAGTTAATTTTGAGCAAAGTCGGGGTGTCCTGACGAGCTATGGGTTGTGAAGAAGATAGAATATTAACTACAGCTCTGTGTAAGTTTGAGAAACAGCATTCCACGCCTCAGGCACAGTGATTTTTTTAAATGTCGTCTTCATTTTATTTTTGTATTTTGGGTAGTTTGACTTTATGCAATTGATATTAAAAGTTAGTTTTGACACTAATGATTTTCTTCAGGTCTACATATTATTATTAGTAGTAGTAATAATAAGTTATGACTTCTATATTAGTGCAGCTAAGAGCCAGGTTTGGGTCTTCTAAAATGTTGTTGTTTGCTTATCCCTGAAGTTGCCAGAGATAATGACTATTTCAGATAGGGAGTAATTGTCTTTTTAAACTCCTGTGGTAAGGATCAATGTCAGAAGGCTGCCAGCTAAAAATGGGACATTGCTAGCAGCTGACTTTGTGAGGGATTTTATTCTCATAGAGTACACCAAAGAGTTGGCATCTGTCTGGACAAGAGTTGTCAACTATGCAATGTTTTAGTAAAGACATTTAGTTTGTAATTTTTTATGCCTTTTAATAATTTTGATTGATTAATCTAATATGAATAAGTAGCATTTAGCTGATTTTCTATGCCATTATCTATTGATAAGTCAAATTTAGAATAACTGATATGTGGGTTTATTCATGAACTTGCATAATATATCTTACAAATTATTTATTTAGCAAAATGTCACAAACATGTTAATGGATTCTCCACACTATTTTCTTTCTTTGAACTCCTGTTATTTATATTCCAAAAACAATAGCACCAAACAGAACATACTATCTTTTCTTAACAATTTTCATTTTTGTTGAAAATATCAAGGGGCTGGAAGGTGAAACACCATTACCTATTATGTTTCTATTGCTCGCTTATGTCACAAGTAGATTTCTTCTATTTTTTTTGCTTTTGCTTTAAAAGTGGTGAAGCCCACTGTTTAGTAGGTTATAATTTGTTAGTGTGAGCCTTGAAAGTTTAATACAATTTGATTGGTGGTGGTTCACTAATTGTTACATCAACTGCACACACAAGGAAAAAAAATAAAGAGAAGTTTTAAGCTATCTGCCCCTTGACCTTTTGTTTCTGTCTGAATCTTTTTTTTTCTCCTTTTACTCCTTTACCTGGTTCATTAACTAGCTTTTTTGGTTTAAAGTGCTGCAACCTGTGATGTGTGCAGTTTGATGAAGGATAAACGACATTATGCTATATAAATGGTAGGCAGAACCTGGAAACTTTGTTCCATGTGCTTGTAGTCAATATTGAATAAGCAGGTGGCTTGATGAACTTTCATAGACAGTGCAGCAGACTTTATAAATAATATATTCGTCACTAGTTCCCATAATGATAACTGGAAGAGTTAGCATACCTTTCATTTTTTTTATACAACAATAAGAACTTGAACTTCTAGAAAGCTGGCTAAATATTTTGAAACCATTAACTGATGTCATGATTTGATAGGTCAAATATACCTATAAAAATTCACAGTGAACGTTTGCCACTTTCTGACAGACATTAAATTATTGAAACAGTTATTACATCTGGCATAAACAAGACAACAATACCAGAACTTTAAATCACCAGTGGGGTTATATATAATTTGAGGAAAGTATTCATATGAAACACTTGTTTCTATTCTTTTTTTGGTAATAGAAATTGCAGACAACTATTTTTATAGGGTTCGATAAAACAGTATTCATTTTATTGTCATTCCCTTAAATGTTAGTATTGACCGGTAGTTAAGAACTACCCTTCATAGAGGTTGTTTGTCATCAGTTCTTTGGTGTTTTTTTATTATGACAGTGATCTGTTTACCTCTCTATGAAGGTTATCTGTCATCGCTGTCATCAAGAACCCTAAGGAACTGATGACAAATGGCCTTCATAAACAGAAGGGGTTCTCTTGATCACATCAACTCTACAAGAATCATCTGCCTGTAAAGGCCATTATCATTTTGCAGAAATCACTCTAACTGCCATTTCTGGACCTAAGGCTAATCTCTCTCATTCTAACTAACTTCATCTGTAAGTGCATTCTTGCCCCAAAATGCTGCACCTGGTGCACCACTAACAAAATGAAAACTACTAAGATTGAGGCAACTTAGTTGAAGAATATCTCTCAGTTTGTTGGATTAGATTTAGCTATCCTAGCTTGAGATATGCGCATGCAGTTGGTAATACCTGCAGAAATGTAGCTGTTATGATCACGAGAATCATCTGTCTCTCATATATTTATTTCTTTAGTCTTTTCTCTTTAAAGCAAGTAAATAACTAGTTCTTAAGTATCTGGACATATTTAAATTTATTCAAATCTTTTATTATTTTACTGAGAGAAATTTAAATTATGATAATATGCTTCTATGAAAGTATTTCTTTTTTTCAGTCTTGGAAATATCACCACCTCACATTCCTAGAAAACATTAATTAATTTTTATTTTAAAAACCTGTTATGTTCGAAGTTCAGCTAAAACCACAAGTTTGGACACAGAAATGTTTTGCATTTTTCAGCATTTCTGCAACTGACATAAAACTTAATTTTATACTTTGGTCAGGAGAGAGTTAATAAATTATATAAATAACTGTATGTTAGTAGTTAAAGGGAAAAGTTATTTGTTAAATTTTTCTGCTTAATTATAAAAGTAATTACTTTGATTTATGAGCAGATATTAAATACTGTTATCTTTATTTAACAAGGTCTTTTTGTACAATTATCAACATTAATATCAAACAACCAGTTGTGTCAGCTAATTATCATGATATTTGACATCAGCTTTGAAGTTCATTCTGTTTTGATGGCTGAAAAGTTTCTTGGTGCAGAATTATCATCATGAGTTTAAAAACAAAACCAAAAAAATAACATGTTAACATATGTGCAGACATATCAGGTGTCTGTATAAATATAAACCAGAAAAGAAATTTGTAAATTAAGGGGAAATATATTATCTCTAATTTGTTGGTGAGAATGATCACTTTTATTTTTATGATAGTAATTTAAGAACCTTATTGTATTTGAACATAACATACAGGGTGTCCGTAAAGTTACTATACAGTCTTACAAGTTACTATACAGTTTAGAATTTGTTTGCCTTGATTGTTACAGTCTTTTCGGATGTAACACATGTATTTTCTGAGATTTTGATAAACATAAAGGTGTTATTTCTTTTGTTACAAATAAATATTTTAATACAATATCTTACTGTACTGCATGGTGTCTGTATAGTAACTTGTAAGACTGTATAGTAACTTTACGGACACCCTGTATATTGATTTAAAATAAACAAAAAGCTCACATTTATCTGCTCACTGCTTGATGAGCTGAATATTTTCTTTCTAAAAGAAAAAAAGATGTTATAGTCTAATGATTATTCTCTAAAGTAGGATTATTGAAAGCTCTTTATCAAACAGAGGTAGGTTAGAGTTTTCTGTACTTAATAAATTAATGCCATGTCCTGTCAACAAATTGGATGAATAGTATTATTTTTAAAGTACCAAATTAAATTTTGTTCAGTTTATTTAACAAAAACCAAACATGATTAAATTTGTTGCCTAGCTTTCTTTCTCTGTTATTTCAAATATGTAAATTACAAGAAGTACATTTTAAATAGTTTTTTTTTGTTAATTGTATCTGTCTTCTAAAAAATATTTACATGTTCATTATTTAGCCAAGTTTTATTTAAGTTACATTTTGTTTATCTTTATCTCATTTTTTATTATTTTATCTGCTTTTCTGTAGAATTTTAAATGTTTTGATATTATTAAGCATTTATTAGTTTGAAGTTAAAATAATTTTATTACCATTTTGAGAAAATTTTTGTTATTTTTTATACGTAGTATTTTCAAAGGAAACTGGCAGAAATAGTATTGTCATAACGGTATCTGGTCTCCGACTATTTTAATTGATGAAGATCATAATACAATGTTCTAATTTTAATATTATATGAATTTTTTTCTTCTTAAAGTTCCTTTAATCATTAAAAAAACAAAAAAGTGCTCATTTGTTTATCTGTTACTGGGTCTGTTGAGAATTGTTCACATTTATTTTTATCGAAATATGAAGCATTTATATTAAGTTCTGATATTTTTATGACAATTTTGATAAACCATAATTTTAAGAAGTCTTATAGTAACGATGCTGGTAGAAGGAAATTGTATTGTTGATGCTTTATAAATTTAAAAATAACATTTTATTAGAATGAAAAACTTGGCTTATTCAAAAATTATTTATGTAAATTTACATCATTTATCAAGTAACTCATTGATTTGAGCCATTTTAAGATATCTGGCAAGGTTTATTTATGGTTCATGGTGAATATTTTGAAAGCTATCTGAAAAAGTATCTTTGACTGGGTCCAGGTGAACTAAGCGTGGAAATGAAATATGTGGGGGTTGCATATTGCAGGCAAGTTCATTTTCGGCCCTAAGAGGTTAATATTTATTAATTTGTACAGTTTATAAAAAAGCTACTACTTTTGTGAATCCATTAGAAAGAAATTAGAGTGTCATTCTGAAATTGAAAGATTTCTAGTCAGATCTTAAACATGATATTAAATGGAATTGTTCCAGAGCAGTGTTCCCCAACCCTTTATCTGCTATGCACCCCTTACCAGAAACGGCTAAATCACCCACACCCATCCTCCAACACCAAACAAGAGATGGATATTTTGTATTTTGTTGAAAACTTTTATTAACACACTGATATACATTGCATTTTGAGGATAACTGCTTAGAATTTAATTCAATGAGAACCCTGCGCTTGATGACATCCGACTAGAAACGATATATGTGGTTCCAGTTTAGTCAGCTTCAGTTGTAGGTCACCCCGATCACAAATGTCCAACCTATTTTGCTTCTTGGTCAAAATGTCCACGACGGCTGTGAATCCACATTCTACTAAATAGGATGTGGAAAAGGAAACAGCATCTTTCTTGCGGCTTTTGACATCTCTGGATAGTTCTCAGAAGCTTCGTCAGTCAACCACATCATTAATTTTATTCATTTTATGAACAACTTCATAGACTCATTGTGCTGCATTTCTGCCAGTTCCTCTCGGTAACACCTAACAACGTCATCAAGTTGATAGAGAAATGGTTGTCATCCAGTCCGGAAACTCCATCGCTTGCAAATCTGCAAACTGGACCTTGAATTCAGTGATCAGTGAGGCAACATGGTCACATATTACTGTCAAAACACGGCTGTTGATTGGACAGTGCAGAAAATGGCTGAAATTGGTGAAATCCTTCCTGCCCAGATCTCCTCGCCACAGTTCTAACTTGGACACAAAGCCAAAAATCTTGCACTTTGACCCAATGATGGTCTTTTTAGCGCCTTGAAGATTGCAGGTCAAAGTATTCAGTTTGTCAAAAATGTCCATGAGATAAAGTGTCATAGCCATCGCATCTTCACCATGCAATGGTTCAATAATTTTGAGATCCCCGCAAAACTCAAAAATGGCGTCATAAAGATCGACAAATCGCTCCAGGCATGGTCCTTTTGAAAGCCAGCATACTTGAGTGTGGGAAAGCAACCTTACAAACTTCTCCTCTGCATCTTTGCAAAATGCTTTGAAAAGTCTTTCTGTTTTCGGGTTTGCTTTAACGTGGTTTATTACTTTGATGATCGCCGTCATAATCACACAGAGCTCAGGGGAGAGACTTTTGGCGATGTTTGCTCGTGATGTATGATAAAGCAGGGTTGTCTCTCTTCAGTAACTGGAGGAACCCATTCCTCTTCCCCATCATTGACGGTGCTCCATCAGCAGCACATGAGACTATGTTAGCAATGGGAATGTCATGGTCATTAAAAAACTTCATGAACAGCTGGTATATGTCCTGTGCAGTCGTAGTTGTCTCAAGTGACTGACAGAACAGCATCTCTTCACTGAAATCAGCTGCCTCTATGTAGTGAACGTAGGCGAGAAGAATACTCTGACTGTCCCTCACCGTTGACTTGTCCAGCTGAATGATAAATGGAAGCTGATCCACCACATATGAGGTCATCTCATCGATTCTGCGCTGGACGGTGTTGTTGCTAAGAAGTATAATCGACACAGGATCATCCAATCTTTGCAGTACAGTTTTTGTGAACACAGGCAGCGCAGGTATGATTAAATCCTTGCCAATTGCGTGAGCATTTCCACACTTAGCGATGAGAAGTGACATTTCATAGCTAGCGACCAGTCCTGCATTTTGCAAGGATGTCTGTGACTTAAACATCGAGAGTATGGTCTTCTGAGCCTGCATCTTGTTCTCATGATCAGCCTTTAGATCTCGGAAATATGGCAGGTCTTTATCAGCGTGCTCCCCGTGTTTGGATCGCAAATGTTCCTCCAATTTTGCCAGTTTGATGGAATCATTGCATAAAGTCTGATCACAAAATAAACGCAGCAACAGTCTCTCATCAGGTGAAAAGGCAATAAAGCCATACTTCAGATATTGAACTGAATACTTATGTACTTTCTTCTTAGCTGAGCTCTTGTATGTCTGTACTGTCCCATAAAGTCCCTATCCAGCTTTTCTAGCCTCCACTCCAAGTGGTGCCAGCCAATGGGAGCGCAGCCCAACCCCACCAGTCCCACTGTGTAACAGTCCAAGATCCAGCTCCTGGAATTTTGCTACCAAGCCCATTGTCCAGAGTTGTGGGATGACTTCCGGCCTCTGGCCACCATCGGCACCGCGTATTGTTTTGGTGGCAGAGCAACATGATGCTATCTGGGGCTGGCAACACCAGGATAAGCTGACCTGGAGGGACTATGACATAATCAGGTGACCGATGGCTACACCGCCATGCCTGTGAGTGGGCTGACTTGCCATAGGCAAGAATTCATGGTCGTCGCAGTGATGTTGCTGAGTACTATTTTCAGTGCATATTTGAATTTGAACAGCATTTTTGGTAGGCATGCATCTCCGCCTTTACAGAAGCAGGCAGCGCTCTCGCACTTGTAATAACAATAATAATAAAAGCTGATCTATATGAGGTCAGGTGTGAAAGGGCCTCTTCAAGTAACATAAGCATTGCATTTTTATATCTTTGGCCCTCACTTCACCCTCAAAGAGAGGCACGAACCCATTAAATTTTGTTCACCCCCATTTTACCCCCCAAGTGCTATGGACCCCAGTTGGGAAACTGTTATCATCTAAAAAAAAACAACATATTTAAGTATTCTTTTCAACATTTTTTTCTTCCACTGGTTAATTATATTGTTTTCTTTCTGGATTCATGGAAGTCATTGAACATTTTTACATCTTCTGTTTTTAATTATTTTATTTAAAAAGCAAGAAATATTTAGGTTGGAAATTCCTTTTTGTAGGAAACTTGATTGTTGTTTAGAAACTATGCATATGTTTAAAATGTAGTTTGCATACTTACAGTGATGTTCTGATCTTGAGAGAAGAAAAGCATTAATTATTTAGCTTTTTCTTCACCGTTCGATGGTAGTCATACCTTATTTTACTGGTTGCTAGTTAGTTCAGCATTTTCACTTTTTAGAGTGCTCTCTCTGCATCAACATGCCTATCTCAGCTCTTTCTCCACAAGTAAGTGGTCTTGTTAATAGCTGGTGGAAAAAAAATTGAGGACACTATCATTGCCTTTAATGCCAGTTTTATCACTCAGAATTTGGCAAATTTACTTTAGTCTTTCTTGAAATTGTAGTCAAAAAAGGGTTAGCTGATAATTTTTATTTATCAAAAGTGTTGTTAATAAGCTGATACAAATTGTTATTGCCATTATCGAAAGTAGAAAAACAAAAAAGAGCCTGGAAACAGATAAATTTGTGTAATGTGGTAATTATATGGTTAGTTCAGGTATTTCTTGCCACCTTATTAGTAGAACTTATTAGAGAACTTAAGGCGATCTTTCCCTGTTGCCAACATCACAGTGTAAAGACATGGCAACCAACAGGTTGCAGGTTCAAAACTAATTCTAATTATTTGTATATCCAAAAATATAAACACCTCCTGCAAATAACATCACTGCACATACAAACCTGATGATGGCAACAGGAGATTTCTGAAACTAGTTATACTAACAGGGTGTTGGAAAATAACTGAACTGTCTAGTTTCTATTGGTAACACAACTTTGTTCTTTTTGTTTAAGTTTTTATTGATGTTTTCAAACACTAGATATCCGCAGCCTCTGTTTGGTCTTGATTGTGGTGACTATACCCAGTGACATGGTTTATCTTGCTCTTCTCAACTGATTCATTTGAATGAGTTTCATCTGGGTATCCCACACAAACACACTTCTAATCAAGAGCTTCTGGTTGTGAAACTGGTAGTGTTCAGTACATGTGCAAGGACTTATCTACCTTAGGTTAGACATCAATCACTTCAAACCCGTGTCATCAACTTTCACGATGGACCCCTGTACATCATGACCCTAAACCACCATAGATAGACAGGGTATCATGGAAGAAGTTGATATTACATTTCAAACTCTCTATTTAAATATCATCAACATCATCACTGGAATGTCTCTTTGTTTTTTTTTTTTACATATTTTATGTACCAAGGTGTTTATTTTATTCTTTTATTGTAGTAATGCTTTAAATGTTTAAAGCCATAAAGTTTGGGTTGCCTAATGGCTGCTTCTGTTTCCATTATAGTTTTACGAATCTGAATTTGAGGATGGGAAACCACCTGAGATTGTAGAATTATTTTTCTTAACTGGATCAAGGATGGTAATGTAACTGTAAATATGTTTTTCTTTTTCTTTAGGGCTAAAGAACTAATGTGACAACTTTTTGGCCGAATTTTGAAGCATTTTAATTGTTTCTATTTTCCCTCTAGCGTAGATTTTTGTCAGTACTTCTTAAAAATGTATTTGTTATTTATACTTATCTTTTTATTGATTATACTGAATGGAAACAATAAAAATCTGATAATCTTGTCAAAAATACTGCTAGAATAAAGTATGAGATATTGATTTTAAAAATAACACATTCAACAATTGTTATCAAATTGTTTGCATTTTCCTAGTAAACAAGAGTTTCATATATTGTATACATGTGCATCTAATGTCACCATCTAGTCACATCTAGGTGGGGAAAAGTAAATGTATGTGAGGCCGGTGCTGTAACTTTGCATTTGATGTATTCTAAAATGAGTCAGATTAATATTTGGAAATATGTAGAGTGCATGTGTGCGTGGGTCAGTACTGCTATTATTACAATGAAATGACTCATGGGGAATCCACTTGATGTGGTAAAGTCAGCGATTTAGCCAGTTATGGACATGTTATCAGTAAACTCAATGTGTATTATCTTATGTGCCAAAGATCAGTATTTTTTATGCTAAGATAGACAGCTAACACATGGCACCACATATATGTTGGCTAAATGTGTCAGAGTTACAACTAGTAGTTGAGATTATGATCACTACACAAACACCTAAAAATCACTTTCATATTTAATGTATTTAATCATAGTGTCTGACAACCTTACTGATAGGCAGGCAAGGAGGGACTGGTGTAGATAGACAGACAGACATTGAGCTCTGAAGCAGTGGTATTGGGTTATTTTTCCACACTAGTCAGGGTTCCAGATTGACTTTCAGGCTGGCTGTGCAAGAGAATGGCATTGTTGAGAGAAGGGATAATCAATATGACATATGGACAGGGAATTGGTTATGGAATGGGGTGGTCACCATGACTGCTTTGGGAGATCTACACATTTGCCAGGAATGTGTGACAGGTATTAGCTCATGGTGTACCCTTGGGGTTTGGCTTGACTGGATGTTGATGGGTGTGAACATTGACAGTGTACTCCTTTAGTAGTCATCAGGACTGAACTATACTATATCTGCATATGTTTGCAGTATATCAAACTCTGACTTGTTAACAATTACTCGGTTTGTTTTCTTCTGAATGAATATCCATACCAGCAGAGGCGGCTTTAGGATTTGCAGGACTCAGGCAAACCCCTTGCATAGGGCCTAAATATAATTCCATTTTTCTCAGCAGGCCATCATTATATACCCTACTCATCAAAATGCAATGGATGAAAACTGAAACATAATAAAGTAAAAAATGGAAAATGTCTAATGTATCGAAACAAATTCATACAGCATGATGCAGAACAAGCCTACAAGTAACACACTAACACAGCACATGGAGCATGGTGGGTGGCACTGGACAGTTTGTTTGTGTCTGTCGTATGAACAGACAAAAATATTTAGTTTTATGGGTTTTTTTAACCATGCATGAAAGTAAGAACACAAGTCACTATGCTTCTGCTGAAGATTTGTGTGGTTTTATCTCTTGTATATCAAATATTGAGTTTGGTCAGTTTTTTTCCTGTTTTTTGTCATTAAATGTTGCTTATTAGAAGACTTACAAGTATCTTATTTGTATATTTTGGGACAGTGCTGTCAGGACTTCCTGTTATCAGTGAAAGCTGATAACAGATATTCAATCAACCATATGGTACATAAATTATATATTTCAAACATATGTTGTAAATTTTCTGTTCCACAATGTCCTTAACTGATTTATTTTCTGTTTAATCTCTGCTGTATTGTTTGTGCAGGTGTCACTTTAATTGATCTTTGATTCGTGTGACAAGTGTATATGGTGCTAATAGGTTTGGTAAGATGATACAGCAGTCTCTCATGAAATATTTAAATAGCCTGGGTATGGTCAAATCGTTGACACAGTAACACATACAATTTATATTTTCTTTATGTTCAGTTTTTATGAAATTTGTTTTCTGTTGTATTATCACACTTTTTTTTTTAACTGGATATCTGAATAACTTGTTCTTCCAAACTTTGACGATACTGCATTTGCTCAGATTTAATAACCTGTTTTTAGAATTAGTAAAAATAACTAATATACTGTAGATACTAAGTAAATATTTACCAGGCTTCTCTTGAGAAGAATGGGTTACATGCATTGTACTGAAATCTGCCAGAGTATTATTGCAGGACTCTCTGGGCTCCTACTAAAATGGCTTCCTGGTATAGTAATACACTGCCACAAATCAATTTTGGCCACAGCCTTATTTTGTAAAAAAAAATGTAATTTCCATTTACTTAATAACAGAAAACAGTCCAACATGTAAGGGCTATGCAATAGCTCTTCTCTCAAGAAGATCACAAACAACGTTTGTGTACATCATAGTTGTACCAGGTAGTGTTAATATATCACTTTAAAACAGCTACAGTGTACTCTTCGACTTATCAATAATAATAAGTTATAATATTCATTTTAAAATCTGTGATTATAATTTTAGCATTGAAAACAAATTGCAAGTAATAGTAATGTGTCCTGCATTTATATTTTTTAAAAAAAGTTTTTTTAAGATACAGTAGAAGGAATAACTTTAAATGGTCAACTTCTGACTAAATGTACCTGTTAAAATGAAAAGATTTGCTAGAATAAAATTTTCCTGCAAAGCCTTTATTTGATAAGAGACAAATTTGGGGGTGATACCTTAATTAATAGCAACATTGTCTTTTGAATCACGTACTTTTTGAATTGCCATAATAAATAGTTCTTAAATTTGTCTAAGGAATCTGAAATATAGCACCACTTTAAATAGCTGCTTTCCAAGTATTTTCAGCCTAGTTTGCTTACTCTCAGTAATGTATACTTAATCTAACGCTGTGTATTCTTTTAGTGGCAAATGCTATGGAATATTTTTAACATGGTGTATATCAGACAACAAGAAATATTGAACATTGCTTCTATTATAATCAGTGAAAAAAATAAACCAACATCTATATGAACATTGTTTCCGCAGCAGAAATCTTGCATATCTATATGAAAAATATTTAACAATTTGAAAATTATTAACAAAGAGGCCAGAAGAATGATTTTACGATAAGAAAAGGTCATAAGTCTACAAAATAAATTTTATTTCCAGCCACTGAGATAACTTGGTAAATCGTTCTTTTTTGTCATACAATCTCTATTTAAGACTGACCACATCTTGTTTGGAGGGGAAGGGGTCTGCATGCCATGATCTAATTTTCCCCATTTCCTCTCAAGTTTGGAAAGATTGACATCAGATTTAATTAAACTTTGGCAGAAGGGTTATTTGTATGATGTTTGCAGGCTCAGGGTTAAATTTTGACTTTGGAAGTTCAAGACATTGTTTGTTTTTTTTAGTTGTCACGCACCACTGTCCCTGAATGGAGAATTACCATGAGTAACCATCTTCCTAGAAAATTTTTTTTCCTTTTTATATAGTCTACATCTTATCCTGTTTCAGGTAAAAGACCAGCTTCTTTTAGCACATGGAGCTTTGGTTAAGGCTGCTTCTGGCTTCTTCAGCAAGCACGAACCCATGAATGACAACAACCTGTGTGCAAGAAGTGCTGCTGCCATCAAGGGACCAGCAGACAGTCTGCTGGAGGCCTGCTACTGCCACACTGAATCGCCAGACCCTGACAGCAGCTTTCTTGAAGTTACGGAGAAAATTAAGTTACCTTTTTTTTTTAAATATCATAATTTTTTCTTTCTGTGTGACTGTCATTTTTATTCCTTGCTTCTTTGATTATTTTTTTATTTTAGCACATAAATAAGTGTACTGTGCCTCTTCACTGGCCCTGGAATTTTAAGTGTAAAAACCAAGATGATTGTTAAAGTAGCGATTAGTGTACAGTGATTGTTTCAAGGGCTCTGTCTCATCAAATATTTTTAGTAGGACTATTGTTTTATTTTGTATTAGGTCTCCGGATTAAAACATTTTCAGAAGTTGTTGGGAAGAAAGTCCATCACAGCGGCCTGACACCACTAGTAGCATCTATTGGCGGACATGAATTTCTACTTCCACCTCAAAGCACATTTTTTCTGTCAGACATTGCAAATTTAAAGTCTTTATGTTGCCAGACTGGTGAGTGAAAAATACCATGTGTATGATTGTCTTTTATGCTCATCGGTGTTTACTACGTCATTTATTCAAAACCACCTTTATTCTTTGAAGTGGTGACTCTGTCTTAATTATAACCCTTTAATATTTCATCATTTAAAGTGTCTACTGCATAAAATGGGGAGAAACTATTAAAAAACTGGAAAAACGAACATTAATTGAGAAAGGCAAGTACTTGAGAAAAGAAGAGAGCCACTGAATTTTCAGATTTCCATGTTATCTTTGTTGTATCGATCGTGGAATGGTCCCGAATTAAAAGGTGTTGTTGGATGAATTCTTTTAAAATATAAAATGCTACAGTATTTAAAAAAAATTTAAGTGTTGATTATAATCTAATTTTGTTTGTTAAAACAGACGGTGCTCTCTGACCATTTCTAACAAAAGTTATTTTAATGAAGTTAGCTGGAAATTACACAAAACTGCCTGTAATGTATAACCGTTGCGTTGTTTGGTGGTGACTCGGGTTTTGTATTGCAACACAAACACACCACACGACCAGCAGCTACTGTTGCCTTAGAACCTTTTTTCTTTCTTTCATTTTTCTATTTGAAAAATAGCCAGGTTTGTTATTTATTTTAGAAAGGAACACTCACTGTGACCAGCAGCAGCAGCAGTAGTAGTGCTATTGCACCGTTCTTCAGGAAGCTTGTTGTGGAAAATCTCTTGCTTGTGTGGTTCATTAAAAGCGGCAAAATGCTTGCGTGCAAATCTTTTTTGAGTCAGAAAATAAAAATATATGACCCACTGAACTAAAATTTCAGCTGGGATCTCAAATTCTATATTTGCATAAAGAAAAAAAAATTATTTAAAAAATTTCTGATGGTCTGCTGGATGACTCACACATGTTCTCAATATTCTAACTTCTTTGCAGAAATCCCATTTGATTTGATAGTGCTGGACCCACCTTGGAAGAATAAATCGGTAAAAAGGCGTAAAATGTAAATTCTTATTATGTGATTTGTTCTCTTGATTTCTTTTTAATTTTTCAGTTTCTTCTACTAGGGTTAGTTCATGCTTTTGCCATCAGTTTAATGGTAATAATTAGTAATTTGGTGTTTTGGCATCTTTCCTGTTGCCCTGCTAATAAAGTGACAGGAAAGGTATAACTAACCTTTTAACTTTTGTAAATGACATATCAAAATCTTTCCTATTTTAATTTAAAATTTTAAAACTTTGACCTTGTCCACACTTATCATTTAAGGCTTAAATTTGATTGTTTGGTTTCGAAGTATAGTGTAAAGTAGCTTATGTTAGGTTTGGATTGCTAAATTTGACCTTTGTTTTGGTAGAGAGAGAGAGACAGAGGTTAATTCCTGACCTTGGTCTATTGCTGTTGTATGTATGTTCTGTTCATATGTCACAGTGAGGCTGCTGACACTTTTGATCCATTTAGAATGATAAAATATTACCTTATATTATTAATAAATTAAAAATAAAAAAGGATCATCTTAGTATTTTTATGGATATTTAACAGGAAATATAATACAGGTGCTTAAAATTATCAAAGGTGTTTAATGTAGTTATTTACAAGTGAAAACACTAGAAAAAATGATGAATTAGTTGAACCATTTCTGCAATGTAATATAAGTATTAGAAAATGTTTGTATGGATAGATTTCAGTGTCAGTGTTGCTTAGTCAAGTGTAATATACCCTATCCTGAAGGATAAGAAGTCCTGTATGAAGATTCTGGAATAGTGGCAATGTAAAATAGTTTGAAAATATTTTGCAGGTGGCTGAGGAAGCTTGCTAAAACCTTAGATCATAAAGAACAAGATTTATCTTGTCCTTTGTTTTTAGGTACTGGTGTCTGGACAGCGTTAACTTGCAGGATATCCCTTTACCTCAGCTTGCTGCTCCTGGTTGTCTGATCTTAATCTGGCTGACCAGCCGAAATAACCATTTGAGGTTTGTGAAGGAAGAGTTGTTTCCCCTTTGGCACGTGCAGTATATCACCACATGGCACTGGATAAAGGTAAGGAACTTGTAGGACATGCTTTTCTTGATGCCACACTAAATCAGTGTTTAGCTACAAGATTTACAATGATTTCTTTTTTATGTAAATGAGTTTTTTTTTCCCCATTTGATAGGAATGAACAAGTAAAATTGATCTGAAAACAAGGATAGGTCATTAGTTTTCTGTGCAAGTTATGAATTATTGGTTTTACTTTTTAGTTAGTTTGATAGCATAACATTCTAAATACTTTGCATTTGGAACATGACAACTGGTTCTGCCAAATGGGAACAAACAACAACAAAAAATACATAAGGAATGATTTTTAAAAAAATTCAATAAATAAATGAAAATACCTGCTTACCATATTTCTGATTACAGCATGGCACACATTTCTTTTTCTCTTCTTTACATTGTTCTATGACAAAGAAACATGCGCGGCAAATTTGTTGTTTTTTTTAAAAATTCTAAAAATCAGTAGTCTTTTATGCTGAAGAATTCATTTGATATTTATAAAAACTGCACCTTTCACAGGTAAAATTATAACTAAATTTCACAAGACTGTATATTTTAAACTAGTAAAGGGATGTAAGTTCTTATCTCGCTAAATAATACTCTGTGTTAAAGTGACCAAAAAACAGATAATAAACTTGAATATTCTAAGGATAATTCATTTATTAATGATTGAGGTGACAGAGTTGCATAGATAAATTGCGGTTAGCAGATTTCGTTTCAAAATATGAAAAAAAAAAATAGTTATTAGAGTTCTGATTATGGCAGGGCAGAGCCATTTTTATTTAGAATCAATAATGTTTTGTTGTGGCTTTTTACCAAAATGGTGAGATAAAAAGACAGGTGATATGTTTAGAAAAAATAAACCAAACTGTCATGTATGGCACCAAAATGAAATAGACAAAAAAATTAAATGAGGAATTTTTTTATTTTTTAAAAATTACAATTATGTTTACTAGTAGTGTGGTGTAGTTTATTTCACACATCTAAATGCCTTCATTTTTGTTTTATTGTTTGTTAGTTATGCTTTTTGTTTTTCAAAAATACAGTAGTGCAAAGAGATTATTAACAAAGGGGACCATTATTTTAGCCAATCAAAACATAAAAAGGAGAGTTGATTTGTGGATGCATTAAGGCTCCATTCACTACCACCACAGTTATTTTTCTATGGTGTACTTACATGTTAATTTGGTGGTGCTTGCCGTCTAGGTTACTACGACTGGGAGCATGGTGTACAGTTTTGACTCTCTCCACAAGAAACCCTACGAACTTCTCTTATTAGGAAGATACATGAAGGGTGCAGAAAACTTGTATTTACCCGACATTGACACTGACAAGATTATTGTCAGCATTCCTTGCAGCATTCACTCAAAGAAACCGCCGCTGGCAGGTAAGATATTTTGATGTTAGCTCGAGTCAGAAAATTGACTATTTATTAAAGAGTGTTATTAGTTTTGTTGATTGATTCAAGACGGTGTTCATGACGGTGCAGTGTGAGTTTGTCCAGTAGATGGTGGCAGCGGTTGGCTCGGCTTGTGTGTTAGATTTTTTAAGTATTGGAAACAATTAGGATGAGAAATCATTTAACTCAGAGATGGCCACTGGTGAGGTGAATTGTGTGAAGAGTACATTTGATGATTTAAACTTGAATGTAATATAATAATTATAGGAGTAAAATCAAAGAATGCTAGTTTTCTGTTGGAACTGAAGCAGTATTTTTAAACCATTAAAGAATCGTTGAGATTACATTTCATTTAAAGGTTAAATTTATTTGCCTGTTATTTTGTGTAACGTCAAGGAGGCACAAAACAAAATTTTTTGGAACTTATTTCTAGTTACATTTAAATAAAAACGCTTTAGTTGAATTGTAATTAGTAGCCAGAAGTGTGGACTTATCCACAAAATAATTCATGTATAAAAGAGGATATTTTTGTTGGAAAAATATTATCTGTAAAAACAATTTAAAAAATATGAGTTTCTAACAGTCACCTGGAAATTCTATTGTCCAATAGTATGCATGCTATGCCAAATCATCAGTCTTTAAACAGCCAGCTATTTTGTAAGATTATCATGCTTCCATGTTTGCTGATTCAGTTGGTTATTCCCTGAAACCAAATTGAAAATAATATTTTTCACTCCTAGAATTTTTTTCTTGTTTTAAAACAAATTATTAATATAAATAATAAAACTGTAAATTGTTTGCTTTTATCTAAATGGTTGAAGTTGGACCAAAGTCAGAGATTATTTAATTTTATGACAAAACCCAGGATTTGTGTGGCCAGTTGGTGATAGACGCTTTCTTACAGTTGTCCAAACCATCTCAGATTAGCAGGTGCGAGGATGTTCCAAGATCAGGAATTCCTACTATTCAAAACTCTGATGAACATTCTCCATCAGTGAAAAGAATCTTGGTTTGTGCCGTTTTACAGACTTACTGTGAAGTGTGTGTGTGTTATTTTAGCTGTTTGTCTGTTTGCAGAAATCCTTGCTCCTTTTCTCCCGGAGCAGCCAAGATGTCTGGAGTTGTTCTCCAGAAACCTCTGGCCTAGATGGACATCATGGGGAAATGAGGTAAGGGCAGCTGGAGAATGTTGAGAGAGAAAGGTAGGTCTCCTCCATCACTCTGGGGGTTCCGAGGAGATTTAAACAGGGCTTCTTTGGTGGTATCCTCAGTAGTTCCTCGTTTTGGTGGGATGCCGAGCGTGATGAGAGATGTTCCTTCGGTAATCCGAACGTAATTCCGAGTTTCCCCGGTGGTGGCGCTGGCGGCTCTCGAATGGCGCCGGGAGCTCGTAAACCCAGCCAGCCGGCCAAGCCGGTCCCGTTCCCTTTTTCGTCTAGCCACGAGTCGTCGTGACGGCCTTTTGAGTGGGACCTTTCCCGGTAGAAATTCTAGACCCAGTCCGCCACCGTTGAAAGGTATGCTAATCGGGGTGGGCCGGCCGGCCGGCGTGGTCTGTCATGGCAGCGCTAACTGACCCCCTCCCTTGTGAACACGGCGACCCCGGCTCTCAAAGTCTGAGAGGAGGAGGAGGAATCTGTGGCGGATGTTTAATGTTGTTTCCACAACTGCCATGTCAGACCACGCTTCCATTCAGTGGCGAACTAACTATCTCTACAAAAACAGAAGAACCCTCTGCTCCTCGTGTAGACCCTGTAACTTTGACTCCACGATAACTACACTAATAGCCGCTGTGTGGTGGTGATCAGCCTTGTCCCAAGGGTGTTTGGTGGGGTAGCGATTGGGAGTTGGCAGTCTTCTTAAAATACCCCATTTCTGTACCTGGTCCCGAACAGACCCTCTTGTTAAGATTTGTGCAGTGTTTGTTGCACTTCTTCTATCAAGTTGGTTAATATGATGTACATTCCATTACATTTGATCCTTTAAGCTTGAGCTTCAGATCAGACTTGCTTTTGTGCCTGTGACTAAATGTTGCCTACAGGGCATTCATTGTGAGATGTATACAGTATAGTCTGTTCTTTGGTTTTGCAGTGACAGACATGAACTGATCCTGCAATTGTCATTTATTTGATTGATTTGTCTGTCTGTGTTGAAATCAAGCCCACAGTTTGCTTATGGTGATCTGTGGATACTTAGGATTGTTGCAATCCAAGAACAGGCCATCCATCCCAGCTTGCAGCTCTCCTCCCGTCTCCTTGTTTCTCTCAATATCAGATAACCTCATTGGAAGAACCACACTAAATGCTATTATGTAGCCAAATGCCTTGGTTTGAGTGGCCATCCTCCTCTATTTGTGATTGAGTTTTCAGACCACCACTCCCTATTTGTTAATTTCTTAATGGGCTTTCCACACCACACCACCTCTGTTCATCTCAGACTAAGTCTCTTACACTCACTGATATAGGTTACACACCATCTTTTGTCGTCTTTGTTAAAATTACTTTCTCTAGTTTATAATTTTCTTTTGAAGTCGTACCAAAATTTTGTATATTTTTAAAAATGAACTGTAAAAACCAAACAAGACTTACACTATAAGTTATCATTTTAAAATTAGGGTGTTTGTTCATATTCATCTAAGTGTGTGTCTAGTTTGTTTTTGCTACCATAATCTAATGAAATATTTGAAAATATTACTATACCTGCTGATAGATTTTCTATAGCCATATTTTGTGTTCCAAGCAGTAAGAATGTACTGCATTTTTTAATTTTGAATCGTTCACATATCTTCTGTTTGCAGCATTACTTTTATTAGTTGGATTTGCAATATTTATAATTGTATATTTTAAAAATTTATATTCATCATTAAATATGCAGTATCACTATCATAACTTATCATACATAAAATTCATAACTATCTTGTGCTATAACAAATGTCCACTCTAATTTTTAATATATTGTTTTTTTTATATAAATTTTAATTACCTTTTTTACAAAAGAAATGTTCTTTGAAATAGTTACTGAATGAACCATTGTGCTCTCATTTCCATCTATTAATTTATCACTCAAAATAAGGGTCTATGCTATGGGGGGGGTTTGTATGTCA
Source organism: Nautilus pompilius (assembly GCA_018389105.1). NCBI lineage: Eukaryota > Metazoa > Mollusca > Cephalopoda > Nautilida > Nautilidae > Nautilus > Nautilus pompilius. The sequence goes on along the minus strand of JACATO010000130.1, from coordinate 994,787 downwards.
AAATGTTTTGTTACCTGTAGCATTACGTAATGCTATGTAGATTTCTCATGTTCTGATGTCATTGTATGTTTCTAAGAATAATGTATTTAAAATCATTCCACCATGCAACAACAGTACAACTGAAGACCTGTGATTAGCTGTGAGATGGACTAATATAAACACTTCAGATAAGCATAAAATATGAATTTGCTCTTGTATTTCATTTCACCATTTTCCTAACGCTAGTGTGTATATCAAGTGTGAGCTTTTGAAAATTAAATTGCTGATTTTCAAATTTCCAAAATACAATGTTTTTATTTTGTATGCACATATTTTCCCACTTAAACTAAAATAACTAGATCTATATAAGAATTTCAGATTTTTGGATCATCGTGTACAGCACGGATGCAGATTTTTAATTGAACAAGTCTGTGAAGTGGGGAACAAAAACAAAAATATTAATTAAATAAGTTCAGTTGTTGGTGTTTTAATACAGTGATAGTGTGCTAGAGCTTATAATCAATTATTTACTAATGAATGAGTATTGAAGGGGGGTACCTACAAGCAATATCTTAGGGGGTGTCCCCTCTAATGTTATGTATCATTACAGAAGGATGGTTGGGTGTCAGATTTCAGCAGAAATAGCATTAAGTAATTTTTGAACAGCCCCTAAGTTGGATTTAATGCCTTGAGTAACTCATGACCCCAGTATTTGAAATCTGATTACTTTTTCCATAAAAAGCTTTGAAATTCATTTATCTTATATTCATTCCATACACCATTCTTTTAAATAGTCTTTATAAAACCCAAAGATCTGATTTAGGGGGATATAAAAACTAAAGATATCCTTGGGATTTGATTTTTCAATTATGTAATCATGTCTTGCTCTAAATCCCATTTTAGCATCTGCAGCTACTTTACTCCTGTCTTTACACCAACATTGGTTTAATTGTTGAAATTTACTAAAATCATCTGGATAAGTTATTAGTCCTTCCATATTTGTTACTTTAACCCAGATAAAGGTTAGTCTCAATTTCTTCCATCTAAAATATATTTAATTTGTATTATCAGCTTTTAGAAATTCTCCTTCAAACACTCCAACTTTAGGACATTGAATTTTGATATCAATTTTTGCACCAAGATGATTTAGATTTGCCCCAATTTTAGACTCATACTCGTGAAACTCATATTTATTTATGGTTTCATCAATAATTAAATCATATGTTATATCAAAAATCTTTAAACAATCCAGTGGCTTCATCCAGTTTTCTGATATTCTTTCCCTGTTTTTTATTTGCTTTTTATGTAAGTCTCTTAGCTCACAATACAGTAGTAGTTATAGAATTTATCTCTTAAAAAATGATATTTAGTTTCTGAATTACTAGAATTATTATTTATTGTTTAAAAGACTAGCACTTTCCCCAACAGTTTTTATTGTCTTTGGATTATTAAGAATATATCTATCGATTTTATTCAAAGTGTCAATCACTTATTTCTTTACACTTTTTAAACTCTCTTCTCTTAAGCATTTAATTTTAAAGAGAACATTCTTTAAACAAGTTAAAACTTGTCTCAAATGCAGTCCTAGTGGTATAATTTCATTCTAGAGTTTTATGTTTTAAAATATAATTTTTATTAACTGGTAAATAAGCCACATTTTGGGGATTTTCAGTTATTTTATATCTAGGTGAAACATTTGAAAAAAATCAGCATAACATTTGAGACCTGTGCCAGTTAATATACTAACCTTTTATCAAATCACAATTTACAAGAATAGAATTAATTGATAAAATATTAACTGGTTTATCACTTTCCTTATAACCAAAAAATAAAAGTCTTAGCGTTCAATCTTAACAGATTTCTTACATTATTAATTGCAGTAAAATCAACTTTATAGTAAGAACTAATGACTATGATAAATTTGAGGGTAGGGGATTAGCTTCAATGGTAATGAAATATTCTTTATTTTTTTTGAAATCTCAGTATTTGGGTTTGAATTTCACTGGTAATTTGTGAGAGTTGGTACGAACTTGTATCTAAAGTTATCATGGTCCAAGTAGTTCCATTATCATCACCATATTTAAGAATATTTGATGTTAACTGAAAAAGTAGTAGTATGTCTGGAGATTAATTAGTACAATTTTATATTGTGTTTGAAGAATCTAAATCTAGTGTTGCATACAAATCTGTTTTTCAATTTGTAGTTTTTAATGATAAGAGAAAATTACAAGAATCTTTGGGTTTTGATAATTGTTCTTTGTGTTTGTTATTTTATACAATGGTTCCTCAAGTATTTGTGATGTTTAAAAAAAATAGTTTTTTCTGTATAATTTAATCTAAACAATAGCATTTATTTCATTTAAAATATTACTACTTCCTGCTTGTTTAGATGCTAAAAGTAAATAAGATTTTTAAATAATTGATTCAAATCTGATGGTAAAATCTCAACTCTTGTACCAAAATATTTTGTCTCCTCATACTCTGTAGTTTAAATTGTTTTAGTCTAGATTCTAGGTTTAACCTAATGTTCATAAAGCGCTGCACATTACCAAAGAGTAATCTAACTTTAACCCTTAACTTCAGTATACATATACAGGTAATTTTCCTTAGAATTACTGTTAACTTTATTTGCTGCTTAAATTCTTTCAAATTTGCATGTTTTTTTTTTTTTTTACTATATGTCTTTGGATTTTTTGTAAATAAATTTTCTAAAAATATGTTAAATTCCCACACAGTCTCAATTCTTTGTCATAGTTAAGTGTTACTCAACTAATAATTAATATGGTAGTTAATTATCATTGCAGTATTCTTTGGTTAGTTCTCAATAATTAAAGTGAAAATTTTATTTAGTTATGTAAAAATCTTCGCAATAATTTCTTTCTTTTTAAACAGCTGGGAGGTGGGGTTAAAATAAGAGAGTAATAAGTTGTAATTTGAAAGACGCAGGATGAGTTTGACACAAATTGATCTTATAAACATCACAATAAAAAGGTTTCAATTTTCTAACAATATAATTCTATTTATTAATGTTTAAAACACATGGCTTTACCCTATTATCATTGATGCAGTTTGCTAGAGGCTTTTCGTAAAGCTGTTATATTTGTTTTGTTATTGTGTAATGTGCTTAAGTTTATAAATAACCTAGCAAACATTTACTAGTGAATATTTATGTTTGAAATTTAAAACTTCATTTAGCATTACACACAAATGATTAAATATAGCTCAGATTTTGTCTGTCACATGCCATTTCCAGGTTGACATTTATTATATATCACCATCAAGAATGCCTATCGCTCACTGCCTGACTTAATATTCCCAAATGTGCATGTACTTCCATGTCTGAGCTTTCAAGTTTTGATGGTGTCAAATTTATTTCCAAATGAGATGACAGACCTGTGTGGAGTACATGGCTGAAGATTGGCATTTGTTGGAGACTGCCTGGCACCTTAATAAATGCAGTACTTAGTGAGAAGCTGAAGCTGGATATCAGGTTTTGCATTTTTTAATAAACTAATTTGATTTTAGATTTTAAAATTCTGCAGCGCAGTGTTTGGGGTTGAACTGAAAGGGATGGTGTGGAAACTCACTCATGAATTAACAAATATGGAAGGGTGACATGTTAGCCTATACACAAATACAGAACATTGGCATGGATGTCCATTAATAGTAGGGTGACAGTAGGTGAAGAAATTAGGGCCCCATACCTATGCCACTGACATGCTTGGAGATTTCAGTATAGCTACAGGTCAGTTCTCATACCCTTTTTGATTGGAGCAAAAGGAATAAGTGGCCCTATATTTTTGTTCATATACCTGTGCTTTGTTTATGCCAAATTTAAAACAAAGTGCACAATGTTTTGCAACAAAAGGAAATGGAGAAAACTATATGGTCTTGGGTGGAAATTTTTAAATTTTAATTTGAAAAAAATATTTTATTAAAATCTGGAAAAAAAGATGTGCTGCTACTTTCCCAGATGTTGATAGTGAGAACTAAACAGACAGACAACATGACCGTTATAGATTAGTGATGCAAGGCCAGAGGATTGGAAATTGACTTTTGGTATAGCATAGAATGACATTAAATGCTTATTGGGCACATTTTTTCAGATAAATTACTGAAAATTAAACAACTAAGCAGAAATAAAAATCACTCGCCATATTTACCCATTTGTTGCAAAATAAATATGTGATAGACCTTGTAATGGGGAATGTGCTACACAATTTTCAGTCAGTGGCTTAAATGTTGTATAGCCTTTTTTTTTTTTGAAGAGTATATATGCTCCATGATTACAGAACTTCTTGTTTCTTCTGTTATATTCCTTGTTGGTAACAGCAGTGACAAAAATTACTTTTAACTCCTGTAATCCATATCTTGAATACTACAATATTCGTTGGCATTTGCTTGGAATTACTTTTTTTGTACATGAGGTTGAAATGATTTAAGCACTGTGATATATCATAAAATACTGAACATCACAGCGGACTGAAATAGCTAACAAAGCAAGATCTGTTAAGTTGGTACTTTTTTGCTGCAAATTGACGTTTCTTTGGTTTACTTTGAGCACACAGAAGGATAAAAAGTAAGATCTACCTAGGAGCTATTTCTCAGCTGTGAAGTTCTTTAACTTTTGCACATGTGAATATTGACAACATACTTAAAATGTCTTCAGAAGTCATGAGGTTAAACAAACAAACATTTGTATCCGTGTAAAAAATAATCAAGCAAGACTAACTAGTATGATATAAATAGATGCTGATGGAATTTTATAAACTACTTCACTCTGGTCACAATTTTCTGTAATTTTTTTTGTTACTGCTATTTCTCCTGGGTGGGGGGGGGTGGTCTTTAATCAGCACTGCCTGTTTTGATTACAGCAATCAAGTCAGTCATACATAGCTGCTGCTTCACAATACATCAAAGGTTTTATTTTCTTTTTGCAACTAGTAAAACTTTTACTTTTCAGATTTTTTTTTTTTTTTTTTGTTTTAGTTGCATTATATTCACATCTTAGAATTTTGCTCATAAAACAACAGGCAAAAATACTTACATGTTCACAAACTTAATGAATAATCTACAAACTAAGTATTTCCATTTATTCCGTGTTTGTTTATTTGCTTGCCCAAGTAGTTTTCTCTAAGTTGACCATGAACTATGGTAGAGTTCAAAATATTCATTTTAGTTCTATTGCATCCATGGTCGTGTTAGCATTTAAAGATTCCCCATCAATTATGTTACAGCTTTCTAAACACATATGAGTACAAGGGATCAAAAACACAAATATCTCTCTCCATATTTATATATCATCATCTTACAGGTCTGGAATTATCCAGTAAATATTTTTTGTTTGGCTCTACCACAAATGAAAACTGTTACTTGTCATGTGGATGGTAAATTTACTTTGTGTATTACTATTTAGTAAAACAAGTCAACACATTATCCATCTTGACTGGGAAATATTCAGTGGATATCCGGCTCCATAAACACCTTCCCTTTTTTGTGTAAGTAATTTTATTTTTGTAGACTGAAAATGTTTCTTAAAATCAAGAGACATCACCATAAACCAACTATACCAAGGGCAATTAAATAAACATTTTTTTAGATGGACCAAGCTGTTTAAGTAGTTTGCTCTAAGCAGAGAACAATGCAGTCATAAATTAGAATCCTGTCCCAGTATCAGCAGTTTGGTCTAGCTTCCATGGCAACACTACATCAATATTAGCTTATAGATTTATCTGTCTAAGTGCCATCTGAATGTTATGAATCATCATCATCATGTGTTTTTCGCATAAGGTGTTTCAGAACTGGTCTCACTGTTATGATCAAATAAAAAATAATTGCTTCAGGGTTGTCCATGGACTTATTGCTTGGTTGAATTGGGCTGATTGATTTCTCTAAAAATCTGATAAATTACTGCTTTATGATTATCTCTATATGACAATAACTTTCAATTGCTATGCAAAGCAGCATTCAAAGAGAAAATGATAATATGTATGGTATATGCATGAAAAATTCATATAAAAGATTTTTCCTTTTTAACTAGAAAAATAGTGTATATTCTTGCATGATTTTAGAAGTATGTACAAAAGATTTTTCTTTTTTATGTAGCTTGTCAGATAGGTAGCAAATTGGTTCAGAATGTATGTGGATCATTGACTCGTTGTGCAAGCAGCATGTGGGCCACACACTAGTTGTTATTGATGATCTCTGTTATCAGAGTGACGTCTCTCTGGTTCTAAGTAGAAATGATCTGGAGTCGTTTTGGCCCAAAGCTGAGGTCTGTTCAGAAATTCTCTATAAGTAATGTGGATGCTGTTTTGTATAACTGTCTTGGCACCCAAAACAGTAATAGCAGTTAGGTCAGCTCAAGAGCTGATGGAAGAAGAAGATCATATGTATTCTAACAACTATGAGAAAAATAAAAGGAGGACAGCTGCAATTGCTGCTACTTTTGTAGGAACTTGGAAACTATGATGATATGGTAATTTCACACAGATATCAGACATTTTTAAAACAGATGAATTTAATGTCCCTCACCCTCCATTACTCTAAGTAAGTCTTAGGTGCATCCTCATGTTGTCCAGATGTTTGTAACATCTTTTTTCTGATTTAAAATTCAGGAATCTGTGTTAGTCGTCTGAATCTTGTTTACTTTACATTTTGGAGAAAAACAAGTTATTTTCAGTCTTCCTGCCTATAACCTGACACAAAATTAGAAAGTTAAATGAGTTTCTCTCCATTATCTTCCATTTTGCATTTAATCTTTTGCATTATCAAAATTGTAGTGAATGTGCTTTGGGTTATGCTATGGTGTTTTCAGTTAAATTGTACTTTCCGGTGCACTGAGCAATGGTATGGCTCTCTGTGCCAGTCCTTTATTTACTTGAGAACACAGCTATAGAACTGCATAGTATTGAACATTTAAGCCACACACACACACACACACACACACACACACGCACACACGGCTGAGAGTTAGTTAATGCATTGGGAAGCTGTCAACTCACAACTACTGATCTGCTAAGGCTGAGGGCCCGAGTTCAAATCCCAGTTGGGACTGAATCAGTTCGGTTGGCATGGTTCCTTGTAGCACTACAACACACTTGCCAAGGTTTCTTTTGTAGAGAAAGACTGGTGTATTAGACAGTATTAACAACATAAGAATACAGTGGCCATCATCAAATATGATGGGCAGCAGCAGTGCAGACTGGACAATTATTAGTGAATGGCTCAATGCCGTCAGTTTCCATAAATTCATTAAATAAACACCCAGTATACGAGGTCTGTCGAAAAAGTATCTGACTTTATTTTTTTCCCGTAGGAAGTAGGAAGTGATGACGTTAGGGAGGCAAAAGTGTGCATAGTGGAGCCGCGTGCCTTCATGCGCATGCGCGGTTTTTGATGGGCTTGCTGGATGCGTCAGTCGCTGTCAGCATGTGAGGTGCTGTACTACTTACTCGTTGCATTTTCATTTTGCCCATGATGACGAAATGTGTGGAGCAACGATCTTGCATCAAGTTTTGCCAAAAGCTTGGAGATACCCAAGCAGAAACAATTTGCTAAATTCAACAGGTTTTTGGTGACAATGCCATGGGTGTTACCCAAATAAAAGAATGGTACAACAGGTTCAAAGATGGCCACACCGGTGGAGAATGACCAGCATTCCAGGAGGCCGTCAACAAGTTGCAATGCAGTTGTTATCGAGATGGTGCGGGAAAATGCTGACGAGCTTGGGATCAGTAAAGACTCTGCACACGCAATTTTAAAGGAGGATTTTGGTTTGCGCAGAGTGGCAGCAAAATTTGTGCCCAAGCTGCTTTCTCAGGAACAACAACTTCGTCTTGAAGTTGCGCAGGACCTGCTGGATACTGCCATTAGGGATCTTGAGTTCAGAATACTGTGATAACTGGAGATGAGACGTGGGTGTACGGGTATGACCCGGATACCAAAGCTCAGTCATCACAATGGAAGCACCGAACATCACCATGGTCCGGAGCAAAATCAAGGTGATGCTGACTGTTTTCTTCGACTATCGAGGTGTTGTGCATCACGAATATGCACCAGAAGGACAAACAGTTACAAAGGAGTACTATCAGGAAGTCCTCCGATGTCTTCATGATGCAGTTCAGTACAAGAGACCGGATCTGTGGGTCTCGCAGAACTGGTAGCTGCATCATGACAATGCCCCTGCCCATTCGTCGCAGCTGATCCAAGGTTTCTTGGCAAAGAAAGGCATTTCACTCATTTGCCAGGCTCCCTACTTTCCAGACATGGCTCCTCCTGACTTCTGGTTGTTCCCAAAAATGAAGATGCCACTGAAAGGCTCCCACCTTGAGATTCGAGAGGACACACAGAATGTGACGCTAGAGCTGAGAGCCATTCCAGACGTGCTTCGAACAGTGGAAGGATTGCTGTGTTAAGTGTTTGGAGGGACTACTTCAAAAGGGATTAGCAATTGAACCTCACCAAGTACGTAATTTTTTTTCCCAAGCCTAAGGTTGAATATTTTTTCGACAGACCTCGTATATCGGTAAAAACAGATAACATTCAAGCATTGATACAGAGTTTATAACTCTGATTATAATATTTTTAATAGAAGATTTATGGAGGCATTATATATCATCTTTAATTTGAAAAAAAAAGAGGCATCCCCCCCTGCCAAAAAAAAGAGAATGCTTGTAGGGCCTGTGGGAAGTCAGGTTGACTTCTGTGGATTGTTCGTTTGGGGCCTACTAGATCATTAACAACTGTCATAGACTCTCATTTTGGCTTGGTGGACAGTTCTGCTGCCATGAATCATCAGCAGTCTTCTGTGTTGTGAAAATAGATATAGTGCACATAAAGGTGGCAGGCAGGCCTTCCTGCTGCTGTTAAGTGCAGCAATGAGAAATATTGTTGATGTCAATGATGCATGGTGAATGAAGACTGTCACTGCTGCTTTTATGGTAATTTGAAATAATGAACATAGTTGAGATTTTATTATTTGCCAATTAATATGAAACCTCTGGCCTGTAGTGGTCTAGTTATTGAGAGGCTGTTTGATGTTTAAGCACACTTGAAACAACAGACTAAAATAGAAGTATACAAAATGTTTATCTGGTAATTAACTTACATAAAGCAGTGCCCATATAACATGGAAAATTGTATTTTATTTTTTAAAAATCTTTTCTTGAGTGATTGTTTTCCACTTAGATGTACATACTTGTTTTCCTCCTCTTAACTCTTCCCTAAAGAAGGAACTGCCTTTTTTTTTTTTTTCTTGTATAACTTTTTATAGATATCATTTGCTTGGGTTTAAATAAGTAGGGATGTGATAATGAAATAATTATATATTGGTATTTGTGTAACAGGTTGTAAGAAAAGTCTCTTATTTTTTACATAATAGATTTTGAGCTAATAGTTTACGGATTATTGATCTTGGATTCTTTCTTTAATTATTCAACATGTGGGCTCAATCTCGGAAGACAGGCTATCTTAGAAACCATATAGTAATTATTATTATTCTTCTATAAATGTCTAATTTTAAGATGAGTTATTTAATTGGACTTCATATTTGGTATGGCACGAGCCATTGGGATTATTTAACTAGCCAATAGAATAGCTATATCTGTCTGGAGAATTGACTTTTTGACTACTTTCTCAATGTCATGGAAACCATGCAAACTGATATCATAGGCATGGTCCATTGGTGATGATAAGTTTGCTTCATTTGATCATCAAACAATTTAATATGGAGGTGTCATTAGCTGAAATGTCAGGAACTATGCATTTACACCATTTTTGTTTAATAAACAAGTTTTGAAAACATTAGCAACAAGCAATTCTAATTTTTTCCCCAGAGCAGCTTTGAATAAAGTTAGAATGCCTGCCTGTTTGTAGTAACCAGATTAAACACTAGCCTCTAACTAACTATTTCTTAGTGGAATTGACAAGGGAAAATAACTACTGCTGCTGATTTGTTAATAGTAAGATGGATTGCAATTTCACACTCCCCTTTTACTAATGTTTGTTTTTGTTTTGTTTAGCTTTCCTCTTACCAGGTACTTACACATTTTAGTAAATGTTTCTTGAGAATCATCAACAGATTTGATATTGTTGGTGATAAGATCAGACAAGAGGTTCATTTACAGCTAATATGTATATACTTATATAGATCTGTGACTGTGACTTCTGGTGTTGTGCTGCCTAGACTAAAACTGATAACTTTTTCTCATTTAATGAGAATATGATTATGATTTTCTGACACAGCACAATTTCTCATCCATGGGTGAGCATCTTCAGTGTTTGTGCTCAGATACACAGTGCCCTTATCTACATCAGCTAAGTGAGTTAGTTGGTTGGTATTTGGAATGAACTTACATATATACACTTTTGAATAGTGTGCCATTGATGCTTTAAACAAGAAAACATTTGGTGGCTTTTAGCTATTAATGACAGGATATTTTTGTTGAATTTTTTAGTATTTTGTTATTGCAATAGTATGTGTATGACTCAGCTCTCTATATAAGTTACGTGTGACTTAATACATGAGAATGCATATCAGATCTTTCTCTAAGCACTCCTTCAAACCTAGCTACATACATACCACCATAGGTGAAATACAGTTAAATGACTATGTATGATTTATGGCAGATGATGCTGCTGATATCTGCCTATCACTTAACATTACAGATGAATAATCCAAAAATTTCAACGAAGTATTAATCTGGACACAAAAATGAGATAGGCCAAGATAGTGATGAAAATTACTCTGATCACAATTCATTTTTATAGGAGAAAGCAAAAACAACAGCAATGGTGATCATATGGCCACTTAAACTGAAGGTGAAAACTACCTAATCAAACTCAATTTTCATCGCCATCTGGCGTGGGGGAGAAAAAGCAAATACCTGCCTGAGATCAAACCATGCAGGAAGGTAGCTTAGACAGACATGGAAGGGAACGAGGTTATGGGCTAAACAATGTGCTTAGTCTGGTGCGAACTGTAGGAAGAATAGCTCGAGAATGTTTTGAAGGAACTTCCAGGAGTAACCCCATATGCAAAATGCCACATCACTGGAGAGACTGTATTGTTTGTTTTCCAACATTTGATAGATGACCCTAACCCTGCCTCACTGAAACTCTAAAGTGGAAGCTCACTGAAAACTGCAGGATGATTCATGATCAATCCCTTTGGAGGAATCGGATGTGGTTATTGCACTCTTGTGTGCTCTTAAGCATATTGCTCTATAGGCTTGTTGGTGGAATGCTTGTGGTCTGGTACATGGGGCTGCCATTTTTTCACCAAACCATGGGACAAAACAGATATTCTAAAATCACATGATTTCTGTATTTTGACTTAAAACAATCAGAAGCAGTGTCTTCAAAATAACAAACCTGGAAAAATCTTGCATCTGTTCATTTAAAAATAATTTTAAAACTGATTCATCAAAAATAAAATGCATCCAACAAGAAGCACACAATTGAAATAATAATGCAAGTTGCACAAATTTTGTGACTCCTGGTCTACTGGATTAAAATTTTCTATAGTAGGTATTAATTTCCCAATTACTTTGCTGAAGTGGTGAACTATGTTGGTTTTCCCCTGGCTACTGTAAATAGTATGCAACACATGGCCATTCATTATTGCTTAAAGTGATTTGCTTATTGCAAAAGCATATTTTGCCAAGTTAGCAAAATGTAAGTAAACAAGAGGATTTATAAAAGATTTTCAGCCAGAATAAAACAGATTAGAGTTCATCATCTAGCAGTGACATAAACAGTGATGATCACACAACACAGTCACTGGTCAAAAAGAATGCTAGAAAATTCTAAGCTGAGTAGTTTGCCAGATTTTCCTGGCATAGAAAATTGGATCATGTTATGTAACACTGGAAAGGTTTGATTTTATACAAATCTATTTACAACTGAGAAAGGTGGCTGCAAACTTCAATTTCATTTTCAACTTGAGACAATCATATCAAATGCTGCATATCAAATCGAAAGGAAAAATGAAAAACTTTTGGAATTATTTATTGAATGGCCAAGAGAGATATAGCAACACATTCTTACAATTTCTGAATGGTCAAGATATTTTTTTCCCCCAAAAAAAAACTAACTGTGGGCCCCTACAAACAGAAATTCATATAAGTCTATGCATCTGAGGAATGGAACCAGTTTATCACTAACAGCATTCTCTGCTACAAACCAGAAAAGAACATTACAGTTGACAAGCAGTTTTTAAAAACTACAGCAAGGTGACTGGATGCAGTGTATGGCTGACAAACCAGGCAAATTTGGGACCAAATTTTGGTATGTTGCAGATGTTCATTCAAAATAATTAAATGATTTCCCTTAGGCAAGGATGAAACTACCAGGCCCTATGTAGGAAAAGACGGCAACATTACTATTGACAACTACTTCATATTACTATCACATGAAGTTCATGTAAGACTAGATGGTGGAGAAGCACTGTGAAGTGCCATGTATCATATGCTATCGTATATAATACACACCTCAATTTTGATCTGTAGAAACCCCCAAAAGCATATAATTCTCATAATACGTAGGCATATTTAGCTCATTTCAGGCACCATCAGATTGGACCATCCTGAAGGAGAATGGGTATTATATAACAGACAATTGACCCAACATAAAAGCAACTGAGAAATTATGACACCTTTCCTTTATGGGGCCATCTGGAATAAACTAAATGTGGAGATATTTTATGGGACATGCATAATAGTTTCACAAAAATCCAAAAAATTCATTCACTCAGTTGCAATAGTGATGTGGTAAACCAAGTCACCAGTATGCAGATTAGGTTTTCATGAATACCTCATGTATTATGCCACAGTGTTCAAAGCTCTTCATGAAAAAATTCCATTTCAATTACTATGCCACCCTCATTTACTATGCCATGGATGGAGGTATTACAGTAACATGTATACATACCCCACATGGTGATAACCTTCATTCAGTCCCCGTTTCTACATACTGTTACACAACCATGCCGGCAACATGACGTATGAGATTCACTGCCGCAGATAAACTCAAAAAGATCAGTTATGCAGTTGAATATGGCAACAGAGCTGCAGCCTGAAAGTTCAGAGTGAATGAGACCAACATCAGGTCCTGGTGACATTCTCAGGAGAAGGTTGAAGCCATGCCATGATCAAAACGTGCTGATCGGGGCAAGGGTGCAGCCTATCCCGAGCTTGAGGGGGAGATACTTTCTTTCGTCACTGAAAGGTGCATAAAGGATGTGGGGGTTTCCACCACAGAGATACGCATGCATGCACTTTCTGTCTACAAAAGTCAAAAAATTCAATCTATGCCTGACTTTAAGAAACCTCAGAAATGATGCGCACGCCTCATGGCCCACAACCGAGCATAAGCCAGTGGACCACCATCGCCCAGAAGCTTCTTGATGATTACGAAGATCAGCTTTTGAGGTACCAACAATTTGTCATAAAATTGAGAAAACAACACGAGTACCCCCTGAGTCACACGGGATGCCGACCAGATGCCCATGATGTTCAACCATCCCTACAGCAGCACAGTGGTACCCATTGGGTTGAAGACCATCACCATGAAGACAACTGACCACGAGAAGACCTGCTTCACAGTCATGCTGGAGTGTATGGCTGATTGAAGTAAACTCTCACCATACATCATCTTCAAGAGGAAAATCATGCAAAAGGACTAGTTCCCTAGTGGTGTCCACATCTGGGTCCATGCCAAAGGGTGGATGGATGAAGCCCTCATGTTAGACTAGGTGAACACTGTGGGAAAGTCAGGGTATGCTCTGCCACAAGTTCCTGTTGCTGGACGCCTTCAGATGCCACTGCATGGAATCCGTGAAGACAGCCTTGAAGAAGACTCGCACAGACCTCACCATCATCCCCAGGGGTATGACATCCATGCTGCAGGTCATGGACATAGCTTGAAATTGCCCAGTCAGGTGTGGAGTTGAGCAGAGGTGGAATACATGGATGATGGAGGCGGAACACACTTTCACCCCACTGGTCACATGCACCAACCCAACATGCTCACCACTGCCACCTGGATCAGAGATGCTTAGGAAGAAGTCGACCAGGTGTTGCCTGTCCAATGCCATGGATAGAACCAAAGAGGACATACTGTGCTCTGAGGAGAGGGATGATGAGGCAGTAGAAGCAACAGAGGTGACAATGATATCTACGACACAATGGCTGCCATGACTGATGAACAGTTCTTGCAGTGGAGGGACGAAGACAGTGGGGATGGGTTTGATGGGTCTTAATCTTGGGAGAGGGATGATGAGGCAGTAGAAGCAACAGAGGTGACAATGATATCTACGACACAATGGCTGCCATGACTGATGAACAGTTCTTGCAGTGAAGGGACGAAGACAGTGGGGATGGGTTTGATGGGTCTTAATCTAAACATACATCATGTCACTTATCCTGCATTAAATTTCGATAAAATTGTGAAAAAAAATATTACTTTTGTTTTTGTTTTTTTTTTTTGGTTAAATTTTACATAGAGTTTCAGTATGAACTTCTTGTTCTGTTTCTAATATCATTGATTCTCAACCCAGTGACATTCAATACTCATATCCCCCAAAACACAAAACAAGACACGAAAAACTAATCTTTTATTGATATTCAGTCAAATTGTCACGTGGAATTTTATGATGTATGCATGTATTATCACTTGCTCGTCTGTCACCAGTGATGGTCCCAGCAGTCTGGAAAAATGTCTGAGATGTCTGATAACTTGCATAATATGTACCCAATTTTTAAGGGGTAAATTTTCTTTAAAAAACTGCATATAATGCATGGCACTTTACGGTACTCTATGGAACTTGGTCTCACAGATGGCCTGTTGACATGTTATATAACATTCTGGATCTATCAGTGGGCGAGGGGATCAGTAGAAGAAACTTCATATTGTAGCTTGCAGAAAAACATTGTCCAGCATATTGAGTAAAGATCAAATACACAGAGTATAGCAAAACCTTTACCAGGACTTGGAGACCTGCCAGTGTGCAAGGTCTGTATTGATTGCACAAACACTTCATAAAGTACATACAAGATTTCTTTTTCAACATACCACATTAAAAAAAAAAGAAAAATGTCCTTTTGTGCATGACCATCTTGAAAAACGAAAAAAAAATATTACAATGATAGCTTCATATGACTTTTAATATAGCAATCAAGATGACTACTTAGGTATTTCTAAATATTTAGTGCCTTTGGTAGTTGTGGTGTTTGACTTTATGATAGATTGATAGTTGGAGGGGGTGAGAGAAAATCTTTATCAAATCATATCTTTAAAAATGCCATGAATCAGACAAGACACAGAGATACTGTAATAACACTGTTCAGCAAAAACATTAGAAACTGATTACTATTCTTGTATGGATTCAGTAGTGAAGACAAATGTTACTGACCAGAAAATCAAATGCTATTGAGCCTCAGGTCTACGTTCTGCTGATGAAACTAGCAAATATCTTACAATAGGAGAAAATTGTGAATGGAAGAAATTGCTATGGAAAAAAGATATGCAGTGATTATTAAGAAGAGTGCATGTATACAAACATGTTCAGTGGTATGAAAAATGATGTACTATATCATTATTGGACTTGATGAGATTTTGTAGTTATGTTGTAAAGATCATCAGTAATGAACTTTGGACAGTGTGTCATGTGATCAGGCAAGTCATAGTAAAGGTTTGGCAACAACTTCAGGAATTTATGGTCTGTTCTATATTGCTTCTACTATGCAAGCAACTGAAGATGGCAATAATGATCTGAGGAACACTTTTACAGCTTAAACTGGGTTTCATAATTCCTCTGAAGATCTGCACTATATTCTGTGAATGCCTGTACAGCACTGTAGACCAAGTGTATCTCTTCATCTCTGAGGGTGATAGGTACTTACAAGATGTCAATATCTCTGTCCATTGTGCTTATATAGTTGATGATTGATATGAAGAACATGACAAAGACTTGCAATATCTTTACTGGGTATGGAAATTACTAAATTTGATCCCATTGAGAATCTGTAGTGAGAGTTGTAACAGGTGGTCAGAGCTCATATTATCACCATCAGCATTACCTGATTTGGAGATGCCACAATCTATTGAGGCTATTATCCAGGTGCATGGTAGACTGATAAGCTATTAATAGGTATTTCTAACTTTTGGCCAGGGAAGTTTAGAAAGAAGCAATCCATTATATATATTATACAAAACAAGACAAGACAAGCATCTCCAAGAATTGACAGAATAGCATGAAAAGATTTTCAGGAGAGAAACAAGCAGAAAATTTGGTGGCAGACTCTAACATTTTCTACCACAGATTCTAAATCTGCGTGGTATTTTAAAGGTCACATAGATCAAAAACTAGAATGAAAAATATAATTAATACTAAAGCCAGAGATATTTTCATCTGCTAATAATTTAGAAGAATTTTATATTTAAAGACCTCATGGCAAGCTGAAGCTTTTCTATTACAATGATTTATTAGTGTTTAAAAAACAACTGAGCAGATGTTTTAGTAATCATTCTAATTTTGATGGAAAGCTCATACAAATAAATTTCAATCTATGAATAGGTTGCTCTATGTTACATGCAACTATCACTTACATAGAGCAGAAAAATTAGTACACTATTCTTGGTCAAAGAAAGCACCATGTGTGGGAAAAGTCTACTGACAATGGTCACTTAGTAGAAATACGGTCGGCAAACTCAAGCTAATAGGAAAAACTAGGCATGCACAATGCTGATCAGTATGATGACATCATCTCGGGAGGACTTGGCAAAAATAAAGATATGTGACCCAACCTACAGTCCTCCATGGGGAACTTAGCTGTTAGAACAAACCAACTCAGTGGACAGCACGCTCCAGTGGATGTTAAACAGTAAAACCAGGAGTTGTGTAGATCTCCAGTGCTGAATCAGTGTGAATATAAAATCATCTTCAAACAATAGGAAAAAAAAAAAACACTCAACACTAAAATTTATTACACTGGGGAAGATGGCTTAATGTGCAACCAGGTGCAGAGAAATTTCAAAAGTACATCTGAATCTTATGGGATCAGTGATGCTAGAGAATGTATATGGTGTCAGTTTTGTGGGTGTGTTGGCATTTTGCCTTACAGTTGGTGACAAATTCTTAAAAAGGAGAATTCCTCTTTTTAGAATGGAAATAAAATTAATTTATAAAACTAAAATTATTTAATATCTTTGGAAAGTTATTCTTCATTAAGTGTTAAAAAACTATAATTAGACCAACAAACAAAAAATTTATATGAAACTAAGGTAATAATAATAAAATCAATGTATTGAACAAAATAAGAGAGTTAAAATTTGTAAGGTTGATAGTTTTTAAATTCCAATTCTGATTTGCCATGTTTCATTAGAATTATCATTTTATCAAAAGATAGATTTTGGTAGTTTTTTTTTTTTTGGCCAGGAATAACATCTTGTTTTTCTTTGCAGGTTTTGAAACACCAACACACAGACTTTTTCAAGAAGACAGATGACATGGACAATCAATGAAATCTGTAAATACCAAAGCTTTTTTTAATGTTAGTTTGTGGTTTTAATACAAAAAAGAGAAAGCAAATACTGTGATCCACAAACATTGTGCTAATTGTGCCATTTTGTCAAGAAGATAATTTCACATTAATATTCATTAAGGGATGTAGGCTAACTGATTATAGCTTGTGGTCTCTTATTGGCTCTACTAGCAGATTAATTTGACCATCATCAAGAAGGTAGTAGGTTGTTATGGTAACTGGGTAGTGATCTGGTTTACGCAGAGCTTACAGTAATCTGGTAATAGTTTACTCGAGAGAGACTGGTGTTGGTAAATCAATTCATTAAAAAAAATAATAATAAAATAAACTTAATACTAGTAATAAACCAAAGATTAGGCAGAACTTAAGGGAGCAGATATTGCGCCATGTATGCAGTATTATCATTGGTTTAAAAATGAAGTTGCAAGTGGATATCTGGATACGAATCTGTACTTCAGGCCTGATGAGGCCCTGGTTCTAACTTAGTGTCTGTGTTAATTTGAAAAATGAATGCTACAATTCTTGTGAGGACTTGTATGCACTCTGCCCAGTTCCCTTACATAACAGTGTGGTTTTCAGAGGAACAAAAATTCTGAATGATGTTAAAGCCATATTCAAACCCTTTCCTTGATTGCCTGACAGAACCCAGCAAGACGGACCTGTAGTACATATTGCATGGGTGACACTTACATGTATTCATGTAGTTTTGAGGGAAAAACAAACAGTGAGTAAAGCCTTCTGTGGCTGCTGCATTCCCTTGACCAGTGATTTTCAACCTTTTTCATCTCACGGCACAGTGAGCCAGTCACTAAAATGGTCGAGGCACACCATCAGTATTTAAGGATAGATTTGATCATCTGAAAGAAAATGAATGATAATAATATGTTCATAAGTTAAACTAATAATTTATTAGTTTTATTGCCAAAAGTATATTGTTGATCATGGTTTTCAAAAGATTTTAAAGTTTTGTGCATATTTGTTATTACTACACATTGAAACAAGATGTCATTGAAAAAGATGCCTTTCATTAAAAAAATATGAAATTTTCAGATATAGATTGTATTCAAATACATACATGAGTAAAAATAAAAAGCCTTTGCTTTCATAAAAATATCAGTGGGAAGCCTGTGCTTGGTGTTGTCTCATGATGTTCCTTGTCCAAGGTTGAATGGTTGACAGGCATACCCTCAAGTCCTCCAGTGTTTGAAGCCGCGACCTGTTCTTGCTTTTCATTGTGTTCATAGCAAAGAAGCCAGCCTCACACAGATACGATGTTGAGAAAGGAAGAAGTGCTTCAATTGCCTTCTTTGTAATGATGGGGTATTCCTCTCAAAGGGACAACCAGAATGAAGTCCTATCTGTTGATAGGTGCCTCAGTTTCAGTCCTCTGTCATTTCTGATTTCCGTCAGCTCATCCTCTTTGGCAACAGTTAATTCTGCTGACTCGCAAACACTTACCACAAACGGATCTCTCACCAAGTCCAAGGAAGATACATCAAGTGATGGGAAATACTTTTCAATGTTTTTACTCAGTAGCAACAAACTTTGTAGAATTAAACTGACAAGATTTTTGTCCAGTCTGCAGCCTTTTGTCAGTTTAATCATTTCAACTTTGTTCTCTTTTTATTCTGGTCCGCCCAATGTTAGTTTCTCCTTAAAAGAGCTGACTTTGTCAGTACAAGTCAGAATGTTTACATTCTTTCCCTGCATACTCTTACTAAGATTGTTCAAGGCTTGGAATATATCTACCAGGAATGCAACTTCATTGCACCAGGTTTCATTACTAAGCAGGTCAGCCAGCTCAGACTCTTCTGATGTCAAAAATATAAGGAGCTCCTCCTTTAGTTCATAAAATCTTGAAAGTACCCACCCTCAAGATAACCACCTCACTTCTGTGTGCAGTAGAGTGGTGTGTGAGCAGATTCCATGGCAGAACACAGTGTTGAAAACAATCTTGATTTTAATGGCCTACTTTTGATATAGTTAACTATTTTGATCGTCTCATCTAATACTTTCTGGAGCTCGGGTACTAGTGATTTTGAAATGAGGGCCTCTGTACAGGAAACAGTGTGATGAATCCTTTTAGGCTTCTGACATAGAGGGGGCACCATCTGTGCTGATGCTTATGCATGATTTCCACGACAAATCGTAAGAACTGAAATAGCTGTCGACAACCTCAAAAATGTCTTGGCCTCTTGTTGTTTCTGGAAGTGGTTTTCAAAATAAAAATTGTTCAGTTATGTCTTCATTACAAACAAACCTGATGAATGTTAGGAGTTGAGCTTTTCCAGTGATGTCAGTTGACTCGTCCAACCGGATGACAAAACTTTTGGCTTCTTTAATGCTAGCTATCACTTGTGACTTGACGTCTTGAGACATATAAGATATACGACTACTAATGGTGTTATCTGACATGGGGATTTTCCAAATCTGCTTTTTCATATTTTTCGCCAAACATAATATTTACAATTTTACAGCTTGCCGGTAATATTACTGACTCTGCAATTGTATGTGATTTCACCTTTTTTGCAACAATTTCTGCAACAGCATAACTTGCTTATTGAACTTTGTCAGAAATAGTTGTGATTTTGATCAATTGTTGAGACTGGCGTGTTTGATCAGCTATAAGCCTTTTAAAATATTCAATTGATTTCTCGCATAAATGTGAGTGCTTTGTGTGAAGGTGTCTTTTCATCTTACTTGGAACCATAGCTTGATTTTCCAGCTTCTCCCCACAAACAACACATTTAGGATGTGGTTGTTGTTCTCCAGATGAAATGAATCCGAAGGACAAGTAGTCTTCTTTATACTGGCGCACAACTGATTTAGAAGTAACACTGCCAGTCCTGTGTCTTACTACCAGAACTAGTGCCAGCCACACTTGGTTCATTGTCATCATTTTCTAACTTGTGTTTCTTAATAATAAATCCATCTATGTCTAATAAGCCCTGGAAAAAAGAAATGACTATGAATATTTGTTAAGAGATAACAAAACAAAATATAAAATGCATTAACATGAGAAACAAATATTACGAATAAACCAAAAATAAATATACACTACATGAGAAACATTACAAGTACTGGAAATCAACTGGCAACAGATCAGACATGCTGTGGGTGTGTGTGATGGAGGTTTGGACCGTTACAACTCACGGGATTCGAACAGCTGATTGAAAGTGACACTTTGCAGCTTCACAACATGGATAATGTCAACTGAGGGGAGAGGCTATTACACCCCATACAGTATTCCCAGTAGGAAAAACACAGCCACATAATTATAAAAAGTATCCTAAATTTATTCATCTTTTCCCCTTCATAAAATACTGTATGTTACATGGGCAACCGTGGTTATAATAATAATAATAAAGGCTAGGCAGTCGTGTGATAATTCTCATTCTTGCACATCTTATGGCTGGCAGTGGAGATCGGTGGCGGTTCTACACTATGGAATTCAGGAGAGAATTTAAAACTGCCATTTGGGCCTTTAACGAATAGCACATTTATTCATTCATTGTATCATTGAAAAAAAGTGAGTTTAATGCATTCCATAAAAGTACCAGTAATGTTGAAACATATTAAATGTTATTTTTGTATCCATACTGGGAACACTGCCCCATGGCCCTTATTTGAGGGACACATTGGCTGAAAATCGCTGGGCCTAGACTAATCTCTGGGGAGACCTAAAGTTAGGGTTAGCTTTTAAAAGGCAGAAGATAACCGTGTAAAAGTTTTTTTTTATTCTTGGGATTTCAGAAAACTATTTATTTATTGTCATTTTAATTTAATGATAAAATGTAAATCATGAAAAAGAACACATTTATGTTATAAGTGTCATGTACTAAAAATGGCCTTATTTTTAAACTTTTGTCATACAAGAAATATAATTCTTTATACTTGAATTATTTTATTGGCAAATCCACCTGTGTATATACGAAAACTGTCATCTTATTTCTTGAATTTGGAAACAATACACAATTTTGGCTGTAAAATATGTCAGACCATTTTCTTAGGGATAACAAGATTCATGCCATGGAAGAGTTTGTACTGTACAGAAAAGGATTTATTTTAAAATATTTAATATACATATATATTTTGGTAACATCATTCCATTTGTGAAAGAAATTTGCTTTAAGACAAAAAAAACATCAAAATATTTCTTTATTGAAACAAAAATGTACTGTGCTTTTGCTGAATCTGATAAAATTTGGAAAGGAAGTTAGCTAAAAAATGGAGAAAAAGCATTAAACAAAACGTGTATGATGTTGGCACATTATAAACCAAGCGAGAGGCAGGCTATAGCTGAGAATTAATTTTTGACCAAGGAAATGCTATTCAGCTTTGATGTTCCCCACATTAGGAATTTTTTTAATGTATAAAATATGAGAGAGCATTAACTTTCCGTTAAATGAATTGCTGTGGAAGAAAGTATTAGTGAATATTGGCCTTTATCCGAGGGGCTTGTCACCATTGGATACTCTTTGTTGCTGGGTTGCTCACCTGCTCATCGGCAGATTCAGGTGTATTGGAGAAATATGATAGCTTATTTTTCATGAAAGTTTTGAAAAAAAAGGCAAGCCAGAGACAGATAGATTATTGTTATTGACTTCCCATGGCACATAGCAGCAGCAATAATTGTCAAATAAATAAATACCTCTTGTTGTTGTTAACCTTTTAAAGACTGGTTTCTGATTTTTCCCTCCCCTTTTTCATGACAACTGTTTTGGTTCATTTTGCTTAATGACTAAATATTCAAATTATAGACATTTTGTTCCTTTATAGAAAGTTCACCCTTACTAACTTTTCAGAGATTATTTTCCTTCTGATGCATTCTCTAGTTAATTAACCAGATTCCTTCATATACCATCATTTAATGTTGAACCTAATTTTTGAAGATGGCTTGCTTATCCTACATTTGTTTTTATATCAGAAGCTATGAAGTTTTTAATGATGACCAGTGAGACTTCAGAAGCCCTAGTATGCAAAATTCTTAGAACCATTCCTGAGTAGTTAAAGTTTAAGTAGAATTTTTTCAAAAATATTTGCTATTAATAAAATCTGAACTGCGTGTGATATAAGCATACATTTTTTACAGAGTGAAATTCAAAAAAATGACGGCTATAAATGAAGCAAATCACAATCTCTCATCTGTAGCTTTCTTCTACTCAAGACACTTCTTTACAAATGTTTTTATATTTTGAGACATGGGTGCAGTTCGTCCTTTTTTTACCTCAGGTGGATGTAATTCTTTTGAACATTTCAGCATCTTTTTATATGAATACCTTGCATACACATGGGAGAGTTTAAAAAGAAGTAGTCAAGTTAATTCCCCCAATTTGATTGGTTTGTTTTAGTGAAATCTGAAGTTTCTAATATGTACTTTATTTAGGAAATCTTTTTCTTTTGAGGAAATCTGCATTTGCATGGAAAATAACTTAAATTTGTGAGTATCATGGACAATCCATCTGTACCAATAGAAAGAAAATAAGTTATTTAATATTTATAAATCATTTTGCATTTTCACATTTGCCTTCATTTTGCTTGCTAAATTTCTTATTCAAGTAGTAATAGCGAAGTGAGGCAGTCGGCAGCCAGAGTTTTGATAAAACCTTAGACGGCACATTTTGACTTTGCCAGTACACATGTAGATTAAATACAAAAAAGTTTTCTTACATAGTGAAAGTACTTAAGAATATTCAGATAGATCTTTTTATTGAAGTAAAGAGATTTGTGTAGTTTTACTCATAGAGTAAAAACTTCGTTACGTAGCAGAGAGAGTGAAACCAACAAACAACAAACAGTAATAACTTTAACTTGCAAAAGATATATTATACCCAGCAGCAGTGGCGTATCTAGGGTAAATGGCGCCCGGGGGCAAGCTCAAAATTTGCATCCCCCCCCAGTAAAAAATCGACCTATTATTTATTACTTATGAGTTATAAGTAACTAAATCATTTCATTTTATTTCTCTAATTTTGCCCAATATTATTACTGCTCCGTAATATTCAACCCGCTAATTCCAAACCGTCCTTTTTATAGGACATACCGTAAAAAGCAATGAACAAATGAGTCGTTCTTGCAAGTATCATATAAAAATGCTTATACTTGTCAAATTTCGTTTATCTGCTGAAATGAAGTACGGATATTCCTAACTTTAAGCCCTCTAGAGCTAAATGGGTTAGGTTAGTTACTTCAAAAATCTATGAACTAAGAATTCTTAGACAGTAGTCCGATTTAACCCCTTTAAGGATTTTTTAAAGTTAACTTTATCCCAAGTACTAACTATTGAAAATACCATGAATGCATAATCTAAAAATACTCTTATGAATTGAAATGGAACAAAAGAGTAACAGAAAGTATTTACAAAGGGATCTTTCTACCTTTCATTGATGCAAATTGATCGATTATGTCTTCAAAATCGGTTGTGTTTGTTTTTTCGCTTTTGATGCTGAGGGCAAGGTCACGCAGGCGGCTTTGAGACATTGATGTCCGCAAATATGACAAAATTAGCTTGAGTTTGCTGAATGACCTTTCGCAGCTTGCAGTTGAAACGGCTATTGTTAACATAATCTGAAGACCGATGCGCAAATTAGGAAAGCCGCTGTTATCTCCGTATTGAACAATAAATTTGAGGAGATGTTCTGGTCTTGATATTGAAACTTTGCCGCGAGTGGACAACAACGCCCGGCAGTCAACGATTTCTTCGAAGAGCTCCTCACTGTCAATGTCAGCACTGTAATGATTAGCCAACGAAGCGCATTTTGATCAAAGTGCAGCGTCGTCTGGAAGTGAGGGATAACATAGAGTACGAACATCAAGGAGGAAACCAAACTTTGTGTCAATATCGTGTAAACGGGCAAATCTATGCTGCATTTCGGATTCATGATTTGTTCTATCTCATTGGCTGGTGCTGATGTTTCATCTTTGGAATTATCAGAAGGCCGTCGTTTTGGTCTTCCGCGACGTTTCTTGATGTCAACGTTCCAGTGTTGACTAAGCTCAATGCCTTCATTTAGAGATTGGTGGAAAAGAGCATTTCCATTATCCAAGAAATGCTGCTGAAGGGCTTTGATATCATCTGCGGCATCCCGGAAGTTCATTGTTGGATCTTGTAGCCATTTCTGAACCCAGTCGATTCGAGCGAGAATCCTGTTCCAAAATCCAAGCAATGCAAAGAAATGGAAGACCAGCATTTGGCTTAAAAGATGGTCAGCATCACAGCGTGTGTCGGATGTCTCATCATTATCATCTACCAAATTTTGCAGAAGGTTTAGAATTTTGTTTAGGAATGTTGCAAGATATTTCACAGCATCTGCTCTTGCGCTCCACCTGGTGTCCGATGGAGATTTGAGAACAAAAGGGATGGCTTGCTTCAACTTTTCCCAATGCCGTGTTGATCGCAAAAAGAACGCAAACGGGGAATCGATGACGTTTAAAAATGAAATAATCTTAAAACTGCTCTTTGCTGCGCTTAAACCAACAAGGTCGAGCGAATGGTTGTCGCAATTCACAAATATCACCTTTTCGTTCAAGTCCGCTATGCGTTGTCGTAACATTGTGCCTTGCAATCACTCAGTGCAAGGCCATCATCTTCCAATTCCTTCAAAATTATGTCGACAATACTGACTGCATCTTTCTTTTCGAGTAGGGTGAACCCAAGAAAGGACTCTCGGACACAAACAGTCCTTTTGTCGAAGTCAACGTCGACATATCTCACCATTCGTGATAGTTGGTCCTGATGAGCTTGGTCAGGAGATGAGTCCACCATCAGCGTATAATGACGAGCACTTTGAACGCAGCAAAGGACACTCTTCTTGACGTTGAGAGCAAGAAGATGGATGAATTCATTTTGAATGTCAGGTGAGAGGTATGACGTGGAGCCTGGGTGCTTTTCCGCATAAAACAGAAACTCCTTTGTTACAGGGTCGAAATTTGACAGCGATTTTAACAAACCGATGAAGTTTCCAAGGTCGGCCTCATTGTTTTCCTGGAGCGATTCGTGATGTCCCCGCAATGCAAGATTATGGGTCGCAAGCAATTTGATGCATTGTAGAAGTCGAGATAGGATATCGCACCAATGTTGTTTTTCGGTGTTTCTTTGTGATTGCAGCTGTGCATCGATAATTCCTTGCTCTTCGGCCAAACTGCGCTCCATCTCTTTCCACTGGGTAAAACAGCGCCGATGATGAAGGCTATTCTCATGCAACTCCATCCTCTCCGGCTTCTTCCAGCGGTTGAAGCCATCTTCTTGTTCAAGTGTTGATTGGGAAGTTGAACTTGAAAAAAGTAGGCAGCAAAAGCAGAACGCTGATTATTTGTTTGGAGAGTATACAAGCCACGATTGCGTTATTTCTTCTCCTTTCCCGTTGCACAACTTACGGCCGAACCAACTCCTCGTCATTGAGCGGTTGTTGCTTTGCGCAAATGGACCCTCGGCATTCTGAAAGTACTTCCAACCAAGTTGCAATAACTGCACTCTTAATGACTCAGATACAAGTGGTCTTCTGGTTACTTTGTCAAACTGAAGAAGTCCAATGTCGCGCTGTTGATGTTGAATGACGGGGTCAGTTCCATCCGATTTACATTGCTTGAGTTTTATGACACAATGCTGCGACTCATCGACATCTTCTGAGGAAGATGAACTTGATGAAGCTTCGCAGCTCGGAAACTCTTTGGCAGCCTCAGGTGGAAGAGTAGGAAGAGGGGAGTAAGACGTGCTAGGTTGAATCAAAAAAGACAGGATAACTTGGCTAGATTTCATAGCTTCTTCTTTCTGCAACTTCCGCCTTTTCCGTCCTTCGGCTCCACTTTCTTTATTGACGATAACGCGCTTCATGATAATATAAAACTCCTACAAAACAACAAATGAATGCATTTTCAGAAAGTTAGTTTTAATTACGAAAGAACTATGGAAGTATCTTAATGAAGACATTAGCTACAGTGACTATAAGGCACGATTGGTGCAATAAGACAAACAAAAGGTTATATTCTGGTGCTTACTATCTGAATGTTTATAAGTGATTTCAAGAGCTATGAACTGTACTTTGCCTTTTCCTGCATTTGGAGCCTGTATTGAATGGAAAAAGTTTAAACACTGTTATTAATGTTTTAACTTTTAAATTGGCATATCATTAATTAATTTGCATTGATTACATTTTGAAAGTGCAGCTCATCAAAACTCTCTGACGCCAATTCTATATCTAGCGAAGATAAAAGTTATATTGATTCATCAAATCAGGTATCGATTTCTTAAACTCGTTCCTAATTTGGCTTTTTATTGCAAAAGTAAACACCACAGCCTGCACGATTTAAATAATTAATTCACAACTTGTCCACCAAATTCAAGACCACACTACATTTAGCATTCACCATGGAACACATTTCGTAAACTCAAGGAACCAAATGATATTCACTGCTAACTTTACTTCCTTAATGTGCCTCATGATGTTACACTTTCAGAATGCTATCATATCAATTCCTTTTATTATTTTTAAAAGATCCTCCTTGTTTCTGTAAAGCAAGAGCTCATTTAGAGGAAAAATCGGCAATAAGTCATATTTTATGGGTTTGGACTTCGCATATAAAATGGACGGTCTTTAGAACGGCTTAGTACCATAGTACAAACAATTATTGGGCTTATGCATCGAGAAACGGCAAAAAGAGACATTTGTGTACGTGCACAATAAAAAAGAAAATTCACTCATTTCAAAATGAACTTACAGAGTAAGAGTGCACAACTTCACAGTGAAAAATTGTTCTAGCAAGTATATTTGGTGAGAGGTACATTGAGCTGCATTATTCCTGTTTATTCATGCTTGTTGCACACAGCCTCAAAGCGCCCCCTCCGTCAAAACGCGTCTAGGCATGCCTATTGCACGCACACCCACGTCCCTGGCTTTGCAATAATGTGGGCGTTCACCAGCTTGAATTTTTATGCCAACAATCTTGGTCAATTTTGCGCCCGGGGGCACGTGCCCCCTCTAGTTACGCCACTGCCCAGCAGTGATATTATTATGATCCTATCATGGACAGTTAATACAGTTAGATCCAGATATATGTTACTCAATCCAACACTGCAATACAATAAATAGGGTAGCCAATACTAAAACTTACCTGAAGTTGCCGACAGTCAAAGCTACTCTGGATATGGTCCCTCTGTTTGCTTGAGAAACCTGTTGTCTTCTGTCTAATTCCTGAATGTCTGTTACACGTACTGCTTGATATTCACTTGTGGGTTAACAGTTCTTCTGAGAAAGGGTTAGGGTCAGCTTAATGAAGATTAACAGACTGCAGTGGTATTTAGCCATGAGTTTATTTATAATGTTTACATAGAAAAGTAAAAAATTAATAAAAGAAATATCGTAAAAAGCTTGCTTTGAATTGCCAGTTCATTCTTCTCGTGTTAGATATATTTACAATTAAGCCCATCGTCACAATAAAATTGTGGATAAGTGGAGGCAATGGTTAAGTTAAAGAAGTGTGTTAATATGTCTGTATATTATTCGTCTCTCTTAACCCGGGCAAGTTTTTTTTTATATTGTAATGGTTTTCTTGTTTAAGATAAAGTAGAGTAAACTCTATAAAAATAGCCCTGACTGACCTGGAATTCAAATTGACAGAATGATTATTTTTTTGTTCTTGATTTAAAAGAATACTTTCTTAAACAAAAGTATATTTGACATTACTAGTAAAATTGATCTGCTAAGCATATTTCAAGGTAACTTTAAAAAGTATTACTTGTATGAATTTCCATTAAGGAATCTGATGAACCATTGTTTAAATAGCAGTAGCCTAGCATGGTTTAAACTTTCAGTTGAGTTACAAGTTATATGAAATGTTTTATTACAGCCAACTCTTTGTGATGTAGCTCTCAGAATTTTGTCATATTACAAGCAGTATAAAGATTGATGGATGAATTATTTGAAATACCCTTGGAAAGTTTCTGTTTAAGGTGGCTTTGTTCCACAGTCTTTTGTCTAGAGCTGACAGAAACAAGAATGCCAATGTGAGCTGTGTTTTGGGGTTGGTGCCAGCCTCATTGTCTAATCTATCCATGACCAGTACTAGACGCCATACAGTGTTTGTCTGTTTTGATACATTTTGATAATATCAAATCCAGTCAGCATCTTGTTTACAGGACTGAAGACAGAATAAATGATACAATTGCTTTGTGATCACGCTCTGGTGGTGATGATTTAAACGAATTGCAGTAAATGTTAAAATGCAATTTTCTAAATATAATCGATTGTTGCAAAATTTTGTTGTCAGTTGACTTTACTGGAAGTATTTGCTAAACCTGACTTGCACACAATTCTTTTTACATATTAATTCATGATAATATTTGTAATGCCAGTATACTCAGTCACACACACACAGCAGTTTCCATATTCAGTCCAGTTTGGTCAGTTGTTATTATTTGCAAAATTCAGACAGATATTCATATCACCTTGTGAATGTCATGTTTTACACACACAGCTCTGCGAAGCTTACCTGGAATTGGCTGTATAAAGAGTCTAGGTACTTGGTTGCATAGTAGCAATGATTCTCCCAACATTGACAAAAACAAACGTCGTCTCAGATTGAGGGAACCATGCAATTTGGGATGCCTGCTCTGGGGTTGTTGCTATACTAGGTGTCTGTCTGCAGACTGTAGGACTGACCTATCAGGTTGACCATGTATTAACTTCTCAGAGACTCAGGTCAACTGTATAATGTCACAGGCTGTTACATCGACCCAGCACAAACTATCTCTGATCTACCTGGATATCTGGTGACTTCAGATTGCTCAAAATCCAATTCAAGACACATTCTGTGCAAATTTATAAGGACAGGCACCAGTGCACAAATTTTCCTTTAAAAATCTATATTTAAACACTTTAAAAACAGCATTCTCAAAAATATACCATGAAAAATTTTCTAGCAGTTTTTTATATGAATTCAACAGCGTTGAAGAAAATTTTCTTTACTACTGTTTGTTGTGTGCGGCATATGTTGTTAAGAGCAAATGTATATTTTTTCCATGTTGAAAGTGAATGATTACCTATGAAGAAATAAAGCTCTCTCTCAACATGGTGAACAAGTAGGTAGCACCTTGGAAGCCTTTTTCAAAGACTGTCCACCATAAGTTGCCAACTATCCTAACTTGAATGCTATTGTTATTTAACAACACCTAACCTCATACATAAATATAAGAAAACAAGAGGAGATGTACTTGAACATCCATAGGAGACAATTCTTGATCTTGGCAATGTGATGCCAGTTTTTCTCAAATGAATCACAATTCAGTTCAGGATGTTGTCAACATGGCAGATTTGTTGATGGTATCATAATGGCATGGACAACGAACCCTAATATTTTAGATCGGCTAGTGTTTCTGAACTAGATTACTTCTTTATCAAAACATGGATTGCATCTAATTCAACAGAAAAACAATGTCCACCTCAACTGAGCAGGACTGGCAGAAGAATGTGAATTTGCTTGACTGACCATACAAGCGTGCTTATGTGGAGTTCGTGCATTATCTTTACCGGCTTAATTGTCAGCAATTGCAACAAGAGAATAGATCTGCAGCCAAGTTGATACACAGGTCAATCCATGAGCTATGGACATTGTGTGAATGTACTCTTGCATTCCCACCTGATGGTGGTGTCCTGTCATGTGATGTTGCATCATCCAGATTTGGAAATCAGAAACTGAACAGTTGCCATGGATGTTCATAGCATTTCCCATGTGTCTCCGTTACTTATATCATAGTCAAAATTAAGTTATGTTTAAAGCATTTGAGTATATTTGAACATTTTAAATTGTTTATGAAACATTTAAATAGTTTTACAGGAAATATAATTTTGTAGGAAAAGAAAATTTAGAGAAAAAAAACTTAGTTTATTACTGTACTGCATCATGGTGTGATAGGGTTGAGTAGCCATTTTCCCACCCTGACTGCCAGCAATATCTAGTTTGCACCAGGCTCCAGCATGAGAAGAATCTTACCAGAGTTCATACATTTCACATTCTGCCCCATCCCACGGACAGGCTATAGATACAGCAGTGTAAAAATGTAGTTAGTTTTTTGTCTGTGATGTAGAGACCTCAGATTACATCTAGTTCTCGTCACTTTATTGTTAGAAGCATCACCCTCCACATTATCTTCTTTACAATTAGGAAAAAAGGCACAAAATTAAAACTGCTTAGCTATGTTGGGTGGATTTGTCGTATATTCTTGCATCTACTGTGATTGATTACAGCCATGTTTCTATGAATGACTGTAATGAAGAAAGATGTGTGCTGTTCTTTGATTCTTTTGTTGCTGATTGAAAGCATGTTTAAGCAAAATTGAAATATAATTTTTAAAAAATAATACTAAAGAAAGCTGATTCTGGTTTTTGCAGTATTTTCTTCTAAGGCAGAATTGTAGATATTTTCTTTAACATATTGATAATATTTTATTTAGCCATTTTCAATTTATTTCTGATTCAATGGCTATTAAACTCATAACTGATATAAAATTCATCATTTATCATAGGTCCATTCTAAGTTCTTTTTTCTTTAAATAAACTGTCATTATCAAATAAATAAAGGGGAAAAGTATAAGAGTACTTGGCCACAAGCTCACGGTGGTATGAGAAGTTGTTAACTAAATATTTAGATGAAACAGCATTTATGGGTGGTGGAGTTATTACAACTTATCTGTTTTTAATTGCTTTCCATTGAGGCATCTCTTGTCGTCCAGATATCCATCTGTCCCTAGCTATTGGCATTTTCTCGAGGTCAGTTTTGTGTTTGAAGTTTATCTTATTCTATAAAAAATCTGCCCAGTGCTTAAAGTCCACTTATCCTAAAGAAACTGCCCTCAGAGGTTGAGGTAAAGAAAGGCAAATAAATTACTGAGATTGCAGGTTGAAAACATCACCAGAAAAAAAACTTAGCATTTTGATAGCAAAAGAATAGTTCTATAAAGGCTCACTCAAGTATTTCTAGGAATGTAAAAAATTTTTTTCATATTCAAGATACAAATCAGTAAATTCTCAGTGAGTCAACTATTATTTACTACTTGGTCTATGGTATAAAAAATGGCAAGTGACAATTGTAGATGGTTTAAAAGATAATAGTAGTGCAAATGGTGTCTATCCTTTGAACAGTTACACCAGAATTCTGAGTACGATTTATGCATAAAAATCAATTTCTTAAATGTATAACTGACCACGGGTTATGAGAAAATATTAACTTTAGCATCTTTTGCAGTAGATGGTTTGATTCAAGCATATTATATAAGGCGACACGCTGAAGTATTTGCTTTCTCAAAATATCAAATAAGTTCCTACTTGAATTCAATTTTGTACTGGGATTTCTGTAACAGTAATAGCTTAGTTTTTCTAACTACATCTTTTAAATTTTCCCATGATGCATTATCTATTCGATGAATTTAGCTGACTGCGGTTTTTTTTTTTTCCTTTTGAGTAGACTCACAAATCATCTGATATATTAACACGATGCAGATTTTCTTTTGTAAAACCAAAAATCAACACTCGTGGCATCAAATGGGTGAGGCACTTGTGCTAAAAAGGATATTTTTAAACACTTTGACAAATGTCTCTGGTGGAAAAGTTATTTTTCAAATCTACATAGGAAAAAGATGCCACCCTTAAGGTGAGCAAAAGAAAAAGGGCCAAGAGTTAAAGAATCTGTTCATCTCAAAGCTACCTGGTGCATTTTGTCTTCACCAGCATTAAGCAGCCTTTATATATATAAATAGACAACCAGTGTGAGAGAACACCGTTTATTTTTTAAACTATACATAGCAGTGGCAAAATGTTTTAATGGCCCTTCTTGACACTGGAATAGATCATTTCTGGCCCACAGAATCTATATTAGGGAGTCCCCACTGTAGTCAAGCTGTGAAGATAGTTTGATGGTTCTTGCAGACACCTGCACTCTACCAGTTTCTCATCACAATGCAAATCTTCCATTCTTTTGATTTTGGGACACAAGTGGTTGACTCCATTATCTTGGATTTCTTATTGGCTTGCATCTGCTTGGTCTTTTAGTCTCTGAGAATCTGTTATACATAACAGACTGAAGCTTCCTCTGGTCTGTACCTGATCATATAACCCAGTCATGACCGGATTAGCATTGAGATGTCTATTCAATTAATCTTTAGAGTCTTACTTCATTTGAACTAAAGTCCCAAGTTTTTTTTATTTACATTAAAACTGTTGCTGACATTTGAAATGTTTATGGAAGATTAGTATTCTACTAACAGTTGCCATCTTGTCTATTTAAGTCATCCTGATTCCCCACCACATGTTCACCATAACAATCTAAAATCATCTTGTCATCTTAAGTAAAGCTATATATAACCTTCTCACTAGTATCATCACCAGGCAGTGTGGCTCAGTGGTGAGTGTGTTGGCTTTAGGACCTAAGGGTCCTGGGTTCAATTCCCACTGCTGGCACATTGTTGTAACCCTTGAGCAAGGTACTTTACTGGGGATGCTGCTCTATAGCCATAACAGAGGCAAGTCTTCTATGACAAGGAAAAGTCACAAGAATAAACCACTGCTAAAAATGGATGCACTGGGCCAGTGTGTGCAATGCATCCCACTCCTATGAAAGGAGTGATTAAGGAAAAAAAAAAAACTAGCATGGTTTTCCTTCCAGTCTTTCCTGAGTATAGTAATGAATGTTGCCAATCTACAATTGATAGTTCACTAAATGTGCACTCAGGTAAGTATGGAAATGCTTATCTGACAAACAACACTCTCATTTTCTGATCTGAGAGTAACGTTGTTGTGTACACACAAATATTGTACAGCCATTAAATGTTTTACTATTTACTAAAATCAGACTACAAAGATATTCTATCTTTGATACAATTCTAATAACTGCTACATACTGGAAGAATGTATGTAGTCACCAACCATTGAGCTAGAATTCTTTTGTGTGAAAATATACAGGTGCATCTCAAAAAATTAGAATACCATGGAAGAGTTAATTTTTTTCCGTAATTTAATTCAAACTGAAATATTTCAAGCCTTTTTTTGTTTTAATTTTGATGATTACGGCTTAGAGCTCAGTAGATTTCTGATTTTCATATCTCAAAATATTAGAATATTTCATAACGACGACAACAAAAAAAGAGGATTTATACTTTTCAGAAGTTCGACATTTCTATATTATGTTCATTTTATAATATAGAAACGTCAAACTTCTGAAAAGTATGTTCATTTATGCACTCAATACTTGGTCGGGGCTCCTTTTGCATGAATCACTGCATCAATGCGGCGTGGCATGGAGGCGATCAGACTGTGGCACTGCTGAGGTGTCATGGAAGCCCAGGTTGCTTTGATAGCGACCTTCAGCTCGTCTGTATTGCTGGGTCTGGTGTCTCTCATCTTCCTCTTGGCAATACCCCTGAGGTTCAGGTCAGGCGGGTTGGCTGGCCAATCAAGCACAGTAATACCATGGTCAGCAAACCAGTTACTAGTAGTTTTGGCACTGTGGGCAGGTGCCAAGTCCTGCTGGAATGGAAAAGGAAATCATCATCTCCATAAAGCTTGTCAGCAGACGGAAGCATGAAGTGCTCTAAAATCACCTGGTAGACGGCTGCGTTGACTCTGGACTTGATAAAACACAGTGGACCAACACCAGCAGATGACATGGCACCCCAAATCATCACTGACTGTGGAAACTTCACACTGGACTTCAAGCAACTCGGATTCTGTGCCTCTCCACTCTTCCTCCAGACTGTGGGACCTTGATTTCCAAATGAAATGCAAAATTTACTTTCATCTGAAAAGAGGACTTTGGACCACTGAGCAACGGTCCAGTTCTTTTTCTCCTTAGCTCAGGTAAGACGCTTCTGACGTTGTCTCTGGTTCAGGAGTGGCTTCACACTAGGAATGCGACACTTGTAGCCCATTTTCTGGACACGTCTGTGCGTGATGGCTCTTGATGCACTGACTCCAGCCTCAGTCCACTCCTTGTGAAACTCTGCCAAGTTCTTGAATCATCTTTGCTTGACAATCCTCTCAAGGCTGCAGTTATCCCTCTTGCTAGTGCACCTTTTCCTACCACACTTTTCCCTTCCAGTCAACTTTCCATGAATATGCTTTGATACAGCACTCTGCGGAACAGCCAGCCCTTTCAGCAATGACCTTCTGTAGCTTACCCTCCTCGTGGAGGGTGTCAATGAGTGTCTTCTGGACAACTGTCAAGTCATCAGTCTTCCCCATCATACTGAAAGATTCATGGTATTTATACTGCATAAATAGTGATTCACTCAAACTCGAAATGGAATATTCTAATATTTTGAGATACATTTTTTCTATTTTTTTTTTAGCTGTAGGCCGTAATTATCAAAATTAAAATTACAAAATGCTTGAAACATTTTAGTTTACATGTAATGAGTCCAGAATATATATACAATTTTCACTTTCTGAAATAACTGACAATAAATATTGAACTCTTCCACGATATTCTAATTTTTTGAGATTCACCTGTAGTTTTAGTAGGGTCTTCCTTCCAGCTCACAGTACTTTGTTCAGCCAGCCTCATTAGCATAGAATAACCGTGCAAGTGAAGGTAATTAGCCTTCCAGAAAGTTGAACATGGAATCTCCTGCATAATTATCTGGTATGGAGGCAAGACTGTAGGTATGTACCAAATTTATTTCACTTTGCAACTGTTTTAATTATCAGTTTTCCCAATTCTATTCTGGGGAATGGATAGGTAAGGAAACTAAAAAGATTTTAGTGTGTGGAAGCTAAAATTGCTCATCGGTATTCTAGATTTATATACGCTGCAGCAAATTGTTTTAAACGGGAGATCTTGCTATTGGAAAAGCAGGTCCCTCACAAAAGTGATTTCATTTTTAACAAATATTCTGGAAAATTTTCTAACACTTACTTAGCAAGCCTATTGCGAGTTTTAATATTTTGGGGGATTTTCCGAGCAAGCATCCATATGTTGGTGATTGTTAGGACTTCTGAAACCTCAATGGTTTGCATTTTCTAATGTCTGATAAACTAGCCATGATCTATTGTTGTACCAAAGCCTTTACCGTAATCCCACCAGAAATTACAAACTTCTTAAAATTCATGTTTTTTCAATGTACTGCCACAAACTGTTAGGTAACAGTATAGTGACGAAAGGATTAAAAGAATTGCTCTTGCTTTGTTTTTGTTCTTTTTCCATAAGTAAATTGTTGGTTTGTATTTTTATTTATTAATGAAATAATTTTCAAAATTACTTTATTTAAAAATAAAAGCAAAGGCCTTTCTTACACTCATGTCCCACCAAAAATACATCTAGTACTGCATTAATCACACGCAACAACAAAACTTAGCTTTAGATAAAATTTACAAACCAACCAACAAATCGTTTTTGCCTGTTTTAATGAAAATCAAATTTGTTAAGCTTTCCTAAGGATGATCTGTCTGTCTGTCTGACCCACTTAGGGACAGCAGACTTATTGATACCAAAGTTGTTTCCTATCTTACGGTAAACTTTCAATAACTGTCACAATCAAGAGCAGCTTTTATATCTGAATTAGACAATTTTATTGTAGTAGTTTTTCTTCTTAAATTATGTATGGCATTTTTCTTAGCAAGAAAAATTGATAAAAAATTAACCAGGCCCAACATTTGCAATGTTAGTCTCTCTGATATTCTTATTTATATTCAACCATTCTACAGATACCTGCCATAATTTGAATAAGAAAGCATATCCATAATCACATTACCACTTCTTCTGGCTATTTATGTTACTTAGTTTCCATGCAAAAGTGACTTTATTAGTCAAGGTACTTACAATGACTAAGTTGGATTACCTTGTGGTGGAACCTGACACTGAATTCTTTCCTTCTGGTGATGCAGAAATCTCAAGTGTTCATACCCTGAATCTCTCATCATTTAGACGGTTGAACACTGATGAAGAGACGAGGAATGTGCTGGAGGTATAAATGACAACTGGTGTGATCATGGAATGGAGTCAGTCATTTGTGACCAACCAACATGCCAGGCTTTTTGCAGTCTGTCAGCTCTTGTAATTTTTCCTGAACAGCAGATGGTGTCAAAAGTAATGACAGTGTTAGGATTCAAGAAACTAATTCAGTTGAAAACCTGACCAGGATTCTCTCTTCAAAGTTAGGTCACCAGCAACTTTCAGATGAAGTACCAGCTACACCACATCAACGAGGCCATGATAGCTTTCAAGGTGAGTGTCACATGAAGCACTACATCCTGATCAAGTCAATTAAGTGCCTCCCAAGGTGTCACAGAAAAATGGATTTAACCACTTCAGCTCTCTGGAATTGTTGGAAAGGTTGAGGAGGAAGGGATTCTTTTTGCCTGCTCTGCTGCTACAACCAGTACATGGGCAAGCTGAACCTTGCGGATTAGCACAAGCCATACTATACCCTGGAGAGGAAGAATATAAAGTAGTATTCAAGTACTTGGCAGGCATGGTTTGTGTCTGACAGCCATTGTCAATGCTTTCATAATACTGTACTCTGAGAAGTGGATTCTGCTCTAGGAAACAGAAACCAACCAAGAAAAGTGAGAGTCAGGCACACATAAAACCACATCTCATCTTGGCAACAATGGAGAGAGTGGAGTGGAGGAAAAAAATATCAGTGTGCAGGGCTCCAGGAATAGTTGCAAAACACCTTCAGGTTGCAGAGTGGAGCCCAGTTTTTGTTGTCAGTCTTGCACCATTTCCTTGTTCAGGGTAGGATGATGTACTGATCATGTGTACAGATAGTGACTCATGAGTAATTTTACTGTACATTTTTCCACTAGAAATTGGATTTTCTTAACTTAGTTTGCTGTGCTAAGTCATCTGAACATTTGTGCAACAGAAAAGGCTTAAGGGAGGAATAGCCATAAGCACACTATGTGATGGTTCCTACATACACTTGAACATAATGCAGTTTACTCAACAGAAGTCATTGGTAAATGAAGGTAATTATCTTGCATGGTGCGACAACAGTATGGAGAAAGGTTGAGGTTTTTGACCCAGTGTGTTTATAACCAACTACCAAGCACAGTAGATTGAGATCAATGGTGTGGATGGGCATTTGGTACCAGTTGAAATAGATAGTGTTTAATGATAGGTTTCTAGATTCCACTGATAACCTAATCAAGGTCAATTGTAATTACTGGATCCCACACAACTGGAATATGAACCTCAGTGAGAGCACCTCAACCGAAAACTAAAGGTCAAACAAAAAAGACTAACCTCAGAAGCAAGAAAAGTACCACAAAGTCACTACTGAATACTGATAGATTGAACAACTAGATGCCTACAAGCTCTATACGATGAATAAGGTGTTCCTACGAAATATTGAAAATAGTTTTTTGAACAGTTATAAATGTACTTGTACAAAATAAAAGTGGTATTCAATTATGGCAGGGAGATGTAGTTTTAAGGTCTCAGCTTTAGATTGCTTTAAGACAAAATTAATCTTCTGTTGTTGCTTCTTTACCAAATTTTCCTCTAAATAAAGGTCTGCCATAGGGTTTTTGATCATGTTCCTTAACAAAAATCTGTATATTCAACAAATTGAAAATGGATGCTGAAAAGGAACTGTTGGATTTCATAAGATAATTATTCTTTTGAGAAAGCACTATGCAAAGCCTGTGACTATCATTGGTGAGTTCCTAGCATATCAAAGAAAAGATGACATGCTTCAATTACCGAATTATAAATCCAAACGTTGCAGTCAGGGATAGATAATTCCAAATCTAAGGGGTTATATTCTGACTGACAGTTTATCCTTACAACAAATAACAGCTTTAAAAAAAAAAAAAACTTTAATGAAAAAATATCTATAACCTGAAAAAGACAAACAAAGTGTGTGCTACTCCTTAATGAGGTGTGGAACACAAAAATATTTAATAAATAATCAGTAAAAGTTTCAATGTAAGTGTGAATTTGAGGGATAAAATTTAAAGATTTTAGAAAACAAATCAGGATGATAGAGGCAGCGTTACTGTTTTCTGATGTTGTCTAGTCTAGGAGAGATGAGCAAAAGCATTAAAGTTTCAAATTGCCACTACTACCTTTTGTCATGCAAAATAAATTTCTTTTTTCTGTGTAAATTTACAAAAGTTACTTTCTTTGAAAAACAAACCAGCATCATGATGAAACAAGATGAATCAGTGAGAAGAACAGCGAGTGGAGCTGAAAGAGATGACAGATGAAGAAGACAGAGAGTCGGGGGGAAGCACAGCAATTCTCAGAAGTTTAATAGCACAAGAAAAATGATACAATAGCATTAGTTGAAGAACATTCACAAGCTTTATAGAGTGGTACAAATGTAGGAGCTTTCAAGTGGGCAACAAAAACAGGAGGAGTGAAGTGCTGTGAAAGCAAGCAGATAATAAAGACCAACTTATTATTATTTTTAATATATATATATATATATATATTCTAGACTTGGCAAGTTTGGTTGTGTTTTCTCCCTTTTAAACACTACACCTAATGAATGGTTATAATTAAACATCAAATCCAGTATTGAAAAAAAAACAAAAAAAAAAAAACTAAACTAAAAAAAAAGGGAAAGAAAGAAAACAACTTTAAAGGACAAAAGACACTGTGACAACAAATACAAGAAGTGCCGTTTAAATCTAACACCAGTCCAGGAATATTACAAAACAATACTTTAATATCATGACTTTTACACCATACATGTGAACTTTTTTTTTTCTTTTGTCAAGGTTCTGGTATGGAACATCCATAGCATGATGTAAATAACACTGATGATCCTCAAAAAAAAACATTGGATCTCAGCTCAATAAATAAAACAAATGAGGTTTTAAAAAGCTACTGAAATGTTTCTTGATCCCATGAATGTATGAAGGTAGGCACACTTCTGCTCCTGTCAGTCAATCTGTCTGTCTGGCGAACTACCGTGCTGAGTGAGGCCACAGGACATGATGGAGCGACCGATCAGGTCTGGTAAAAAAACACTGCAGCTGTGAAATGTCAAAGAAATCTGGGAAAAAGAACCCATCACCAAAAAACTAACTACAAAAAAGCAAGCATCTCAAACAGAAGACCCTACCTAACTGTGGTATGGTATAGGCAGTTCAAAAAAATGTTTAAAGGAGAGATAGTCATTGTATATATTAAAAAGAACAGAGAAACCAAAAGTAAAACAGCAAACAGCATGATTCATAGACAAGGAACACCCAACATGAATGAAAGACAGGGTAACAAAGACACCCCGAACAGCAGCAGTACAGTATGAAATGGAACTACACTAGCAAACCCTCAAAAAAGCTGTGATTGATGCTGAGGATCAAAGCAATGATTATTATATTATGTAAACTGTGATCAAATTACATTATTGAAAATTACACATGACAAAGTAATTTCATATGATTGTTTGGTAGTACTATGTAGGTAGAGCGTCTATGTGCGGAGTGCTGGATCTACATGGTTATGAAGGAGGCAGCTCTGATGTTATTGCTTCCTGGACTAACCATGCTGTACAACACTCAGGGCGAAGATTTTTTTTCCTTTAAACAATCATTCCTTTCCCCATTTAGATAGACTCTCAAATTGCAAAAATATATATATATATACAAACCTTAGGTTTGTTTCTATTATTTTTTAATTTTTTTTTTTTGGAACACCTGAAAATGCAAAAATAGGATTTATAAAATTACAACTATACTACCAGCAAAAATGATCAAACATTTATCAGAACCAGTTTCTTTTTTTTTCCTTTCTTTTTTCTTTTATAATATGAAAAGCTAAGGAGGGGGGAAAATATAAAGGCCCAAATCTGAAAGTTTCAAACAATGCTGTGAAGAAAGTTGTGCACAGGATTTATCATTTCTTCCATCTGCCTATCCACATTAAAAGATAACCTTACAACTGAGACTGAGTATAAACAAGGATAGCAGACACCAGTGCAATATCACAACCCTGCCAGGAGGAATCAAGATGTCAGCCCTAAATATGGAATTCTTCAGTCTACCCACCCACCCCATTTTTAAAAATTATTATTTAAACATACAAAAGAAGACGTACTCATTCACCCAAGCAAACCTTCCATACCTCCCAAAAATCACCACGATGAAACTTGGAATCGCAGAGTGTGACGCCTACTGCAATGATATTCAGCAAAACACCGACTGGTTCAGATTTCACACCCCTTCTCTCATAAAGCCTGTGTGAAAAAAGTTATATTAAAAATACATAAGCAAGGCAGGGAAGGTAGAACAACCCAAGCGATAAGAAAAGTCTGATCCTATTATTTTTGGGACTAATTCTGTCAACCTCAGCCAGTTTTTAGAACCACCCTAGGACATACTGGAATATAAATAAATCCTTGAATTCAACAAGGCACTTTTTCAGCTAGAATCTTAACTTCACAGCACAGTGAAAAACTTTGTGAGTGAGTGGCGGCCACACCCATTGGTTGGTCATGTTTCTGCTATGTTGCGCCTGCTGCTATAGTGATGCTGTTTTGCTGCTGCAGTAGCTTCCATATTAGATGCTGGTTCTGGAGAATGAGACACGCAAGTGGTTGCTCTCATTCAGTGGGTAGTTGTGCATGGCCTGGAATTAAAAACAAAATGTTTTTGTGCACTTTATCTCGTCTATTAAAGGATAGAATGCTGTTCTGGCCAAGATATGCAGATAGTGTTCTATTACTACTTAAAACAATACATTTGAACAATTGCTGAGTAGCAGATTATATCAAAAATGCAAATTATGGAATAAACTATTTCAAAAACTTTAAACAACCAATCTGTATTTTTCAGCACGAGTTGATACTTCTTTCTGCAAGGGCCCGACCATCGACTTATACATGGATGAAATGATGATACCGGAACCCTTAAGTACCATGGGGAAATTTATGTAGGACTGTATGTGCGTGTATGGGTGCATAATGACTCAGATTCAGTTACCTCCCCCTTTTTATTTAGTGCTGATAGGG
Organism: Nautilus pompilius; assembly: GCA_018389105.1. Classification (NCBI taxonomy): domain Eukaryota; kingdom Metazoa; phylum Mollusca; class Cephalopoda; order Nautilida; family Nautilidae; genus Nautilus; species Nautilus pompilius. The sequence goes on along the minus strand of JACATO010000130.1, from coordinate 953,318 downwards.
CACATAGTGTGTTAGGGGAGCTCCAGTTTGCCAATACTTAAAAATGCCTGCTATAAAGAAAAGGAAAGCATATACTGCAGCTTTTAGACTGGAAGTAGTGAATTTTGCTGAAAACAATGGTGGAAATATGGCAGCAGAACAGCAGTATGGCGTTAGAGAGAAATGTGTTTGTGATTGGCGGAAGGATTCATTACAACAGACTGAAAAAAGCAAACTGTGGTTGCAGAGCGAGATGGACAAATGTCGAAGATCAGCTTGAAGACTCTGTTTTTGCACGTCTTGCTTCATTCTCGTTCTTTCACCTAAAATGTTTTCCTTATCCAAATCTCTTGCTTTGATGTCATCCACCACCAGTTTTATAACCCTGACAAAAATGTTATACAAAAATACAATCGTACCATCGACTTATGCACCACTTTGACTTATATGTGAATGAAGACTTGGAAAACAGGAAAATTGGCCTATTTGACTTATGACCCAAAAAATACGGTATTCATTAACACACTTGGAATTATAGTGAATAAAAGTTTATTTCTAAACACTAAAACTTAAGCAAACAAAATTCTCGTTTTATTTTTTATTTAGGTTATTGATTTTAAACTAAAAAAGGAGGAAGAAAATAACTGCTAGTATTTTATTTGGGAACCTTTCAAGCAGGCTACCTATAAAATGACCCATAGCAGAATTTGAAAATGTTACTAATACGGGCATCCCTTACACAATTCATATTCATTGAAAAGCGAGTTAAAGAAGACCTACACTTAATGTAGACTGAGTGAACGACGGGATACAATCAGATAAAGTGGACGCCATACAATGCCACTCTATTTTAATCTAACAGTCTCTGTAGCATCAGCTTGATTTATAGAACTAAGAAAAACCTTATCATTCTTTATTAGTTTGTCACATGTCAGGATGATGCAGATTCCTGTTTTATTTTCATACAAAACCCCATATAGCTGTAAAAAAAAAAATCTAAACCACTAAAAATAGAATGAAATAAAGTTTAGTAAGAATTTAAAGAATCATATTTTAAATGTTGTTACAGAAGTAATGTCAGTGAGAATCATAAAGCACCTAAACAACTTACAATGAGGCCCTTTGTTCCCTCCTCAATTGAATCCAACTGAATTAAAGCCATTTTCCTGTCTTTCCTGTAAAATAAAACAAGTGTTATTTTGCATTAGGGTGGTTCTCCACCAACAGTTTCACACACTGCTGTAATTACGTGTTTAAAGAAAGTGGGGTTATTATATTAGAAACATGCTACAGAGAATTAAATGTTGCCAGTTTAACAATAGTCAATCTTTTAGGTGACTAATGAAGTACTATATAATTTTCCATAACAGTATGTTAGCTTGCCGCAGAAAATGACAAATAGATACAAGGAATGCAGTGGAATTCTTTACGTTGATACCTGGTTGAACCACATTTTGTATCATGAACTGGTCCAGAGGTCCCTCACATTCACGTAAGAGTATCCTTAAAATAACATCATAATGGCAGAATTAAGATCCTTAGACAACACCAATCCACCATGCCAAACTACAGCCCATATTATGGCACTCTCACCTCTATTCCTACTTGCCTGTTCATGGGCTGAAGACAGTGTTTTTGTTTTTTCTTTAAACCTAGATACAATCTCTGACACAAAACCTTGACTCAATGGAGAAGAGAGTAGTACACTCTTCCAGCACTTTAGGGTCTTAGACCTGTTGTGATGCATATTATTCCAATTGGACAGAAGTGGTTTCTTATGTGATACAGAGCCTCTGTAGACAAGTTGGCAGGAATGATGTTGAGCTGTTTGTGTTTTAGCTCATTTCTGCTGTGCAAGCAAGATAATCTTGACACAGTGCAGACATAGCGATAAGTAATGGCATCATTGTCAAAAGCCTCAGGTCGCTTTGCTGCAACAGTGACATTCACACCAGCGAATTTCATGATAACATTTATGAGAAATGCCACGGTGTTTGGCAATCTGTTGTTAATTCGGGCTACACCTATAACATGACTTTGGGTATGGCGAAACTTGATTAATTAGTTAATCACCCCCTTTAAAAAAGTATAAAAGTGTGTCAGACAATTAATCGAGCGCAGAATCTGTTAATAACAAAAACCTAAATAGTTTTTAAAAAATAATACACTAGATGTTGCATGTTGTTTTGCCCCCCTACCCCCTAGTAACTACACAAAATGCATTATTTTGGACAGAAATACTCACGGAAAAAACTTGAATTTGTGAACTGTAACTTTACCATGTTTCTCAAAAAGTTCACACAGCTCTTCCTCTGTTGTAGTAGGTCTGTGAATTATAATTTTGTGACAGATCATTCATTTAATTCCTATAATAATTGTTGGTAAAAAAAACAACAAACAACAAATGTATGTTGTGTCAACCAGTGAAAATGCGTACTATGAAAAAAGCACTCGCTGCAAGTCTACACCACCTTCACATACATGCTTTCTTTTGCATATAATAATATGTCAACAGAGAATTAAAGTTTGTCTCTCCATCTCACGTGTGTGCAACAACAAAAAAGTTTTTCAAATAAAAGAAAAGGGCTACACTCAGGGAGATCAACAGCAACAGACCCAAACTAATTCCAGATAACCAGACACTTGATAATATTACCTTCAATAGTAATCATGAAATATTTAAAACAAGATAACTTTACATTAGAAAGTCTACACATGAGCATAAAATATTTATAAAACATTACACTACAGGGCGAATTTAGGTTGTTGACCTACTGTCAGGAAAAGAACAAAGTAAAACATCTAGCATTTAAAAAAATTATTGCTTCATGCCTGTCATATCTTGGTGCATACACAATGACAATAAGAAGCTCAAGATTCAGAGTGACTAAGCTCTTGGTCAGGTGACGATGCTACTAAACACCAAAATGCATCACCACCAATGAGAGAACCCCTCTCCATGTTTTTCTACCACAGAAGCAGCAGCAGCTAAGTGGAAATCAAAGCTATACTTACGGAATGTTGGATAAATGCAGAACTGCTGATGGTGCATAGATGTTCTGACAGTTCTTTGAACCTGGTTTTCTGAATCGGTGAACGGATGAAGTTGTGTAGTCACGGGTCAGTCCAGAATCCTGCAAGAAAAATTGTAAATGTCCTTAAACCAACGAAGAGAAGAGTCTAAACTGGAATCAAATTATAATTTACTTTTACAAAACGTTGAGTAGTGTATTATTTATTCTCCATCATACCTTAATGGTCAACAAGTTAAATTGGTGTGCATCAGGGTATTTTTCTTTTCAGATTTAATAAGGAAAATCAGATCATTGTTTAAAAAAACAAAAACATACAATTTGTCTGTATTTCTACCAAGTTACAGCATAATTTCTTTAAGACAAAATAAAGTAGGTATTTTCAAAGTCCAACAATTTAAAATCCCCAACTAATTGCCAGCAATATAAAGAGTAGAAAACTTTTCCCACTAAAAAGTTCCAGCAAGCAGCCTGTTTTAAAGACCCCACAAAAGAATAGCAGATCAATCACTGACAAACTCTGGTTACCAATTTGATAAGTACTTACTGGCACTCCTTCTTTTGGCATCTGCACTATTGAATGCTTTGACTGTGCAACTCTGACCTGCTTGCCAAACACCTTCAGCTTGTCTAAGTAGGTTTTAGCTGCAGAGGGGAAGAAACAAATATTTTTAAAAATGATCATTTCAACTTGAGCAAGCCACATTTGGTGAGACATCCAAGAAACCTTGCTAACTGCTATATAAAAACAAAATGTTTCACTGTAATAAAGATATCACATTTTCCTAACAAACCACCACTCTCCAGAACCAGTGAGAAAATGCTAGCCATTCTAAGATGGTAGCATAATTCAGAGCTGTAGCCTGTTGTTGACATCAATTACTACATTTATAGGAAGTTTTACAACGCAAATTCTTGACTGATTCTGAAAGCAAGCAATATTATTACCCAGTTGTGCTTGGTGTGGTTCAGCCATTTGTACCAGTGCATTGTCTTTCTTGTTGAACAGGATTTTCACACGGTGCACATCTCCATACACACCTGGAAAAACAAAATGTTATCAAATAAACACATCTCGATAATAATTGTGCTGATGTTTTTTTTTTTTTGTTGTTGAAAAAGTGCATTTTCTTTCCATGCAGTGGTTTTAACTTTCAAGATACTCTTACAACCAAAAAGCAGTTGCACCATTCTATTACTGTAGGTTTTCTTTCATACACACACATACACTCCGACTTTCTATATGTGGGACCAAACACCAGGTTGAATAATTTAACCAATCAAAAACATGAACATTCTTGCTGCAGTTCTTTGCCTCCCTTAATGTTTGGTCACCTGATTTAAAAAAAAAAAATTACACTCATTACTAAGACCAACAGCAGAGAAAGCATGTCCAATGATGCTCAGCTCAAAAGATTTATACAGGGTTTCAAAGTGGACCACAATTAATTTTTTGTCTACACACTTGTGAACTGAGCCTGACCCATATTACTGACCAGCTTCTGATCATTAAAACTTTGTTCTAAATTGATAAATCTTGAGGATGTAATTAAATTATCCTTTCCCATTCAAGACTGCAGAAGCTGGCCAAACATAGTTGTGCACAGATAAGTCATTTAATGATCACTTCTGTTTACACTATAAATATTATAGTGTGTATAGAAGGATGCTGGTCCATATTATCACTTCCTTTGGCTATTTATATCGATTTGTTTTCCCATGAAAGCAACCTTACTAGTCAAGCTAAATATATGACAGACTTGGACACTTTGTGCATTAGTGATTGCATAATGGAGGTCTCAAGTGTTCACACCTCAGATCTCTCTCACCATTTAGCTGGTTGAACTCAGGCAGAATTAAAGTAATCTGCAGCCAATCAACGTACAGGCATTTTTGCAGTCCGGCAACCTAAAGATTGAAGTTCCTGATGACATAAGGCCAGTGGATTTCTTCTATAAGCTGGTACCAAAACATTTCTCCAACCACATGACTGAGGAGACTAACCACTGTTTCACGGACCTGGAAGGGGAGGGAGTAAAACAGGGCTAACACCACCACCAGCAATTAAAGTGAATATAACTATGGGTCCCCGTTCTATAATGTCCATATAGGATTATTGGACTGAAAACAACATTCAAGAAATTGAATCAGTATCAGCAGCTCTGTGACAACAGTCAGGCACATGCCTTTGATGACTTCTGACAGGAGCTCCCTCTTTTAAGCTAGATCTCTCTTTGATGTTGCCATCAGGACCTTTCAGACCAAGTACCAGCCACGCAGAGATCAGCATCAATGAGTACAATGGCTACATGCTGAACTTTAGCATCTACATGCAAAAGATCCAGCATAAACTTTGCATTTGGTGGAAAAGCTTTTGGAACACTTCAGGGGGAAAAGAACACCAGCTCTTCAAATTTGTTGAAAAGGTTGAGGGAGGAGTTTCATGCCTGCTGACTTCAGCAACAAGGGAACAGACAGACATCAAGTTAGCCAGGTAAGTGAGATGCCATGCTCACCATCAAAGAGTACAAACTGCTACACTGTAGATCAATGTGAGCAGCAAAAAAAATACATCCACAAAAAATTTTGGCCAGAGGTTGAGCAGCTTCTGTTCCAGGAAACAGAAGGCAACCAAGAAAAGAAATGACAGTCAGGTGCACTCTGAGAACTAGCATCACCACACTCTGGCAACGAGCGAGAGAGAAAAAAAAAAGAACTGTGTGCTATTCTCCAGAAATGGTCACAAAACAGAAGCCAAATATCAGCTCTGCACCATAACCCTCTGTAGGATAGGATGTTTCAATGACCATGTGAACAGACAGCACTGCATCAGTGACTGACCACTTTCTGCAATATAGACTGAATTTTTTCTTCTGTTTTCTGGACATATTTCCTTTTCATTTAGATTACATAATTGTGTGCTAAGTTATTTGAGTCTTTCTGTGACTTCCTAGTGTGTTTTTTAATCATTACAACCAGGTAGGTACATTTTAAGCAGCCATCTTGGAAACTCTCCAAAGGAGAGAGAGCTAAACCACAGGATTGTAATGCACCCCATAAAAACAAAACAAACAAAAACCCTTAGTAACAGTTTCTTACTAACTTTATCAATTCATAGTAGATCAACACACTATACAAATAAAACTCAAAGATTGTACCTTCAATAAAATTTACAAACTCTGGTTTTATAACTGGCTAGATAGAAGAAGAAACACTGCCAAATACTTGTAATTTGATGTGCATCAAGCCAGCATTCAAAACTAAAACCCACCACCACTGCAGTTTATTTTGTCACGTGGATTAGAAGCTAATAAAAGAATAGTGTTTGGATGAAATTAAATATAGTTTTCATATTATTATTTTAAAAAAAATTTTTTTGACAGTTGTGTGTTTTCAGAAGCCCCCATTCTGTCACATAATGTTTAATAGATGTGTGAATCAAATTGAAAAGATGCTGTTGTCAGTTTAAGGACAAACCACAACAGTCAGGGGAAACAGCAGGGAGCTCAAGCTTGTGACACTGTCGCATGTCTGAACTATGATTGCCAATGTCTAAAATAAGATGATATGGTAGAAGAATTCTGTAAGAGAGAACTATCATGATATTTGAACACATTTCGCCACTAGATAAACACTTTAGTTTCTTTATAAGACAAATGGCAATGTGATTTTATTCACATTCATGTTCAAGACTAGTGCCTCAACCCTGCCTGCAGGGAAAACAGGAGAAATACCGCCAAAACTGTGTACACAAACACTCTCTCTTTCTGTCTCTGAAAAAAAATCGTCTCAACATATGCTAAATACTTAAGAAAAAAAAAAAAAATATTCACCATTCCACACATTTTTCTCTCCCAGTCAAGGCAGTTATATTAATATTTTAAAATTACCAATTAGAGCACACTATACAAACATGCACTTAATGATCGAATTACTGACCTACCAGAATTAAGCCACCTCATCTTCAATTGTTACAAGAGCGAGAGGCTGTCTGAGAGAAATTTTTAGCTTTAAAGATACCGAAATACACGTATAACAATAAACTGCCTGCCTCCCTACCAAGACTTTCATATCAAACAAACAAAGCTTTCTTTTTTCCTTTCTATAAATGCTTAATCAGCAATCTCTGATTTTCATTACAAACATCATTCACAAATAATTTTAATTTCTACACTTTTTCCGTTAACAAAAAAAAGAGATGTATGTAGGCAATAACCTGTTTTTTCTTCTTCTTCTTCTTGAAGAGAGAAGCAGGTCCATTTCTATGCATGCATATTAATATCTGTGAGCAGCACCAGGTAACTACCGTATCCCAGCCAGCAGGGATGTTTGAATTCTTTCTCTGTTTTTCTTAAACTTGGAGTTTTATTTTAGGACTTAATTTATAAATAAAAACTGGACAAAATCTGCCCGTGCAACCCTCCACCACTGGCACCTCAAGTCAATTTCTTCTTCTTTAGTATAGGCAATTCTTGGGGTCTAATAAAATTATTTTGACTAAATAAGTAATGCCTACTAACTAGTCCATTTTCCCACTTAGTATTGACTTTTCAAAACGACAAACACAGCAGTTAAAAGCATTTTCTTTGGTTTTTTGTTGAATAGTTCTGTAAGCAAAGGCAGTTCAAAACTCATTTGATGTAGTGGTCACAAGAAGAAATCTCAAATAGTTAGGATGAACTGATTTAGAAACAGTAATGGTAATTGTGTATTATCCAACAATGGGACCAAGTTTTACAACTAAAAAAAAAATTAGTGGAATACGACTAAGTTACTTTACCCATCAGCAGGGGCTTGTCTCACTCCACCAACCCAGCCTTCACCCAAAAAAGCAGCATGCATTTTGTGCAGCAAAATGCAATATTTGGGTTTATCCAGAAAAATTTTTCCAGACTAGTAGCGAATGTATTTAAAAATTACCTCATATTTATACACAATCTTGAAAATGTCCAACGACAACTTAATATTTTGTCTTTATACGATAAACAACCCATAGTTTATTTTCCCCACATTCCAATTGCATTCATCAGTGAGGAAGGGGAAGGAGGGCAACATGGCATTTGTACTACTAGATGATGCACTCACTGAGCTGAACACAATACACTTTCCTGTTGATCTTTCAAACAAACTTGACCATGTGCATGTCCTCCACAAGAAACGTGGCAGAGGATTTTGTTCACCGTGGCTGCCAGCATCAGGTACAGAAGTAGAGCAAAACAAACACTAATCTTCTGTACTTGACCAGGCAACAGAAATCAATCAAGTTGCCAGGGTCATCTTACACACAAGATCATTGAACACCCCATCATTTAAAAGCCAATCAGCTGCAAGTTTCTGTTCAGATCATATGAACCCACCAAACACCACAACATATCAGTGCATTTACACAAACAACTCACACCCCAAAATTAACTACAAGCCCCCGTCCCCCCCCTTTTTTTTTCCTTTTAAAGAAATATGGGGTATGGGGAAATTACTGACCCGTTAATGAGTATCTTGAAAGTGGTGGGAAAAACAAAAGCTGTCTCAAAGGTACCAGTGTTAACTAAAGCAATGCAAATAACTGATTACTGATTTCAAATGATTGTGACATGCAAAGGTAAAATGTGTTGCCAGTTACCAGCCTTTAATGCAACATTACTCAAATATTAAAACATTTTTTTTAAAAAAAAAAGGAAAGAAAGAAAGAAAAAGAAAGAAACATTAATCCTACATTTATATATCTATATATTTAAAATGTTCACAAAGAAATGAAATAAAAGTGTGCTTTAAAAACATACCAAAAAGGGTAAAGAGAACATCAGGCGTAACCTTCATAGTCAGAGGAACAGGAGTATAGCAGAGCGGAAGATAGGGTGAAATCAGTGTCCGAGCAAGAGAGAGTCCACATGGATAACACCAGCATAAGTTGGGATGGGAAAAAAAAGAAAAAGAAAAAATATATATATATATATGTGGGAAAATCAGTGTTGTGAATTGATAACACGAGAAGCACCAATGGAGAAAAAATGTCTGAAAATAAACAGCAAGTGAAACAATGAAATACAGATTTTGAATAAGATAGTTGCTAAGCAGTGAGTGTTCCCTGGGAAGTTCCATAATCAATATTACGGGCAAGCTGGAGCTTTATGGGTTGATTAAATATTTATAGATATCCAGTTTTTAAACTCAAGTGATTCCATATATAGATATTATATTATTACATGTTCCTTACAAATCCATGATTCTTTAGAAAGTTTCTAATGGCTTAAAGTAGAATTTTTTTTCATTTTCTCTCTCTTTTTTTTTTTTTAAAAAAAGAAGTTTTTCTGACAACTATTTATCTCTTTCTAATACACAAATTAATCAAATTTTTTCTCAGGACCAGTCTATATCATTTTTCTTAGCAAAGCAATTCCATCCACTTGCTGTTTGATAGAGGGAGGCTCATAATTTTAAAAAAATAGACTGATAAATGATACAATTTTGCATCAAACTTCAATGCAATGGAAAACATTTAATTATGATGAAACTGTTAAGACTATTAGTTTATTCCCTTCTGTAATTATTTGTTAATGAAATCACTTATAAAGATTAAAAACTCCTTTATTAAATAAAATGATGTGGTAAAAAGATATTTCTCTGTGCAAAAGTCCAAAAATGTGTGGGGTTAGCACTGGATACAAACTAGGTGTGTTTAAAAATCACAGAAATTTCCCAGGATTCTGAGAGCACTTCAGCAACAGATCTACTGGTCCACAGCATGCTAACAAAGGTACATGGTGGTTCTAACTGCACAAAGCAAATAAATACAGGACCCAGCAAGTTGAGCAAAGAATATGTACAGTTTTATTCAGTCACGGTCTTCTTTGCTTTGGGAGGTTTTGTTGTTGTTGTTGTTTTCTTACTCAACTCCTTCAATCCAAATCTAGATCCTCTTAAACAGAAATTAGACAAAGAGGAGAGCAACAAGAATGGTTTTATGCTATCAGCTACGCTACTGTTCAGCTGAACTAATTTTTAAATTTATTTCTTATAATGTCAAAGCATTATGTTCTAACAAACACCCAACTTATTAATTGTTTTAAAATAAATAGCTATCCCTTAGCAGAAAACACTCCCAGACTGATTCTGTTGTACTGAAGTCCGTAAGCTAAAGTCAGCGAAGAGCACTCTGAATCCCAATTTACAGGTCTGGAATGATAGTTCATAATTACAAAGAAAATCAGAGATATTTAAATAAAATCTCCCCAACCCAAGAGAAACATGATTTTTTTTTTAAAAATTGCACCCTGAATATATGGGATTTACCTCCTGAGCCAAAATATTTTGGATAGTTTCTAAACTGAACCTATATACACACGTACCATCAGCCACAATTCTGAACTCACCAATAAAATATCCTATTTGTTACATAATCCATCCATTTACCGGTGAACAAAGTTACGTGCATATCAGCTCATGACTGTTAGAAAAACATACAGTAAAAATGGTAAAAAAATATAGGAACTGTGCTCACAGACTTTTTACAACAAAATATTCTCCTCCTTTTATTTTTTTTTTGTTTTTGGTATCCCATCTATTAATTTCTCCAAGTACTGAGAAAACATAGAATTTCATTCTTCAACTGCATAACATTGGCTGACCCTCCATCCTTAAGCCTTCTGTTGTTTATCAAAGATGAGCCCAATATGGCTGAAATCTTTCTCCTTTCTGAGTCAGTTAGAACTGCGGTAATACTGCCAGCCGCATGAGGAGTTTGCAAGCGGATATCCAATCTCTCTTTAATGGCTATCTCGGAGATGTAGGTAATATGCAGTATAAATGCTGTTAACTTTTAAATAATAACGAGTTTGCTTCAGACTAATAATTATTGGTCTCTCTCTGTTTCTTTCAAGTGCCCCCCCCCACTTTTTAACCGTGGGCTGACTGTCTGTGGCTCTTTCCTAACGTTGAGAATGGCCAGCTTCATTAAATGCAATATACCTGGTGTCAAACAAAATTCACACACACATTAATCATTTCTCATCACTCTGTGATTAAATAAGTTTGTTTCATCAATTTAAATGCAATCAAATATTTTGAAAAGGGCTTGAGGTCAACATTCCAAAAAACTTATTGTAATGTCTTGTCGTGCATACATCTACTAACATCGCACGCTTATTAGACTGATTTCATAGAAAATACTTCATTGACAAGTCCACAATTATAGCTCTCTCTCTCTATCGTGTGTCACTAAAGTACATACAACTAATTACAATACTGAATCTTTTATTACATTAATATTACACTTTACTTAAATTTTGCCAACAAACTAGAATGTTATTTTGGTTTTAAAAAGACAAAAGACAGTAAATTTATGAACGTATGTTTGTGAGCATTTACTTAAGGCCTTGCCTGCCCTGGATTCAATCATACATCATGATGATGACAAAGTAGCTCTAACATATTAAATCACGCACTGACTGATCACATCAGCACTCATTCCGATATTCTTTTTAAAGTAGTTTTGAGCCCACAACTAATTAGAGAAAGAATATATACATCCGTAAAGAAGAAACAAAACTAATAAGTCTGGAAAATTTTTGTATTACATTATTTTGGGGACAATGAATGTTCAAGCCAATTTAATTGAGAAAAAGAAATGAAAAACAAAACAAAAAAGTATTAAAAGTAAAAATGCAAGCAATGCCAACTCAAGCTACATAAAACTGGTAGTTGTTTCAATTAGGGAGAAAAGCAAAAAACTGTCACTCAGAGGTATGGAACTCAGTCTCGGTTATAGTAATAGTAGACTAAATGCTGTTTCAGCATAAACCTTTCACAACTAAGTTGGTCAAAATCAGCTGGGGCGCGATGACTGAAAACAGTCACTTACATTTATACTACAAATAGTACATGTAGAAGAATGCTGGTCCACATTATCATTTTCTTAGGCTATATTGCTTTGTTTTCCCACAGAAGTGACATCATTAGTGAAGCTACTAGCATGAACCACACTGTTTATTTACTTGATATGTGATGGAATTGTACAATGAATCCTTTCTCTCGAGTGATGTGTAGTCTTAAATGTTCATACCCCGGATCTCTCATCATTTAGCTGGTCAGGAAATAATGGAGAACATTGAGGAATGTTATGGGTGGAGAGCTAGATCACCAGTTAACTGCAGCCAACAGATTTCTTCTATGGGTTGATGCCAGAAGATTTTTTCACCACCAGGGTGATGTAAGTGTTTGTAGCAATGAATATAACTATGGGTCTCCATTCTGTGCCGTCCTGTGAGGACAACAGGCTTTGCATCAAAATTGATGACATCGAAGAGATTCAAGAAAATGAATCAGTACTGACTCTTATATGACAAGAGTTGAGTGATTTTACTTTACATTTTTGACCTTCTCTACTATAAAGAGGATTTTTCCTTTCATTTTCCAGACAAAATTCCTTTTCATTGGGATTACTGAACTGCGTGCTAAGTGTATTTGTGCTGTTTGAGTCATTCTATGACTTCTTAGTATGTTTTTAATCATTTTATACAGCCATCATGAAAACTGTCTAAAGGTTTGTGCACATAAAATACCGCATTTCCAGGTTGGTTGTAATAGCAGAGTAACCTCGATTTTAGCTGGAGTGTTGAAAGGGTTAGTCTGAAAATACATCTCCACACTGTGAAGTAAGCATCTTACGTCATTAAAGGCTACTGGTTTTTAACAAAATCTATTTTACTCATACCACTATTAATAATAGCAATGTGAAGTTTAATATACAAAGAAAATAATTCTAAAAAACTCAAAACTTTTTTTGAAATTACCAAGATGAAGTTACAAATAAAATGCCAGATAAGTTTGATTTTCAAAAAAAAAAAAAAAAAAATTAAGCCCCTGCTTACAAAGAACAGCCCTTATCCCTCCCACGCTGGCTTAACCAAAGTGCTAAGTAAGCTGCTGAAGAGAATTAGGTAGAAACATGTAGCTGTCTCTGTTTGGTGCAATGTTATCCATGAATGAACCATTGAGGAAAAGCAAACAGTAGAGAATAACATTAGCAGTATCAATTCCACAAGCTAAGTTAAGAGAAATACAAAGACATCTTTTAGTGCTTCAAGATAAAGCTGCATCACTAACTGGAGAGGCACTTTATTCTAGAAAAGAAAAGAAATTTGAATTGCTTCAGTTTCAGTAAGAAATATACATTTCAAATACATTACCTATGAACATGTTTGCAAAGATACTATCTTACAAATTATTAATATTTCTAATCATAGATTGCACATGGATGGGAGGGGAGGGAATGTAATAAATGTGTGTGTACACATTTCCATGCAAATTATCAATTCAGCCCTCAATCAAAGCAGCCAGTCATATCACTCACTCACTCACATACAAAATGTTAGGGAAGATCAGAACAGCCCAATGTACTCCATCCAAATCGTGCATGAAAATTCCCAATAGATGCGATTACAGTACCTGGTTAAGTGCAGTAATGAATACAAATGTCTGTACTTGAATTATTTGCTTTAAATGATCACAAGCAAGCTCAGATAATGGGTCACTAGAACCTTAGATGTCAGCAGCTTTCTCATTTAAAAATATTTACAGATCAAGAATTTGAGAGCATATATTACTGTTCATTATTCAGAATGTGAACCATTCATCTGGCAGACAAAAACAGATTAAGCCCAACAAGTGAAATTTCAATGTAAAACCAAAAATACTTGTAATTTGAAATGCGTTATCTTTTTATTGTCAATGAGTACATCTTGAATACTGTATTCCATTGATTTGTCTTCAGTAGTTCCATCTAACTAATCATCTTTAATCATTCTCAGATTAATAATTTTAAAATTATTGCTGCATACAAATTTCAGACAATGAAAAGTGAATAAACAAGAGAACAACGAAGTGGTTGAAAACACAGAGCAAGAATCTCATAAGTGTATACGTACGCTTTCGTCCAAGTTGGACACTAGGAGGACACAGTTACCAGACTGAGGGGCAGGAATGCCAAGACGTGCAGCACTCATGGGCGGCTGTGCTAGACCAAATCCTGTCACAGGCATAGCTGGTGTAAAACAACAGAAATAAAATCAATACAATTCATTCAATGATTTAGACATTCAAAAGTAACACCACCACCAAATGTAAAGAACTATTCATTCATTTACAAACGATTCAGTTCAGCTGTTTAAGATTTATGTATACAGAACAAATCAAACATCTTTGTAGAATCAGATAAAATTTTAAAAGTGACAAATAAATGAAGACTGATTAGGAATTAATTCTTAAACTATTTATATAAAGACAATGATATGCATCCAATTCACAATAATGTCAGAAAATTAAGACAAAACGAATAGTTAAAACATAAGTATATCTAATGAAGTGCAACATGTTTATGTTGTTATTTTCAAATAACATGGAAAAACATTATTGTCAATACCGTGGTTTTAATGGAATTGGATTATTTCCATTCATTTATAACTGAGGTGAGATGAAGACAGATATTAAATTTACATCGGTCATAGCCATATAGTACAGCAAATAAATTTGAACAACAAAATAAACACAAACGAAACAACTTAAAATAATATTTTATGGATTTCTAATTTAACAATGCTTGCAACTCATACATAACAGGTTATGGAGAGAATAAAAAACAAATTCAATCATGGCAAACTCATTGACGTGGTAAGGGGATCATTAGGCAAGTTTAATACAGATGAAAGTATAAGTTTTTAACAGATCAGCTTTCTCCCTGTATCATGACTTTGGACTGTTGTTCTAATACTTAACAGAAAAAACCCAACATTATTTTAATTTCGACAAATATAATTTAAAACTTCCCATTTTAGAGAAAAGGTCTTACTAGTCATAAATCAGCAGCAGCCGATCAATGAGGAAGGAAGTGCTACTGCTAATGTATTGGTTGACTGAGGTAATAATAAATAAACATTTCATTTTCAACCAATCAGCCTACAAAAGAATAGGTGTGGCTCAACTTCAGGCATGATTCACTGATTGATACTTCACACCTGGATTGGTAAAGAATTGGTCTTTTCACTTAAATGACTGTTTGCTGGGCTGAGACAAAAATCCAAATCAGATTTTAACTGAAAAATTGGGTGTTGTTTCCATTTCTACTAAGCAACCATTTTAAAAAGTGCTAAAATTGATAGACAAAGTTGTTTATTATTATTATTATTAGATTATGTATAGCACAGTCTGCTCGAATAAATAATAATAATAAAACAACAAAGAAGCAGATGTTGACATTTGATAAATCCTCTCTTCCCTTAGAAATGTTAGTTTTATTCTGGTAACTATCCAAAACACCAGTCTCAATCTTGCTAACAGCTGTTCTTGACCACTACATTTAAATCCCTTTCAGACCCGGTTATGCAGAAATCTGTTTACTTAAAACACGCCCCCAGGACAGAGATGTTTTACACGGGATAAGACGACGAAAGCATCCAAAATCTATTTTAATCCCCTTCGTAAAACCCGACCGCTCACACGTTCTTCCACACAACAACCTAACGTCAGCTCACTTGCGGAAAAAAGTGCTGCCTGACATCATTGCCACACCCCAACCTCTGCATAACTTACACATTGGAAGTCATTTAATGAATAAAACAACATTAAACATTTTAAAGTGGATGAATAAATTTGCCTGGTCAAAATTTCAAGGAGTTTTTTTTTTCTTTAATCTGAGTGACAAAAATACGTTTCTCAAATGGTCTGCACAATGCATCGCGCAGTACAAAGGGCAAAAACCAACCGCCCTGGTTCTTGCGTGGGCAGAAAATTCATTAGCATAAGCAACTCTGATCCATCAGGGTGCCCGCTTACCGTTTCATAAGACTGGCTAAACCCGCATCCACAAGAACTCCAACTTGTATTTGGCCGGAATTTGTGGGGGGGGGAGGGGGAGAAAAGTATCTAACATGCATTAGGAGAGCGCACCTTGTAGAACAATGGATGCAAAAGTTAGCAGAAATATAGCTAATTTAATATTTCTGTACAGTTACTAACAGGAAAGTACAGACAAAACTAAAACATTCACACAGTAAAAGATGTAGCAACTATATCGAAGTTCATATGCACATCCCTGCCCCTAAACTGCTCAGTGCACTCATTTAACAAAGAACCCACACAAATATACGTTTGGATTAAAATTACATACATAAACACTTTTAAAACGTGAACCTTTATAAATTATAAACCCCAAGCCAACAAAACCAAACTCCGGTTAAATTTCAATTATTATTACCCCATGTAAAAGAAACTAAGAAGTCTAGCACAACACTAAGCTTCCTTGCTTCTCATAAATTTAACCAAAGGTTTCTGTTGTGTAAAAGGGATTACCTCTCTCACCCATTTTCAGAGATTCACAAGAGATCTATTTTACTACAAGGTGTCCACCACTAAAGCACTGCTTTCATTGAAAGAGCCTAGCAAGATAACTTTCAACTACATTATGCATGTATATGAAGTCGTCGTCATCGGAGTTTTAAGGAAATCTGCTCAGGGATCAGCTGACACCACAACCTGCTGTTAAAAAAGAAGTGGACCAAAAAAAAAACTTGTTTGGAGCCAGTGTACAGCCTTACATAGGGATTTAATGGATCTAGAGAATAATCACTGATGTATTGGATAACTGATATGAAGCATTAAAATAATAATAATCATATGCATTCATTGTATAAACCCTTTTCCTGTGAAACAAGCTCCTATCACCATTTTTAATTTCTGTTTGCATCCCTGAAAAGTTTGTCAGAACCTTGTACTACACAAATGTTCTGTAACATTTTGAGTTCACCTTGCCAACAGCAAAAAGAAATTTAAAACAAACAAACAATAGGATGCAACAAAATTAGATATAGACATGAAAATGAAATGCCATGAAACCAGCCACATTATTATTTGCTGTTCAAGCTATGCATATTTATTAATAGTTTGTTGTTTTTTAAAAGAATAATGCATTTAGCAATCATGGCACATCTAAATACATTCAGGAGAATTGAAAGCCATGCAATTCTGCAAGCCAACAACCATGGCGGCAGGTGAAGACAGACAGACGGAACAAACACTGCAGCCCCAGAGATACTACTCACCTGATGGCCCAAGCCCGGCTGGTAAAAGCAAGAAAACAGCAAGAGTCAACGAGAGAAACACTGTCAGTGATGGCCCCCAAAAAAGTTTTAAAATTATTTCAACCGTACAAAGATATAATTAATTAATTAATTACTGTACCTTAATTCCAGCTTCGTGACCAACCTCAAAACATGCACAGAGTATAAAAAGCGGTTTTTAAAAGAACCCATAAAACAAAAACAAAACAAAAAAAACTCTCCTACCTTAGATTCTGGATTTTAAACCTGACACAACAAAAGACACTATGTTTTAACTGCAAGAGAAACCCGATGATTACGCAACTTCATCATGAGAAGACAGATATCCCCTGCAATTCTTTATTTAACATTGTGCATTAAATACAGGGTAAGTACCAGCCAGGTGTAGGAGCTTAAAAGCTCTTGGTGTTTGTTATTATGCTATTGAAAACTTTATGAATTAAAGGCTAAAATGGTCCCCACTACCTACTGTTTCTGCAGCCATCCACACAATGAGATGACTTTGTGACTCTTCGTGTTCAGCCCTCCCTCCAACAGTTATTCTTGGAGATTATTAAAACTACACTAGTTATCACTATTTAAGGTTTCAATTCCTAGGAAAAAACATGATTAAATATTAGACCACGTAGAAACACTAAGAATTAAAAGAATATAATCCAATATTAATATTTAGTTAATTATGAAGTATTTTTATTCAAATACCCCATACTCCATATATTTAATTTACTTGGCAACTCCATAAACGAATGAATCTCACCAAAATCTACATCAGTGGTTCCCAACCAGGGAGTCGCGGAACCCTGGAACTTTCAATTTTTGCCTTATGACTGAGTCAAGAAACTGTTATGTATTTGTCTTGTTTATATGTACCATATTTGCCGGTGAATAAGACGCATGTTTTTCCAGAAAAAAAAAGTATACAAAAATGATCCTGCGTCCAATATGCTGGTATCACAGATGGGAGGCCGAGTGCCGAAGGTGTAGGGCTTACTCCGGCTGCGTCACGGACCTCTGCGGTAACGTGCTTGCATCACCCCCACCCCTGCAGCTTCCTGTCGCTCTGCCACCCTCATTGAAACACAGACAATACATGCTGATGACAAAGGCTGGAACTTGAACTGTTACCACAGTAGGACTGATGCAATCGAGCTGCACTCCAAATGGCTAATGTCATTGGGGCCTGCAGCTAAAAGACTCTGACCACGACACCTGGGGCAGAGCTCGCTACAAGGACTGGACTGTGACTTTCGGCCAGACGCGCACTAGCCAGCTCGATTTTAGACAAATTTTGGCACCAACACAACACAGCTGTTCTGATCAGAGGTGGAGTTCACTGATACCAGTAGATTTCTGTTTAGCTGTTGTGAATTTACTATATGTGCAGATGTTGTTCCCTGAAAAATCACTAAAATGATTTTCAATAAATGTATGATGAAATGTACTAAAATTCTTTTTTCTGATATAATATACAACATATTGTTTCTGTTGCTTTTATTCCCGATGAAGTCCGAGATGAATTCTTGGACCCGTAGAACAATCCTCTGTCATGTGACTTGTTTTATGATAAATCGCGAGTCAGTTCTGGTGTGTTATGTATCAGTCATATCCCAATGTCACCATGCTTGCCTTCCGAGTTCTGCTTTCATTTGCCTTCACCTATTCTGCGAGACTGGATTTTCAACTCTTGTTCACATCAAAACAAAGGCAAGGAACAGGCTGAATGTTAAGGATGACATGAGGCTGGCTTTGGCAAACGCACGGCCGCCAATTTCCAAGCTGACTGACCAGATGCAACAACAAGCATCACATTAGGTCACTAAATTTTGAGAAAGAAAGATGTGTTGAAGGATGAGTGTAAAATGTTTTTTCCTGGTGGATTTCTCTCAAAACTGTCAATATATTCAAATAAAACTCTTATTTATGTGAATTTTTTTCAATTATGGAAGTGTAGCGGGGAGGTCCGCAGATCTTTTGAGTATTAGAAAAAGGTCTACGAGGCCAAAAGGGTTGGAAACCACTTATCTACATTTTTCAGGTGTCCTTATGTAAACCGATTAGACGCCTATATTTTACAGAAGGTAGACATTACAGCTGTCATGTAACAAAAGTCTGGAAAAGGAATCGAAGCATCCAGCTTCTTTCCTGGGAACAAAGCCTATATGAATCCAATAAGCATCCAGACTATGGTCAAAATGTCAATGATTCAATGCCAAACCGAGTGAGCAAAGGTTCTTTCTTCATGCTACAAAAGGTAGCTTGACAAAGAATTCCACTCCATTCTTACTTATTTGTCAATTTTCTGCAAGAAACTAATGTTGTAATAGCAACTGGCCAAATTATTATGGCCACCAAAGTGCATGTGTCAATTAAATTGGTATACATTTCTAAATGAAATAGCTTTTTATGAAGAATAAAACTACCTTTTCTGTCTAGATCTCTTTTTGCTGTCTGTATGAAAATTCACAAAAAAGAAATTATCTGGCTTCAATACATAGATTCTACTAACATGGGATTTTCATGAGAACAAGAAAATTAATATTTTATTCCAGGTTTCCTACACCAAAGTTTTATAAAAATCCATTTCTTTAAATGCACTATACATGAAAGTAAAATTTAAGCCTTTTCTTGGAGGAAAACCAATAAGTAAAACAAATTTCATAAATTGTGGACATTTAGGAAAAGTGCCCTAATGGGTGGGATGTTTTCAGTGTGTGGACAGAAACAAATTGTTTCAGTTAACTACGGTTACTATAGCTAATGGAAAATATCTTTTAGTAATATAATTGTTGATGAGTATAGCTGATACTGTCAGTCAGTAGCGATTGCCATTTCTCTCCCCTTGGAGGGGGAAGTGGAGGCTGCATAAGCTATGATGGCTTTCCTTGCAATTACTGAACTAAAATTTATTGCTTATCTTTTAAAACAATTTTCTGGGATTTAAATTTTATACTTTAGTTTATGCAAAGTCCAAATATCAAATGATTTGAGATTTACGAATTTATATCCAAATTAAAACAAACAACCAAACATTAAAATCCTTACAGGTGTCAGAATTAAATCCAGATTAGTACTTAACACAGGCATTTAAAAATAAGAGTTCACCGCATGAAAACACCGCCATCTGCTTTTTCAACACTTTATTAATGCATTATTCCAGCAAAAAACACAAAATCAGATGAACTATGTATACTTATTTCATCAAATTAGATGTAAATAACTGCTGCGCATATCTTGAACATCCTGTTTCGTAACTTTTCAATAAAAGTCTTGTAAATCCCATTCCCTTAGCAAGTATTCCTTGCAAGCAACTCTTTGATATAGTCCTTACCACACTTTTATGAACAAAACAATGTGTATTGAGTTTCACATATTTTCTTGTTGCAGTATAAAACCATAACCTATCAAATAATGCGCTGACCAACAACATGCATGGCATCGCGTGATCTCTTTTGTGAGAATTCAGTGTGTTGTATCTCAAGCATTTAAACAAAGGCCTTCTGGTTGCAACTTTGCTTAACCGTGTTTTGGTGGTACGGGCTGCGAATCTGGCTTTTGCAAAGAAATTGTGGTTAGAAGTTAATTGGCTAATTACAAGAAAAGTTTTTCTTTGGACTTCCAGCCAGTAAGTTATCCCATTGCATGCGGTTTCTCTTTCCCTCAGATCTTACTAATTGTTTCATTCTATAAACGGCCGTTCAAACACCATACCCCACCCATAACATCTATATAAAACCATGGCACGGGCTAAGAAGTAAAGATGCGAACTAAATCCGACACGTATAGAAGTAACTTGTTCGGTCCGTGATTGTACCAGTCCTATTATGTTCTGATACATGGCTTCTTGGATACTTTTTCACTTAGTAGTGGAATAATGCAGCATTTTCAATGAAAAATAAAATGTTGAAAAAAAAAACAACAGTTGTGTGTGTGTGTGTGTGTAGTTGTGTGCGCGCGTGTGTCCTGGTTAAGAACTATAGGCCAAAAACATTAGAATGGTGTCCTGTTAATGTGCAAAACTTCTACAAGCTAAAAAGCAATTAGTAAACGAAGCGTGCAGCATGACACCTACTTAAAGCCAGGGTAGTGCAATATAGTGGTTTGCCTACAGATCTGTGAGAAACATCAGTAGTTGTCTTTCATTGTTCCTTACTTTTTTAAAAAAATACATTTTTTTTACATATATTAACCAAGATGCGGAAAAAAAAGAGAAAAAAGTGACAACACATCAAGCAGAAATAAAATTAAATAAATTTTAAAAGAAAAAAAAATATATGGCATGCATTTATGAAAGTAGTAAATGATAATTTGAAAAAAGAAAATAGACAGACCACCCTGGCAAGTCAAAATTGAAAATGCTACACTACCCGCAGTGCAGATCTGCATATCAGCACCATAATACTGCTGACTGGCTGTATCAGAAAGCAGCGTACCTCCTGTGGGTGATGCACCGTATGCGGTTAGTGGTGCCGTTCCAATGCCAGGCACAGCTGCAAATGGTGACGCCAAAACCCCCGGGGAACCTTGACACATTTATAAACAAGGATCATGCGATTAATTCCAAAACTTAACGCACCAATAATAATAATAATAATATAATAATAATAATAATATAAATATAAAACACAAAAAAACAGAATACATGCTGTCTAACTGTTTCTTCTCCTGCAGCATTAGTGATGAAGGGAAAAGGGAAGAGAAGCAGTGAGCACAGCAGAGCAAACAAGCGAGTTTCGAAGGAAGTAATAAACCTACCATCAGTAGAGACAGCTGACAACAGGTTTCCAGATTCCAAATGTCAAAAGTGTGAAGCACTACTAACATATTTCTCAACCTTATCACTTCACTACTGTTTCATATAATATACATGATATATATTTTGTTTATGCTGTATACACAATTGTTTCATATAGTTTAAAAGTTAGCACATCTTCTTTTGCTTAGAAACCGTTAGTCTATTTCACAAATTACAAAAAAAAAAAAAAACAAACAGATGTAACATAGGCAAATAGTGACGTTTAGCCAAACATTTAATGACAAATAAGGGTAAACTAAAAAGAAAAAATATTAAAGTTCAAGTTATATGTTAAATATCTAGATATACAGTTATAGCCAAAATGGATACACCGTCCAAAATAATACTAACTTTTTAAAATTGTAATTATACTTTAACTGATACAACACTGAAAATGTTTTGTTTCTCATTCATTTATTTCTTTTGTTAAAATAATATTCGCCAGTCAAAACATAAATGAACATTGAGCATTTATTCAAGTTTACTGCTTTATAATTTATTTCCATGAAGAAATTGCCACTCTGTTCAGTACAGGGGGCCCTATGAAAATGAAATCAGAACAATGCTGTATTAGGTTGGAAATACAATTATTTAGTTTTAAAGTGATGCAATAATGTTGGGCACCACATGTCTACACCCTCCTCCCACTTTAAAACCAGGGTTTTGAGACAGTCCCTACACTTCATCAATACATTGTAAACTTTGAAATGCCAGCACTTGCTGTTCACATTTCCATAAAGCTAACATCTATTTAACTATATACACTGACATCCACAAATGTGGACTTACCAGTGAAATATCTCCAGTGCTTAGTTACTTTTATACAAGAGCTTAGAAAACTCGCTGAAATACCCTGATGGACTATTTTACTGGTGGGTGTAGGATCACGGCCAACATAAGGTACACATGCATTAGAAAGAAAGAAAAATTGGGGTTTTTTTGTTTTAATGAGTGAGTCCTATAAACTTGTCAGAAAAAGTGTTGCCTCCTGAACATTAGACCGATTCCATGCAGCTTGGTTAGTTAGTATACTGAGGTTGTACACGTAGATCAGATATTAGAACTTAGAAATGCATTTAAAGTGAAGAAAAAAAAAAAGAAGGAAAAGAAACGTCAATATTTGCCACCTTTTCTTAAAACACTATTATAGCTAGGAACTTACATCTGGAATCCATGAAGTCTTAACAGAAAAGAGTAGGAGATAACATTGTACAAGTTAGAAATTAATAATGTATGTTAGAATTCATAAATTCTCAAAACTAATTAAACAGCTAATTACAGGTAATCTGTAGAGAACACATTATGAATTGTAAGAAAAAAACAAACAGAAACAATCAAAAGTCAGGATGCATGCTAACATTGAAACACCCTAGTAATCAAGTATAAGCAGACCAAGTAAAACCCATCTGACCAGTAGTGATTTTAGCATCCTTGAATACTGTCACATTTTCACAAAGACTGATGGGTTTCACTGCTGACTAAATTTTAAATTGCTCAACTTTAAAATAAGTACAGTTAACTAATAGACAAATCAAGCTGCTTACATTTGAGTACAGAGGATAAAAATATATTTTATAGGAAATGCATGTATCAGGTCTCATCTGAAACTACTTATTAGCATTTGCTTAAAAATAACATTTCTACCCCACCCTGCTATTCATGTGTGTGTGTATATATATTTTTTGTTTGTTTTAAATTAATTTGTATCTACTTATGAACCACATATATATCTGTATAGTACTAAAACTCTGATCTTGTATGTATGTTCCCAAAACTTCAACGGTGCACGAAAGCGCTATAATTTTATGGTCACCTTACTCGCCATCCGAATGTAGCAAGTTTTGTTTAAATCGGGCGACAAATAATGGAATTATTAAGACTTTTGTAATTATTACTAGCAAACCGTGTGCTTTAATTCAGCAGCTGCTTTGTCCTAATTTATCGAGAACGAGGAAAGACCGGTCCTAATTGGTCGAGGGCAGTGACGTAGAACGCGGCTAGTGGTTATTTTGAATACAGCCTGAGCGTACTTTGTCCTAATTTAATATCCTGAAATCGATAACGAGGCCAGGCCAGGCCGATCCTAATATGGCAACAGCAGTGATGTAGACCAAAATTGAGAACGAAGCTACTACAGCTGCTTAAGCGAGCCCACCAAATTATGATTTGGCAGTCATTTTTTACTACAGCGTGAGGCGTCCGGAGTTTATAGGCAAATGTGCACCAACAAGGTTTATTAAGATTTCTGTAATTATAACTGGCAATATAGGGTGTTTTAATTTCGTGGTTGCCAAGAATGTTGTGATTAAACGCGTGCTTCATTAAACAGTGACTCCTGATGTAAATGCTCAACTTTTCATAAAATTAAAGTTTCATCACTCGATAATATTAGAATTGCGTGTCGTCTTTTTGTCATCAACCGCTGTCACAATGGGAACCCAACGGGTTCACGGGTCGTCTAGTAAAAGATAAATAGCAACAACATACGAAAAAGTAAAACTAATCTGATGTAGCTGTTCTTAGTGCTTTTCGCATTAGTCTTACCCTTTGGATCAGATTCTTAACTTTTCCAACCCCTTCCCAGTCCTCTGAGATATAAATTTTGCAACTTGCTGTGATGTAAAATTTTCTCTTCTACCAGATGAAAGGTTCATTTTTTATTAAACAATAACATCATTCTTCTTGAGATGCAACGAAACATGTTGAGTTGAGCCAAGATGCACTCAATCTTAAACTATCTTTATATATACAAGTTTCAGAAAGTCAAAAACAGAGAATTGAGAACAAACGTATAGTGACAAAGTACTTACCACCATAAACAGCTTGATCATAATTTGGGTCACCTGTTGGCAGACTTGGGTTGGTCAAATCACGACTTTTGTCGTTGTTATACTTCACATTTAGATTGTTCAACTTTGAGAAATCTATACGCATAGTACAGCATCCATTGTAAATATTCTGACCATCAAGAGTCTACAAAATAGCAAAGCAAAAAAAAAGAAGCAGGGCATAATTTGTAAACTTGGTCCTTACCAAGACCCTTATTGGTTTTTACCAAACCACATTTCTGTCCATCAAAAATACAGAACACATATAAAAAATATTAAGTATCTTAAAATAAAATTTAAAACATTTATTCCAATGGCATTTTGTGAAAATTTTCAGATGATTTTATACCTTTGGTACTCAAATGTTACCCAAAAACACCTTGATCATGATTGACTCACCAATGAAATATACCGTTTTCTTCATCAGTATGCATGCATATTAGCATATTGCTGTTAGAAAATAAATACGCAATAAAATGTTACAATAAGTTTACATATACTGGAACTATGATTACAAGAATTTTTTCATCAATTATGGACACCAACTTCCATACTCCATAAACTTACCTTTGACCCATAATTTTTTGTTAAAGATGCATATTTATAATATATACTACTTACTCGCTTGGCTGTGTAAGCACCAACAGAATCTCCAAACTGAATTAGGGACTGGTAAGTGTCTGAAGGAAAACAAAAGCACACGGTAAGAGTTAGTCTACTTTCTCGGCCAGCCAAGTTTTCAAGTAGTTTGTTTCTGTTTCCTTTATCCAGTCTTTCTTTCTGCATACTGTTTTAAGCGTCGTTTTAGCTTAAAAGTGATCGTTTATTCTCAAAGTTGTTAAATGTAAAGCATGAAAGCTGCAATTAGTTTTCTAATTATTATTTACAATAAAAAATGAAATACATGCATGTGGTTTAATAATGTTTTTACATTAAGCATCAACCCTTTACAAGCTAAGATGCATTCAAATAAGGCAATAATGTAAAATGAATGTTTTAAATTTTCAAAAAGTTCAAAATACTTACTGTTCTTTGTAAATGTGATAATTTTTTGAATATTTCCAAATTTACTAAAAATCTAGAAAAGAAAAAGGAAAGCAGCAGTGATTAAGTTTATGTTTAATAACCATAAATATATAGAATAAAGTATATATTCATGGCTTGGATACCAATATTTAGTTTTTTAATGATCCCTACACCCAGCCTCTCAATTATGATCCACTGGGCAAGTTAATGATCAGTTACTCAAGATTTAATTTTAACAAACTCCATTATTCTGACAAAATCAGTCATTTCTTTTAGCAGCAATGTTTAGAAGTCTGAAAGCAGAAAAGAGAAAGAGGCAAGTCCTGCATGTGCCATTACATTTCAGTCACAATATCTTTCATGTGGGAACTCTGCAATAAACCAGTCGTCTGGATTAAAGCTACAGGTCAGACCAGACTTTTTATTTAATTTGGTCGTGTCACACACACACACAATCACGAGAATCTAAAATTGCCAGTCAACAACCACCCCTAACATAGTACTCGGCAGCTCATGAATGGCGGACGGGTTTCTTTCTCCTTTCTGAGGGGAATACTGAATGAAACCTGGGTAAACAACATACAATACTGGCAGTGGATCAAATCAAACTCTGCGTTCAATTGTCAACACTTGGGGCTTATGTAACTGATAAACATCCAGCATAATTGTATTAATTAGTTGTTGATAGTACACAAAATTAATAAAAGATCACCTTTCTTCAATAAGCACTAAAAACCTATAAATTCAGCTGACCATTAAAAACAAAAAATTAACAGTAAAAATCTCCCGTTGCAGGATGTTAAAGATCACCTACCCACCCCTCCGCTTATCTCAGTACCTCCAGACCGCGGCTTTCCAAATAACTAGGAAAAATATTTTTGTTTTGTTTTTTTTTAGAACATTATTTTAAAAAACTAAGGTCGGTAGATAAGATTTTTTTTTTTAATTTGTTACTGAATATTATGAACACGACGACAACAGGAATCAAGTACTTCTAAGGACAAAAAAGAAACACACCTGTCATTTTTAGTGCATATATACATACATTCATAAACCTAATAAGCACAGATTCACGGAAGTCAGTAAATTAGTTCGGCAGATATAAATTAAAAGACTCGATACAAAAGTAGCATTGCACAAAGTCTTTCACAGGTTTATCGTAATAAAGGTGGTGGCAGGTAGAGATCCCTCAAAAACACCTTCATTAGTTATTAGGTTGTTACAAAAGTTTTGTTGCTTTCTATATTATGCTAATTCAGGGTTCGTTCTTTGCATGCTTGCGAAGGTGCGTGTAGGTACGAGGTCTGTCCAAAAAGAAACCGAACTTTTAAAACAGCGCACTAACCAGCCGGCGCAGCGTATCGGCGACCTTGCCCTTCAGTCTTATAATATCTATATCGCGCCACGCCAGTTAGCCATCGATCTACACGCGCTAGAGTGAACGTATGTTTGGTGAACTTGACGATTTGTCGCAGGTTGAACAATGAAGGATCTTGAAGAGCGACGTTTTTGTGTGGAATTCTGTTTCAAATTGGGAAAAATGTTTACGCAGACTTTTCTAATGTTGCAACAGGCCTATTGGGGTGTGTGTGTGTGTGTGTGTGTGTGTGTGTGTGTGTGTGTGTGTGTGTGTGTGTGTGTGTGTGTGTGTGTGTGTGTGTGTGTGTGTGTGTGTGTGTGTGGTGTGTGTGTGTGTGTGTGTGTGTGTGTGTGTTGTGTGTGTGTGTTTGAGCCGTATGCAATGTCACGAGTGGTACCAGCGTTTCAAATCGGGAAGAACATCCACTGAAGACGATCCTAAATCTAGACGACCTTCCGCGACAACAGACGACAATCACATTGTGTGTGTGTGTGTGTGTGATCCGTGGAAATCATCGCCTGACTCTCCGTGAAGTTTCAGAAGAAGTAGGCATCTGTAAAAGTTTGTGCCACATGATTTTAAAAGAAAAATTGAACATGCATCGTGTAGCCACAAAATTTGTGCCGCGTCTGCTGACAGATGAACAAAAAGAGAACCGAGTCACAGTCAGTCAGGAGCTCTTTAATCGTTCGAATGCTGACGAAAGCTTTCTGAAAAGTGTCATAACAGGTGGTGAAATGTGGCTGTACAGCTACGATGTCGGAACAAAAAGGCAGTCGTTGCAGTGGGTTGGATCATCGTCGCCACAACCAAAAAAGCACATCAGAGTTGCTCAAATGTGAAGGTGATGTTGATAGTCTTTTTTGGTTGGAAGGGCGTTGTTCATCAAGACTTTGTTCCACGTGGTCAGACGATCAATAAAGAGTTTTACTTGGGTGTCCTGAGGCAGTTGAGGGGGGCATGGAAAAAAAAACCTGGATGCTGCAGCACGACAATGCACCTGCTCACACATCACTCCTTATCTGTGACTTTTGGCAAAGCATGAGATGACTCTCATCCCCCAGCCACCCCATTCTCCAGATTTGGCCTCTCCGGACTTTTTTTTTGTTCCCAAAGTTGAAATCCACCCTGAAAGGTCACAGATTTCAGATGATAGAAGAGATCAAAGAAAATTTGCTATGAGAACTGCACACTATCCCTGAAAACGTTCCCGGACATGTTCTAAAACTGTAAAAAAAATACATTGGGAGCGGTGTATCAACAGTGGAGGGAACCACTTTGAAGGAGACAAGTCTGATTAAATTGTAAGTAAAGCAATAAATTTGTTTTTTTTTTTTTTTAAAAAAGTTCAGTTTTGTTTTGGACAGACCTAGAAAGTTATGTATCATTTTGTAGCAAGTGCTTTGGCATACCCTATGCAAAACCTACCTTTTAAATCATACAATGGATGTTTATTTGTTTCGATTCTGAATGAGGCTTGGATAGAAAAGTTTTTTCGTGTCATTTTGCTTCAAGAGTTCAAAACCAGGCCACAAAGTGAGTGAGGCAACTCATAACATTAAGCAAGCATGGGGCGATGACACAGCTAATGAGTGCATGGTACAGCAATGGTTTGCAAAGTTTCGATCAGGAGGTGTGATCCTCGGAGATAAGGAACGTAGCAGATGTCCTTCCAGCTGTGATGACGACTATCTAAAAGCCTCAGTTGAAGCCGATCCAAGAAAAACAGTGCAGGTACCGTCGCAAATTAAACACTGTTCATGGGAATCTTTCCCATCGACAGACATCAGTGGTAAATCAAAGAGGCCCAATCCTGCTCCACCACAGTGCTCATCCTCATGTTTCTCCAGAAACTGGACATGTTGGGGTACCAAGTTCTCCTGCACCCAACCTAGTCACCAGACCTTTCTCCCAAAGACTACCATCTTTTCAAACACCTTGACAGCTTCCTTCATATGAAATCCTTCTCCAACCAAGCAGCAATTTAAACTGACTTCCAACAGTTTATTGTCTCCAGAAATCCAGGATTTTTTTTTTCAAAATGGTATAAATGCACCTGTAACTCATTAGCAGAAGTGTATTGATTGTAATGGAACTTACTTTGATGAATAAACTTCATGCTCGGCAACAATATGAAGTCTCATTGTTGTGGTAAAAAAAACAACACAAATTTTGTAATAACCTAATAGTTCTATTACTTCTGTAAATAAACACTTCACAAATATCTTTTTGTTCTTATCATGCATGGATCTGTACATATATTTTTAACTCCAGTCAAACACATCCAAAACATGCTGTTACTATTATAAGATAAACTGAAATTATAGGTATAATTTGCATAGAAATAATTTCTAAATAAGCAAGCTATATTCAAAACAACTTTAATTTTTAAATAAAATCAATATTAATATCCTTGGTCCCTAGAAAAATACTTGTAGTTGGCACCTAAGAAAGGGGGGCTGTGAAAATTTGAATTTTACAGATGAAAATTCCAATCACAAAGTTTAGTTTTGCTATAGATTGAAGGCCATAACAGATTAAGATCAACAAACAAGCACTAAAGTCATCATTGTCAGCCCAGAAAACAACGTATGCCTTCCATCTGTTCTGGCATTTTTATGTAGCATAATTATCAAGAAATTCCTGATATGAAAACACCTATGTAGTACAGCAGATGGCATTGTGGCACAGTGGACAGTGAGTTCACTCCTCAATCCTTGTGTTGCAGGTTCGACTACTGGTAGGGTCATATGCATGTACTTGTGATGAGAAAAGCCTGAAACAATTGTTCAGCCCTCCTCTGAATGCTGACATTCACCTTGACTCTCAACCTGGAAAGGGATGCCCTCCTCACAGGTTGTAAAATGCCCCAGATACACCTATAGAGGTGCCCCAATGACCTATGGGTTATGGGACAAGTGAAGTGATATAGTACAGCATTTTCTAAATAGCCATTTTCTAAGATTAGTCTTGCAAAAGAACTAGCAATAAAAAATAGTATCAAAGGATGACAGAGTTAAAAGCATTGAAACCTGACCCAAAGATAATTTGTTGCACTCATATAAGCACCAGGCTGTTTTTAATCTATTAAATAAAATATTTTTGTGTACATTGATGTACACCAGTCTCTACACAAAGAGTGATTTCCTGTCAGACAATCTCTATAGTTTGATTTCTGATTCCTATATTAGAGGAATCATGACTCTGACACAGTAAATACTCCATTCAAAAACCTGTTTCTGATTCTGTTAATCACAATGGAATTGTTTATAACCCTGCAATCATATACTACAAAAAAAAAAAGGTTCAAAACCAAAAAAAAAAATATATACAATATTAATTTCATAATGTTGTTAGGTACCATAAGAAAAACAAAGTTAAAATAAGGAAAATTAACATTTGAAAATGACGTATATATTATTAAACGGAAGTCTGCAGTGTGTTCCCAATGTGTTTGATTATATTAAGATCTGGAGACTTGAGCTGACCTCCCCATACAAATGATTGTCTCCTGCTCCAGATAATACTGTATCCAGGCATGATGTTATCATTGAGAATGAACTTATCTCAACAGAACTAGCCTATGGCATCACACACATCAAAAACCTCATTTTTGTACCCAGTCATGGTGCTGTTCTAGAATGCAGAGTTCAGTCTTGCCATTTCAACTAATCCCCATACCATTAATGAACCACTCCCAAAATGGTTATGTACACTCTGTACTCTGGCATGTCAATCTGGACTGGTCCACAAAAACAACAGGCTTTCCTGGCTGCATACCAACATCCTAAAGTTGATTACATACAGCTTGTTGGGACTGTTATCTGATGCTGCATTTTGAAGGTCAGATTTCAACTGAGTTGCTGCTCAGAAATGAGTTCTTACTTGCAAGACCAAAAAGTGATCTGGGGATGCAGTGCTGATCTAAATTGGTTTCCCATGTAGTTAGAAGCACTAACAGAGTGATGCCAAGTTCAGGCTCTAGAAATTGTACACTTGGCTTACAATAAGCTTATCTGCCACATGGCGTTGTGTTGCTCCAGTCTTTAGCAAATCCTCCTAGCAAGTTCCGTGGCCATCAGATATCGTTTCTGTTTCCATTGTACATCAACCAGTATTAAAGATTACCAATTTGCCAATAAAGCAGTCGTTCTTAAATTCCAAAATGACAGCATGTAGCACAATAACATTCACCTAAAAAGCAGGGGTCATATTTTCATTTACACCTGAATCCTTGATAACAAAATTTGGTCAGGGTTCCAAAGAGTAAAACTGTATTAGTTTTGCATGCAATATTTTTGTTTTGTTAATAATCATTTGATTCTTTTTTTATTTACAATTAAGGTAAGAAAAACAACATTTCCAGGGAAAACTTGGGAAAATTAAGAAATGGATGAAACACAAAGAATACCACACAGTAAGCAGTAGAAAAACCAAAACATTCAAATCAAAATTTGTAATTTAAATTTTTTTAAAAAGAAAAATTTTACAGATGTGATAACTATATAAAACTAAGCTTAATTAGTAGAAAAGGTAATCATACTGTCAGAACATGGGATTCAAGTAAAAACTGTACCAATGAAAATTTTAGAGAGATTGTCCAAGTGATCATAACATTGAACTAGATGTCAAATGCATTATTCAATACAGCTGACACACTGGTATTGGCAACACAGTCCAACCTTTCTACTTTAATCGGCCTGACAAAACTGATGTACCCTCCTCAAAGACCACTATAAATAAATGATTCTTGGACACTTTCAGATATAAAATATGATGAACTGGTGTATATTTAAAATATCAAATTTATTATAAGCTCTTTCCTACCACAGTGTTGCCAATTTACATCAGAGTGCAGACTAACATTGTCATCCTTCCTAAAAAATCATCATAAAAATGGCAACAGAAAAATCTGGAAGAAATCCATTCAATTTTCCACTAGTGAGATGTCTATTGTCCACATCTTTTAAACTTACTCCAAAAGTAGCTTTTGCTTTTATCCCACCCCAACACACCAACATTAAAACCTTTGTTAATATCACTTTTGAGCTCAAAAGCTGTTTACACTCTTCACCAAAAATGTCTTTCTCCCTATTTGATAATTAAATAAACAATGCCTTTTGCCATTACAAATTGAGCGAGTGGCTAATAAAAAATATCTTTTAGTCTACCTGGACCCACATTTTACCAACCACCTTTAATTAAATCATAATAACTAAGGGTTTGTATGACCCACTGTCACATAGTTCAAAATTAATGCTAAAATACCTCATTATAAAGCCATTTGAATTACTTTCTGCTCCATAATGCTTACACTGTTTTAAATATTAAAATACAACTATCTCCAATGTGCCCATGTTACTGGTGTTGGCCAAATATGAATAAAAAACAAACAATTACAGCACACCATGTAAAGTGATGTACATCATCTGTAATCCATTAACTTAGGTCCCCAAACCAACCTTATATTAAATTTAGGGATGTGTGTTAAGGGAAAAGAAAAATAGTGGCCAAATAAAGTCTGCTTAAAATACCCATGCATCTTTTAAAAATTAACCTTTTAAAGTATTATATATAGATAGCTACTTACTCGACAGAGAATATCAATGTTGATCTGGAAAACCATGTTGTCAATGATAACTCTAAGGATGGTCTTATTTAAGTTCATGTTTAGATCATTATGAGGTACCATGATTGCCTGCGCTGCCTGCAGAGCTGCCTGCGTCTGTGTGTTCTGTAAGACAAAGAATGAAACACCTAAAATACAAAACACCAGTACCAAAATCGTATTTCAAAACAAGAAATGTGCCTGAAATCACTAATCACAAGAAACTGGCAATTTAGTCTCCTTCATTTATACAGTCCTGCTCAATATAGTGTTCCACTAGTTCTATCAAGCATAAACTTATTATTTTTAATTCTTCTGCAGTAAAACTTTCAAAACATTATCCATTTGCATACTCTTACTTCCCAAAAGTGGAAATTACACGAGTAAAAAATTTAAGGATTTAATTCATGTATTTGTTGGCCAAATATGTTAAAAGCTGAACCAGGAGGGAGAGTTTCTTAGATTAGATGCTAAACTTGAATACACAGCTTTCGGTTTAGGAGAGATCACAGCCTGCCTACTTTATACCACAAAATAAAAACAACAGGGAGGCAGGCAACCTTGCTTAAGCTAACAGTTCCTATTCCATGTCCATATCAATCTTTTCTGACCCATCTAGTGAGTTTGAGAGTCTGGTATGCTTGCTCACTTGCATACCATCTCTCTCTCTCTTCATGAGATTTAGCTGTAAGCAGCTTGCAAAACAATCTCACGTACACCTTGGCTCTTATTTTCCATGCTGCATCAACACTATTTGATTAATGTATGTATAGTCTTTCAGTTTCTTACAAACATAAAATATATTTAAAATAACAATCTTCTAGATTAATGTGAAAAGTAGCAAACCATCTCTGAATATCTGAGATTACAAAGATTTCATTTAGAAGGAAAAAATAGCTCTGAGAGAAGCAAAGAAAAATGAGTGAGGCTAATCATAGTTGTCTGTTCTTAGTGCTGCTGTCGTTTACCCTATACCACTGTAAATAAACACAGCCTACTCTCCATTGTTGGTATTAGGGGTGTGCTGATAGATAATTGGCGATCAATTTAATTGACTGTTTTGCTGATTAATCAATTGACTGACTATTAATAAACACCCAGCTAATTATTAGGCTTCATAATAAAAGAACTTTCCATTCCTTTCTTTTTTTAAAATTTTTTTGTTTGTGAAAACTGGAACATTTCCTATCTTTCTGGTTTCCATATTACAAGTTTTAACCATAAATCAATTTATCCAGATCAACATATAACCAGTGCATTGCTCTTACATGAAGTTGGAAAGGGGTGGGATAAATAGTAAATCTCGTAGACTTTCAATCACCAACCCCCCACCACAAGCACACGTATAGCCTATATACACTTTAGCATTTTTCTGGAGTGGCGGAAACCCAGGATCAACTCTCTCACAATAACTCAGTGAAGACCAAAACATAAAAAGTAATACTGCTCTACAAACACAATTCAAAATTCAACACCATCAAAGTTTGTGGCACATCTGAACTCTGGATCAAGACTTGTATCAGAGTCTAAGATTACATTTCTCTTAGAGCTTTAAGGCCTAATCTCTCCATCTTTCACTTTTTTCAATTTCTTCTATCAAGCAATGTCTTACACTATCCATTTGGGGCAGCAGGAATATGGCGGAAATGACCAATCATTTCTCCATTAATACCCTTCACCACTCATTGATAAGTATGGCATCATTAATGCATAGTTGTAAAGTGTGGATAAGAGAGAGAGAGATACAGGGATGGTAATCCAGCTTTGAAAATTCCGACAACCATGTTAGCAGCATTGTCCCTGAAGACTTTATGCAGTGGTGTAACTTTCTTTGCCAGCCAAAAGTTGTTCACTTCATGTGATTTTGGAAATGGCCCCATGTTTCAAAAACAGGTGCTAAACAAAGACCGATCATACTAAGAAATGGTGTTCCAGCTGGCCAAATGTCTGTCATTTCCTTGGAAAACATTGTATATATTTGGTATCACTGTTTGACTGAAAAGGCTATAGTGCTATACATTATAGTTAAGAGACAAGTGATTAAGTACCATTCTAAATTTAATGTCTACTACAACATGAAAATAAGACAGCAAAAATCATCTATTCTTTGGTGTTTTGTTTGATTATGGTTTGAAAATCTCTGATGTCCCACAACTTTTTCATAGCAAAAGATTTCTCCATAGTCATTTGTTTATTACAGCCTGGACTTGATTCTTCGAGTTTCCTTTTTGTCACAGCATGAGCCTTTTCTGCATTTATTTGGCAGCATGTTTAATCTTTAAATGGTTTATCATGTTGGTAATTGTAAAAATCTTTGTCTCCCCCCCCACCTTAAGATATTTCTTGATTATAAAGTTTTTATTTAGCTCTGATGGAATCTTTACAAATCACAAAAATAATTTCATACAGAGCTTTTTGAAAACATTGTATCTCTCTCTGCCTGTGCACTTATTTGGAAATTGACAGTGAGCCAGAAGTCAACCTACTACAGTTCTAAAAAGCATTTTTAAAAACTGACCCACCACAATATAGATGCTACGACACCCTAATTATTTTAGTATTGTAGTGTCTCTTAACAAAGGCTACTGTGGTTATCAACTCCAACTACAGTAAAAAGAATGTTTACCTTTCCTAGGCAAAAGTCATGTGGTTCTTATCACAGCAGCTCCCGACAATCATCCCTTATACTGCATGCATGATACCTGGGGTAGGTATTATCCATAAGAAAACTTGCGTCACAATTGCAGCTTGATTACTCAGCTTGTTAATATTTTAATGGACAATTACTTGAATTAGCAATTCTTGATCAATTAATACAAATGGTACTACTAAAATAAATAATTAGTGGAGAGGCTTTTATAATATTAAATTTATACTGGTTGCTTATATGTATATTCCACAGTCAAACAGTTTTATATCTATTTTTATAATATAACCTCACATACTAGAAGACAATAAAGTGATAAATATAACTGCATTTTGTAGCATGCTTTCTATTTCCCCCGACATTAGTGACTCACCTGGTGTATATATGACACATCTGTCTTCAATTCCTTATGATTGGAAAACTGCACATAAATTTCTTTATTTCTGATTTTCGGCTTATCATTTGTGGTATAGTATCCAACCATTGAATCAGCCATCTGTTCATCACCAAATTCCATAAATGCCTGAAAAACATAAACCTTTAATGAAAATTAAAACAACAGATATTAATTTTAAAAAACCACGAACAAACATTATTTATACAGACTTGACTCTGTTTCCTGCAAAATTTCCAATTTCTAAAATTATTGAAAAAATATTGCAGATTCTTTTGAAGGTACTTTAATAAAAAAAAATTCTTATTTGGTCAAATTAGGTTCAAATATGAATTACTATTTTTTTTTAAAATATATTTAGTAACTTTTTAATACATTTGCTCTCATCAAAACCTTTAGAAAAATATTATTCTATTCGGATTTTAACAAAGTACTTTAATGGCAGAATCTGTTACAGAACACCACTGTAAATATGCCCACCTGATTACCCTGAAAAGCGCAGTTGTCAACATAGACCGACCCCCAGCCTTAAATCAAACAAATCAATAAAATTTGAAATATATAATTCTTCCATTTTAGAAAGTAAAACAAACTTTTATTTAGCAAGCAAAATCCTGTTTTGGTTTAAGCTGCTTCACTTATATTTTCTTTTTAACCAGAGGCTTGATCAATAACAGCCAGTAGTATACAACCAGCTGCTCATGATCTACCCCACCTGTGACATTGGAATGTGGGTTTTGTAAGGGTGACTCAAAGGGCTAAAGCAAGCCAGTCTTTTCATAATCAAACCCTGCCTTTTGCTCCAGTTCCCTTTACCATTAGATCAGGCTTAAAGCCCATCACAAGGACTACCTGGAAGCATCC
The DNA here is from genome assembly GCA_018389105.1 of Nautilus pompilius. NCBI lineage: Eukaryota > Metazoa > Mollusca > Cephalopoda > Nautilida > Nautilidae > Nautilus > Nautilus pompilius. Next base: position 916,680 of record JACATO010000130.1, on the reverse strand, counting down.
ACTCACTCCCTAATCAGTTTACAAGTGGATTAACAGCACCTTTATTAGATTTTATATCTTCTGTATTCACTTTTAAAACTTAAAACAACAAAATAATTTTTAGTCAAACTTTCATAACTTCAAAATTTTATATAGAGTTGTTAACTTTGCAAGAAACTAGTGCTATAAATTAACAATATTTCAGAAAGATTCCAGATTAAAGCTTTTAAATATTTTTCACCCAAATTAGTTTATTATTGGATATAAATGCCAAAGTTCAATGTATAAAAATTTGACACCATTCATTCCCACCACTTCAGTTGATGAAATTTCTTAGAGGTATTACATTTGATAGTTAAACTCACATCACCTGTCTTCCAAAAAAATATGTAATGTTAGATTGAGTATTCAGATCCAGTGTAAGGACTGGGTACATATTGTGCTTATGGTTTGTACTCTGGGTACCTGAACAAGACCAAACAAATGCCGTCTGCTCCCAGTACTCAAAGACTAGCAGATGCCAAGAACAAAACAGGAATAGAATTAGATCAGTCTAATGACGGCTAAGGTGTTTGGGACCATGACTAAAACACATTTAAATAACTGCTTTGTAAGATCACAAAGTCTAGAAGTTGCCATATATCAGTTTAAGTTTTAATTAAATGTTTTTAGCTTGTTTTGGGGGCTTATTTTCAACACTTATATGCATTTACTACATTTATGGTCAAGTTTCCTGTATGGAAAAAATATCTCAAGTTTCACCTGTATATTAAAACGAGTAGAGTGAAAGACAGAAGACCAGATTGTAAAACAAGTGTGGTTGGTGGTTCTTTCTGGACAAAAGAGGGCAGAAACAAGCAAGAACTGAGTCTTATATAATTATCATACCTATGTACTAATAAGTTTCCCAGGGGAAACCAGTCAATGTGCTAAAAGCCACCAATAATTGCCACTGGTTAAAATAGATTCACAACCAAGAGGTTCCTGGCTCAAATCCCACTACTGATGTATGACGAATAGTAATGTCAATGGATAGTGAGAATATGCCTGGTAATGGCAATAGAAAGAAGAAAAAAAAAGCAACAACAACAAATTGCTGAAATGAGGCAATAATTTAATTAAAATATGTATTCCATTCCCAACTTTTCAGAAAGGTAATCTCAAATCATTCATTACCTAGTGGACAAGATCCCCGTCAATGACCTGATGTTGCACACGGTAATTATTGAAACAAGCATATCCTTAGCTAATAGAACTGTAGACTTTCTAGTCTCCCTCCCTGTGCCAACTCACTAATGATACTGGCAAGAATTGTTGAAATCAGATTTCTAATAGTGCACAGATGATCAAACAGAGAAATAGTCGCCCTCCAAAAAACTACTAATTTTAAAATATAATAAACCCAGTGAAGGAGAAAAAATCAACCTAGATCTAGTTCGTACACAGCAAACCAAAACCTGTTTATAATATTATGCATTTTGTGCAACCTTAATCTAATTCATTCTCATCTACGGTAAATGTAAATGAGATCATTCAACAAGTGCAACTTCTCCAAAAAAACAAAAGAATCAATGGCAAGACCTAGAAGCTGCAAGCACACTGCCTCATCCACATAATTTGATGAGCACAGGGTCTAAAGCAAATTGCCAATCAGAATGATTTTACTGTTCATAAAACTGCTGCTATTGCCACTTTCATTTATTTTCGATGATACGGCAGTCTACAACCCAACCTTTTCACAATCAATCTTCAGCTTTTTTTTGATTTTTAATTGATAGCTTAAGATCAGCTAAAAATAACAAAGCCTGCTTGAGCTCTCCATCAGAAAAGCACTAAACTCGAAATATAACCAATAAGTACACAAAACTTATTTCATTGATCAGTCTTATGAAACATTTTTGCCATTTGAGTAATATAAAAATTAGTCTACAGAGAGAAATTTGTTTTTTCTTATGTAGGCCATATGCCAGTGGGTATCAATCATCTGCCCTCCCCAATGCAAGTTCAGTCCACTGTTTTCAAACGGAACAAAACAAAAGTTGTTTATGTTGCTGCGGGCACTGTCCCACTGTCCACACTGTTGCATATTTCTACAAGTGATACCATTACATCATGTCACTTAACCTCACCTTCAAATAGCACTTGGCTTTGCCATCTCTAGTTTTAGCTGACTATTAAGTATGATTTATTTGATTCCTATAAAATTTATTACTCATTTGACTCTCCAACATGAGTTTGAATAATGTTGATAGTCAAAATTCACTGTTTTAACAACAATTATTAATTCTGTTATTCCTAACGTTATTTTGATGATTTTTGAAGTTAGTAATTATTATCCCATAGTTTATTTGGTCTGATCTTTTGGGGAAAAGGGAAAGCATATTTCAATGTGTATGGTGATTGAGACCAGAAAAAAATGAAGACAGTAAAACATTTGAAGAAAGTTATGGTGAACAGGAAATTGATGAATGATTTAAACTAAGAGTAAAAAAATTCAACTGTATTTACAAAAATTCCTAAAACTGAAATATCTGGTCCTAAAGATTTATCATCAAATAAACTTGATACAAAATATCCAGTCACTTTATTTGGCAGTAAGGGTGCATATTCAGTCCGGCATGCTATGAGAACATATATATAGTCGACCCCTGCATAATCGCGGCCCTGGTTATTCGCGGAATTTTCCTCAGAGCCTAACTAATAATTGTTCGTGGAAACCCCTGCATATTTGCGGAATCACAAATATCTTCCGCGATTTTTAAATGGCTTTTTTGTGGCAATATATTTTTTTTCACAGTTTTTAAGGCTAAATTATTAATAACAATATAATTTACTAATTTTGTAATATAAATGCTAACGTAAATTCAGCAAAATATCAATATAAAATAAACGCTATTGGCTGGAGGTTTGAAAGTAGCCAATCCGAGAGCGTTATTCATTTCTCCTCGCTGCTGATTGGCTGCTGCCCATGAGGCGCTGTCTCAGGCAGATGCAGCCCAGCAGCATCGCATCATCCCAGTTTACCGCGTGTAGCTATCTCGAGTGTTTCTCTGAGTGTTGTATTTTTATTAAATTATTATTATACATTTACTTATATTTTTTTAAATTATATTTTTACGTTATAGGCATTTATAGGCATTTTTATGGACCACGTCCAATATTCGTGGGTGCTCTAGGAACGTAACCCCCGCGAATACCGGGGGCAACTGTAGTTCAAATACTGAGTCACGGTGCATCTCACTGTTTTTGTTGATGCCACTTCCCATAGCCAGGTAAAAGTGGGAGAAAAGCTTGTATGCATATGAAGTATACTTAAAACATGAAAGAAGTGGTTTTCACTTCAAGCATTGAAAATACGATGCTTCTGGTAGAAATGTTGATCAGGCACAACTCTCCAATGCACATGATTTTTTTATAAAATGTGTGGCCAGAGTACTAAGTCTTAGAGTTAATTCTACGGAATATGAAAGGCTTAGCATTGTGGCAATGATTTCCATTCATTCCCAATGTACCTAACAGCTAGAAATGGATGAAATGCTGACAAATTTACTTCAATGCATGAAAATTCCACTTTATTAAAGCAATAGGAAAATTTGTATTCTAGCTTACAGAGAACAATGCTTGTAACTTTTTTCTCTAGTTTTACACGTTTTCCTCATTAGGAAATAAAACTGCATTTTTGGGGGGCAATTTTAATGTGGGCGTTGAATTTCTTTTTGTATAACCACCACATTGCCTTTTGAAAAGGTTTATTTTCAAACACGTAGCTCCGGGAGAAATTCTTTGCCATTGCCTTCATTTACCCAAATGTCTAAGGCACTGACAATGGCAATAAAATTCCACCAAAGCTATGCATGTTTTAAAATAATTATTTTCAAAAAGCAATGTGGTTCTTGTGTGTGTGTGTGGTGTGTGTGTGTGTGTGTGTGGTAACCAAAAACCTCTAAACATTTAAAGTCAAATTTATTTCAATCACACATTTTCATGCCACCATTTGATCTAAACATTTATTGCATTATTGGTTTTTTAATTTATTTCTATTTATCCTATAGCAAGCATTTAATCCATAGTTAGGGTAAACACCAAAAGCATGGCTGCCAAACCATTGCTGAAATCTTGGTTATATCACTGTCATCTGCACAAAAGAAAGAATTCATGCATTGCCCATTCTTCATGCGTTCTTATTGTGGCTGCCTTACATTTTAGCACATGATCACTAACATTTCATTTTGACTTCACAGTAATTTGAACACTCCCACAACTTACATTTTTACAGCGTGGTAAATGGGTCGCCCAGATATAAAGTCATTTTCCCAAGTTAGCCAAGGTTGGTAATTGGGCGCTTTGATGCTGGCCAATGGATATAACTCTGAATAAACGCCACTTTCCTACCTAGTCTAACGTGCATTGGCAATATGTATTTTTCACAAATGTCATTTCACCATTTCATACATGGCCAAGGCTTTTGACCCACAGCATTTACAACTAAATGTCACAGAGCTGAATTGGGAGCAAAAGTATGAGGGGCATTTGGTATGGGAGTAAAACAGACCTTACTTAAAGACAATTAAGCCCGATGTGTACCTGATCGATTCCATGTCCAAATGCACACAAGACCTACATCATGAAAGAAATGTGCTTAACAAAAAGTAAAATGAAATTTTTTTATGTTACTGAGTGTGCATCACGCAATAAATGTACTAAGTGTACAATCCCATAATGCTCAAGTTATTATGGCAGAAATCTGCAGTTAAATGTACCTTTTTATAGCTGAAAATTAATCCCAAACGAAAGAATAATTTATTTAAGGGGAGGGGTTCTGTCTAAACCACTTGTTTTACCCTTTAATACTTTGACTTAGCTGGACCCAACAGCTTTTCTAGCACAAAAGGCCAGGCTAAACAGCAAGACACCCTGAGTGACTTGTCGAACTTTGCAAACCAGGGTTATGCAATCTTCAGAAAACAAAAAAAAAAAATGGTGCTCTTAGTTAAATTCACCTCAATATTTACAATGCATCATTTAAATGAATGCATAAAATCCCCCTTCTTTTTCCTGAAAAGAATGATGATTCTGAGCTTTATTCTAATATCGGCAACTTAGTACAGAATGGAATTTTTGTTTTTCAATACTACATTTTTCAAACACCATCAATTAGCTAAAAGAAGCGAGTAGTTGAAGCTGTTTTCTCCATAAGAACCTGAAAACCAATGAGATGGCTTATTTCACTTAATATTAAGATTTTGAATTCTAATCTAATGGCACTATGTTTGTGCAAATTCATTCTGTGGTAGCTGTACTTTGAATGGGTAAATGCACCAGTAATGTGTTTCCACATTTTGACAAGTCTGCCTGAAAAAGTAACTTTACTAGGTGTAATGGCTATGAAGAGAGAAATGACAGCTGGAGCAGTCTATTCTGTAGCATAACATAATTTTATAAATAGCTACTTTGGCCTTTCTAATGTGTGTTAGTATCAGCCATTTTGCTCTAACACACACACATGCAGTGTTAGGAAGACTTTTAACTCTTAAACCTCTGAAGCAATTTGCTAAATTTATTTATTAACTGTCAAAACATACATACTAACAAGTCCAATGCAATATTATGATCTCCACCTCCCAACATATACAAATTTTATTTTGCACGTTACTTGTTCACAAGAAACAGTAAAAGCCTTTAACCCTTTCTCAATCAAAAATGCAAATAGCCTAAATGACTTAGTGCACAGTTCAGTAATCCAAATGAAAAGGAAATATGTCCAAAATAAATATCCAATTTATAGTGCAGAAAGTTAAAAATGCAGAGTGAAATCACCAGATTTATCAGTGGTGCAAATACTGATTTAATCTCTTGAATCTCCTCACTCCAATAATCCTCAATGGATGGCACAGAGTGAAGACCCATGTTGATATTTACTGCCAGGAAAGATTCTCTCTACTGGTGAAGTGTTGTTAGTTAGTTTTGTAGGCTCTCTCTTGTGGTGTAGCAGTTAATCTCAGACATGAGGGAATAATATTCCTCTGGGCTGGCATCAATCTTTGACTAGCCTGCCACATAGCTCAAACTCCACTCCACAACCTTGCTCTCACTCCCCACATCTGAGGCCTTTCTGACTACATGAGAGTTTCTAAGTATACACACTCCAGGCCTCCACATCTCACCAGAAGGAAAGAATTCCATCAGGTAGACAGCACACCAGGTAATCCAAGTGGGTCAGAACATTTTGAACGAGAAAGGATAAAGTTACAAATTTTCTCCATAATATAAACTATTACAGCAAAAAAGTGTTTTCGTTAGTAAATATCAGAACTTTAAACATACAGAATTTTTAAATGGCAAGAAATAGCTTATTAAGATTGCTTTTATTTTAGTGTTAACAGCTTAGCCGAAAATTAGAGATTTCTCAAATAATAGTCATTATCTAGAAAATCAGTTAAAAGCTCATTTCTCTGCAGCGATCTAATTAAATGGTAAATAAACCAGGTTGAATACTCAACACTGCTCGGTGACTTTAGTTTCTCGAAGAAGCATTCTTTGTTAAATTAACATTTAGCCATAATTTAAACTAGTCATTTTGGTTATCTAACCCACCTGTAAAAAACAACAACACACACCCATACATAATGTGTGGTGTAAACACGCTGTCTAAACTGAACTGCTCACAGGGCCTTATTCAATGCCTAAGTTCTTGCTCTGACTTGATAAACCAAGTTTTATTTCCCGCGAAACTCCCACAATAGCGCAGGCAAGGATACTTAGAACATACAATTTACCGATAACACCAGTTATTTGCAAAAACAAACATAAAGAATAAACCTTTGCCATTTTTAAAAAAAATTTTTTTTTTTTACTATCTGCAGTTTGAAAACCCACTGGATCGAGAAAGAATTATTGGTTGTGTCATTTTATAGACTACACAGGACAATATTTACTTTTAGTATTAATAGATGGAAGCACCAAAACTAAATCAGTCAGGAGGCCATGCTGACATAGTGATGGCCCCATTTAATCTTACTTGTTAATATCCTGCTCTGCTTGTACCTAATATTAAAAAACTAATTTTCAATGATTCAGTCCATAATAAAACAATACCTGATTTTTCTGCTTTAGCTGCAGGTAATTTGTGATTCTCCCAAAAGGCAATCCAAGGGTTATTACTTCTTGTTCAGTGGCTTCAGCAGGCAAACCACGAAGGTGAACAACTCTGGATATGCCACTGGATTGGTTTTGATCCAGCTTTACCTGTAAGGAAAGAGGGGAAAAACAACAACAACAAAACATTACCTCGTGTACTAACATAGTTGTACCACAGAAATCTATCTGTAGTTCTGTAACTTCAGATGAGAAATAAACCAATATTCGTGAATCTCAGACGGATTAAAGGGGAAAAAAAATTATGACTACTTGAAATTATACAAATATTTTAGGTTGTTTGCTTCCTTTTATTTATATTATCTTGTTTAGCCCTCCTTTCAACATATAGTTTAAAAAAATGTTTGTGTACAAGTTTTCATAGGCTATTACTCCCTCCCACCTCTGAACACGCCAAGTAAAAAGGCAAGTAAATATTGCCAAATTACAGGCATAAACAAATGAACACTTGCACACTTCTTTAATGTTTGAGAAATCAAATGTTATTATCTCTAACACAGTGGCCAGAATGAGAATACATGAGAAGAGGCATATTTTTTGTAGTACCACCAAAAAAACACAATACTCTATAAAACCTACTTACACAATTCAACAAGTGGCATTACTGAAAATAAAAAGCCAGCACTCACCATTCCTTTAGTCTTCAGTCAGCCATATTAATGTATCTGAATAGTGTGGTAATTGAAATCCAAATAAAGCCAGTTAAGCTAATGAGAAAGAAAGCACATATTCATTGAATGCTGGAGTTCTTGGAGTTCAAAAATATTTTTACCATCCAGCAACTAGATATTTTCTATTCCATACTCAGCTTGCCTAGGGCGCTGTTGTCATGGATACCAAAATGGGATAGTCTTTCCAGTTTACCTAATTGTTGAAAAACAGCAAATAACAGTAGCTACATGCAAACAGGCAAGCACTCTCCTCTCTTTGAAAAGTATAGTAGTTAGGGAGTCCTACTCAAAGGGCAAGGCATATTAGATAACCAGCTAAAATATGTTAATAATGCAAGCTCATCAAATTCCTAGCTAGCTGTAAAAAGTCCTAAAAGTGATGGCAGCCAGAGGTAGAACTGATTGACCTGATGTGGCTTTTGGATGAAATGGAGATGTGATATAAATCTGGATCTATTTCAGGATTGAAACATGTTTGAAATAGGTATGGTGACTGCACACAAATAATCTCTTTTTTCTCCATTTACTTTACAAAAAATACTGTGTAATTTTAACTCAACAATATTAGAATAACTTATTCTGCTGTTATCTACACATTTTCATATAGTTAATTTGAAACTTTTTCTGCTCCCCATATTTCCTTCATTAAAATATACTATATTTATCTATACTGTATACCAAAATGTTCTACTGTCTTAATCTAAATAAAAAAGCTCAGATTTATTTTAACTTAAATAAACTTTCAATCCACTATTTGGACGATAAATTAACTTTGTGTAGAGAGTATATATATATGGCTTATTTACACAAGTGGCATATCTTCAGTATTTATCTTCTGTCTTGACCCTGTCTTTCTATATTTACGTGCCCGCCTTCATTTCTCTCTATATAAAAGGCGGGTCACATTGTTAAACTTTGGTGTTGATAAGTAGACTGAAGTAACAATAATAGTTTAGTAAAAATAATAATAATCTGTGTAAGAAACCAGTTCTCTCTCTCTCTCTCTCTTTTAAAAAAAGCTCATAATTATTAAGAATGATGTTAATTTCAATTTAACAGCAAAAGAAAACATTCTTTGGGGGTTTTTATTTTAAAATTCTAAACTCTTCCCAATAAGATTCCCATATAGGGCAAGCACATTGCTGAGCAGTAGTAAGTAACAATAATAATAATAATAATACACCACATAACAGGACATATTTCATTAATACAATGACAAGTGTCCTAAATTGTAGATATTTTTTAATATAAAGAAATTTTTAAGCATAATGTCAAATCTAGTGAGAAGTTAATAATAATAAAAAAAAAACAACATTCCTTTATGTTTACAACTTCATGCACAGCAGGCTAGGTAGGGTTAGTTGCACAGTAATCCGGTAATTAACCATTTTCACAGGGCACTGTTTTTCTTCTAGCCCGCAAGTGTGAACACTGCATTAAACAGCCTGTACCATACCCATTGCTTTGTTAGAAATACTTAGAGTATCAAAAAATTTTTAAAATGTTAACAGTCTTGATCAAAGTTGATGTCACATGCCACTTTAGGACATCCAAAGAACTAAACCAGTAACTTGTTGTCCCAGTTACTAACCGGTTTTTAAAATAATTCATTAATCTTACATCACTGTGGATGATTACAAACTCCCAGGTCATGTGGATACAAAAAAATGGCACTCCTCAAACTGGGTCTGTCTTACATGGTCCCTGTGTAGAAACTTTCTGATCATCACAACCCTGACTTTTCCTTTCTTCAATTAGCCCTTATTTCTGCTGGTGAACACCAGGGCAGAAAGCTGACCTAGCCCTTTCCCTTTGTTTAGACATACCAGACTGACCCAGAAGTAACATAAGAGTGGGAGTGGTTATCTAGCCACAAATACCAGAAGCATCAGGGTTAAGGTTGGATTGTTTATTTATTTACTGCATCTTCTTAATTCAAAAAAAATATATTTTTTTTTTAAATCATAAGTCTAAAATCAATTCTACGAATCCTAATAACATTTACCAATTCCTTTAAGGCACGGATTTTGAAATAGAGCAAAATAATTTTGTAGCAAAGGAGAGAGAGAGAGAGAAAAATTGAATAGAAGCTGGCATTTCACAGAGGATGAGAGATGAATCTTTAGAAAGCATCTACAACATGGTTCCAGCAGTTCAATAGTCTAAGCCTACTTTTCTCACCTAGAACTCGTCTTGCCAATAAGTAAGCAAACTGAGCAGTTTTAGCTTTCCTCACCCATAAAATCCTTTGATCAGTAATATGTAAAAAAATTCCTGTTTGATGATTGGCTGCTCACCCACACCCACAAAAACAGAATAGTTAAATTCTACACTTATTTTCTTTCTGATTAGGTATTAAAGGCAATCAAAATCATATCACTAAAATTATTCTAGAAATGTAAAAGTTATGGTTATTGGCTTGCAACAATAATAACAAAACAAACTTCATAGAACATGTGACTTAGTGTTTTATTCAAAGCACAGAGATGGTAAATGTTATTGTCCCATCTACGAAAGAAACTGCTGCAATTACTGGTACAGAATTGAATAAACTGTTGAAACTAGGTGTTGTCAGATTTGTATTGTTGCCAATAAATCAGTGACCACAAAGAAAGAATGAGTCAGTCCGTCAGCCAGACAGCCTAGTCTTTAAGTTAAATTACCGCTGGGTTATAAGTTGATGTGGAGTATAAGTCAAATAGGCCAATTTTCCTGTTTCCCAAGTCTTCATTCACATATAAGTCAAAGTGGTGCATAAGTCGATGGTACGATTGTATTTTTGTATAACATTTTTGTCAGGGTTATAAAACTGGTGGTGGATGACATCAAAGCAAGAGATTTGGATAAGGAAAACATTTTAGGTGAAAGAACGAGAATGAAGCAAGACGTGCAAAAACAGATCTTCGACATTTGTCCATCTCGCCCTGCAACCACAGTTTGCTTTTTTCAGTCTGTTGTAATGAATCCTTCCGCCAATCACAAACACATTTCTCTCTAACGCCATACTGCTGTTCTGCTGCCATATTTCCATCATTGTTTTCAGCAAAATTCACTACTTCCAGTCTAAAAGCTGCAGTATATGCTTTCCTTTTCTTTATAGCAGGCATTTTTAAGTATTGGCAAACTGGAGCTCCCCTAACACACTATGTGCCCTATCAGCACTAAATAAAAAGGGGGAGGTAACTGAATCTGAGTCATTATGCACCCATACACGCACATACAATCCTACATAAATTTCCCCATGGTACTTAAGGGTTCTTTGTTTCCAGTAACGTGATTTCATCCACGTATAAGTGGATGGTCAAACCATTTCAGAAAAAAAAAATTGACTCATATGCCGAAAAATACAGTAAAACTTAATAACAACAACAACAACAAATAAGTTGGTGGAAGTTCCTGGTAAGATATGGACATACAAACAAATTCCAGCTGTTTTTATGAAAACAATTCTAAAACCAAAATCTTTTTAAACACAAAATTGCATAAATAAGTGGAGAGAGTTCAAGCAAGAGATATCTTACTGAAGAACACACCAGATTTTAAAAAGTATTATCTACACATATGAGAAAATGTATAAACTAAAGAATGTCTTTGGTTGAAATTTCTAGTCTAATTTATCTACACTAAATTTTCATATATCACGTGTAAAGGCAATAGTTTTTAAAATTACTATCTCATTGTTAACCATGTGTTTCATGTAGAACTGACACAAAAGGCAATACCATATTTCCCTTATATTTCTGTATCAAAAGTTATTTTTGTCTGATAGTTGGACATAATATTACAGAAAATCACTTTTTGATAGTAGATACTGCTGCACAAGCCTGAGAAGACTGCTGCAGTTAGCAAAATTGACTCATACACTATTGGAAATAATAAGTTAATAGATGAGGTAAGGTTAATTGGCACAAAGAGTTATATCCTATGCTTTCTAACTTCCCGTTTCTTGTTATTTCCTTATAAGATTAGATATGATGATAGCTCTTGTCTATGCAAATGCAAAAATTGCAATAGAAAGGGCAATACCATTTTCCACGAAATTTTAGTAAATCTCTAGCAAGCATTCCAAAAAAATTTTAGTGAATATAGTACTCAACTAACTGAAGTTCTCTTGGTCCAGGTTACTGGTAATATTTCCCAGAAAGGCATTTTGATGTTGAGACATACCTAGAACAAGTGTAGATTTCATGTTGTCCTGGTGGCACAGGACATAAGTCACTCATCTCTTCCACCTGTTGCTCTCACTCGCTCACACTGTTCATGCCCAATTTTTTTTAATGTTCTGTAAGCGAATTATAGTGAGCCATAGACAAATCTTCCAGTGAAGAGGAGGAAAGGGGCAGTGTTTAACCATAAAGGGAAAGGCTGAAAACTGTTGGAAAGTTGGAGAAGTGCCTGAGAAAGAAACTATGATAAAATATACGAGAGAAAAGTCAAAACAGGTTCTTAATTGCTGCGCCCAGACATGAGGACAACAAGGATGGGATCAGGGTATAAAGATAACCAAGCAAGTTTTTTTGTGTTCCTGACTTTAGTAGCAGAGGGCGGCTGTAAAAAGTTTTGTAGGAGACAAAATATCAAACAGAAAGATTGTGGGTGAAAGTGTCAATGTGAAGTGAGTGCTTCAGGGAGCAATTTGGGCAATTAATTAGTGAGAATGATATTTGTACAAATCAGCCCCATAATGCCAATGAAGCAGGACCTTTATGGACGTCTGCCAAATAACACACTTGCTTTCAAGTATGAGAACAACACCAAAGCAGCGTCAGCTCTATGCAACTCTATAAACCACCAACTATCAATTTTGTGGCACTTTAATATGAAGATTTGGTCCACAAGATTTTTCAATAGTAGTTTGACCATGTTTTCGTCCCATCTGCGCATCCTTCCAAATGCAGATAAAGAGCTTACACAAAGTCAAGGTGTTTCTCCTGTTTAACAACACAATGACACTCATCATTTAGCCTTTAACCAGGGGTATAAGGTCAAAAATCCTATCAGTGTGCACACATTTTTTTTTAAAAAAAAAAAGTTTTTCATATGAAATGATGTATTTGCATGCAAAATTGAGACAAATAAATAAAAACAGCATTAAAAACACACAAAAAAATCATATTGTTATGGTCTGGTGGAGAGCAGAGTAAGAGGTCTGGCAGTCTGGTTGGTTTATTTACCTCTATCAAAGACAAAGTTGGTAAAAACCATCACCACGTGGCCATATATCCATGGAGGGTACACAGCTGGCCACCACCAATCTTGTGTCACATCACCTCTCACTTGATATTCTTCACTTTTCTCACCAGATCATGTATCTGATTGCGAGTATTCCTTCTCATCACCGGTCATCCAACACCCAACTTTTCTGCAGTCAGCATACACTTCACACCAATGTGAGACAACACCCTGAGAGGTCAAGGAACAGTGTCATCCGAGATGATTAGATGCAGCCAATGACTACAGATTAAATATATAATTCAGCCCAAACCTACAAATTTTCTTCAATTTTTTATTTTTATTTTACCAGTTACATGAATTCTCTTCTAAATGAAATGGCTTTGCATGCATTTTTCTGGTTAATAGGCTGACTGCTGTATTTCATTACATGCCCAAAACATTAAAAAAAAAAAAAAAAAAACAGTAAAGCTAGTTTAGACATGGATGTTAACAGTCACAGAAAAATGTTTCAATCTCATTTCATGGCAATTATTTATCCTTTTCCTTTTGAGGTCAACTGCAGAGCAATGGAATGTTAACTTGCTTTGTTTAATTCCTCAATTTAAACATTCCCAAATTGCACAATTATCATGGCCACCCATTTTGAAAGAGGTACAGAGCTGCACTCCAGCATCAATCAATCTCAGCCCAATTCCCAACATAACCAAGAAAGGGTAGAGAGCTCGCATATGCACACTTGATTTCAAACCATTACAAGAGTCTGGTAGTGTATTAATGCAACCAGTTGGTGAGCAGTTGTGTGATACCTATTGGTATACAAGTCGTTAATCTATCAGCTCGTCGTGATTTAAAACAAACAAATGTTCAGAAGAAGCCTGTCACGTATGCTGATTCATTCTGTGCATATCTATCTTGAATAAACAGCAATGAATTGTGTGTAAAGTTAAATAAAAAGTTCTAGAAATTTTCTATTGCTTACAACAAAGCCACCAAACACACACACACACACACTTCTTTTAAAAGATATATAAAAATATCAAAATGTATAAACTAAAGATATTTGAAGTGTGGCAAAAGTGAAAGCAAATTTGGAGTAAAATATGTCAAATATAAGGTGACAGAATGGACCACTAAGCTACAGATCTTCAAAACTTTCTTTTTAAGTTAATAAAACTAAAGTGTGAGTGCAAATAACACTTGAAAGATAACATAGGTTTACCGATGTTCAATTTTCAAACACTAGGTTTCCCCCAGAGGGCCACCTTTAAAATTCTCTAACTTACAAATTGTTTTCCTCATCATATATGACACACAGTTCTATTTCTTTATGACCTCCAACCACCCCTTACAGCTAGCTAGCTACCTTTTAAATTTTAAGCACATTTACACTGTAACGGCAAGTACATACTGGTGGGTTTTGTTTTTACACAATGCAAAAGGCTAATGATGCTAGAAGATAGTTTCTATGGAGCATGCAATTCTATTTTACATCAAATGGCATCATTAATACAATATCAACCTCATAAAAATGGTATTGTCCTCAAGCAAATACTGCATTTTCACAAACAGTGACAAAATTATGTAAAAAATGATTTGAAAATTAACAATACTTTTTAACAGAAATGCTAAGCTACAATTTTAACGAAAAATTGACATTATTATAAAATGTATTTAGTTTAGGTCCTTTGAAATATCTGCAACAATACTTGCCAAAGATGAAAGCATTATCAAGAGCAATACAGCTGGAAGCATATACTGATATATTGATGATTTTTCTGGCTAAAACACTAAAGGAATGAAAATGTCTTAAAGTTCTTGATTTCTTGTTGAACTTCCAATTCTTCTTCTTTCTTCCTAAGTGCATTTGCTTTTGATAGCAATGGCATCTTTTTTGTGTTGATGTACAGTTGATTAACTTCATCTATTAGTATTTTCCATGTTTTTTCAAACCTGCTTTATTTTAGACACCTGAATTGTGTGTCCAACAGCTTTTGTTTTTCTGTGCTCTCCTCGGCTCTTTTTGGTATACAGTCTATCATCAGCTTCTTGCAGGACTCAAACATCTGTTTGCTAATATGATAGCAATTCTATTTGCATAACAACTTTGGACAAAAAGTAAACATCAAGGTTCCCATAAAATGATATTTGTGGGAAGATCTTGAGAAAATGCACTACTATAACAGAAGTTTAGTGACTGACGATTGACATAACTCTATTTCAGGTCTTTCACTAAGAATTTCCTGAACTTTTCCTCATCTGTGCTACAAGTACATTAAATAAATTCACTAACCAAAAGTATGATTTATTAAGGAAAAAAAAACTTAAAAAATCATATGTTTTATTAAAATATATTAATTAATTCTTACATTAATGGCAGACAGCAACAACAAACTCACTCTATATTGACCTATACTAATGACAATGAGTATGCAGCTAGCAAGAAAAGTAGCCACTTCAATGAAAAGGTTAAAGCTGAGAAAATTGTAAGCATATTAATTTACCATAATGGTTAATGGTAATTATACTTTTATTCAGCATTATTACAAATAGTATTGTAAATGCTAAACAAGTTTTAGCAAACATTCTCTTAACAGTGAAAATGCATCCTTTCTCTTTAATACTAGTTACAAAATGTTTCTACAGCTTATAAAAATGGAATCCCAAACTGCAATACATTATAAATAAGCATATATAAAAAAGCAGATAACACTGGACAACAACCAATTTGCTACCGAGGTAAAACTGAATGTCATAGACTAGTTCGAGTGTGCTGTTTCAAATCTGAACCAGAATTAACCCAACACGTATGGATTTCTAGTTACAGAAAGAAATGGAAATCTAATGCTACATATTTTGCGTTCTTTTTAAAAGTGTGTACACACAGCAGGCTACGCGGGAGAACCACGTGTTGCCTGTTTACATGTACACACACACGTGCTTCTTGTGCTTGTGGAATAGCCGAGACGATCCAAGTCACTATAAGATCAAAGAACGGCCATCAAGAACCGACCATACTCCAGAAAAATTCAATGTGCAACACGTGCCACTGGTGCGTCCGCAAAGAGTATTTCTTCTACCACTGCTTATAATGCTGGGGATAATGAAGGGCTTTGGAAAGGCAATGGGTGTTGAAGGTGTGGGATTTCTTTATCTGAAAGAAAAATTTGGACCGATTTTTACTGATGCCGAGTTGAAGGCTGGAATATTTGTCGGACCACAAACTCGGGATTTGTTTTCCGATCCAGTCTTCCAGTCGAACACACTGGAGTTGGCTGCACGAGAAGCTTTCAAGCCGGTAGTCCACAATTTCCTTGGGAACCACAAAACAGACAACTATGTCGAGTTGGTTCGAGACATGATAAAAGCTTCTGAAGAAATGGGTTGCTGTATGTTGCTGAAGTTGCATTTTCTTCATTCGCACCTGGATTTCTTCTCCGCCAACCTTGGTGCTCTAAGCGATGAGCATGGTGAGGTTCCACCACCCGCCACCATGGGAAATTCAACTCCAACACGATGGGGAC
This sequence comes from Nautilus pompilius, assembly GCA_018389105.1. Classification (NCBI taxonomy): domain Eukaryota; kingdom Metazoa; phylum Mollusca; class Cephalopoda; order Nautilida; family Nautilidae; genus Nautilus; species Nautilus pompilius. The sequence goes on along the minus strand of JACATO010000130.1, from coordinate 900,179 downwards.
TGTTGTTGGTTTCGGCAGAGACAAACCACTGCTATTCACAAGCGTAAAATCAAGTACTTAAAGCATTTCTAAACAGTTAATGTATACTTTATACAGTGAGTTTACGTTGTTCGATGCATTTGAGCTGATGGATAACAGTTACTGTACATTATACAATGTGTCTATATTGTGAAATGAATTTATTTTTATCAATTTTTGGGATGTGCTTGATTTATTAATAAACAATGACTGGAAATGACATTTTTCTGTAGCTACAAATCCTGACGAGCCAGGTCAGTTCTGACTTCAGATTTGGAATCAGCTGCTTGATTTGATAAAGGACACCTACATATACCTCAGTAGCAGACAAGTTATTTTTTGTTGTCCAGTGTAACCTAATAGTTTTCAGACAAATTAAGATGCATGCATTTATCTGTAATTTAGATTCTCCCCAAAACTAAGTTTATTTTAAGTGCACCATAATCGATAAGGGTTATACTATAATAGGAAGTTATTAATAAAATTGTTTAGGTGTTCTACCTTTTTTGCATCATTGTTCGTGTCTGAATTCTCAACTTGTTGAGGGCTCATTCCCGTCCCGTTAGTGACCATTTGACTGTGGGACATGAGTTCTTCGGATCCTCTCTGAAAAGAAAATAAGGACAGAAGATCTCAGAAAGGTGTGTGCGTGTGTGTGTGGGCCACTTAGCTCACAGGAATAAACTGCATGGCTAGAGGATTGATGCTTTAAAACTAGAGTTGTGTGAAACTGCAGAATAATTAGACCAATTCATACCTAGAAAGCAGAGAACATGGAAACATGAATATTCTGGAAGATAAGCAAACATTTCTAGAGTGCTGCTTTCCCTGCACATAGCTAGTTTTGGCCTCTTATTTTCTGATAATTTACAACTCTACAATCAGTACTATATGTATGCTATACAGATATTTTTTTTTAAAAAAAAAAGAAAAATTGCAAATGACAAGCATTTACCCAAGTCCCATTCAAATACCAAACCCCAATATAAAATTCCACACAAGGAATCATCTGCATAAATCACTAAAAAACAATTAGGACAGAAAGCAAATGATTCATAAAGTATAATGATAGTAAAGGATACTGTAACATTTGTCAGAACTCCATAACCAGGCAACAGGGAACCTGATTAAATGGATGAATGCCTCCCATGAGAACTTCCTTTTAAGATAATGAAACCACAATTTATTATTCCTCTTTCATTACTGTTTTATACTAGACTTATCATTGTGTTATCATGAGAAGTGCTACTGAACTAACCATCCCCACACTATAAATACCAACAAAATGATGGCTACGAAACTAGTTGAAAGGTCACGAACAATGTAAGCAGCTAGTCACTGACAAGACTCCGCACAAGAATTATTATTATTATTATTAATAAATAATAATAATAATAATTATGATGATCCATACCTATAGTTATTATTCTCACTCTGAATAAATCTTGAGAAACAAAGAAGGGAATCAGCTTTTTATAATATAGCTAAATATAACTCTGCTACTCATCCTGTTTCTCTAAGACATGTCCAGCTGGCAGTATCATGTCAGTGACTCAACAGAACTTTCCCCTGAAACTAAATGAAATCCAGGGGTGGGGGGGGGGGCAGCAAAATGAAAACCAGGCGGATAAAGACGACCAGATGTACACAAGTAATGTATGCTGTTTGGTACCATTTGATAGCCAGCTGTAAAAAAAAAAGATTTTGTAGGTGTCACTTTTATAGATGGAATATCCAAAGTTACCCATAAACATTTTAAAAATATAATTACTGCTTCACATGCATATTTTAAAATTTTAATTTATCATCATTTCCACCAAAGTAAACCACATGATGTTTTCACCTATAATACTAACAATTTTGTCTTCTAGCTGTCCTATTTACATGGAGGCAAGCTTCAAAGTATCAGTAATGTACATCATCATTTAATAGCATATCAATTTGCATATGCCTTTGGGAAAGACTTTGAAAAGGAAGAAAAATGAAAATAACAGTTTCCAAGGGTATAACCCCGGCTGCTGTGGAAACCAGGTGTTACAAATTCACTAAACCATGAAGAAAAAAACAAACCAAAAATGTACCAGACAATGGAAACTCACATACAGAGGTCACCAACCAAATGAATGTAACAGGTTGAAAATATTGCTTTATTGATTCATTTTTATCTTCACAAAGGCTGGATAAAGTTCATTTATTTTGCATGTATCTTTTCAAAACAAATAATCATTATTTAAACTGATCTTGTAATATTCAACTATAGTAAATTTCTGATAAAGGAAATCGTGTTTTGTGATTATGCAGCAATATTTACCTAACATATTGAACAAATTCCTCAATTTTTGATAGTTGGCAAATTCCAACCAGGTGTAAGTATAATGAAGCATATTTCAATGACACTATACAGCTTGTCCATCTTTAAAGAATGTTTCTGAATCTACATAAAAACAATTCTACACCATCGTATCAAATAAATCACCTGATACAAACTATTTAGCCTGGCCATGTCTCTGTTAACAGTCCTCTAGATAATAGTCAGAGAACTGGTTCATATCTTGATTGTAGTTACTAGTACTCCTTCACTAGCATGCTAGCGGTGCTTTAATCCTTGCTCATCATCAAGTCATTTTGCTTACATTTGTTCTTTTCCTTCAACTCTAGTTTAGAAATATACCAAGAGCCTTGACTCATCATCAAACACAATAATACCTATTCTTCACTATGGTTCATTAATGAGCAAGTTCAGATGACTGCTTATTATCCAACATGCATTTACTCTAAAAATATTGGGTGTCACATCATACATATTGCTCAGTCAATGCCAGTAAGGTTCACGATGATCAGATCAGTGCACTTGAAACATTGTGTAACCAGTGAAATGACAACAAAACTGCATTCATTCACCAACTCACATTAGCATTCCTGTACTTAATCATTCTCATGTATAATATTTTAATGGAACAAAAAGAGGAAAAAAAAATTACATTTTACTACAAAACTGTTTTAGTTAATTAATTATAACTTTTCCAGAAATTGTATAAATCATTGTGTGTCAAGGTGCCTTATCCATTACAAACAACAAAAATAACTTGAAGTTTGCTAATGTTAGAGAATTCTTCCAGGGCTGATATGTCAGATGTCACTAAACTCTCAATGTTCTTGAGTCAGTGCCCCCACCAAAGGCCAGACACGGTGGTATTCAACATGATTTTAATTTTAAAATTTTTAAGGAATTTTAAAAATGTGTGTTTGATTGGTAAAAGCAAAAGCATGAACTTGGTTCATGAAACAGAAGTAAAAGATGAACAATGATCAATAAACAAAAAATCAGTCAAATGGAAAGAATGTATTTTCTTAAAATCAGAAATGGCAACACTAATTTCAATAATTAAAATACTTATATAAACACCTTTCTGTTTTGTTGGTGGATTGCTAAAGTAAATATGTTAGTATTGGTTTCTTTACGAACAAAAAGAATTTTTCACAAAGATTCTATTAAAGTAAACTCTGGATATAGTGGCAGACACAGCAACCAATTTAAGTTTGTCTACCGTCACCATCTTGGAAATGTGCACAGTTAATTTCTCGTGTCTTTTATCATACGATAACTTTTGCACCCCTCAACAACGGCTCCTAAATTTGACAAGGCAAGTACTGGAGAAAAACTGAGGACGACTACAGTTAACATTGCCAATAAAATTGAAATAATAAATTAGAAAAGGGTGTGCAGGAAGTTATGCATGCTCATGTCACGCATAACACAATCACTCGATTGTTCTCCTGATGCAGCAACCGAAACACCACCAGAAGAGAAGTAAACAGTGTTGTATAGTGTATAATTGCCTTTTTATGCGTATTTTACATATGCAACTTGATGTAGAAGCATTTTCTGGATATTTTGATTAAAGTGGTAGCACGTACACCTCCATTTTATATTCAATTTATACCTTATTTATATGGACACTCCATATAACGGAATATCTGATTCCCCGAGATGCAGTTGTTTACAGAGTTTACTGTATGAAGGGTCAAAATAATTGATAATAAATAAAATGTTTGCAAGGCATTTAATTAACACAATAAATAATTATATAAAAACAATTACCATAGAAATAATTCTTTCTTTTTTCTAAATGTTGAACAAACATAGCCTGTTATGATGGCATATTTTACTAAGCTGTTGGCAAACTCTATTGTGTTATCTTTTGATTTTTCAAATTTATTTTAGAATCAATCACATTCTTTGGCCAGATGCATCTATTTTAATGGCCAAAGACAATGGAATCAAATCTTTGCCTATCATAAAAAATTTCAGAGCAAATTGCATTCATTCCAGGAAGGAAAAACTTTACAAGTGAGAATTTCTTGGATTCCCCTTCTTTTTTGAAAGCACAAAGAATTTTAAAATTCTCCTCCATCTGTTTTAAAAAGATGCTAAAATAGTTCTCCCATGAAAATGCCTGAATATTCTCTACTAATGATCTAAAATAACTGCCTATATTAGATTCATCACTGTATACCAATGGAAACGCGATGATCATCATCATCATATATCTGTAATTCTAGAGTACGCATGAATTCTCCAGACCAGAAGTTGAAACAGCGGCAATACAGAGCATAGAAACCATAAACAATTATGATGCAGTAGATAATGGATTTTAAAATTTTATAAACCATTTAATTAACATCTTGTCTCCTTCAAAACTAAGCTGAATTTACTTTGTAAAAAAAAAAGCAACACATTTAGAAGACGGCATTTGATAACACTTTTATAAAAGCAACATTAAGCCATTTACAATGACCTTTCAAGCAATGGGTGCATGATTATTAAGTGCTTTGACATTTAATAATTTCCATTAAACCAAACATAAATGATCTTTTAGATAGACTGTAAAAATCTAATGAGAAGCAATTACCAGTTTTTGTTTTTTTTTTACACAACTTCCTTTTGCTTAACACAGTATATATATACCCTATTGTCTGTAAATTTGAGGTTTTCGGGCTAACTATTTCATGTCTTTGTGGGCAAGCTACTTTATGCTACGTTTCTAAAAACTTTAAAATATAAAAAAGTATAACAAATAATCAAAGAAAATCTACTAGCAATTCATCCATTTAATATACCTAGTACAATATAACAACTGTTGATTAGAATGGCTACCAATAAAGAAAAACAAACCAGATCAGATGTTGATAAATTTCGACTAACTTTATGTATTATTATTATTATTTATTTATTTACATTTTTTTTAAAAAATACTGTTATTCTTTTCTGCTTGTGGCATTGCTAAGGTAGCATGAATGCTGAGAGTATACAACACCACACTTCTGACGACCACGAGATGAATACATAGAGCAAACCGTTCTGTACAATGAAAGAATCCTAAGCAAGGACAACTATTTTCAGACTAACCAGTTAATTTCAGAGAGCAGCTGAAATTGTTTACCTTGTTCATCTCTAGTATGAAGATTTTGTCATCATTTTAAATTTTTTCTCGAGATGACACAAGACAAAACAAAACTTTTCTGTGTATGCATTTTTTTTTTACATGTTCGTGTATTGATAATTTATATTAAGTCAATTATTCTTAGAATGTGTGTTGTTGTTTTTACATTGACCTTACATTCTATATTTCTTAAACTTTTGGATTTAGATATCAAGATTTTGATCAATTTCTCTCTTTTATAAAAGCATATGGGTTGGTTATTCCACAGTAAAGATTCCATTGCAAATTTGAAGTTGATTCGCATTCCATACAACTTTAAAGTGTTGAAAGACTAAAATGTCAGGCATTCTTTTATTATAGTCTGTACAAAAATATTTAAAATCTGAAGTCTAAATAAACAAGCTCAAAAATAAAGCAAAACAGCCTTTAAATCAACTATTTTTATGCAGACAAATGTTGTACATAGTTATAAAATATGATTAAAAAAAAGAAAGAAGCTTCAGATAAATTACCACATCCAAATGGTACTTCGTGTGTTCATCACTGAAACGACCTAGAAACAAACAGCTTTGAAGTGAGGCTGTATTCTAAACTAGTCACTTTAAATTTAGAGGGTTCCATGCAGTGGCATAATCAATCTAAAAGCAAATGTGACCGATCATGTATTTTGAGGCAATCTGCCCAATTAGATTAAAAAATTAAACATAAATTTTCATTTTCTTGTTTCAGTTATTTTATTAGCATACATTACATATGAATTATGCTTCAAAATGTTATATTTGTCAGTCTGTTTCTGTTAATAACCCCCTTTTCTTCACAAATGTCACCATCATCTGATACATTGTATCAGCAGTCCAACATCAACTATTATTGCCAGTTTTAAAACCACATTCAAGCTAACTTAGCTATATGGGCTGTTTGTTTTAAACAAGGATGTAGATTCACCAAATAAAACCCGTTTAGCCTCACCTGAAATATTATCTTATGCTGTCACACAAGCTAAATTTTGAAATGTTTCCGTCAAACCAGGAAGTAGTAGTGAAGCTTGTTTTAAAGGTTGGAACAATTATCTCCCTGACATATAAATTCTATACTCTGCATCAATCTGCCTATATTATCAGCTGTTGCAAATACCACTTATTGTTTCCTCCTGGCCAGCTGTTGGACTGTTTGTTCACTGATATTAGAAGGCTAGTTGAAACACATGCACTGGATAGACTAATATTAAGTTTGAAACATATTTGATCATACAAATTCTAATTTTCTTCATCGCCCAATTTTTTTTTTTTTCAGTATCAGTTATTTTACTCCGAAGATCAAAATTAGCTCCCTTTTGATGACAAATAAGCAGTTTATTTTATATTTTCCTTTAAAAAAATTTTTTTCAGAGAAAATTGAGTGATGTAGGAATCCCCATGAATCACCTAATAATGAAAATGATATCAGCACAATAAATAATCCATTAAAATATGCATATTTTACTTTCCAGAAAACTAATTCCTTTTTCAATTTCACCCTCTTTTTCTAAATAGCTTCCAGTGTTGCTGGTAACCATGGCATCAAATTATAGCCATACATAATCTATTAGATCCATTATGCATCAACTTCCCATCCTGTGTACACAACACAACTTATCAATAAAACATTGCCTGTTTCCTGCAGATTTGTACAGGCCTAATGTACCGCCATTGTTTTCCTCTGTTTGGGACCTCACCAGTGAAGCCGTCATGAAGCCATATCACAGAGAGACACCATAAAACTCCAAACAGCAACAACAAAGGACTAAAAATTAGAATCCACAGCTTATTTTATTTACTTGCTTGGTCTTAATAGTAATAGTAATAGTAATAATAATAATGTTGTTGTTGTTGCAGTTACAGGCTTGTGTTAGGATGGTGCATGGCTTTGCTTTAGGTGATTTGAACGGAAATATTGTTTTTTTTTTAAATTTCAAAACTAAAAATGTATGTTCTTTTCTAACTCCCTACCCCCATCTAAAACAAAAAACATGCTTACAAATATAAAATCTGCATAAATATCAATAGACTCTACTACTACTACTATTATAAACAACTGTTTTTAATTTAAATATTTGTTCGCAAACATCGCCTTATTTTCCCTTAGGTAATGTTCTCCAATTTTCCTTTGGTTAAGTAACTTGAAGCTGCCATTAACTTCTAACTGGAAATCAGGTGTTTGAAATCTTCAAGGTAAACCAATGCGTTCCTGAACCAAGTGCTGTTTCACTACAGAATGTTTTGAGAGAACTCACAAGCATAATTAGTCAACATTACTTGGGAAATTTAAAAGATTAGACGGTTAGTGAATAAAAATTATATGATTTAGTTTCATAATGAGAAATAACTTTCTCTGCTGTGCATACAGTATACTATAAAAAATCAGAAAACAAAAAGAACCAACCCTACCCCGCAACACCATCCAGAGAGAGAGAGAGAGAGAGAGAGAGAAGAGAGAGAGAGAGAGAGAGAGAGAACCTGTTCATTATCTGGATAATCACCACAGGACCATGTGGATAAATCAATAGCTTCTAATAATTAACAAGTTATTGGAATAAATGAAATAAAATGTTTATTTGCCTGTTAGAAAACAATTTCTATTACTTAAAGTATGTTAAAAGCTATTTCAAAACATCCAGCAACTCTCAAACAACTACGTGAACTTACCTTTCTATTAATTGGGTAAATTTGCTCACTACCAAAAGGAACAGGCACTAGAACTTCATTTAAAGGTGCAACAGGCTGTGGGGGGTTGTAAGGGTACCAACACATATACATAGTGTAGGCACGGCACATTAAACCATCATCAACTTCCCTCTCGGGCACACCAAACTGGACTGACTAATATGTCACCCGACTTGTTCTATTAACCACAGGCTGTTCCTTTAACTGTTTTCACCCAAATTGTTTCTGACTATTTGTATGGAAAAGGCCATCCACTGACAAGCCTATATATCTGTTCCTGTTCAAATATTTACAATGGAGGCTCAACAGCGCAAGACCAAACCTGTTATGAAACCAGTTCCTGGTGGGATGCACACACAATATAAAAACATGTTAGTGCTGATAGCCGTGCATATTGACACAAATTTTGATGCTTTAAAGCAATTTATAAATTTTAACAACCCCCCGCCACCTTTGACAAGCACAGCAGTACTAAACCTTCTCATATCAATCTGAAAAATCCATGCTGCATGTGACCCAGCAGATGAAAACTTACAAGCTGAGACAAGATTGTGGAAGTTTTTCATACCTCAGATTTTTTCCAGCCTAATAACTTATTTGACTTAACAAACAGCCCCAACCTACAAAGCCCAAAAGATTTACACCAACTTCACAATATAAATGTTAAGCATCAAAGATTTTGGGCCGGAAAGCATAAAAAAAAAAAACGTTTACAAGCTATTTGTGTAAATTGTTGGATCGGCATGAATCATGCAGTAATCACAAACCATTTACTCAAATATAATAATAATGTCTCCTGCATTTGTAATCAGTCTCAAAAAAAAAACACAAACAAGCAAACAATACTGGGTACGAAACAAACTTTTACATTCAGATATAATCAAATCTTATTTAAAACAGTAACAAATGCAAAGAAATTAAAAACAGCATAAATTATGGTAGAGAAAAGATACAACTTTAGATAGGAAGAGAAATGAAAGTTGTCTAGCATTGTTTTTTTTACTGTGAAACCTTAATAAAAGTAGGCAAATGGTTATCTACTAGCAGCAGCAGACCAAACCTACTCCATAACCAGGCTTGAAGTAAACTGCCAAAGACAATATACATCCGATTTCACAGTTTATCAGTTAAATTTTAATGTGAAACAAAAGACCATTGCATTTTATTATTCAAGTCATTGATCACCATTTTCCAAAAAAGTCTATTTTAAATAAGTAATTTTTGTTTTGTTTTTTAAAGTTGGAAGAGAAAAGAGGAAACAAAGAAATTAAAAAGTAACTCAAAATATTTCTTTAAAAATTTTACACAATCCAAGAAGAAAAAACCAAATATCTTAAGTTAGTTTCTTTTAACATCAAGAGAACTTATAGATATCACAAAAAAGTATATAAATCAATGATTTTTGAAAGGTTGCTATCCTTGTTTGTGAGATTAAGCATTTGTAATTTGTTTTTGAGAGAATATCAAAGGAGGTAACACTTAAAAATGACAATTTAAATTACACTGGGCAACAACCAATTTGCTACCGAGGTAAAACTGAATGTCATAGACTAGTTCGAGTGTGCTGTTTCAAATCTGAAGCCAGAACTAACCCAACACGTAAGGATTTCTAGTTACAGAAATAAATGGAAATCTAATGCTACATATTTTGCGTTCTTTTTAACACACACACACATGCTTCTTGTGCTTGTGGAATAGCCGAGACGATCCAAGTCACTATAAGATCAAAGAACGGCCATCAGGAACCGACCATACTCCAGAAAAATTCAATGTGCAACACGTGCCACTGGTGCGTCCGCAAAGAGTATTTCTTCTACCACTGCTTATAATGCTGGGGATAATGAAGGGCTTTGGAAAGGCAATGGGTGTTGAAGGTGTGGAATTTCTTTATCTGAAAGAAAAATTTGGAGCGATTTTTACTGATGCCGAGTTGAAGGCTGGAATATTTGTCGGACCACAAACTCGTGAGTTGTTTTCCGATCCAGTCTTCCAGTCGAACACACTGGAGTTGGCTGCACGAGAAGCTTTCAAGCCGGTAGTCCACAATTTCCTTGGGAACCACAAAACAGACAACTATGCCGAGTTGGTTCGAGACATGATAAAAGCTTCTGAAGAAATGGGTTGCTGTATTTTGCTGAAGTTGCATTTTCTTCATTTGCACCTGGATTTTTTCTCCGCCAACCTTGGTGCTCTGAGCGATGAGCATGGTGAGGTTCCACTACCCGCCACCAGGGGAAATTCAACTCCAACACGATGGGGACTGTTGTTGGTTTCGGCAAGACAAACCACTGCTATTCACAAGCGTAAAATCAAGTACTTAAAGCATTTCTAAACAGTTAATGTATACTTTATACAGTGAGTTTACGTTGTTCGATGCATTTGAGCTGATGGATAACAGTTACTGTACATTATACAATGTGTTTATATTGTGAAATGAATTTATTTTTATCAATTTTTGGGATGTGCTTGATTTATTAATAAACAATGACTGGAAATGACATTTTTCTGTAGCTACAAATCCTGACGAGCCAGGTCAGTTCTGACTTCAGATTTGGAATCAGCTGCTTGATTTGACAAAGGACACCTACATATAGTTATTTTTTGTTGTCCAGTGTTATTACTGATAACTGCATGTGTTTTTGCAGACATGATTTTACACACTGATTAGCAAAGTGAGAAACTAAAACAATCACTCCATTACTAGCCTCAGCAGTCCATTGCACAGACACTTAATCTACTTCTTTAAGTTAAGCAACATATTTGTAATGACAGTCTAGAAATGGGAGACATATAGTTTTATGGTGCTCATACAATGCACACCACTCTTGATTCAGCTCACACCCAGGAAGCTGAACCATGACAGCTTTTCCTTCAATGCAAATAAACCAGAATTTAGCCATAGCCCAATTTCTCCAGAACAAGGTAAACCCACTTTTTGGGGTTTGTCAGAATCTAGAGACTGTATGTATTCTGAGCTTTACTTTAATGAATATTACCAAGATTTAAAAATAAAACAAAACATGTTCAACATGGTATCTTTTTCCTGAAAGGATTTTAGGGTATTAATATATGTACGCTAGAAATAACGTCAATAAATTTCACTTTTTTCCAGCAAAGTTATTTAAAAAAGGTTGTAATGTATGCATCAATGCAGAAACACAGTCTGGTTTTAAACATTATTTAAATAAAGGACAGCATACTATGTCTTATATAGCATTCTTTGCTTAAGAACTCTTTTAACACAAAAGGCATGATAGGAAAAACATCATTATTTTATAGCTTCTTCTACTGATAAATAAAATCCCATATACACTCAGATGCAGAGCAACTATCAATGGTGGATCATAGGTATTAAAGGGATAATAGAAAGATTAGGAATCTTATAGCAACTAAATCAGCTATCAATAAAGGATATTAAAAAACAATCCTGGTTTTATCTTTCAGATATAAATGATCTGCTAGTCTTCAAAACTCATGTATATTATTGTCCACACTTAGTAAATACAAACTCTGCTAATGATAATTAGCTATGACAGTTAGTAAACATTACTATCTGCTTAAAGCAAATGTGAGTTGGACTCAATGCCAGAGATTAAATTCATGAAGCTATTTTAAAGAAGTCATAGTGTCTGGGGAGTGAGAATTTTTGTGCCAAGGAATGGAATGCAAGAATTTAATGGCTACCTCTTTTCATTATGAAATACTCTTTTTGTCTATAAAATAAAATGGTAAATCTGTGAAAATAAACCAGTGGTGCTACATTAATCTGTCAATGCCTCCAAAATAGTGTTTCCCAACAGACACACATACAATTATACCACCATTTCTATTTGAAAATGTTTTTAACATCTAAAAGATTCAATTTGAATGACAAGTTAGTTATAGATGCTGTACAGAAACATCTGACATAATACATTTCTTAACTGTTTGGAATGTGTTATTAATCATAATCAAATTTAAGTGTAATATTTGCAGTTTTATAGATAGGCATCCAGTATCTACATGCTACACCTATGTGGTCAGACAGCCACTGTGCACTGTCACCATACCCATACCTGAGATCATGGTCCGACTCAATGTCTGCAGCATGGTCAAGTATGAAGGCAGGAATATCATGGTATGGGGTTGCAATTTAGAAAAGTGGAAAGACTAGAACTAATGTTTGCTGAAGGACATTTCAATTCTGCTGGGTATTTTGCCATTCTAAAAATATCTGTAGTTATTGTTCCAACAAAGCAATTTGAGACTTGATGCTCACATTTTTAGGATGACACTGGATGCCCCACACATCTCACATGACCAACGTGAAAGAGGAATCAAGGAATTTGATGATCTGACATAAACCCATTCAAACAACTGGGGTAGCATATGGATTGCCCACTGAGAGCAACCTATACATGTAAATCATATTAACTGTTTCATAAAATGTTTTGGAACAGTCTAAATTTGAAAGAGTTAACAAGAGCTATACCAATTATTTTATGCTAAATCTTAAATTGAGGGCACAAAAACAGAACATTTCTTGAGACCAAACAGGACTGTGTATCTTAAAAAATAAAAACATTAAATCTTCACTCACACACAGCTTTTCCTTTCCAGAATTGGATACAACTGATATCTATCAAGCTTTGAGGAGAGATTTCCAATGAGAAAGATGCAAGTACAGTGCAACCTCACGTATCCGAACAAGCCCAGAGACAAGCTATTTGTTCGGATACGTGAAAATACCGAATACAGGTGTTGCTGTGAGCATGCCGAGGGTCAAATTCGAACAACCAATTGACACCCTATCCGAACAATAGACGCTATGCATGTTAATTGTCACTTGTGTAAACTGTTTCGAAACAATGCCTTTCTAACCCAAAGTGAAGTACTGTATTACTTAATTACTGTAGATTTTCAATGTAAAGTTTTATTCTGAACACAACACCAGAATAAACCCGTCTCGTCTGCATTATAAATCTGTTCCTGGCACAGCTTGTGTTCGTTTATCAGTGATGTCAGAGTAGTGTGCCAAAAGTTTTCAACTTCTGATGTGTCGGCAGATAGACCGTTCCCCAACAATATCAAGTTGTCGTATGTCATATCTGTTCTTGAATCTTTCTAACCATCCCTGTGATGCCTTGAAAGTGCTGTTGTCGCCGTTGACTTGTCTATCGAAGAGCAGAGCTTTCTCCATCAAAATAGGGCCAGTGATAGGTGTGCCTTTAGCCCCCTCTTGAGTGAACCATATGTACAAGGCGTCTTCCATCTTCTGGTTGTTTCCAACAGACAGTCTTTCTTGTGCAGTTTTTTTGTCGGTTGAGTAGCTGTAAACTCAGTAACTCTTTGATTTTTAATGTCGGTGATAGTAGATCGCCCAACACCATATTCTTCAGCTAAACGTGCAGCTACTGCACCAGAGTCAAGTCTTTTCAAGATCTTCACTTTGTCGTCTAGAGACAAAATATTACGTTTTCTTTTCAAACTTTTGTCAGACATTTTGAACGAGTGTCGTGAACAGTACAGTCTAAAATGCAATGTAGATTAAAACACTTCAAAGATGATATGAAAAACCAGATAAAATATTTCTTAGTAAATTATATTAAATTAAATAAATTACTTAAATTAAGTAATTATCGTTTCCCCCTTGATTAAAAAATAAAAAATGTGATTGATTCAAATTTTCAAGTGAAAAGTATCGCAATAATAGTCTGACTATATGCGTAATAATAAAGATAAATGAGCAAAGGCGAACACACGCAAAAAATGAAGAAACAAACTCAGTTACTCGATAGCATAAAATGGGCTCAACTTACTCGCTCTCGACTTTTATTTTATTTCTTTTATTCACTGACAATCAATCAATCACCTGATCACTTTAATATAGTTATATATATATAGTCAGACCCCGTTAAACTATATGAATCACTTATATAGGCATGCCCCCCCCCCTCACTGTCCACTTCAAAAAAGGCCATGTTTTGTGCGGCTAAGATCTTAGAGAAATTACAATAGAACGTTGACAACCGAACAAAAAAGTGTGAAAGTTCGGTTACGTGAGATTTTGTTTGGGGGGACATGTCGATTGTTCGGATACGCGAAAATTCGGATAAGTGAGGTTCGGATACGTGAGGTTGTACTGTAATAGGTTTCAAAATATGATGTGAAAATGTATAAAGTAGATAATAATCGCCATAGCAGAAGTATGAAATTATTTCCATTTATGCTAAGCAAAGGTGCACCGCAATATTTCAAAATGAGGCTACATGTTTCCAATGATTACACAATTAATAAACCATATAGCATTTGTAAGAATAAGCATATATGTTGTATATTTTTAAAATTAAAAAATTGTTTTGAAACATTTGTGCATAAAAATCTGCAAATGAAGAAACAATATAATTTAATAATTTTTCTTTGGCTAAATAAAAATTTTGACTTTGGTACCTATAAAATATATTGATTCAGTTGAATCCTCTTTGATGCAAACAAAACAAAGCTTCACAAAAGAAATATAACACAATCAAACTCCACCACTGAACGAGAGCCTAGCTTCTCACTTGCATACACAACTGTACTGCACTTGTTTTGATGCCCAGCTAATGGCGTGGTTTCTTTCAGACCTGTGCCAGCTTGCCCATGTATGGTTTCTGAGCTCACTGCTTCCCTCCCCCTTTTGAACAAAAAGCTGTGCACACCTTCTAGCTGAAGTCATAATAAGTTCTGTGCTTATAGTAGACTCATTTAAAATAATTATAGACATAAAAGTTCTTATTTTGCTTTTCAATAAACATCTAACTTCCAAAAAGAGAGTTTCAAATACATTCTTAATGTTTAGTCAGTATACGGCAAAAAGGGCTATTTTCTGTTTAATATATAAATATTTTAGAAAGACTTGTAATATTGTACTAGCTAAGTTATGATATCAATATGATAAGCAATATGCTTCATAACACTAGACACCAAACCTAGTCAAACACCATGACTGGTTGCTAAGCAATATGCTATCTACCACTGTATTAGCCCATTCATTTTAGGATGAATACATATTCTCAAAAACTAAAAACAGCACATCATAGAAAAACAAGAGCATTAATTATTCATAAATTCTAATATTGTAAACAAGATAAATACTTTTTTATTTGAAGATTTTAAATGAAAATTTATCCCCTTAAATACTTAAATTTTTTTAAATCCAAACTTTATCTGGGCTTTCCTTTGTAATCATATATTTTATTTTATAATAATTATTTTGATCACCCTGGTCCACTGAAGACTCATTTTACTTTTTTTTTAATTAAATAATCTCATTGACAAAATTTAGTTTGTGACAGTTGTTAGATACTGTGCAAAGGTGGCAACACAATGATAATTAAAATAACAAAAACAAGCTCATAAGAAACAATAGTAACACAGGTCCATCCTCCATACTGATCCTATCTGAAAAGGTAAATACCACCACTACTTTTGAGGGTGGGTTCAAGCTACTAAAGGCAGAAAAGATTAGAATTTTTAAGTGTCATGCTGTTTTCTTCTATAACCTTCACTCTATGTGCAATAGATGGCATAGTAACTAACTTAATGTTAGTGTACAACTACGATGCTCGGTTTTGCTTAACTTTTTTTCTCCTCTTCAAATTAAAAAATATGAAAAGTTCTGTATGGAAAATTAGTGGTGCCCTGATTCCTTACAAAGATTATTAGAGGGTAGGTCTCCCATCACTTCACCAGCATCATTCTGCAGTGTAAAGTGATGAGAAGTGAATTCTGAACTAATTTTCAATGCCTTTCACACTGGTTCAGTATCATACTAAATTGACAGAAATCCAAAATCTGGACATTATCTTGGCATTTTAAAAGTAGAACACAATTATTATGAAGTTTTACAAACTTCATATCTATACCCTGTGACAATAACTAGCCATGAGGGGTCTCATCAACACATCTCATAAAAAATTTTAAATGTTGCTACATGATATGCAAATTGAAGCAACAAAATAGCAAAGAAACATCTTGGCATCTTACAGTTAATTTTACCGGGTTTTAAAAGCATTTTCATCGAGGCAAAGATATGCCAAAACCTTCGGGGTTTGGGAATGAATTAAAATGGGTTAGGTACCCAGTGTAACGGAGTGAGAAATGTCAGCTATGTATCCCAAAGCAACCCTGATTGTATATTACTTACATCCATCCATTTTATACATTTTGAATAAATAAATGACCATTTATTATGCCATCAGTCACCTCCTATGTAGGTATCATAAAGAAAACATTAAATCAACGCATCAACGTATTATATATATATATTAAAAAACAAATTTTTCTTCCTTTTCAAACAATTGTAATCATCATCATCTTGGAACATTTTTTTAAAATATGTAATTAATCTATGAATACATTTAAACCAGGACTTTTGATTATGTAGTTTTAATATTGCATTGGCAAGGCACATTATAGATCACTGTTACTGGTTGAGTCCATTTAATCTACTTAAATGGTGGACAAGAAACATCTAAAGAATTATTTGTCCAGAACAAAATGCCAGTCAACTCCAACATCAAAAATCTTTTCCTGCTGGGTGGAAGGAACCTTGTTGAGCAAAGTCCCTAGCTATTTTCCAAGTGATGAGAGCTCAGCATTTTTTCAGATGACCTACAAATGCAGCATCTTCTTTAATACTCCTATAAACCATTAACCAAGTAAATCAAATGCATGACTCTTTCAATGAGATTGTAAAACAAAACAGCAGCATCACATAATCAGAAGCAAAAATTTTAGTAGCAACTTTGAGAGGAGAGAGAGAACAATACTGGGGCTAATCTTTTCCATGAATTGTGTTGGCATGTAGATCTGCAATTTTTTTTTTCCATTGCACCCTAACAATGTTTAGAGTTGATGCAGAAAAACAAATTTTTACAGATATGTACAATTAAAATCATTGCTAAGCTAACCACTTTACCATAGAAATAACGAGAAGTTGGTATTACAACAAGCTGTGAAAATTATTATCCCATGAATTTAGTATTTTTATTTTGTTTATAATATTTTGCATCAATCCTCACATTCCCCGTTTATTTGATAAATTTTCAGAAGAGAAATACTACAGTTTGGGGCACAGATTAATGTCATTGCCATGAATTTTTAGGCATACAAGTACCATGCTGCTGAAAGCAATGCTTCCCAAACATGGAAAAAATAGCATGCTCCTTCCTACCTGTCAGTGCCACCAAACTCAATAGATGTAGAACAAGCAATATCTGCATACGGACAAGTGTTCACTTGGCAGAAGCAAACAATAAGTTCCAGAACAGCGGAGAGATACACAGTTCTGTCTTTGAACAAAAGATAAACATGATTAAAATTTTCTAAAACTGAGTTAAAGTTTATGTAACTACGTCACAATGTATTTTGTTCATGAATACTTCAGTGGATTTATATGAATATAGTTTATTAATTAACAGATTTTCTAAGTACTTTCAAAAATGAAAAGCCTGCACATCTTTCAAACTGTACAGAATTTAAATAAACAAAGTTTGTTTTTTTTTTTTTTGATTTTTATGTAATGTCAATGCTGACAGCATCTCTTGTTCAATATCATAGAATTAATAGCTTATAATTCACTTTCCAAAACTAATTTTAAAATGTTTGAGTTTATCAATTAAAGTTTAACATTTGTTGTTGATAACTTATTTTACTTCTGTATCCAAAGTATACCCCGTTTTAATTACGCTGTTTTTTTCCAGCATTTTTTCAAAACATTTAAAAGATGGTTTAGATTGCGATTTCCACATTATTACATTCATTTGGAACTTACAGGGTTAACAAGTATTAAGTAGCTTTCATCAGAATGTGGGTTTAAATAAATGTTACCATGGCACTAAAATTTCTCTCTATTCTCCACAACCATTTGTTGGAAAAATGCTGTGAAATCTCCAGGGCCCTACTTTAAATACTGCCCAACAAAAAATACCGTCTTAGAACCTGAAAACGTGAACTCAAGTGAGCGTGTGATTGGTAAAGGTAACAGACCACTGGTGTCGGCTAATCTCTCTCCTGATTTCTGCAGATCCCCTAACCCTTCCCTCGGTTTAAACAATGTATTAAAAAAAAAAAACAAAAATACTCCTCAGTTTGAAGATGAAAATGCATTTACACTAATACCAAAAAATATGTCCAAAATGTGCAGGAGTTTCTAAAAAATAAAATAAAATTCTGTCAAAAATACAGCTTGTTTTACATGTCCACATATATCTACAGGATCTGAAAAACAAAACAAATGTCGTTATAGTCTGCCACCAAACCTTTTTTTTTTTTTTTGAAAATTAAAATATTCTGTTAACATAAACGGTTGGAGTATTTTCCGGTAAATCCTAGTTTTTGGCCATCTCAAATTTTATCTATGTACCACACCCACGCATCTTGCTGCCTGACAGAGAAGGCCACATTCAGTTGCTGTAGTAACATGGCTGGAGCTGCTGCTGCATCGCTGCTTTGCAACTTTCAGAATACAGAGGGTAGGGCGATGAATGAATGGTCTGTACATGATCAAAAAACACTGCACATCATCATCATCTTTTCTTTTTATTGCATTCCACCAGACATAAAAGAACATACAAAAACAAAAAACAAAAAGGGTTGAAAACCTAAACCTGCAGTTAGTTTCTAAGATTTATATTATACTTATAAGTAAAGAAATTCAAAAACTGAGTGTTCACCTTAGAATGAGTGACAAAACAGGTTATTTTCTTCTTTTATTCTGTATCACTTAAGTTCTGCGCAGATATACAGTACACACCACTGTGTCACTATTTTAAATTAATGATATTTCCAGGGGGGAGAGAGAGAGAGAGATCTATCTAAAACTGACAAGAATTCTGTTCAACAATCAAAAAGCCCTGAATGTGATTCTATCTTTTCAATAAATGTGAACTGCTCAAAACCTCTAAGGAGAATATTAGCAACCGCTTACCGTCCTTTAGCATATTTTGTTTTCAGCAAATTGACATTTGTAACTGACGTCTTTGAACATTTTTTCTCTCCCTCCCTCTTGTGATATTATAATGTTACAAAGCAATTAAAAAAAAAACAACAAAAACTTCACAACTACCTTCCAGTCCCCTGCAAACTCGTTGCATTTATTATTCATGTGTACCCCATTGTCCATTATACTAATTATATCAATTATCATAAATGACAAGTGCAAGAGCTATTAGAAAAGCTGACATTTTCCTTTTAGCACTTTGATAAGTGCCAACAACTTCTGTGATGTAAAATGCCAGATCATAGAAAAATCCAAAACAGCCTTTTAAATTTTTAATAAGGCTAAAAAAGCCTCCAGACCATTTCTCAATCTTATATTTAAAAAATAATTTATTAAATACCCAGTCATAACCAATATCTCACTTGCTGTTCTATATCAATAGAATCATCAAACATTTTTACTATTTTGAGAATTTTAGCAAACAAATAATTATTCATTCTATTATAAAGACAAACAAAAACATGAAATACAGAAAAAACCACAGCTAAGTTACCTGAAATTCTAGAGGCCACATCTCCATAATTTCATTAAAATCTAATGAATGAGTTTCCAGTTCTCAGTTTTTTTGCCAATGAAATAACCATCATACATTTAATAAAAGGTGCACTTATCAAAGATCACATCCACTTATCAATTAACGGTTTCAGTGCAAACATTTCTGTTAAGCAAGCAGCTGATACGGCATACCAGAGCAGTGGGCATACCAACAAATGTGACAAGTGTGTTTTTTCTAACCCAGGAGTCTTCAAGATAGTCAGGCTAAACCGTTAAAAATATTATGAATCTGAACATATTAGAGGAGTCCACTTTGTGTGTTTATAAAACTAGTGACAAAGCTTAGTGTAATATTCAATTAAGTATCAGTCAGTAGCTAATCTTGAACAGCTTTTCAAATGCCAGCAGTGGAAAAAATTCTACATAAATGGAACCATCTTAGGTGCACAGTTCAATATTTTGATGGATTTCTCAAACTGTCACTCCTTTTCGTCTTCCAGCTTTGTCATAAAAACAAAATATATGCAAACTATGAAGATAAACAAATTAACAATACATTTTACCAAAGTTTTCGACTTTAAGTAAAACAAATTTAAGTTAAAAAACATTAATGATTTACCCCTGGAAAGAAATCTAAACATCCAGATTTTTTTTTAGAATTAAGCACCCAATAAGTACACAAACACACAGAATTAAGAAATTTTCCCAACATTAATGTTTGCTGATTTTTCTTTACTTTAAAAATGTGATGCACCTCATCACAGGCCAAACAAACATTCTTAAAACTTGCCTGGTCTCCCTCTATGTATGAGAGGGGGGTTTTTCATAAAAACTATTTTTATTCATTTACACTTTTTGAAGTGCCATTGTTACATATCTTTGAAAATAATGCTTAAGCACCGAGTGCTTTATCACAAACTCTGCAAAACTAAGACGTAAATGTCCTCTCTTTTTTTATTTTATTTCCAGCTCCTTCCTTCATGCCCTGAGCTAATAGTAAAACAGGTATGTTAATGTGTTGCATTCAAATAGTAGAACCCATGGAGATTTGCAACAAGTGTACAGATAGAAAATGGCTGCCATGGTGGAACCCAGAAACAAATACAAGAAACAAACTAATTAAGAATGAAATGGAAAATACTCAACTGCTACTTTTTGTTTTCAAAACATACTCGAATCTTTTTCAGAATTAGTTAAATAACAAGAACAAGAGTTAAAGTGATTATTTCCTTTGAATTTGAAAATACAGCCATCAGATTTATTGATATATCATCACATGATGTCTGTAACACATTAAACTCCATGTACATTTTATGTAGAATGTGTAATTCTAAGACAATCATCCAACAAATTAAGGCCAAACAAGTTTTTTTACCAATTTTGGAGTAATTATATTTTGTTTGTTTATTCAAAAAACTGACTTTGTACAGAGTTTTCTCATCACCTCAGTAGGACCTGCCCTTTTGTACTGTTCAAGGGGTCTAGGAATACATAATCTGTTAATTATTTGGATAACACTGCACATAAAGGACTAAAAGCCCAAGAATGATAAGATCACCAAAACACAGGTTCTTCAGCTGATGGTAAAATCTCATAACAACCCTTTACTCTACGTAAATAATAGATATCTTTGGTTATCAAATCTTCTTTTCTCAGCCATAAATAGTTTCTATGACTTAAAACCAAGGATAATCAACCATGTTTCTCTCACTTTTTTAAAAAATCTGTAAATACAGGTCAAGTATCCTTTATCCATACACCCAAAATCCAAAGGTTTTTTTGAATGCGCCATCACTGCCAATTTGTGCAGAAAAATGGAACTGAACTGACAAAAACCATACCAATCCAGATGACCTATAGAATGGGAAATCCAGTTGTTTCATAGTCACTGGTTCTTACTTTACCTTGTGACTTTTGTCATTATTTAATGCATTTGTGCTTTTATTTCAGTGAACATCTCAAAAAAGACCAAGATTCCCTTATGGTTAACAGTAAGAAAAGAGGACAAGGAAACATAATTCATTATCAGTTGTTAAGAAGGTTGAAGTGTTGAAGACATGACTGTGGTGCATCTGTGAAATGATTAAGTGAGAGTATAGGATTAAAAAGTAGAAAGATCAATTATTGAAATTTTATAGTGAAAGTGAATCTCAAAAGTTAATGAATAATAGAAAAACTCTACATAGTTTAAAAAAAGAACTTGATCATGTAATAATCATTGGAATGCCTGACCTGTAGAACTATTGCCCCAAATAATGAAATTACGATCAAGGGAGCATAATCAACTATTTGGGAAAAATGTTACTTGTTATAAATAAAAGTAATAAGAGTTAGTGGCAAACTTTTCTCACTAGGTGCTTCATTTATATCAATTTTTAGGCAAGGTCATAAATGAAGCAAATCTAGATGCTTTTATTACCCATTTCAATCCAAGAAAAATCAATTTTTCAAAATTAAGAGACCTTTCTACTGTACCAAAGCAAAAATATCCTATAATTCAATAGAATACATATTTTAATCTCAAGTATCAAACATCTGATGATTTGCTTCAATAGACTGTATATGTAGTGACTAGTTTGAGTAATGTCAAATATTATATCATTTAAATTTATTATTGAAATCAAAATGATAGCAGCCAGACATTCTAAGTATAAACACAAAAATAGGTACAATATAGGCATGATAATATTCAACAAATGACTGATCCAATAATTTCTTCCCTCCAGAACATAAAGGCTATTCTGTGCACAGTTTATGTTCCTTTAATCCTTTCTCATTCGAGATAGCTGAAAATGACCTCTCTTTATAATGTACATAGATGAGAGTGCATGTAGAAGAATGTTTGTTTACATTATCATATTCTCTGGCTATTCATATTGCCTCATTTTCCCTGCAGAAATTACTTTACTAGCATGAACCATGTGCATTACCTAGTATATTTCTTTGGTACATGATGGAATCCAACAGCAAATCCTTTTCTTCTAGTGATCTAAGTCGTAAGTACAGTCAACCCGCATGTAATTACGGTTCGGCATTCGCAGAATTTTCCTTAGAACCTAACTAATAATTGTTCGTGGAAACCCCCGCATATTTGCGGAATCGCAAATATCTTCCGCAATTTTTATGGCTTTTTTCGTGGCAATATATATTTTTTCGCGCTTTTTAACGCTAAATTATTAATAACAATATAATTTACTAATTTTGTAATATAAATACTAACGTAAATTCAGCAAAATATCAATATAAAATAAACGCTATTGGCTGGAGGTTTGAAAGTAGCCAATCAGAGAGCGTTATTTCTCCTTCCTGCTGATTGGCTGCTGCCCGCGAGGCGCTGTCTCAGGCACCGCATCATCCCAGTTTACCGCATGTAGCCATCTGGAGTGTTTCGCTGAGTGTTGTTTTTTTTAATTAAATTATTATATTTACTTATATTTTTAAAATTATATTTTACGTTATATTTTGACATTTATAGGCATTTTTATGGACCACGTCCAATATTCGCGGTTTTTCACTCTTTGCGGGTGCTCTAGGAACGTAACCCACGCGAATACCAGGGGGGGGGCAACTGTATTCATATCTTGAATCTCTCATAAATTTGTTGGTCAAACAGTGATGGGAAAAGGATGTCCAGATCAAGTGGAGTTCCAGCCAATCTGTGGCCAATGGACAGACATTTTTGCTGTCTGTCAGCCCAAAAGTTGATGTCCCTGATTTCACATAAGGTCAGAGGATCTCTTTCACCACATGGTTGAGGAGACTAACTGCTATGCCACACATACCCAGAGGCAGGCAGGCAGAGCTAGCAACACATTGACAGACACCACCAGAGAGAAGATTAAAGTGTTTGTCATGGCAAACATAAAACCATGCATCTCTTTTGTGCCATCCAATGTGGATTATTGGAGTGAGGACGACAGACTGTCAAAAGTGTTGAGGGTGATAAGATTTAAGAAACTGAATGAGTATTGGCAACAATGACAACAGTTGGGCATCTGCCTCTGATGACTCTGACAGAGAATTTCTCTTCAAATTTAAGCATTTGATGTGGCCACTAGGAACTTTCAGACCAAGTGCCAGTTACACAAGGAATATATCAATGAAGTCAACACCATTCAAAGGCGGATGCTACAGAAAGCAGCATCCAATCAAGTTGGGCCTGAAGATGTGAAGAACAGCAGCTTTGACTCACACAATATCTACATGCTGAACTTCAGCAGAGATTTAGGTGCGTGTGTGGTCGAAAGCCTTTCAGATCACCCGGAGGGGAAAGACCACCACTACTACTTTGACACCTATTTCAGCTCTCCGGAATTGTTGGAAAGGTTGAGGGAGTGGGGTTGCTTGCTCGGATTTTTCAATAGAAGTTAACCTGCCAACTTCAATAGGCATCAGCTGCAGCTAGGGGACAAACAGCAAGATAAGGCAAATGAATGATCTCCTGGATATCAAGTGGCACAATAAATGAGATGTCAGGCTGCAGTCCTAATACATTATACCCAAAGGTACTGCAACATTGATCAAAGGTCCCTTGTTCATGAAGCTGTACATCTAGTACATGGGCTGAGTGAACCCCTCAAAGCAGTACAGGCCATACTATTCGCAGAAGTACAGGTGATCTTTGATATATGCAAGTTCAACAACTAATCTTTTAGCACCATTGCTTAGGTATCTGCAAGAAAAATTCACACTTGTTCAAGTTGTCACAAAGCACACCAAACAGCTGCCACCCACCAAAACCTCATTCTCACAGTAAACATCGTGCCTGTTGCTCTCTGAGCCATTACCAAGCTCCTTTTTTGTGTCATTTGATCATCACTACCATATTATTGTGTGGATTATGGTGTCTAAAAGACCTGCTTCGTCATCTCATACCACTGCTATAATAGCTAAACGCCAAAGGTAGTCGCTAACACTTGAAATGAAGTTAGAGATCTTATACAGAGTGGATGCTGGTGAAGGGAACTGTGTTTTTGACCATGCATTTCAACCTTGGTGAGTTGACTATCAGAAATATCAAGAGGATACTGACAAGATTCATTCTGCATTAATTCATGCTACTCCTGTCAGCCAAGATTACTACAAAGATGGTTAGAAAAGTATTATTAGGGTCAAGGAATGTAACCTTATTTTTTTTGCATTTGATTATGTATTCCTGATATGTGAATATTGATATTTGCTGGTGTGTGTGATGAAAAAAGGCATACTTCAGGAAAAGATAGAGGCTGTAGAGAGATTGAAAGATGGTGAGCCTCAAGTTAAGGCATCTGGAGGGTTTGGTGTTCCTGGAACTTTGCAAGGCTAGATGAAAGACAAAATTACGTGAATTTGTGGACAAACTGTGCAATGAAGAACAACTGAAAATGAAGAAAACTTGTTTGGCATCAGAAGCCCTGGCAGAAGAGAAGAGAGCAAAATATAAATTTAAAACAAGAAAGAAATAGTTTTGGTAGTGAAAATAACAGCATGATGTAAAGAAACCATCAGTTGAAAGAAAACAGCGATCAGCAGATGCAGTATCTGCCTACATACCCAAATTGAGAAAAATAATTGCCAATTTATTTGTTCTTTGATAAACCTAAAACATCAGTAAGGCAGGACTATTTCAGAAGCTGCATTCAGATAAGACTCTTGCAAAGAAACAGGACAGATGTTTTGTCTCCTGCAGTGGGACACTCCCGACTGCACCATAGTTCTTGTTATTTTGCTGCCTGAACAATACTCAATGTTGTTTATACTATTGTTTCCTCCTTTTCTGGAAACACGCCGTATACTGGCACCGACCGGTACACATACCACACTTTGAGTAGCACTGCCCTAAAGCACATTTCCTGTGTGATTCGAGATAATCTGCTGGTGATCTCTAGGAGCAACTCAAATACACGGATGACATGTTATGAAAGATTGTTTTTTCAATCACTTAATCCCATAAGTGAATAATTACACACATCAATGAAATCTGTTCCGTGCATTTTCATACAAAAGAAATGCAGACAAAGGATAGGAAAATTTGAGTTGCTTTTCTGCCTCCAAACACCACTTCAAAATTCCAACCTGTGAATATGAATGTTATCTGCAATCTCAAGAGCAAGCACCAATGACAACTGCTTCACAATATTGTCATGCAGAACAAAGCTCATTCCTTAAGTTTCTCAAGTCATCCACTGCGAAAAAAATAATTTACTTGATTACCAAGTCATGAAATATTTATTCTGAAAAGGAAAAAAAAATGATAAAAATATAGCCAATCATACTGCATCATTTTGAGCTCCCTGAAGGCTGGAAAACATTGTCCAGACCCATTTGGAAAGAGCCACAAAGATGTTTGACACATGGTTTATAACAATGATGCAAAACCGATGACTCAAACATTGAGAGGTCAGCCCTGCAGAGTGAAGATTGGAAAGAAGCAGAGAGCACATCACTAGATCTCTCCCACCAATGAGTAAAGCTGGTTGTTGCTAACTTGCACAAGGCATTACTTTGATGTGAAGCTCATGATGCTTCAGAAATTGGTCCACTGAAGTTGTTGTACTCAAAAAGCCTCATTACCAATGTAGAATAGATTCAGCAAATAAAAATTAAACAGCTGAAAGTGACAAGTTATTTTTCTTCTAAGAACCTCTTGTAAACCAGTACATTTTTGTTAATTATTCAGGTCTCTACCATTTGTGAATAAAGTACTGCATTGGTACTTCATTACTGGTGTATAGGTACATCCACATTATAGTGAGGGGAGTACTGTACCAATGACTTTTTAGTATGGAAAACATGAAAGAAAAAATAATAAGCATGCTTTCTACCTACTACAAGAAATACATAGATTTGCAAATTCCTTAACACTGTTAAAGGTCAGTTAAAAAGCTCCTAATGCAAACCATACAACTAAGATTAACTAACTTTAAATTAATCTCTTTGCAATATGAACACAAAATCCAGCTCTATATTCTTTCACACTTAATTATCTCCCCTTTTTATAATAGCAAAGAATGCCTCGAGCATAAAAAATGAGTATGAAGGTTAAACAGAACACCTCTAGCAAAAGGGGCAATTACTATTTTTTGTGTTCTGATAATGATCACTGAAATGAAAAGAAAAGATCAAATGAAGGCCACTCACCTTCCTTTGGCACAAGGCAATTTAGCGGTGTTTACTGAAGTTTAATAAAATATGACATCTGCAATGGCCAGGTCCCCTGACAATCTTTACAGTTCAAAACAGGCACCAAACTAACCTTTAAAAAAAATCTGTACGAATGGGTGATTTAAATTTCCATCTGCATTCTGAAATGCTTAGTGAGTTGAATCCACCACATTCCTTTAATTAAAAAATAAATAAAAATTTTTTTACGTTATTGATAACTTAATAGAGACAGAACATTATATATGGATGGATTTCCATAAAATTCTGAAAGGGATTCCTGCTGTAAAAAAGTCGGCTAGTTTTAAAACAAAAAATTCCTCATTTTAACACCTGGATATTAGAGAACTCTGGCTTTACAATTACCACTGAGATTAACTAACTGCAAAAGTAAAATGCAGTGTCGGTTTGTACTGTTGGTATATAAAGAAATGTGGCTTCAGAATAGCGCAAAATTTTAGAAATGCATTGCATTCATGATTGCTTATTTTTGTCAACTCTATTTGCAAAGACAACTGAAAACAATCTCAAGAAGCGCTTTTTTTTTAAAACCCCAGCCTACCTACATTGATAATTCCAAAAAGACGCTCAAGTGCTTATTTTTCATTTTTATCAGAATCAAGATGGGTCTCGATGTAAACAAACTTGATTAACACAACCTCATTTATACCCAATTAATATAATAGGGAACATGAATTGATTTACCCAAACATGATTTGGTATGATTGTTTCACTGTGCTCCCAGTTTTTATATTGGCTCAGCTGGTGGGACTATTTGTGCTTGTATGTACAACAACTGTTCTGTGGCACACAACACAGTACTTTGCCAGACACTGCATCAGTTTGCTCCATTTTTGTTGTACATTACTTAAACTTGTAATAATTGTTCAAAAGTAACTGATCCATCTGAACACAGGTGGAAAATGCCCAGCAAATGTTGTGGTTATCTATGCACCAAACAAAGGCAGAAAAAGTGTTAATTTAGAAGTTAAACTAGATGTGTTGAGGTGCTATGATGCCAATGAACAGCCAAGTAAAATTGAGAGTGCACTCCATTTATCTGATTCAATGGTAAGAAACACTGAAATTAACAAAAAGAACATTTGTGAGTGTGCTCAAGGTATGACATCATTAAGTTTTAGAAAAGTAACTAGAAAGGACGTGATGGATAAGAGAGAGAGATTTATTGGGTGTATGGATTGAAGATCAGGTGCAAAAATGTTTTCCCTTAATCCTGATGATATAACTCAGTATGTGAAATCTTAAACTGCACAAGCATTTACAGCCAGTAAGGGTTGGTTTCAGCATTTTAAACACCATAGCAAGCTTCATAATGTTAGGTGACTGGTGGGACAGCTAAACAATACCCTGGTCATCTTAGAGTTTTAATAGATGGTAGTGGCTATGTTTCCAAGCAGATGTTCAATGTGAACAAAAAACAGATGCCATCTTGCAACTATATAGCTAAATAAGAGAAGGAAGCTTCAGGATGCAAAGCTGCCAAAAATCAGTTGACTCTACTTTTGGGGACAAATTTAAAGCCTTTATTAGTATACCATTTAGAGAATCCCACAGGGCACTTAAAGGTTTGGATCAAAATGGTAACCTTTACTGAATGGTTCACTGACCGTTTTGCTCCTTTTGTTAAGGTTTATTGTGACAAAAACAACCTGGCTCATTGCTTATCCTAGACAATGCCCCTAGAGGACACCTTGTCAACCTTGGAGAGCTGGTGCCAAATGTGGGTGTTGTTTTCTTGCCACATTTAAGGCTTACTACCTGTTTAAATCCATGGATCAGCTGATTGGTGAAATGGATAGCAATGATAAACCAACAATAAGGGAAGTTTGGCATGCCTACAAAAGAAAGGTAGCAATTGATAACATCAGCTTATCATGGGATGAAGTGACAATTGCAAACATGAATGGTGTCTGAAAGCAACTATAGCCTGAGTGTGCCAATGATTTCATTGTTTTTGAAAAGTCACTGCAGAAAATCCAGAGAGATATTGTTGGACTTGCCAAAGATGCTGAATTTGAAGAAGTTGATGAGGATATGAAGATGTTGAAGAATATCATCATCCCCTAAGCAGCTATCCACCAAACACTTTTCTGATTTGTTTTACCTTCTCAATGAAGCCAAGGCAATTGTAACAGAGAATGACCCCAGCATGCAACACAGTTGTGCATTTACCAGATTAGAAAATTTCACTCGATGCTACAAGATAAAAAGGAGGCTAGATAGACATCGTTGTTAACCTTCTCTAATAAGGTGGAAATAATAGCCTCAACTTCAGTTTCACCCAAAAGGATCCGAAGGCAGGCTAATCTTCAGAATTTCTTAAGGATATTTCTGCTTATTCAGACTCAGGTGACAGGGCAAATAGTCCTAATCCTGTGTCTGAATAAACCATCACCCACCACCACCCAACACCGGGCCACTGTAAGATAGTCTTTGGAGCCATCTCTGACAAGTAGAATACAAAATCTATTCTTACTATTAAAATTTATATTTACTATTAATGTATCTATTTATATATAATTTTTGTATACTGTGCCTGTATTTTAATCTTTGTTTCCAAAAAAATCATGAGTGAAAAAATGCATCCCCTTTATGATACATTATTCGATTTACAGAGTTTCAATATAAACAATGTTTTTCTCAGGAACACATCTATCATGTAGATCAAGGACATACTGTATAGTCAATTCTGGCTAGCTACTCATAAACAACTATTAAACAAAACAAAAATGGTTCAGGATTAGCACCAGAAGTTCCATTTAAATTACCCATAATAATTAATATTTTTGTATTGCAATAATTCCATAAAACGATGTTAATTGCTGGCAAACCATGCAGCATTGCAACTTCATTTGTATAGAATAAGTAGAGTTGGCAAAGAGAGACATGCAACATGAGGATTTATCTTTGTTTTTTTTTAAAGTTATACCAAGAAAAAAATGTTCATAAGTTTTAAAAAACTACACTTTAATGCTCCGATCATCGTCGTCGCCATCACACATGCGCACACACAATAAGTTTCAGACTACATTATTTAAAATGGAATAGATTTTCAAATTACTTCCACTTACTATCCTAGAGGCACATTCAAATAATGAAAATCTCAAGAGCTTAACATTGAAATGCCAAGAGTTTTAAGTCACCTGGCACAAATTATCTGAGAAACACTACGATTTATCACTACACTATAGTAGTATTAGTAAAATAAAAAAAAATTCCATGATTTCAGAATCTAATTATATTACTCTAAAGATACCTAAAAGTTATCTTGCAGTTATGAAAATCCACCCACTTTTCATTTTCCTTCATCTCATATTGAATACCACCTGGTTTTGATTTTCATTTTTACTGGGTGCAAAACAAAACACCAATGGCTTTTGAAAGCTTTAGTTCTTTATTTATTATGAAGAGGCCCTACACTACCCAATTTAGCTTTTGAAGGAAACCAATGAACCTAGACCAGCAGAAACACCATGCCATACAGAAGGCTCATAAAGCTTTCAGGGAGATCACACTTGGGGCCTAAAGCATAGCAAGCTGATACACAGGGCCACCCACCACCCAGAACCAGTATCGGGGAAAATAAAATTAGTAGTAAATGTACTGTTGGCAAACACACCCTGATCTCAAAATTAAACAGAAATTCACTCTTGGTCAAAGTTGTTTTTTTTTTTTTTTTTCCAAAAAGAAAAAGGAATGGTCCCTTACCTTTGTACCAGACGACAAAAACTCCCTGAAAAAGAAAATAAATGAATACATTAAAAAAACAAAAAAAAAAAACAAACTAAAAATACAAGATGGTGGCATTGCATTCATTAGCTGTAGCATGATGAAAAGGTTTAAAATTTTGTTTTTAATTCAATCTTCAATTGTGAATTAGTAACTAAACTTAAATATATTTCTACACTATTAATAGTAAAAAAAAAACAAACACATTTTAAAACTTTCTTTAAAAATCTATAAACTACCTTAAAATTTTACTTTCCAGCAAGACAGTAAAAAGGTTACATTTACAGTAAGCAATCTTTATCCCCAACCCTGACAGAACCCGGAGAGACTGTTGGTCCTTATCCAATAGCTTCTTTCTTGTTCTTCACATTGCTACCAGACCACTAGTCAAACTACTATTAGATAACATACTGCAAGGATTACAATTATCATCACCGATAAAAATCACTAGCAAGAGAACCGATCAAGCAAAAAAGTGTAAAGGATGCTAAGCATCTGACAAGAAGCACTCTGGGCATTCACGACAGCAAACATAGCTGCATTAGTGACAATCTGTGAACTACAATGGCTCAATAGCCAAAAAATTAACCAATCTTGGCTTATATTGGAGAAGTCAGTTATCTGGAGGTCATAAAAGGTTGTCTATCTACTGTACCTCCAATTTTAAAAATATTCTAAAATTAAATAATAAAAGTGAGAACAAAACTGACTTAAAACAGCATAAAGCTACCAGTAAAGATAGAAAGACATTACCATCACAAAGAGAATTGTCCTTGACATTCTGTAGTTTTTCCACTAGCCACAAATGAATATTTGGCAAAATAAGGGTTAAGAAACCTTAGTAGAAAAAATTTTCTGAAAATGAGATTTCCAGCTAACTCCATTTCTGAATATCAACTTATTTCAAATTGCTAATTCTTCTTTAAACTTTGCTTGTACTTACTTTTAAGAAATGTTTCGGATTTTAATTTTTCCCTTCGAAAGAAAAATATACAACAAACGTGAAATTTTATTTACTTTATAAAACGTAATTTAAGCAAAACTAATAGGATAGTAAATGATTATCCTAAATAAATATCTGTGCTAACCAAGAGTTGTCATCGCAGCCAACTAGCAAGTTGATTTTTAATTTTGTGAAGAAAGCAAAAACATAATTTAATCAAATGACAGTATCTCCTTTAACATCTTACATTCAAAAAAATATTAACAATCAGATGAGATTTTCCTTTTCAAAAAAAAAAAAATCAATAAGGATACAAATTGTTAACATTAATATCAAAAAAAATGTGCATGTACATTTTCCTAATTTAAAAACTAAAAAATGCCAAATCATTGTATACATGCAAAAAATGAAGTTTCAGTCTTACAAATCTAATTTACAATAATAAACCAGAATTATAGTTACAATAAATATTATTGGGGTATAAGTTGGAAATCCATTAATAATTTCAACTGAAAATGTACAACAACAAAGCTCATGAGAGTAAAAACTACCATTTTTCGTTTTTAAATTTTAAAAAAATACGATTGTAACTTTGTAAGTAAAATGATTTCAAGTAAACCATACTTTGCTAATTTGTCAGCAACATACTGAATACACTAGTCCTGTGACATGCACATACTTTTTATGATGTGCAACATAATTGGAAGTCTAATAGT
Organism: Nautilus pompilius; assembly: GCA_018389105.1. Taxonomy (NCBI): domain Eukaryota; kingdom Metazoa; phylum Mollusca; class Cephalopoda; order Nautilida; family Nautilidae; genus Nautilus; species Nautilus pompilius. The sequence goes on along the minus strand of JACATO010000130.1, from coordinate 867,948 downwards.
AGACAAGAAAAATAGACATTCCAATATAGGGGAAATAACTCCATATTCATAAACAAATAATGTTGTTAAAAAAATAACATTATTTAACACAAGTAAATTTTTCTAAAATAATTCCCATGCAATGTTTTTACACAAACACTAACCTCAAATGCTTATTAGTCTTCTGAGAGGAACCAGTAAAGAAGTTTGTCATCACTCACCAACAAGTTTTATCTTACCAACTTTATTAAATAATGCTGAGTTTTTAAAAAATTGACAAATGCATTACTTTAACAATTTTTAGTCATTATTTATATGAACATGCTAATCAATTAAAATTAGTGGGAAAGAAAAAAATGGATTGCTTTGGCAATATAATTACTGCAACCTAAAAGTAAAAACCATAGAAACCAAAAACTGACGGCACCGATGCCACCTTTTATCATAAGATCACATTAAAGTTATTTAAATAAAAGCCAGCATATTTGTTTAACAGCTATAATCAGCCCCCTAAAAAACAAACAAAAACAAACAGTTTTGGCTCATTGGTTTCTTCATTTTCAGTCTGCCTTTAAATAAATAATATAAACATTACATGCATGTGCATGTTTCTCCAAAGGCAGAGCTATGAACAGCCGCTGTAAACTCAAGTTGTTACATTAATGGCATGCTGGTAACGCGAAACAAAATAATATTTTAAAAATAGATTTGAAGCATGCCAACACAGGAGTGCAGAATTAATGAATATTCCTTCAGTCATAATATTAAAATCGTTTCCCCTAATCTTGGATCAAATTCCACATACTGATCTTAAAATTTAAAAATGTTTTTGACTTGCATTAAAGAGACATTTTACCATGGCACTAAATCACAATCATATGCAAAAATTCTATATCTATCAGAATAGTGGTCTAGCGTAGTTAGATTTCTTCCTGTCACTGAAATTGTTTTCATGAAAAGATTTTAAAATTTTAATGTTATTTTCTTAAATAAACTGTAAAATTGTTCATTTACAGAACATTTGCAGATTGGGAAAGTGCTATCAAAAATGAGAGTTGAATTTCTGAATGTTTGCATTGTAATATCTCAAAATCAAAGGTGTTGAAGGCAGATAAAGGTAGAATGGTTTGCTTGTTTAAAGTAGGCGATTCAACAGTGAAATGACACAGGATTGATCACCAGCTGATGATCACTAAAAAGAGATGTCGGGCTTTTGATACTAGAAAATGATAACAACATTTGCAATTTGTTTAAAATCTCCCTCCATAATTACAAACATTTTGAAAAACTATTTCAAAAGCCCAGTTATCTGAAAGATTATCTTACAAAGTACTTCAATGATGCTGAACAGCTCATTAATATCCACGAGTCTGGAAGTATCATAGACAGTGATGCAAAGTGGCAGTGTTATGAAAGAATTGACAAATTGTTCTGACTGGATGAAAGGTTGGCCAAGTATTGTAGTTGATCATGCCTTATCTTATACACCAAATTAACTTATCTATGAAAGGACATAAAATAGCCAGTTTCAATTTATATTCCACATAGACTTATTTAAAAAAAAATTAAGTAATTCAAGCTATCACTATCCAAATGCAAAAAAAAATATGAGAATGAAACTATTTCAAATTCTCTAGGATTTTACTTGTTTATGGAGTGATGACTTATAACAACACATTGCTAATGGGCATTCCAGCCATATAGTGATTTTCAGTATTGCACATCAATATGTATTTATCAAATGCCTGACTTTAAATCAGCAGTGCCCAACCTATAACCTGCAGGATTTACAGAAAAATTTATGTAATCTGAGTCACCACAAGATAGAAAAACATTTTATAAAATGAAATGCTGCCTATGCACGTCCAAAAATGTACCTAAGCAGGTTATCAATACTTGGATCGTGCATCATTTGTGCGAACAGTGGCATCCAGTCTGTTACATTCATAGATCCTTGCCCCTCACCACGTTTTCCCAGTCAAACTTTTCTAAATGCATTGCTATCTCTTTGGCATTCTCATCATAGTTACTGCTTAGAGAAAGGAGAGAAAGATAGATGATTCTGAATGTTGCATGTATGAAAATTCAACAATATGTTTGTTCTTTTTCACAAGTGGTGCATATGCTTGTCATTGAACATGAGTTCATCTTAAAATGGCATCATGAGATGAAAGATGCTAATAAATTCAAAACGTAGTTGGGTCAAATAAGAAAAAACAAGGCTGCAGAGTTTTGATAATGGCATGTTAATGTTTGAACTGGTCATTATTAAATCTGTACTATAATAAGTGTCTTTGTCTGCAGATCTTTTGCTGGCTGGACAACAAGACTAGTTTTGGAAGAGCTCCGCTGATGCAGTCGGCAAGCACACTTCAAAGCCAGTCAAGACTTTTATTGATGACAAATTTGTCTCAGAATGCCTTAGACTATAGCAGATGAATGTGTGAGCCGGACATTATTAAGACTATATTTTGCAACTGTGCTTCTTGCTTTCTTTTACTCCCTCGTACTCAATGAAAGCACTTGCTGTTTTAATCAGGTATTGATGCAGACTTTCCTGTAACAGAAGACATTGTATATTTATAGACTTGGTCAGTCTGAAGGACAAAACAATGGGGTCATTTATTTGAGGCACTGAAGGTGAATTACAATTTACAGACTTATGCACAGCATGCAGCCTGTACTAAAAACTGACCAGATTGCCCTTAATTAAGAGGCAACAACTGTTTAAAGCATCTATCAAGGACTGCCATAGATAACAACAGGTAAACAGTTTTGATAAGCCTTTGTTCATAATACAAGATGATGTAGAACATGATCAAGGTGTTCCTGGAAAACATCAGGAGTGATATCATCATCTACTGCAAAACAGTGTCTTACACCTAACAGGACTGGCCAAAAAATATTACAATCGGATAGCACTGCAAAAGCAAGTAATGCTAGGAACATGTGCACAGCAACTTGAATTATGATAAAGTCACCAATTTCACTGATACTTGCACTCCTAATCCAGAAATAAAAAGAAAAGAAAGAAAAAATCAAGCCAATCTAACAACAAGCAATAGCCAAAACACATCCAGGAAAGCAAATTTCTTAAGATGAATGGAGCAGATTGTCTAAAGCCGAAGTGACTATTTTGGGTTTAAGCACAACAACATGGCTATTTACCAAGCAGGAAACAAGTATGATCTGCTTCTCCAAACCAAACAAACAAGTTGATATTTCACCAACACCTGAAGCAGATGACAAGCCAAGCTAATGTTTGTCCTAGATAGTTGAATACTACTGAAAGTTGACTGTTTGGTGGCAGATTTCACTGTTGGTGCAAACTTTCACAAAGTCATTCAAATGATCCTGGTTCAGTTTCTTTTTTCTTGGTGCCAAATCAAATAGCTGAGCACTAGATAACAGCATTCATGATTATCCATTGGATATCCAAAAGAAAATAAATTGTTTTAGTGAATACTTTCACAATTACTGGATATAAAATAAAAGAACAGGAATGACATTGATGCATAAGCAATTATGTTCAAATGTGGAATAACCAATTCATTAAAAAAAAAAAAAAAGAAGAGGGAATTCAACCAAAGACAAACATCTATAGTTCCACCCAACCCAGGTACTGACTGGCCAACCTTTGTTATGAGGAAGCACACTGGCTGGTGAACAAGATGTATGTCATTGTCAACAAGCCAACAGTGGAATAAATGTCTGATTATTAGTGCTCTCTCTCACATTATTTCCAAGCCAACATGACTGTTGATGTAATTTACTTAAATATAATACCACCTAATAGTGAATTTGCATCCATGCCTTACTTTTTGATTGCATCAGTTGATAATATACGTTTGTAGAGTTAAATGTTCTTTTTGAACTATGTAAAACTCACAAAAAATGATTTAGGAAATAATCATGTAAAGAATGTGTTTTTTCCTCTGAGGATGTGTTTTCTTTTGAAGTACATACCCATGCAGACAGAGTCAACAAAGCTTAACACTGACTTCACTCAACCATAAAAATAGGTTACTGATGCAATGTTTTAGAAATGAGAAGAAACACTGTGATACTTAACTTGTCATAATGTATAGATAGTTTGTTATTTAATGATTTCCAATCTGAATTCTAATCATGATCACCAATTTTTTACAATTTTACATTAAATGTAGTGAGAATGTAAAATTGTCAGTTTCATAAATATTCATTACAGATATGTTAAAAGGTAGCCTACAGTATCAAGAAAAAATGCATATAGAATTATCCATAACGATACGCACTGCATAATTTTTTTCAAGAATAATTTTCACATTTCAATGAAACTATTTTCTTTCACCACAACTTATCAAATGAAAAATGGCATGCACCTTTCTGTTCAAGAAGCTCACTCCCAAAACATAACCTAACTATAATTTTACACTTTTCTTCCAACTGAACTATATGTAATGTCAATCATGCAACACCTTATTTGCAAGTAACAGTAGGAAAATGACTTCCTTCTTCATATTCCACAATCTTCTGACAAGGTTTATATTGGTATGATGACAAAATAAACCTTTTTATAACATGGAAGGAGCACAAGGAAACTTTGGTTGTCTGTTAACAAAATCAGCAAATAGCTCACATCTTTTGTCTAATGTTCAGATTGTTGCCAATGCAGTATAATCTAAGCCATTAGAACTTCTAAAACTTAACTCGGTGGTTGTGGTAGTTAGTAGCAATGCATGTGCACATAGCATTTACATCTCCTAATTTGATACCCATGGGCATTTCAAATGTGACCAAATGCTTTTTATACCAACTGATAAACTCATCAGGAACAGTGGGAAAAGATGAAATAGAGATTTATGCATGTTGATTTCTTTTAAATTTAAAATTTGTTTTCAATCCTTTTTTCCCCCTTTTCTTTTACTCCTTACATCTATTTAAATTTTGGATAAGGTAACTACATGAACTTATCAATGAAGAAAAACATAACTCTATAAACTAAAACAATAAGAATTTACATACTATCAGCAAACAAAGACATGTAATTCTTGATTCAAGAAAAGTTTGTTTTTTAATTAATTTTTTTATATAAACTGCTAAATCTGTCTATCCTGACCATCCAGTCATTACTCATACAAAATCTGTATATATATATACCTTTTTCACTGAGATGATGCAGGAAAGGTAGTATCTGTCCATAGAAGCTTACCAAATCCTCTTTATAATGGACTGTGTGGGAGCTATAATGCTAAAAAATTACTCTACTAATAGAATTGTTATAAACTCACTAATTGATCTGCAATCCAGACAGATTATGTGAATAATTTTCCTGTACAGTTATTGTTTCATTTTTAAAATAGTGTGTGAAATAATGGTTGAAGTATTTCAACTCACAAATCTTCTAAAATTTAATAGACATTTGGAAATCCTAACAAAAATAAAATAAGGTTTAACTATATTAGATAATTAAAATAGCTTGTGTAAAATGGACTAGATGACTTAAATGCATATTTCTTATGTTAACAAAATATATGAAATGTTGTCATGTCTAAAAGTTAAATAACAAACAAAAATATTATCTATATCTGCATCTTCCCCAGACACACTAGTCAAACGGTATACTTTTGTTCTTAAAAAATCTTTTTGAAACAATAAAACTAAAGGTTGATGCATTATAAATGTAGAAAGGAGCCAGCTTCATAACCTTTATCTTCAAACACATGTACCAAAGCAATGCTGTTCAGAACATTAGAAATATTTCAAAAATGTTTTAATTATATATAAACAAGCAAACATTTCAATCAATTTCAAATCCACCAATTTGCCCTGTCTGTTTCAACAGCCTGATCCAGACATTTTTGCCAGTTTTGTTCTGTAAAGTCTCTCAGCACATGGACCAATGTGCGACTTGAATTTCTCACTTCGTTGTCACAAATATTTCTGGTCACTTTTGCTTTTAATCTCACTATCAACAAATGATTTTCACCTGAAGTACCAATGACTAAATCTATTATACTTTCTTTAAGGGGGAGCTTTTTCTCATCAAGCATCCTGTGTCATTAACTTCCATATGACCTGCCGTCTTAAACAAAGACTTAGCAAAGCACTCACTGACTGATGAAAGATGTAGCAATGACATATAGAGATGACAATGTTGAAATGGGAAAATTAGTTTATGTAATTTAGACTTTCCTGTTTGAAAGTTTTCCACTAAAATCCATCCCAAAAAACTTTTTTTTTAAAATACTCCCTTGAAAATACCAGTCACTCACTTTAATCACAAAACCCGGTGCTCCACAAAGATATCAAAATGATTATTGATTAAAAAACAAAATTTTCCATAAATCTAAAATAAAAATTAGTATTTATTGCAACAGGTAACTTCAAAACATTTGAAATTATCAAAAATGTCTTTAATCTTAAATTTTATTTGTTGTTAGCAAAAGTGGGACATGAAATTTATACCTATATGGTGTTCATCAAGTACTTCCTTTCACGTTGACAATTTCATGCAGTAGTAATGATTTTATTTTAACATAAAATGACATTAAAGTTTATAGTAAGAGTTCATATTATTATTATTATTTTAACATATCCTGTCATAACAGCTGTCTATGTAAAGTATCAACTTTTAGCAATACAATAAAAATACAGGTAGTAAATGCCTAATAATTTTAAGCTCTAATCATCATTAAAATATCACCGACAGTTTATAACGAAAATATTCAGAACCTTATAATACAGTGCTGATAACAATAATTCCAACCCTTTTTTTTTCTTTTCTTCAAATTTTAGGAGAATATACTAAGGATAATGTAGATCTGATATTCTTATCAATTTACATGGTAAAATTGTGACTAAATTAATGACAAGTACTTACCCCCCCTTATAAAAAAATGGTATGCTGTTCAACAAATCATCATTAATGTTAAATTTATTAAAAGTAAGTAAGGACATTACAACAAATCCACTTTTCTACCTTTGGAAACAACCTCCATATTTCCAAGGTTAGTTCTGGTAATTCTCTGCAGTATTTTTCTTTTTTACTCCTGTTAAATTAGTTAAGCGTGTCGAGACTCAATCACTAATCATTAAATAAAAAGAAAAAAATTATACATATCTGAAAGTGTCAAGAGATTTTGTCCTTTTTCACATACATCATCTAAATTCTGTTTACTCAAAACCATGTTGCTCAGCAGATTCAAATAGCCAAACAGCTTCATTTCAAGTGAAACAGCATCATTACCATTAATAAAATTGTTTCTTACTTTGCTTTAATCTAACAACAGTTGGAATGCATTCATAGCCTCCCTCTCTAGCATACTGCTTAAATGTATTTTTATCATCTCCTGCACTGCAGTTATTGCTCTTCAGTTTCCTTGTCAACAAATACATGTGAATATGTTTGACAAAATTGTAGTTTCATGACAACTGGTTTAACCCCATCAATACCAACATACACACGAGAAACAAAGCTTAAGTTTTAGGCATGTCACAAACTTCAGGCATTCATTCATTCAGTCCATACACAACTATTATTTAAAGAGTCCAGCCATTATATGCATTGTAGAAATATTTTTTTCAAGAACATGCAACAGGTTTTAAACAGCACATTCTAGATTTCAACAGAAATTAAACATTTAAAAAATGTCTTGATTTCAAATGAAGAACAAAGACCATACAAACACTGGCTATTCGATATGGCATAGATGAAAGAATAGACAAAAATAGAAATAAACCGTGAAATAACTAAAAAATCTGCTGCTTTTTACTGTATTAGAAAAATTGCACTTCTCTGACAATCTTGCTAAATTAACATTTTATTCCAGTCTCTTTCAAACTCAGTTTAGACACAATCCACTTCAATACATATGTTTGTGTCTGGTAGGGAGATGAACAATTTAGATTATGCAGTCATCAAATCTATATGGAGGGTTTACCAATGCAAGATTATTATAAATCAATTGTTGACAATACTCCAGGCATTCGGGTTCCTTTCACAACTATACAAGAGTTATATTAACAACTTTTATTCCAGTGGTTCTCAAACCGGGGTCCGTGGAGCGATTTTAGGGTGTCCGCAAAGGGGCTGACAAAAACAGGTTTCATAAATTATCCCTATCCTGAAGCTCTTGCTTCTCTTGCCTTTTCAGTTTATTTAAGTTAACAATATTTGATTGTCACCTCAATGCGTGGAAAACTGCACAAAGGCTATCTCATAAAAAGTGCAAAAAATATTGCAGTTTCCCTGATCGCACACGGCGAAGTCAAAACACTAGTACGCCCACGCATTTTGGCTGGAGAGCTGTTTTTTGGGCTGCGCTTGTAAGCTGCATTTGAGACGATGCGCACACGCTTACCATCTGCAGAGACTCCGGTGTTTTTTATTGATCGGTGCGGAGGGGTGTATGCACAACAAGTCTAGACGGGATCGCAAGTTGGCAGCCACACTAGCTGACTGTCAACATATTCCGCAAACGTGGTTTATTAAGAGGTTGAGATTTTCGTCTCCACCATCACACCTTCGCGAACGTCTTTTTTGGAAGATTATATCGAAAAACTTCACCGTGAGTATTTTCTTAGTGCTGCCTTTTGTTATTTATTAATTAGAAATAGAAACTATTAAGTCAGAAAAAGAATAACGAGTGGCGTTACCAGAGTAATATTTTTCTTTGCACAAGTTACTTTTTGTACGGTTTTTACAGCGTTGAGACGCTTGATTCGAGTCAAGGCTGAAAATAACATAATTGAGACAATTCTGTATCCAACGACAAACAACTAGTTTGCATTATTAAGTCATTTCAAAATAAACTACCGTTTTTTTACTATCGTTCGTTTGTGATAGAAGGCTGTTTTTGGGTTTTTTGAATAAGCCAAACAATGTAACTATTTTCAAAGGCAAAAGCTTGGTAACTGGTTGATAAACACAATATCAACACAAATATATTGTTCTCGCTTCTGTTATCAAAATGTGCATCGATAATCACTTCCATATCCAAAATGGCGCTTAATTATGAAATGACCTAATAATTTCATGAAACATGGTTTGGAAAAAAATGGGGGTGTGCTTACATAAATACGTTCTAGAACTGCGAAGTATTTATACCTACATTTCGGATGAAAATTATGGTATTATTAGTACATTATAACAAAAAGTGTGTAAAATAATACAAAATGCGAAATGTTTGCAGTTCTTCATTTACATATTGGTTCTATACATTTTTGCAGAATGTCTTACACAAAGAAAAGGAGATACGACGAGTCATACTTGAGCTTGGGTTTCACTGTGATAACTGTTGGTGGAGTTGAGAAACCACAATGTGTTCTGTGTTCTGAAGTATTAGCTCCTTCTTCACCGAAGCCAAGCAAACTGAAGAGGCATTTAGAAACGAAACATGCCGATGCAGTCAACAAAGACGAAGACTTTTTCCGACGCCACGCTGACAGACTGATTAAATCTAGGCTTGATATCACAGGAATGTGTTAGCAGGACATTTTGGCTGGTCTGAAAGCTTCTTATGAAGTTACAAGGAAAATTGCTGCCGCTAAAAAACCACAATATTGGAGAGCAGTTGATACTTCCTTGCTGCAGAGATATCATATCGCTATTGCTCGGAAGGTATGAACTACATATATTAAAACATGTATCCCTATCAAATGATACCGTCAGCAGGCGAATAACTGAAATGTCTGAAAACATTTTGTTGCAGGTGATCTCGAAGATCCATAATTCAATGTTTAACTTTTTTGCCATCCAGATTGATGAAACGACAGATGTCGCCAATTTAGCCCAACTTTGCGTTTATGTACGTTATGAGTATAACATGCATCTTGAAGACGAATTCCTCTTTTGTGAAGTCCTCAACACGAGGACAACAGCGAAGGATATCTTCGAAAAAGTTGATAACTTCTTTCAAGGCCATGGACTCAACTGGGAGAACGTAGTTGGTGTGTGCACTGACGGTGCTCCAGCGATGCTTGGTTCCCGATCTGGCTTTCAGACAATGGTGAAGCAGAAGTCCCCTAACGCCATTGGTACCCATTGTATGCTTCATCGTCAAGCGTTGATGGTCAAAACAATGCCAGAACACTTTGATAAGGGTTTTGAATGACGTGGTTGTGGCAGTTAATTTTATCAAAGCGAATTCCCTCAACTCGCGTCTATTTGCCAATTTATGCAAGGAAAACGAATCAGATTTCAAAACGCTTTTGTTGTATTCACATGTGAGATGGCTATCGAAAGGCAAAGTTCTAAAAAGAGTTTTTGTTCTACGAAAGGTGGTGTATGAATTTCTTCACAGCTCTAAAAAAGAACTGCACATACAATTTTCGTACAATCGGTTTCTGATGTGTCTTGCTTTTTTGGTTGACATTTTTGAATCAGTCAATTCAATCAATTTAGCACTGCAAGGAAAAGATGCAACGGTTCTCCACTGTCATGAAAGAATGGCTGCTTTTAACATGAAGCTTGATTTATGGCATTCTAAACTAGAATATCACAATTTCGCACCATTTTCGCACCTTAACACTTTCCTTGATGAAGATGATCTTCAAGTTGAAAACGATATCCTCGAAGTTATGAAAGACCACGTTTCAATTCTTCACAAGGAAATTCAAAAGTATTTTCCCAACATCCATAATTTCGAAAAGGTGTATCGCTTCATCCACAACCCCTTTGCAATCTCTATTGGCGACTTACCTTCAGCAGATTACACCATTCAGGAGCAGTTCATAGACTTGCTGAATGATGGAGGTGCAAAACACTCTTTTTGTGACTTATCATGCAGTGACTTCTGGATACAAATGTCACAGTCGTATCTGGATGTGGCAAAATTCGCACTTCAGCTCATCATTCCGTTCGCAACAACTTACGAATGTGAGACAGCCTTCTCCACTTCGCTTGCAATAAAAACAAAGGCTCGTAATAAACTTAATATCATGCATGACATGATGGTTGCTCTCGCAAAAACGCAGCCACAGATAGACGGTATTTTACAAACTAAACAAGCTCACCCTTCTCATTGAACTGCTTTTCTTTCGATAACATATTTTATATCGTATTATAATTATTTCATGCAAATTTTACCAAGTTGATTTTATGCCATTCTTTTTTTGGGGGGTCCGCGCCGCCTCTGGAAAAATGTAAGGGGTCCGCGAGGCAAAAATTTCGAAAAAGTTTGAGAACCACTGTTCTTTTCTATTTAAGAATGTCATAAGGGCCTACAAGTCAAATGGCATGGTTATTTCACAAGCATGTAACCAACTGTGCCAATGCCTGTAGGCTCACTAGCCGTGACCTACAATCTACCCCCTGGTTAGGGAATGAATAAGAAAGAAGACTCTGATCAATAACATTTATTTTAATTCACTTTAAATAGCTTCAAGTCAGCTGTTAACTTTATATGATTCTTAGAAGCCAATTTGTCTTTTATGAAAATAAAAACTTTTAGTCAAAATTATTTTGTTTCAAAACAAAACTTGGAAAGTGTGTGGAGAGAGGGGTTTACTGACAGACAAACACCAAGAAGGCAATACACATGCAGGCCTAAATCAGATGACTAACTTAGCTTTACAACAAACTGATATAACACAATTCCTTACATAAAGACATGCCTATAAAGCCCTAATTTCTTCACACTTTAACTGAAAAACTAACTTGGCATGTCTGGATGAAAAGATCTGCAGGCAAAAGACAAGAATAAAAAACTATTGATCTTAGTAGCCAAGGTTTTTTGAAAAAAAAAAGAAAAGGTGGTTGCTTATAAGTCAATAAAATTACCTTCTGTTACCTTTATTGAGCTTCCAACTCAATGAAGGAACATCATTGGCTTCTTATTTGTAAAGTCGAGAGACAAATCCGAACCATTTTCAGTTTTATTTACATAGCGAATACACATCTGCCAAAGAGTCTTGAGCAATACATTTTACTCAATGTTCTATGATCAGTTTGAAGTTGGTAAAGGTGAATCAATTTCCCAAAACTACGGCAACAATCTGCAACAACCATCTTGTGTAACCAACTTTATAAAGACTATGACCTACCCCAAATCTACAAAAAAATCTCAGTAAATTAAAAATGTTCATACTTTTCAAATGTAAAAGTGACATCATAGCTCTCTTTTCAAAACCAGGAACTTCTTCCTGCTATAAGAAATTTGGTTGAGAGTATGTATCATAATTGTGAAAGGATTGTTCTTAAGTATCACAATTATAAGCATAGTTCATTATGAAATTTGGCTGTGCATTATATCCATGTAAGATTTTGAACAATATAACTAATAAGACTGTTGTCACATTTTCTACCTCAAGAGAGTTAAAAAAAAACAAAAACAATACAATATCTGAAGTAATACAATGAGACTAAATTATTTAGTTACCTCTGAGAGAAAGTTAAAAATTTGAACAAAATATCAAAATTTTTTCAAAATGTTACATTGATTGTGTCTTCTATCCATCACCTGAAAACTTGCTACTACTTTAAAATCTCTCAGTTCCAATGAGGGCTAAAATTTCTTTCGTGGAACCCAATATTTCTAAAATTTAAAACATTTCTAATAAAGAAATTCTTTCAGGATTTTAAAAGCAAATGCTTAAAATAAAATATATTATGGGTGGCATTGTAGGTCTGTCCCTGTGTAAAGGCTTAGTTTGGTGAAACTCTCTGATAAGATTTCTTCTTGCTCTTCTATCCAGCCAGCCACTGGATTTCTACTGGACACCCCAGCTTCCTTTCACATCTAAAAATGAAGAGCTCTAGTAAAAATTTAACTGCCAAATCCTTGTGTGATGCAAGATTGGAAACTCTTCCTAGGGTTGTCAACCATGTAAATGTTGGTGTACGCCAACAAAAAACTGACTTATTTTACTATAATTTTCCTTTTGCTACTTATGCAATACAAGTCATTTTCTGTCTTCTTTGTGTAAAACTAGATTTTATCTAACAATGACTGTAGTTGCTTACTGACAAAAATAATACCAAATGTTCTAGATTGATTAAACAGAACTGTATTACATATACATTTTAAGTAATTAGACAAATAGCTTATGAGCATAGTACACCCCTACCAACCTACTCTATGATGCACATCAAAACAAAGCTTTGATATGCCTTCCCAAACTATCACTAGAAACAGGATGCAGCAGCTAATCACTGAAAAATCAGCTGAACCTAAAGCAGATAAAAACAAGACATATATGTGCACATTGAAGGAGCAATTCTAACTATTTACCACCTAGAAATTAACTTAATTATAAGCTGTTTCACTTTTAATGTTCAGTCAGTTACCATCAGATGCTGCGTTAGTCTGAAAGAACAAATTTGTTATCACAGACATATTGTTTTCCAATCACAAATTATTTTTAAACATAATATTCAACTTTGATTGCTTGTTGTTACTTGCTATACCTAAAGAGAGAGTAAGCAGCAACTAGTTTACAAGCCTGCAGTGCTTGTATGGTACATTCTTCTTCTTCGATCACTCCTTTCATAAGAGTGGGATGCGTTGCACCTTCGTTATGTGCACTCTGTCCCAGTGGATCCGTCTTCAGCGGTGGTTTATTCTTCTGACTTTTCATTGTCATAGGAGACTTGCCTCTGTCATGGCTATAGAGCGTCCTCCGCCCTTGGTTCCTGTCTCAGGCCACTCCCCAGCAGCAATTGGAGCAATGCCAGTAAAGTACCTTGCTCAAGGGTCACAACAATGTGCCAACAGCAAGAATTGAACCCAGGACCCTTAATCCTGAAGCCAACACACTCACCACTGAGCCAGATTACATGGCATATGGTAGATTCAAACATGTTACTATTCTGGTTGAAGAGGACCTACACAATGAGAAAAGAAACCCAAACATGACATTTCATGTTCTCTGGAACTGAGAAAACTAGGAAACATAAATGAACTCACTTCTCCTACTTAGTATTTCTTCTGCAAACTGGGCATGCATATGGTGTAAGTAGTTTATGAATGCATAGGCATCATTTAACATAATTAGGTGGCTGATACTATTAGGATGGTTCAACAAGGGATGGCAGATTGCCATTTCTTCACTGTTGTGTCATTTTAAAGGCGCAAACAACATACTGTCACACTAGCCAGTTCAGCAAAAGATCTCATTCAAATTGCCCAAGAATTAGAAACCCTCTGCTCTGTGGATTGCTATTTCACCACCGTTGCTATAAGTTTTTTTAACACCAAGATCTCTCCAAAATGACAAACAGCTTTCATGCTAGTGGTATGTGGTCCAGAGTGCCATCAACAGCTACACATGCAATGAGCAACACAACATCACAATTAAATGGGATTAAAGTCTGGAGATAAACTCGGAAAGAATTTGCTGTGCCATGACTGGTGTCAGATATAAGGATGAGATCACTTCACCTCTAGTTTGTCCCTCTGGTCCAATGGCAGGGTCCCAACTTCACCTTTATATAGATGACAATGCCCATCAGCAATGTGCCTATTGTCACTACTACTGCACTTGAGGCCCACAACAACCTACAACTGCAGCTGGACTACAATCTGGCATCACACATTATTAAAGAGATTCTTTTCTGCAAATATCAATTTGTCCATGATCATTTTTAGACTTATGTCGTTGCCATTTTGTCATTTAACTTAGCTCTCATAACATTAAGTTTTCCCCTAGAAGTAGGTCCTCTTCAACAAAAAGCACACACTTCAAACTTTAAAATGTTTGTTATTTCTTTTCAAGTTGCTACAAACTAAAGGAGCAGTTATGCACATCTAATTGCATATATAATGTATACATGGTAATAAAAGAACATAGGTCATGGAAAAACTAAGTTTTTGTTGCAGTGACAAAATTTTCCATAACTTAGCATTTTATTCTTATGTAAAAGATCATTCTAGTAATATTCAATATTAAGAAAAAATATAGGAGTTTATTTCAAATGAAGGGATTTCCACTACAAAGAACTATTAATATAATAGTTATATGGAAATTTCAGCTTTGATAGATGAATGTCACATCTTACTTTTTAGATCCTTTAATCGTACCCATAATTCAAATACCCTGGGTGTCATCATCAAAATAATGTTAAGTGCATTAATTGGTAGATTGAGCCTTTAGGTAATAGCCAACATTTTATTTTGTTAACAGGACTGGCAGAGAAAAACTAGTTCCAAAACACTTATCTTTCTTTGTTTTTCTAATAATGTTTGTAAATATATAAGTATCAACATGGCTGACTCTTGATGCCATTTCATTATGTATGTCAAAACATTACAAAATGAGGTACACTAGTAGAAAATGTTTTTATTTATTTATTTTATGAACCATTATATTACATGACAGCACTCTAAGTACAACAAAGAAAACATCGTTATGTGATGCCTGAAAGATTTATATTACAAATGTTTTGCTTCTGCATATCTTGCAGGGATTTATAGTGAAAGTAATATTAAATCTAGAAAAAAATTAACTTTACAAATAGAGGGTAAATTAATTTTAGAACTTAGTTCTTTGTTTAAAAAAAAAGAGAAAAAGTGCATCTCCAATCTATTTTTAAAAATATTTATAGTATTTGCTCTACCTGGTTATGTAAAGTATTCCAAACCAATACTATATAATTAGTATTAAACTATTTTCCTAATGGGCAAATGAGAATGTTTTTTTAAAATCTTATATTTAATGCCACCTAGTTTTAAAATAGTATTGAAAAGTACTTGTAATATAACGTATTCCTTCCAGAAAGAAAAGAACTTAATCTTCAATCATTATCACGAAATGTCTGCAGGTCAAACTAGGAAACAAAAGCTCCACTTCTTTGGTAAATAACATTTGAACAAGCTATCAATATCATTCACATATTGGCTCCATACCTGAATCATATTTCAAGAAAGATCTCACCTGATTTATAGTGCCAGAACCCTTGAAGTTCTACTATGCAGTGTGAAATGCTTAAAATTTAGGATCAATTGTTTTACCTGCAAATGAAAATAAATACTTCTTTCTAAGTCATCATTATGAAAAAAATTGTGCCCACTGCTGAATTGGATTTTTATTTACTTAGATCACTGATTGTTCGTGGATGTTTCCCAAAATCAGTAGTAGCAGCAGACGTTTTTAGTTTACAAAATAAGCATTATTTTAATTTTGCATTCTGCTGTTTAGTGTTTAAAATTAGATTCCAACAAATTATCCAGGAAAGTAACCTGTTTTGTGACTAATACAGAGTGCTAGCAACTTTTTATAGATAGCTTGAAAAAAGTAGTATTTTCAGTTATTAAGGGTTATACAAGTGATCGTAGTTAATATAGATAACACAATAATCATTCCATAATCAATATACATAAGGGAAAATAAAGAAATCAACAGATTTTCTTCATTAGAGGTAGAGTGGTTAACAATCTAGGATGAAAAAGCTAGGTACTATAACAATTGTTGTTGAAAATTCAAGAATCCAAATCAAAATGAATATCACTGTCATTTGATAATGGCAACAACTTACTGTAATATTTTATTGATCAAGAAACTTGGAAAATGGAAGGTGTTTTACATGTGGTAACAAATTATATCAGACTTTGCCTGCTACCCTGGAGTCACAGCTAGTGTGATAGTCAGAGAATCTGGTCAGCAGCCACTAGTCAAAGTAGAGACAGATCTGAACTTCCATATGTAACTTACTAGAAGCTACAGAAGTGGGTAATTTCAAGGCTCTTTCCAATGTTTAAGGGCAAGTTCGGGTTGTCTATTCCATGAATCTCAGGCTAGAGACCCTCTACAATAAGGTATGTTTTACGTTTCTCAATCCTCTGGACTGATTTGTTGTTTTTTTCTATCTCATCTGTATGCAAGCAATGCATTTTATCAGTCAGCACAGTAGCTCGCTTAGTCTGTTCCAGAGAACCAAGAAAACTGGAAAGGTTAAAACTGTCATCAGATATTTTTTTATATAAATTGTTTTCTACTATCAAAATTGAATAAATCCACCAATATTCAGGCTTATATTAAAAGTTTTTTTAATAAATTTGTTGTTACAAAACAAAGGCATACTAGCATACTTTATGATGGAATGAAGCAGTTAATAAATTTTCTAGGCAAGATACCGAAAATGCTATGAATTTCAGAAACAGGAAAGATAATTATCTTTATTTATCATGTCAATACAAAATGCTTAGTTTCTTATATATTTTATTTTAATTTGAGGTTATTGTGCCCTAAAATAATATTTTAAGAAACTTGGGCTATAGACAATGTATTTATCGGATAAAGAACTAGAGATTAATGGATTAAAAGGTTATAGAGTAGACAGACAAGAAATATTTAAATTTATATTTAAACAAAAATCTGTTTAACATCTGTTCAGAGACAATGTGACTAGTGTTTAGGTAAAAAGGCCCTCGGTACTGTATCTTCTTTGAACATACATGCTGTTGTCAGCTTTAAGATATTCATCTACCAGAAAAATATCCTGGTTTCAGTTTCTAAACCAAAATAGTCACAAGCACACAACAGAAGTCCTTACTAAAATCTCTCATTTTTTATAGATGTGAGAAGAAATTTATGTATCCAGTCAGTGAGGGAGAGAAAAACATACTAGGGAATTACAGGATTCAGACTTGGATCCCTAAGCCTTACCAGTCCAATAGTCTATCATTGCACCATCCAGGAGCTAAAATTGTGATAAAGTAAGGGACCTTTTAAAATGTCAAATTGAGAATAATTATCTAATTATAATGAAAATAAATTGTAAAACTAAAAAGTAAAAGTAAGTCCAACAGTAATGCATTTCTTAACTCAATTTACATTATTCACAAATAACTTTTGAGTTCTGAGACCTAATGTCATGTGAGAATTCTTTTACACAATTATATAATTCAGATATATACATTTTTAAAATTCTTGCTGGGAATTTTATTAAAATTAATAGTCTTATCCATTTATTTGCAATTTGCTTATTAGCAATTCCCATTCTCATTTTATTGCAATTATTTTTATAGCCCTGCTTTTCCCCTATACTTTGCATTGTCAGTTTTTTCATCTTCAAACCCCAGACCTCTCAATCTAATTGGGCTGGGCGCTCAATATGCAGCAAGACGCCATTTAACTGATTACTGTACTCCCTTTTAAAAAGTATGACCTGACTTCCAGTCATTTGTTGTGGAAGTCTAATTGTGTTCCTCTCAAGATGTATAAAAAACAAAACAAAAAAAAAACCGCTTTTACTTGTCATTGCACCAGCAAGGGAATGTTTTAAACAATAAGAGAGAAAATGGAGGTTCAAAAGCCAGTCACACACTAAAGCATGGTATGAATCTCACGTTTCTAGAATTCTGAAAAGAAAAGCAGGCATTTTCAAGGACTGAAAAATAAAAGAATAAGGATGGGAAATGAAAATGCAATAGTAAGGTGGCCAGTGTTAATGAAGTGCTGTTTAGGTAGTTTAAAGAACTTAGAAAATCGCAATTGACAGCTGGCTCTTAAAAGGTAATGAACTTGCCAACGAACTTAGCATGGAAAGCTTTGAAGCTTCAGATAGATTTCTGTACTACTGGAAAGTGAGATAACCTTGTTTACAAAAAGTGTGTGGTGAGTTTGTTAACAGACTATCCACCCGATTGCTTTTACAATTGTAACAAGAATGCTCATCGTTTAAAGTGCGAAAGCAGTGCTATTACTATGGTAACAATGTTGGCTATGATTTTTCAATGGTAAGTCAAAAGAGCAAGGTATTGCATTTTATGAGTATGCCACTCACCATGATGGGATTATTCTTGATTTGTTGCATGAGGATCAAATTATTTTACTGACTGACACCACTTTCATTATCCAAGTGCCATTTGGAGCAAGCATCAAATAGTACTCCAAGAAGCAATTCCAATGCAAGTTGGTTTCTGTTTTAGATTCCATCATCGAAACTTTATTACACAGTTTATGAAAATCTATCCCATGTTGGATGCTAAGCACTTAGTAAGAGTTGGAAGTCAATAACTTCTAGCTGCATCAGAAAGTGCTTTAGAAACTGCAGTTTGATTCTGAGAGGAAAACAATGACCCAGATCAATTTGAAGTGGCTACTACCTGCGGTTTTGAGACAATCAGTGTTTCAATGGATGCTAATCTTGGCATTTACATAGAGATGACCAATATAGAAATTGTTTCTTCTCTGAGAGACTATGTAATGGAGACTAAGATGATGTAAATATTCCAAAACTGGAAATTTCCAAAATTAGAAAGGTAAACAGATTTTGCAGTGGTTTGCATAGATTCAAGTCAAAATGTTCTGAAGTGGCTGACAAGTTATATGCAATGAAAAGGAAAGTGCAGTGTTTTAATGACTTATGATCCGTCCAAAAAAAAAAAAAAGACATTCACTGCATAAATCAGAAAAAACTTCAGCATTTTTTTTTCAATTATACAATGCTGTACCATTTTCAATTTCTGAGTTATAAGAAAGTTCAGCAACACTCAAACAAAAATTGACATGCACCAGCCTTAGCCTTAATTTGTTTGCTGTTTCACACTTTATCATAATCTGTAAGGTGGTGGTCGTGAAGTAACAAACAAGCAGGTTTGTCTGTATGGCAATAGATCACTTTAGATCACGTGTTTTTAAGTGACATGCAAGATTTTCCACAGAAAAATGTGCACACGCACCAAACTTGCAATGTCTATTCATTAAAAAATTTGCACACATTTTTCTCAGTATCTTGAGCAACCATGCTTGTGCTCTGAATTTGATCAAAAGGAATGAATCAATCAAAGTTAGACCAGTGAGAGATTGGCTTCGTTCTGTTCTATTTTTTTTCTTGCAAAATCAACTAACAATGATTAAGATTTCAATCACTCGCTGCTTTTAAATGCATTTTATCTTGCTTATTCAACAACTAAGGGCCTGCGCATTTTTTTACTTTTCCCATATCTAAAAATTAAACATCTGACCTACTGTGAGAACATGTACAATAGAAGTAAACAGACCAAGAAAGCAACATTCTGGCTGCACTGCACTGCAATGTTTGCAGATATTACAGAAAATAAAAACTTGAATCTGGAGAAAAAAAATGAAGTATGCCTGGATAGTGATGAAAATTACTCTGATCAAGATGAAGTTCTTGTAGGAGAAATCACTGACAACAGCAATAGTGATGACAATGTCAGTGAAACTAAAAATGTGAAAAAATGTTGAGACAGAAACAAGCCAATACAGCTACCTATTCAAATTAAATTTTCATCATTAACCAAGGTACATCAATTACCTACTATAGATCAAAACATGAAAAGAGGTCACAAAAGCAGATAAGCAGCAACACGTGGAAGAGCACAAGGTTAAGCGCCAACTAACACATAGGTGTGAGTGCCAGTATCAGCAGGTAATAGAGGTTACTTACAATGGCACCATATAGAGTATTATAAATCCTGTTGTGCAAGCTTTAGGAAGAATGGCTCTATAGAATGTGTTGAAGTTCCTAGACCAATTGCATATACAAATGCCACATTGCTCAAGAGACCTGACTCATAGCAAAACTGTGGTTTTCCAGATATACCAATGAACTAAAGCAAACCCCCCCCCCAACAACTGCAGGACGACTCTTGGTCAATCTCTTTGGAGGAACTGGATCCATTTATTACATGATACATAACGGTGCAAAAGGGAATCACCAATTTTTTCACAAAGAAACAGATTATCCGAAATCATGCATTTTGTATGTTTTAACCTGAAGACAACCAGTAGCCAATGTCTTCAAAATGACAAACCTAGCGTGGCATCTAAGGTATAAAATCAATTTATCACCAACAGTATTATCTGTCACGAACAAGTAAAAATTGTCTTAATTGACAAACAGGATTTTTCCCACTAAAGCAAAGAAGTGTTAATAGACAGTGTATATGAGCAGACAGACAGACAAATTTATCAGGTTTTGGCTTAAAGCAAAGGTTGAGTCAAAATATCTCCTAAATAATTTCCCTTACTTGGGCAAAGACTAAATAATTGAGCCAAGCAAATGCTGGATTAAAAGCTGGTTCTTTACTTAATGGAATCCTACATAGGAAAAAGTAGAAATATTACCATTGACAACTTCATACCAGTGAAATTGGCTAAACAACTACATGACTAGAGAACTAGATTGGTCAGCTAAGTAAAATACCAGAAGACATCAGTCATCAACAATGGACCTGAATAGTTCTACT
Organism: Nautilus pompilius; assembly: GCA_018389105.1. Taxonomy (NCBI): domain Eukaryota; kingdom Metazoa; phylum Mollusca; class Cephalopoda; order Nautilida; family Nautilidae; genus Nautilus; species Nautilus pompilius. The sequence continues at coordinate 846,835 of JACATO010000130.1, read as the reverse complement.
CTACTGGACTGCTGAAGCACTCTGGCTACATACACCTTAAGTGTAAGTGGAAGTCAAGAAAAACATTTTGCTCAGCACACTTCATCCTTTCCATTGCCATTAGAAAAGTTTCAAAAACCCCAGAGACTGTAGAGTCCTATAATTCAAAGTTTGAAGCTGATATATTAAACCATGTGGCATGGAAGTAATCTGCAAAAGCTGCGTCTTGCAAATAACTTATTCAAGTCTTATACATCCTGGATCTGGCAGCCATCAATTAATTCTCAGATCATTCACCAGGAAAAAATGGGCAAGATCAGGAGAAACTTTGACATACGTATGTTGAAGACAAACAAGATGCAAAGTGTGCAGCAGAAGCTGGAGACTACCCTGCTAGCAGCACCATTGCCAAACTGCAAAATGGAAGGGGAAACGACACACACAAATCGTGGCATGTGTAAAGTATCATTTATCATTGTGTTGATTGCACAAAAACTCCACAAATTAGTGTGCTACATGTTTCTTTTAGCATTCCACATTTTAAACGTGTAATTTTTCTCTCCACAATTTAGCTCTGTTGTGCATGAACATCTTCAAAAACAAAATGTTCCACATCACGTAGATATGTAAACTTCCTGGGGGAAAAGTCAGTAATTATAGGTTACTTGTATTTATTCTCTAAGATTTCTGTTCTAGCTTTTTATTTAATCTAGGTGGCGGCATTATTACTGGCTTTTAATGTTGTACCAAGTTCAGCGTACTAAACATTTCACCAATCTTTCTGCTTGTAGCACTTTACACAGCAAGATTTTAATATCACCACTGCTGTAATTACTGCAACAAGGTCCACTAAATGAAGCAATCCATTTCCTAGCACCATCAGATGCATGATTAATTGAAGAATAAAGTTTTGACATTGAACAGTAAAATTTTATTTTCAATGATCAGTATGAGAGCCCTTAAAGAATTTGAAATTAAGGTACAGATTTCTAAGAGGTGCTGATAAGGGCCTATGCTTGTCTGAACCAGTCATGCAATCCCTACTGAACAATTTCTGATTTACCTGTACATACAAATTTAAATGTGTTAACAAAGAAAAATTTTCAAAACAAATGTAATAAATGCAGATATTTTCTTGGTTCTATAAGCCAAGCTTGGAGCCAAAGATCCTGTCACATTTGACAGGGGTACACAGTGCTGAGGTGTTGAAGATGAGAAAGGTTCAAGTTTCCTTGCAGGTATCCTCTGTTCACACACTTATGTGCAATCAACCTCAAAGATTTCCAGACCATAATGGCTTTGTATTTGCATAGTTTTTTCTCTTGCTTATGATGATTCTCATGGCTCAGGATCAATCTTACACACAAATGCTCTCCCCTCCGCTGACTACAGCTAGTTTACTACAAAAGACTTTGGTATTCAGTCATCCATCATTATAATGAGCACAGCTAAGCAATAACCAACCATGAATGAATGCTAAGCTAATTGCAATGTTTATGCATGCAAACACTTGGCCATTACAACTAATTTTAAGTATGGCACGTGACACTTATTGGAGCCACTCTGAGATGAGAGCTATAGGAAGTCCAGGATTCACATCCATATACCTGTGATGTTAGCACAAAAGTAATGTAAACATCTAGCTTGGTTTTTCAGTTTAATGTTGTGCTGCTTGCATGCTCTTGACTAAAGTCTATTAAAGTGCTTGCCCTTTTTGATCCTCCAGATGACTGCAGGTAATGAGTTATAGCAAGTCACTGTACTGCACGCATAAGTATGTAAACTCAAGACACATTGCTGAGCATGATAGTATTGATAAGGATGTTTGGTGTTTCTGTAGATGAACTCGTACAAGATTTCGGTTTCTTTCAAGCTGATTGTTAAACCATAATTATGAGCATGCTGCAAGCCCGTTTGCAATTTATTGTAGATATTTTAACGTTATAATACAAAAATACATAGATTTTATGGTTTAAAATATTTATTATGCATAGAAATAACATTTTATAGATTTGTATTTGTACTTTAGTGGAATGTTTCAAAAACTGTTATTACTTTTAGATTCACCATAAATAGAAAGAGCTTTTGAGAATAGGTTCATGCAAAACCAAATGCTTGAATGCTATTAAATATAGACAAAAACTGCCTGTATATTTAACAGAATCCATAATTAAGCAGTTACAACAAGCAAATGATCTGCAGTATCTAAAAGGTTTGTCAGAGCATATTACACTCATGAGTCAATCCAAAATTCTCATACAGATACAGTCTAAAGCACTGGTTTAAAAAGTACAAAAAAAAAAAAACACATAGCAACTAACAAAGGTTGCCTTGACTACCAGCTAAAGTCATTTGTAAAATAAATTAAAAAAAAAAACAAAACTAGAAACATTTACTACAAAAATATCTATACCAACAGAACTAAACTGTGATGGTTGGGACAGATAAAAAAATTTCTGAAACACAGATTGTAGTTACTTCAGTTACTACTATTCAGATCGTATTAAAATACCTGATCCCAAAATCCCTTTGTAAGAATCTCAAAATCATTCTATAAAAAGTGCAGCTTTGAAGATTTTATCAATGTAGTTACAGATACCGTTATACAGTTAATTTTATCACTGTTGAGGTAAGCATGTTAATTTCATTATGATGCCAGGCACTACTCATGAAAAAAATTGTTATGTAGAAATAACTATTTCATTTTTCCAGCAGGAAAATTCAAATGTCATGTTGAGGGCCAAAACAAGAAACAACTTGAAAGTTACTTTACATGAAACTAAGAGCTATGCTAAACCAGAAGGAAAATTATTGTATCATGTGTGAACTACCATAACTGTACAGAAATTATACCAAGAGTATTCCAGGAATTATATAGAACATACAATATTGGTGCAATTTGGTGCATAAAATGATGGTTTGTAATTTGTGCTTTTCTATGTAAGGAAGAAAGAGTATAACTTACTGTACCAACATCTCAGTGAGATAAGATGCTGACCACCTGTTTTCCTTAAATGAGTTTTCCAAAAGTCACTTGTCAATTCTGATGCCAAGTTATGCATCACAACTCTCAAGTATTCATCAGCGATTTGGAACTAAATTCTTGTTCTTTATCAATGAAAAAGTTTGCTCAAAAGCAAAGGTGGAACTGAATAACATCAGCATTTTCTTGGCAAACTCACAGGTTAGAGAATTTTGTTTCATTTAGTAATGAGTAAAATCTATTTAGGCTCTCAGAATTGAACTTTTCTTGAGAGGGTGAATCACATTAGAAAATAAATAAATAAGACAGCAGCTCCAGCATCTTAGTTTTGTTAATCCTTTACAGAGTAAACAACTTTGGAATTTACATGCTTGAAAGGCAGACAGTTTGCAAGGTGGCTGCACAAAATGCACCTACCTGATCAGGTTGTTAAAAAATATATTAGTCAATGAATGGCCCATATAGCATTACATGATCTAGCATGCATTTCAATAATCCAAATAAAAGGTACTATGTTCAAAAAAAATGAAAGACAAAATTCAAATTTCCAAAAATGGTCAATCACTAAATTCACATGGTTAGTTAAATATCCCACCCTACACAATAGACCAGTAGAGAGGCGGCAGTGGAAACAATTTTCCACTCCACAAACGAGATATTTTTTGCGACCACTCCTGGACCACAGCACACACCTCTTTTCCTCTATCCTCACCAGGATGTGATGGCCTTGGTTGTCACTTTTTCTTGAAGCAAAAGCCTGACCCTTCTCAACATCTAGCCTAATTCTGTGTAAGAGTAGCTACATCAATGAGTAATTCTGAACTGCCAGCCTTTGTTTGGATAATAAGAGCAGATACCTGGCTGTTGCCATAGAGGTGCCAATACTAATTCAATTTTTGAATCTCTTTAATATCATGACCTTTGACACCCTTCACATTTAGTCCATGCTATACCAAAAATCATTGAGGGATGAAACAAAATGAAGATCTATGATGTTTCCCTGCCATTTCTATATATGCACAGCATACTGGTTAATCTCCTTCACAAATGCTGGAAAAAACCTCCAGGAAGCTGGGAACAGTGGAATGTTGATTGACCACATGATCTAAACTGTGCTGGACCTCTCTTTTTGCCATTGTCCTCATGGCTAATGTTGACATCAGATACATTCCATGACTTGTCTAAATCACTTATAGACCACCACCCCTGCATGTGCTATCTATATAGCCATAGTGTCCAATAGGATTTCAATGCTTGCCAAATTTGTGGCATTCACATCATAAAACTATGCAATATTAATAAAATTAAATCTTTTGAAATTAAGTTTGCAGTTGTAAATCATCAGTCAAAGTAAATACACAGTAAATTTGATATTATTTATCCAGAAGAATCAGCAGTAGAACATGTACCAACAAAATAAGCATTAGCATAATAGATACTGCATTTATTCCAAATTTAAACATTCAGTGTGACACTTTGCAATCCTTTTCTTTCACCAACATCCTGAAATTGGACAAATGTTTTGCAAACTGAGCATCACAATCAAGTTCCAATTTCATGAAAGTCACTGCAGAAAAAGTGGATCCAGAAAGCCAAACATTGAAAACTTTGCAATGCCTGAGTGGAGAACCAACTCATTTTCCTTCAAAAGATGACTTCACAGCATCCAGACAGATTCATCTTACAGCTGATGATTGATCTGGCTTTGAAACAAAAATCCAGCAAAGATGAGTTATTTGTAAATTATTAACAAATTGCCAGTATACAAACATGGACAAATATAGCATTTATCACAAGAAAGCTTAAAATTCTGCTGAGCTTCTGAGCTACTTCCAGAAAGTGCACAATGCAGTCATATGCTTGGCTATCTTTGCTCCTAAACCATGTCCAAAAATTCCAAATGCAGACATCCACTCATACCCCCACCATTGGAAGTAAATTCAAAGTGAGGTTTAATAAACTCCAAATTGTTTATTGTGGAAAACATTTTCCACACACATTTTGAATATTAATTGTTAAAAAAGAAAAAATAGAACTGATAAATAGCATCAATTCAATACATGTGGTCAATATGATACGTGGCAAGTGGCAAACCTATTGGATGAATAACAATTATCCATAATATAAAGCAGAAGCTATCATGAAATTACTCATTACAGCCTAGCTGAAAGTGGTCAAGATACATCATCTGGAAAGAATTACAATAAAAAACTAACTGCAAAACTCATGTAAATTACTCAACACCTCACTGTACTTGGCAGTCATATTGGATGTCACTGAAGCAAGACTTTGCAGAGTTAAGAAATGTGAACATACACACTATCCGTCACCTAGCTCAAGAAAAGTAGCAGCTTGACTTTGCATGCTTTTATAATTTAGTACAGTTTGTGTGCAAACTCTCTCTTGCCTTGCAGTTTTAGATTCAAGTAATTTAAATGCTCCATAACATCCACAACAAAGTCAGTGCAGCAATCTGCATTTCTTAGCTATATATCTTTTCCCCTTCATTTCCAAGAACATGTTATTTTCTTTCTTCGGCAATTATCATAAATTAAGTCATTGGACAATGACATTATACAAAAAACACACTCCATTTTGAGCAGGACAATGAACTATTAGTGATTTAGACTCCTCACTCAAATAAAATTAACAATCGTAACTACTGTACTGACCAATGAATGGTTAAAGTCCAAAACACAAAGCACTTCTCTTAGTGGATAATCCAATAAAGATGTATTTCTTCTTGATCTAGATTAATCTTCAACTTTCTTCTTAATGTCTCTTGATACAGTTCTACAATCTATCAAATAAACCTTGTCCTGTTGTTATGCCTTTTATAGATTTCATAGATAGCAATTCTTTAGTAATTTCAAACTGATCATAGATGCCTCTCATGAAAATAAGTAGCTAAGCTGTCTCTCAGCTATCAACCAGCACCACTTGAATGAATGAATTTCACATTTAACTGTGCTAACAAGTCTATGTCTCTCCGATGTGACACATTCTCCTGAACAAACTGATGCCATGAAACTTTTGTTTTGAGACAAATTACATCAGCCATGTCAATCATACATTTCTTCACAAATTCACTGCCTGAAAGTGGTTTTATTGTGCTTTGCAATTTTGAGAACTGCCTTCATTTTCTCATTAACTAACAGCTTAAAGCAGAAGCCTGTATTTTTGGAATTTTTGTTGCAACTCATTGTAATCCTTGGAAGCAACTACACTTTAGTGGCAAATCAAGTTCACAGCTTTTACGGCTAGTTTAGCGAAGAAATACATTGATGTCCACTCTTCTCTTCTTTAGGGCACTCATTTTTCACAATAATCACAAATATAAATCAGCACCAAAAATAAAAAAGACGAGGTAGAATAGAGTTGACCAATCACAATGGACCTCTGGTGTTTCATCTGTGATAGGGATGTACTGTGTAAGCCATGCAAGTAGCATCTGGCTTTTCAGTTTTCAGTGGATTTGTTATGCCTCAGTCTGCCTGAGTGAACAAAGAATCAGAGTTTTTAGAGTTGGCCAAACAAAATTTAAGGAATTTTAAAGGACTGCAAAATTAGGAGACATTTCATAATGCATTAATCCAAAACACCTAACTTTTAGATCTATATCAGATCATAAACATAATTACAGAGCATTGTAGTTAAAACATTGTTTTTTTTTTGGAATTATTTACTTATACATCATATTTTGTACTAAAACTCAATTCTTTCTAGTACAAGATAAGAAATTAGCAAAAACTTCCTTAACTGTACAGCTGCTGAATCTGTTTCAACATGCCCAGTATGTATCAATTCATACACAGTTTCACTAGAACATCTAATCATCATATAAAAGCATTTTTAATCTTTATTTCAATTATAGTTTTTTCACAATGGGAAACTGTAGTCATCAAGTTAGACCAAATTAATTGACTATCTGTATATCAGTTTTCCTTAAATTCTCTCATCTGGTAAAGCTCATGTCAATTCAACCATTTTCAAAGTGCATTTACTTGGCATTATAAAAATTTAATTTTCTCGAGCTGGTCTACTAAATTGCTAATAGTGTTAGGTCCTGAACAACCTCGCAGCTACAAATGAAGTTTTCTAGTAGGAAATTCTGGTAAGTTAGATCAAAGTCAGAATGCGCCAGACACATTTTTGTTGACTGTCATAGTTTCCATTGTCTCTATCACACATCTTTCCTTCCTGGCTAGTGTTCCAGGCTACAACCTATAAGTGCAATTGGTGATACAACTGGTTGATCCTGATAGCTTTTTTAGAATAGAAATAAAAACTATCATGCTAATGCAAGCAAGTGAAAATAATTAACCTTACAGAAAGTTGCATGTGAAGAGTCTACTGCATAATTACCTGGTATGGAAGTAAGGCTGCACCAGGTTTATATTTACTTAAATATATTTTTCCTTTTATTTTAGAGAATGAATAATAGATAAGGAAATTTCAAGAACTTCAAGACAATGTGAACTATGTGAAACAGCCAAAATATAAATGAAGAAAGGTTAACACCAATACAATTCTCACTGCCATACATGTCATACACAAGCAGTTTCCAACTGCTTCAGGAAAGCTAGTCATAACCAGTCTGACAAGGCAGATAAATAACACTTGCACCAGGAGTGAGTGAAATCAATTTCAAATGACATGACAACAAATATTTCAGGGTACTTAACAATAAGGAAATATGTAACAGGTTTGTGCAGGATAGTTAGCTAAATTAAAGTGATGACAATGCTGACATTTACAGAGCACCATCAAAAATAGAAAGACTTCCTCTGGAGATGTTTCACCAAATTCTACAAAAATACATTTCAAGCAGTGATGACAAAGTGCATTTCATACAGCAGAAAATTTCTTCTCAAACCAGCTACATTTGCCCAAAATTCTATGAGATTTTAAAAAGTGAACAAGATCTGTTCATGTTAGTGGTGGATATAAATTTTCATGTATACATTTAACTAAAGATCTACAGTCAACAATGGCAAACAATTTTTGGAATCTAATCTCTGATTTCAGCATATCTAGTGAGACTTAAAAAAATCTCCAATACCATACATACAAAAAAGCATTTTTTTCCTGTGATCAAATCAATGCTTTTCACTTTTAAATCTAAGAAAAAGCTTTTGATTACAAAATTCAAGCACACTTCACATGTACAATAACAAAATTTGACCACTGATAAAACATTAATGTATGGCAGTTTTCATATGTCTACAGGGCAAGCTTGGCTGTGTACCCAATTCAAGAAAGGATGAGTGGATCACAGATATACTGGACTTAAACGTAATGACTATCAATCTAGGCAAGTATATAATGCAGAATGCTGAGGTAAAGAACACTGAACAAATTATGTGACTGCGAAGCTATTCAATATTTGTTCCTCAAATTTTGAACAGAAAAGGTTCAGACATTTTGCAATATATCAAGTCATACTAATTCTGGAGAGGTACAATGGAAGTGTTGTGTCATCAAATGTGATGGCATCAATTAATATTATAAAATTTTCTTAAAGAATTTTTAGTTACATCAATGAACAAACTACATACTTTAGTTTTGGTCTACATGCCCAGATTTCATCCAGGGAGTTGTAACATGTACCCATCTCAAAATCCAAGATAACTGCTATTACCATGGCAACAATTCAGCCCAAGTGAGAAACATCTTGTGCTTTTTACAGATGCCTAGATTGAACATGCCAAGCCTCGAGATATATTGAAAAATAAAGAAATTTGACTGATTACATCTTCAACATATAATTAAAGTATACTGTTTCTGCTATCGTTCTTGTAGTAACAAACTCTAACATATTTAAATGTTCTGACAAAGATCAGTTTCATATTTTCCAAATGCAATTATGAATCCAATTAATAAATTAATGAAAAATGTGCAATTTTTTAGAAATAAAAACTGCATCCAAGTTAATATATTTCTGATGCCAGTTAACAGTGAAACAAAAATGGTAGGTATGTTAAGCATAATTTGTTTAAAGAATTTTTTTCCACACTTGATTTTAAATATTAATTGCTAACAAAAATTAAAAATTAGGTTTACAATAATTTTCTGTCATCATGAATCACAGAGATTTTTCCAAAAAAATCACTTTAAAATTTAACAAACACACAAACTCTGATTTATCCCCTCCCAGCACTTAAATTAGCAGGATTTCCATGATTATACACTGTCCATGACCAATGTTAAACTCTAAAGCACCCAAATTGAAATTATTTGGTAATCGGATACTACTAGGAATTTAAAAAAAAATTTCTATTGTATATATTACTAAATATTTTCTACTTTGCAAAAAAAATTTTAAAAAACATCTAAAGTTGAGAATAAGACAAGGAGCATGTCAGCAAACTTAACAAAAGATGGTTTTTCTATTCTTTGCCCCATACACCCTTGAATGTGATAAATTGTTGCTAAATTTTCAAAATGCAGAGTTATTAATCTGCAATCAGATACACAAATAAGACAAAATATTTCTTTTGTTTGTTTACCATGCATCTACAAACTTAAAGGCAGGCTTCCTTTTTACTTGGTCTCTCTAGTAGATATGCCAAAATATTTTATACAAGGCAGTGAAATTTATCAGCTTAGAATCAGTTAACATAAAAAGGAAATCACTGCATAATATTGGATGCATAGAGACAAGATTAAAGATAGATATACTTTGTTGTTGTTTTTTTCTCCATTAATCCACATGAGAATTTTGTTGCTTTTTAAGCTAATAATAAATTGAAAAGACAAAAAAACTTAAAAGCTAAACAATCCTAAAAAAATAACTGGAACATAATTTCCCAGGACTTTAAAAAAAAAAATCTAATCTAATCGAACAAAATGGAATGAATCCCTAAACAGACCCTACATCACCACACGCCATTTTCTCATCCTCCCACTTCATCTTTTGCCAACCAACCAACCATTAGCACATTCTACTCAAGTAGCAGCAGTACTTTTCCTAGTGAGAACCCATGGAAATCTTTTAGTGTCACCCTTATTTTCCATGGTGCATAAAAGTTTGATATAAATGCTGCTTAATAAAAAGATTTTTAACTATATTTGGCATTCTTTAGTAAGTAAAGAATTAAACAAATATCAATTTGCTTCAAAGCAATTAATAAAATGCATGAAAACAAAGTCTAATGACAAAAGTTGATGATGAATAATGAAAAATTAGTTGGCAAATTTCAGATCTGAAAATCAATGAAACAGATTTCAAAACTAATAAAACCTCAGCATCAAAAGTCCCAACTTTTTCTTCGATGATGATCAAAGTATATGCAATTATTTCCAACTGATGTGTTTGTTGTTTGATTTTGAGGACAGACTCCAACTATCTGTGAAAATGATAGCATCTTTTTACCTCAGTTAAAACAAAAAATTAACCAGACTGCATCTGCTTAACCAAAAAAGTACTTTTATATGTATGTGTATTCAAATCAATCAGTGTGTACAAAAAACACAATACCACCACTCTAAACAACTTACTTTTAAGCCATGTTCTAGATATGTGCTATCTCCATGTGTGGTTAGTCAGGAGTCTGGTTTGAGAAGTAGAATGACAGAAAATCTGTACAAACTGCATGTATAACTTTTAATCAGGGAAATAATTTAAAACATCCAAAATCTAGAATTACATTACACAACAAAAAGACCACAAACATTGCAAGGATGCACAATATTTATAAGCTAGGGCACTAACACAATGTAACAGTGTAATGTTCAAATTAAGGTTATGCCCCATTTATACCATAAGAAACTGTATCAAAAGCATTTACTGTTTCTCAAATCCCATCCAAACCATAACAAAATTTTAATGTTTACTTAAAGACAAAGTAACATTTGTATAGATAAACTGAGTAGCTTCAATAAATTTTCTATTTAGTTATCAGGATTTTTTCTCGGTCAATAAGTCCCCAGAAACAAATCTGCTTTCCTACCCCTTTACAAAACTCATTTCATAGTGAAGTATTTACAGAAAATGAGTATATCTCACTCCACTACTGCCTACCAAGATGCAAATAATGGAGTCTAAACAGATAACAAAAAAGAGAGAGAGAGACTGATTTCCTTCAATATTTGCACTGGCTTGGCTATTATAAGTACATCAAATTAGATTGTTTTATAAAAATTTTAGGCAGATGCTATTTTCGAATAAGTAGGAAGGAAGGCTGCCCAACAGAAGCAGCATGATGAATACAATGTAATAAATCTAAAAAATTTCCTCAGGTTCATTACCATTTATTGTCGTCATTTGGAATGTGAAGTAAACCCATCAGGTTTTGCTGCCTAATTCTGTAATTTTTTATTACTTGAACTTTTGATAACCAAAGCCTTAAAATTCTGCTCCCTTAGAAACTGTTTAATCAGGGATGTGTGTGTGTGTGGTGTGTGTGTGTGTGTGTGAGAACATGCTTTGATCTTGACTGATTACTATGATGTTCACTAACTAATCACTCTTAAATCATAACTAACTTAAATCAGGTAACCTATATATGTTATCCATTTCTAATAATCAGCAATGTTTATTTCTGGGCAGTGTGGAATATTTTAAATCAGCAAACTAACACAACTAAACAATGGCTGATGTATGCTAGGAGACAGCGCTGCTCGAAATAGTTACTCCTCACTAATGTCCCGATCTGGTGCACGGTCCTAAAGCATCTATAGAACTTCACCCATTACAAGGTGCTTACTGAAGATCTGTATTACAAGTTCAGCGAGTGTATAAATAAAATCACAATAGTTTTATTATAACCTTCCAACATTCTTTGCAGCAGCCCACTACATACTTTTAAATAGTTAATAGGAAGTTTTATTTAATTCAAGTCACCGTTTTTCCATAAGTGAGCATATAAAATAACCAAGTTAATTTTAGTCATGTGAAAATCTGTGTACTCAAATCTCAAATGATACTAGGATCATTTAATAATAATAATAATAATAATAATAATAGTAATAATAATAATAATAATAATAATAATAATAATAATAATAATAATAATAATAAGAAGAAGAAGAAGAAGAAGAATGAGGTACATACACCATGCATTGTCAGATTTGTATAATTAGCTAAAATAAACATTCTGTCGTTTGCCAAAGCGAATAATGATGAGTCCACAAGCACGACGAGGGCTTCAGATGACTGAGTAAAACATTAATATGAACTCGGATGCAGAGCGGAAAAGTCTGATGAAGATCAGCAGCGGCAATGCTTATAAATTCCCAGGTAATTCGATATGAAGAGCTGGCGTCAACGGCACTTCCGCAAAACGAAACAATCGGATCGTGTCGAGACACATTACGGCGAGAGACCCCCCCCCACACACACACACACCCCGAGTCCGACACTAGCACCCAGAGAGAGAGAGAGAGGAGGGGGGGGGAGAGGAGAGCGTACTATGGAAATCGCCGACACCCGTTCGTTAGGGATCTACAAACACACGGCTACCGAACAAAGGAGGACGAGCGGTCCGTCGCCGCACGGCTACCGTCGGGAACCCAACACCGCTACAATGATGGTTACTTATGCTGGACGGAACATTAAGAGGGGGAAAAAAAAAAAAAAAAACAAAAAAAAAACAAAACCCACGAAGGGAGGCAGGGAGTTGGGAAATCATCGAGAACGTACGGACGGAGGAGAGGCAGGCAGGCAGGCTATCTGGAAGGAGAGGAGCCCCGGCGAGGTTGGTAACCAACACAGACAGACAGACAAAGCGGCAGGCCGCCTCCTCCTGGCCTTTTTGTCACACAACATCCCCGGCAAACTGCGCCCGGATTACCGGAATCCCCGCCCCGCGCACCCACCAGTCGGGTCCAGCCGGCACCCCCGCGAAACGATAGATGGCTGTAATCGTACTTACCCGTTCATTATTTATAAACAGACAGAAAAAGGCCGGAGATCAAATCTCTCTTCGAACCACTTGCCCCAAATGCAAATGGCGGTAAACCTCCCCACGCGGGTAGCTCGAGATACCCGGATGTAAAGCATTACAATCACCGAAAGGGAGGGGGGGAGGTGAAAAACTCTCCGCGAAGGGGCAGGGGGGGAGAGAGAGAGAACGCGGCGATTATTTATTAATGATTTTAAGCTGGCGTTTGGCGTGTGGAAGGACCTCGGATACGAGGCATTGCTGTTTTTCTCCGGACAGCCGGGCTGTGAGACTGCTCTCACGGCGAGATACCCGGATGAATGAGTCATGCAAGAGATGATGTGAGCTGACCCACTTACACCGAACGGCAGCTGGAAAAGCCGTCGGCTCACACCTCTCCCTGTAAATGCTCGTATTATTATTATTATTATTATTACAACTGATATTTGAATTTTCCTTTTCATTTGGCGAATAGGCGAGTTCTTTCATATCCGTGCACTTATCTCCCGCGTCGCTCGCTGTCTTATACTTCGAAGGCGTCCGGCTGCCTTACGCTGACGAGACCTGCTCCGTGATTGGTTAAAACCAATGGGATAATCTCGTCGAGCAAGCTGCTGCTTCTGGAAAAAGATTAATAATAATCGACTGACTGTAGTCCATTATATGTACATTTTAGAAAAATTACCATCTTTGGTTACCTTCACACTATAAGAAAACGAGGTAGATAGATTAATACCAATTAAATTAATTAGTAAAACGAACAGACTTACCTGCAAATATTTTGTCCTTTAGAAGTAACCCTGTTTTTCTTTGCATACGTAAAAGGTGAGAATCTTCAGTTCAGCAAATATCATATCAATATTCAGGAGGTTTTGTTTATAACTAACTAAAATTGCAAATAAACGCGAATCTCTGTTATTATTAATGCACGTGTTAGTAAAATGAATAAATGAATTCTGTAATAACCTTGCCACATTCTCTTGCTTTTCGTAGATTTTAATTGCTAAAAAGTGAATAACATATCCTTTATGGGAGAAAAAAATAATTTTCCAGTGAAAGAATTCGTCAGTAAAAAAATTTTTTAAATTCTTATTTTAACAGTTTTTATTTGACAAATTCAGAACCACCAAGGAAAGACACCGGTTTTTAAAAGAGCCACGAGGAAGAGAAAGAGAGACACCACTCGTTAAAATAACCACGATAGAAAGAGACACCACTCATTAAAATAACCACGATAGAGAGACACCACTTGTTAAAATAACCACGATATAAAAGAGAGACACCACTCGTTAAAATAACCACGATAGAGAGAAACACCACTCGTTAAAATAACCACGATAGAGAGAGATACCACTCGTTAAAATAACCACGATGGAAAGAGAGACACCACTCATTAAAATAACCACGATAGAGAGACACCACTTCTTAAAATAACCACGATAGAGACACCACTCGTTAAAATAACCACGATATAAAGAGAGGCACCACTCGTTAAAATAACCACGATAGAGAGACCACTCATTAAAATAACCACGATAGAGAGACACCACTCATTAAAATAACCACGATAGAGAGACACCACTTGTTAAAATAACCACGATATAAAGAAAGACACCACTCGTTAAAATAACCACGATGGAAAGGGAGACACCACTCGTTAAAATAACCACGATAGAAAGAGAGACACCACTCGTTAAAATAATCACGATAGAGAGAGACACCACTCGTTAAAATAACCACGATAGAGAGAGAGATACAACTCGTTAAAATAACCACGATGGAAAGAGAGACACCACTTGTTAAAATAACCACGATAGAGAGACACCACTTGTTAAAATAACCACGATAGAGAGACACCACTCGTTAAAATAACCACGATAGAAAGAAAGAGACCCCTAGTTAAAATGACCACCATGGAAAGAGAGACACCCCTCGTTAAAATAACCACGACGGAAAGAGAGAGACACCCCTCGTTAAAATAACCACGACGGAAAGAGAGAGACACCACTTGTCAGGACATCCATCGGGAGTGAGACATCAGTAATGAAAAAAGGCCTCTTACAGCACTGTACTTAAATTTTTTTAAAAATAAGAATCCATCTCCAGAAAAGATCTTTTTTAACTAAAGACATAAAACTGCAAATAACACCCCTTCTTTAAAAAATAAATACATTGGACATTAAATTCTAATCTTAATTTAGATTGGTAAAGATCTCGAATTTCTAAAAAGAGATTATCTTTCTATCGACATGTTGCATCATCAGGCCAGCTATGATGAACATTCTTATTAATGTCTTTTGGTGTTACCTAATACTGGTATAATCTTTATTCCTTCCCATACAAATATTATACTCTTGTTTTCATTAGTTATTAAGATGTTTGAAATTAATTTTAAATGCACCTACATTTAAAGAAAAATCATCAGTCCTTAATTAATAGAATTGTTTTTTGCTGTCGTTGTTTTTAATTTAAAACAATATTTCAAAGGACTCTTATAAGATAAAGAATTAAAATAACCCGTGTCCATCTTTACAACTATACTGATATAAATTAGGTGATTACAATTAAATTGAAATTTGATGTTATTTAGAGCAAAATTTCTGAAATTTGTGGAATTTGGCTTTTTTTATTTTCTTTACTTTTTCAATTAGATTAAATTATGTTTTGGGGGGTTAAATGTATTTGCATCAATTATATTCTGACTTAGCTAATATTTAATTTAGTTATCCACTATGAAAGAAGAAGATGGAGAGTTTGTCAAGGTCCCGTACTTCTAGTAATAATACAACTGATGTGTAAACATCACGTTTCCATCTTTACCTGTTGGTATCATTTGCTAGCATCTCATTTTATCGAGCACTTTCAAAGAACTAAAAAGTGTTTGTTGGACAACAGGTGTTTGATAGAAAGAATACAGAACGCATTGCTAGACACACTACAAAGGCTTCTTACGGAAATTATAAACTGCTTGTTTGAGAGATTATAGTATAGAGCATTTATAAGAAATAAACAGAGCCTATATTAAAGAGCATCTAAAAAACGAATGTTAGAGAGACTGCAATACGGTTGATGGAGACACAACAGCGTTGATTAGAAAGACTACAGAGATTTTGTTAGAAATAATAGGCTTTAAAAAAAAATAAACACTAACATACAGATTCTTTGTCATATTCACTAATAGAGCTTATTGCGCAGTTTTTAATAAATGCCGCAGATCTTCTGTTATAACCACTTATGGAAAGTTTACATAACACGGCTTGTTATACAGTCTTCATGTAGTGTTTTGGAGTGAATACGCATCGTTTGTCAGGATAGAAATAATGAATTTTTTAAAAAAGTATTCGAGAAAAATACGCGTTCATACAGGACGATGGTGTTTGGGGAGGAAAGTTTCTTTAAAAAAACGAACTGGCTTAAAATGGCGCGGGCGATGTATCTAAGAAAGGTTTGCCAGTGCATCTCTTGCATTCGCTTCAGTAGATCAGAGAAGGATTTGCTTCTTCTTGAAATGTTGAAAAGAAAATTATTAACAGATTTTTTAAAATATACGGCTGTGTCACGCAGGCACAGTATCCTGGTACGGTCCGCGTGTGTAGCCAGTCCGCTGAGGTGTCTCTTGGTGTTTACTTACCGACACCTGGCGCCTCCTCTTCTGGTCAGACGCCGCCATGATGGAAACTAGCTAAATCCCTGATGCTCACGTGATCGTCGGAGCCATGGATTTCGGCCAGTTTTTGGGAGAAGGTTTCCGGAAGACAGAGAGAGAGAGAAAAAAAACCCACCTTTTTTGTTGTTGTGTAGTGAAAAACAAAAGATTTCTCCAACCCTTTCTTTTACGGCAATCGGACAAAGGGCTTCAGCAATCCTCAACTTCCGGGAGATGCGGCTCCGACAGGAAGGCAGTTGCGAGACAGAAGGGACGAAAAAAAAAAAAAAAAGTCAAGAATGCTGGGGGTCAAGCGGACCGAGGTTGCGAAAAGGCGATAAGGTAAAAGAGACAGATTAACTGCCGACGTTTGGTTTTAATCGTAAACCTCCGCTTCGTGGTAAAGCAATTTAAAAACCAGCAAAGTGATTGCATGATTCTTAACCGCTGTTCAGTATGAACTCTCTCCGTGTGGTTCTTACTGGTTTTAAAACTTTGATTGTCCATATTATTTACTCTAAATTCTTAGAACCACATTAAACATAAAACTATTATATAATCCATATTATTTTAATTAAAGATATAGTTTGTTTTTTTTTAATATTTACGCAAATAAAATGGTTAAGTATTTTTTAATTCTTGTGTTGCATAATTTTAATGTATATATATATATATATACATTTATACTTTTAATTCTCACAAATAAATTAATATTATATTTTTAAAAATTGCTTCACATAAAAAATAATAAAAAGATAATTATGATTATTTGTTATTGCGTCGTTTTCGTAGCAACTGGAGTTTTGCAAAGTTTATAAAATCAAGCTGTTGAAAGAGGAATGAGCTTTGTAATCTTGTCATTCGACCTTGAACGTCCTATCAATAATTACATTATGATATATTTACTCTCATTTCAACGGTTAATTCATAAAGCAGTTTGAAAATTGTTCATAATTTTAATAACCTGTGTTTTGTAATGATTGCTATTGTTTTAATAATGCACTTACCTTTTATTAATTGAAAAACAAGAAAAAAAACAATAGAGCACAAAATATGAACTTAATAACAACAAGAAAAAAGTATTTAGTTTCCTCACACAACTGAACTGTTTAAATTGTAAACAAAAAAGCTGAAAAAAATTAACTTAATTCCAAATCTGTACATGAATCTAATTAATGGAATAAAAAGTTATAGATGAATAAGTTTAATAAAAATCTTTGATGTTTAGAATTTAAAATTGGAAATTATTGTCATGTATTCTGCCCTTTCCCCCTTTTCTCCAAAACAATCATAATTCATTAGTGAATAATATCTAAGTAATCATCTTTAGAGTTATTTTACCAAATAATTTAAAAGGGGAAAAAATATAAACTTGTAAAATATTTTGGCATGAAATGTGGCGTATAGAGAGAGACACATAGGTAGGTAGACAGTCAAGAAGAGGATGTGCAATATCTCAATGGGAGTCATTGTCTGGTGGCTCTATCGACGACTACATGAACGTTTTAGTCGAAAATATTTATTCAAAAACAAATGACCGAAGTAGTCGGCGATCTCGCACACTGGAAAATCACTCACTAGAAAAAAAGAGCCCGAACAGGGATAAAACGAAAATGCAATAATTATCTTGTTTCTACGGTGCCACGACAGTCCAGAGACTGGCTGATCACGAACAGCTATTAATACGTTCTGGTATAAGAACAGATTACACTCGCTTAGTTTTTACCACATACCGATCGACCTGTGACTGGAGACCTGGGCTAGTTGGGACACATTACCGAAAACGAAAGTAATCTATGATTGATTTTTAAAAAGCAAATAAATTTAGATCAATTATGCACTGAGGTCTTTCTTGGACATGTCAATATTTTCATAAACTACAAGTAAATTTGGCAAGCTTAATTTGTTTAGCAGGTTTCAACTTACTCCAGCGCCGGAGTTAACAGATACCTCGCCAGGTGACAACATAAACTAAACCCTATTCCACATGACCTCTTGCAAACTTTTTAAATCCCAAAATTAGCTTCACACGATCTTTGGTGCGCTGGTTTTTCAATAAATAATTTTATTTTGAAATCTGCTCGAAAAGAATGTTTAATAATATAGTTTCTATAAACAGAGAGTTAAAGTCTTATCAACAACCAGATTTTAGAAACAATTTATTTGCGAGGCGTCTGAATTTACCTGAAGTAATAACGGTTTTCCATAAGATCCAGACACACGGGTACAGCCATCTATCTTCCTGTTGGTGAATTAAAGCACAACCTTTATTTAACTATGACTGGTAAAGAGGGACAATATAACTGCTCTCGGCTATCGCCCGATTTCTTGCTAATTTCTTGAGAATTCCAAAGGCACTTTGGTCCAATAGCTGGAGCTAGTAGAACAGCATGATCACATCATTCTTTTTGACATAATTCAGCATTGCTCCCAACTGACTGTCTGCTCTGGTTTCTTTGGAGGAAGCAGCACGTTGTTTACAAAATGTTTCACGGAATCTGGCAATTGCCCGGTTGCCATCCACTCAGACCACACCTACACATCCGGGCCGGCCATTCCGTACAGAGTGATCCTCGGAGTGGTTTTGAAAAATACACAAGCACGAGAAGTCGCGAGTTGTTTGTTACCAGCTCTTCTCCTTCTCTTGGTGTGATCGCCGCCAGGTCCCTTTCTCTGCCGCGATATGTGGAATATTCTGTGCGGTTGTGATGCCAAGGATTCATTTACATCCAGGTGACAAAGGCTTCGTAACTGTTTCTGCAAACCTATTTAAAAATTGGGCCGTACTCTCTTGGTTACAGCTTCTGGCTCTCGGAGGACTGGTAGCAAAATGAGATTTCTTTTAAGAAATAATAAAAACCAGTCTGATTCTGCATATCTGTTTTCGGTCTACGGTGGAGGAATTAGAACTACGGCACACTCATAGGGCCAGCGCTCTCCACTTCTTGAGGGATCGAGGGGAAATAAATACTCGCTGCTGGCTTTGCGTATGAGTTCTGGCTGAATCTTCTAAGACTGCCTATTTACCAAAACACTGACACCCCATCCTGTCTCTGACCTCCACTGAGTCGTCTTACTCATATGACCTTTATTCAGCTTTGAGCTTGATTTAAAATTATCTGTTCAGACTTACACTCAGAACACCAACCGCCGTCCGTGCCTGCTGGTCGCATTTCGAACGCGTTGACACGGGGTTAATTCAGACACTATCCCAATTAACCCAGTGTTTCTAAGAGGCGCTGTGGGAACGTAATCATCACACGGGGTTAAACTTTCAACAAGTGCAACTAATTTTAGGCTATTACCTCACGCTCGCCAAAAATACCTCACTGATATTTTCATAATTCACAAGTTAGGACGGGTAGAATTTTCTCTCACGAGGCTGCCTCTCCGCTTTCCCAAATATGGCCGAGTGTGCCCACGTTACGGTGGCCAGCCAGATGGCGCTTTCTACTGCCACTAGTAGCTCTGTCTCAACTTACCCTTGCCTAGCTGCAGTTTCCCTATATTCGATGGTAGAAGAAAAAAAAGAGGCCTATATTCGAAATTTTCTTTTAGTCTTTTAGTTAATCCGCTAATAAATTCACTCTGGCTAACTTTTCACATCAGTGATGACAGGAGCCCCATCAAGCCGAGCGGTCACAGACCCACGGGATGGACGACGAGTTTCGGAAAGAACAGCGGTGAACAGTGGCTGCCGTGTTACCGGCCATTTACTTCGGAGTACCCGATCACCTATGTCATGCATCCAGATTACCTTCATTCAACACGGAGGTAATTAAGAAGAAACAACTATGCTTTAAAACAAATTCGTATTAATTTAATATGAACTGCTGTTGTTTCGACGTGAAGTTATAAAAAAACAACAAAAAGTATCGCTGAATCAGTGTCTGTGTAGGATGCAGACAGAGGCATCGTTTAAATGCCAGGCTCATTCTTTATCCGTGAAGCGTCACCCGACCCGCTACTTCGAGAATAACCACCAGGGATGAAGCACATATTAGCTATGATTACCAGTTTATCGTGAAAGCCATACAAATGGAAGACTCCGGTCGGGTCTGCAAAATTAGTTTCACGTGCTCCTCCATAACGAATGGCGTATAATCACCTGTAAAGTAAAATTGAAAGTGAGATTCATACACGTGAAGTCAGAAACAAAATGGAAGAGAGACTGCGAGAGAGAGATACGGCACTACTGAAGTTAGCCTGTTGACAAACTCTTCAATTACTTTACAACTACAACTTTTGTTATACATACATTTTATACGGTTTCAGTAAATTCCAATCTTTATACATGTAGGAGAGATTCTAAAATCCTCATAATTAAGCATATGCGATGGCTCACAAGTCCGGCGTTACTACTCTTTTTAACTCCCTCGTTAAGAGAGTTTTTTTTAAAAACAAAATGACGGTCTGCCCAGTATCGATATACGATTATTTTGTTAGCGATTTTCTATATCCATTTGATAAATCGTTATCAGAGCATCGAAATGTAAGTGGTGTTGATGAGACCGTGTCTTTTCGAAGTAGAAAGTGCGTGGAATCAAAAACGAGTTTCATTCGCTAATAATTAAGCAAACGTTCCCACAATGCAATTTCACACAACTCTCAGCGAAAATATGTCCGCCGGCAAAAACACCTGGCATCTATGATGCAGGCGTTTGCCGCTGCAACTGCAGGGAGAAGGTAGAAGGAGCGGAAGAGATCAACGGCTCGCTATGGGAACGCTTTCCTAACTATCGGCAGATGAAATCCGCTTGTGAATTTTTCTGGTACGGGCCAAGCATCAACTGTTTTCTTTAGTTGAAATCTATCACTTGACCGTCTCCCTTCTTGTTGGCCCGCCGAGGTAAACCTGCAAAGTAACGGTCGGATCTGAAGCCGCCCTGCCATCAGCCAACAGAAAATAATTCTAACGAGCGTCGCAACAAACAACGACAACACTACTAAAAATAAATTAACTCGTAAGGCTACTAGCGGCTGTCCGCGAGGAGTGACGAACTGCAGAGCATTACTAAAGGAGGGGAGCTACAATAATAGTACTAATAACCAGTTATATGTGGTAATTAGGAATTCCGAGAACAGCAGAGAAGATATAACAGTTAACAGTTTGCGGCTGCTCAAGCAACCACAGCTACAAAGAGGGGCAGAGATGCCATGGAAACCAGAAGAACAAGAAAAGCTTGAAATACTGGCCGAACCAAGGATTCCCCTTGTCCCACTCGTCGGGTGTTTTCCCCCATAACGTCACTTTAGTGAAATTCAAATTGGGAATTTTTGGTTTCTAAGGCAACGCGGAGATCATTTAGTGTGGCCGGCCCGCGCCAAAAGCACGAACCGATGTTCTCAGAGTCCTTTCCTTCGCGCGGCCATTGATTTTGAATCACGTTCGGAATAAATGTATTCCCGAGGTTAATACGGTTTTTCGATAATTTTTTTGTGTAAGTTAGAAAAATATAAGTTCAAAATTTGTTATTTAATTTTATTTAATTAAAACAAAGAAAAAGCAGTGCTTCAAGAGCGAACAAGGTTCGATTGATGTATTTGCATAATATAGCACGACAACAAGCAGTGCCAAATAGAAACTTTGTCGCCTGACCTTTACCTTATTTTACTACGAGAAAATGGCGTCGCTGTGCTTACGTCATCCTGGAGGGGACTCGCGCGGCTGCTGAGTAGCTGGGCAGACGTCTGCGCATTTTACAATACTTCTAATTGTATAATTGGGTTTGCCAGAGAAAGTGGTCCACCATCTCCTGAAAATAGCTGCGTGCGTCTTCAAGGCTTTAAACTGTAAAGCAAATTCAACGAAAGGCTTGGACGATACCGTAACAGAAAAAAATTAACTTACAAAAAAAAGGGGAAAAAAGGGTGGGTCAAACAGATGACATTTTTACTTGCGAAATATAAAGTAGGGGCTGTGATTGTCTGTGGGTTACCAAGACCATAGCGCCGGTTGTTTGTTGTTGTTTTTTTGAGATTCGAAAGGGTTAACTCTAAACGACACAAAAAGAGAAATGGCACGGGTGAGAATATAAAGCGGAAAATGTGAAGATGCCTCAGACTCCACTCTTTCTGTTCTGGACCAATCTGAAAACAAAAAAGAAGTTCTGTTTCTGTATAAAGAAATATTAACTGAAAATCTCCCTCCTTACAAACTTCTCCGTTCTCACAATATATATATTTTTTAGAAATTTAAATCAGTTTCTCCTTTATTGTCTCTTTTTTTCTCAAATTGTTAAACGACGCCGAGAATTCTTTCGGAGAAGAGACGATCTGAGACTTCCATCAGGGTAAATTGGCCGTAACTAACCCCGACTTTGACCAGCACCGACAGGAAACCCCGTCAATCAGATTGATTTATGATCTTTAATGTAATATTTTCCCCACCAAAAAATGAGCATCCTGTAAATGAGTAATATGGATACATTTTGTAAACTTATTTTCCATTTTACCCATTTTATTAGATTTAAAAGGTTATGAGTAAAAGCCTACAAAAGGGACGGGACGTCAGGTCTTCAATAATGAAATCTGTTCTGATGTAATCCCTTCACACTAAATGGCCGATTCCATCCGGGATCTGTGACGTTTTCAGCTACTGCTGCGTTGGAACTGCTTGGGCAATGAGGGATAAAGTAGATCACGTTATCATTGACGGTGACTAGCGCCTACGGCGGGCCAGACACGTCACGTTATCTAATGGCAGCCATTACGCTAGCTGGTGCCCCTTTCCAGGCTTGGACATCATTTGCGTACACTAGCTTAACATAAAATGAAGCACCCGTTTTCAGTCGGATAGCAGTAGATTTTGTAATGTTTGGGCGGCACAAATTTGTGATCTTTTGCGGAAAAAGTATGGAAAAACAAGAAGAATTTGAAATGTTGGTAACTAATTTTTTTTTTAATGGCAGGGACCAGCATTTCGAGTTTCCAAGGTGGTGTTGAAAGAAAATTGTGTAGTTGTGAGCTGTTAGTGGAGAAGTGAATCGATCAAAATGGGGTTTAAGATAATCGCGTCTTTACTTCGTATAATGGATCATCATAGTCCATTAGAAACCTTAAAAATTAATGGCCTGAACTAGTTATCATCTAAACATGAATTGTCAATGCTTAAGGTTTACTTGACTGTCCGCTGTGCAGAGGGAGTGGCGATGATATGGGCAAAGATTTGAAAATGGTTTCGAAATAAGGCGTTTTGATGATGTTCCCTACTGATCCTTCATCGCCCCGAACTTAAGTTAGTAGGGGCTACTGACCACCTTTCAACAAGAAACGCGCTCAGATGACCGCCTGTCACACGTCTCAATCCAAAAAAAATAATCAACAAGTCTTTTTTCCATTCCTCCGAGACAGCAATTTCGACTGTTGGCCATTTCGTGGAGGTGCCCGCAGCCCTCATCTTTGGAAATAATGTGATCGATGTTTCTCTTGGGGCAGCCGCTCATATCAGTGATCCGAAGGTGAAATCCAGTTGTACGAAACCGGCCGTCGTCTGCAGCTAAGCGAATGTCTTGATAACGAATCTTAACAGGCTTCCATTATTTACGACACCCTCTTTCGTGGGACACGCGGCGCCTTGATTACGTAGATGCTTTCAAAAGGAACTATGACGAAGCGTCCTCGAATGGAACGAAAGACTGGATAACAGAGCCGGTTGGACATCATGTGGTACCCGGTTCTATGAACTTCCTGTCGGAGCTCGTGCAGAGTGTCTAAGCCTGACCTCGGGCGATCTCCTGCCTTTGGTAATTAGGGATTAGTAGATATAACGTTTTGAGAAGAGATAGAGATGCGCCCCGACATCGGCCAGCACTAAAGAAAAACTTGCAAGAAGCTTTTCGATCAGAGCTGCGGGTCTTGGATGAAGTTTAGGCACAAAATCTTCTTTTTTTTTAATTCTTAAAGGTTCTTCTTTATCGTGAAGCATCATTAAAAGAATTTAACGGTGCTACCGGGTGTTATCTTTTTTGTTTAATTTGGTATCTAATTTAAAAATGCACTGCGTTATACTGTCAGCGATGCGTAACATTCGGTATCACTATGACGACGAGAGATTCTTGGGCTCTCGTTGTGGATTCCAGAGCCACCGTATTAAAAACATCTTTCCTTTCATTCTTAAAATTAGTTTTATTTTGGCTAAATGTCTGGTAAATGACGTTAACAGATACATCCTCCCCATTAACAACCCACGGTGTATTCGAGCAACACTCAGAAAACATGTCCAAAGTACCTTACTTTGGTTTGTCCGTGGACGTATGAATCGCTCTGTGAAAACTATTAAGTTTTGTTTTGTATAACACGCAAACCGTTTTGAGTTAGTGTAGAATATTTCGATCCGCTTTCCTTTGTATAGTTTATACCCGAAAAACACCTATGATCCACGGCGAAGACAACAGAAGAACACACTGCCGCAGTTGTTGTGAAGGAAGCGTTGCCAGGCTAGCACTTCTGACTTCGTAAATCAGATCCTTACTCGAACTTTTATTTTGTCTAGATTGGAGGAATATGGGGATACCAGGAGAAAATCCAGGCGAATGGCTGGGGAAGAAGAGAGAGGGAGAAACCATGCAAGGCCTAACCATCCATATAGCAATAATCAAACTCTAGTATAACTTCATTACTACTACACACTTTAATCTTAAACTAAAAACTCAGCATTAGACAAACTTTAGTTTGCTTGTCGTGGATAAAAGATGACTTTATTAATTATATTTTTAATAAACTATTAGTAGGAGAAGGAATGGTAGCGCCAAAGCGAATATATTGTTTCATATTCTTAATAGAATTAATCTTAAATAAAAAGTGAGGATGGAATGCTCTTTATCTTAACCTCTTCTCTTCGATACATTTTCGCAGCCTCCAACTTCTTTAATCCTTTTATGAGTCGAGGCTCAAACATATAGTTAAAACCGGTTTTCGCACAAGTTATATTTTTCTTTTATTACCCATAATTTCAATAAAACGTTTTCAAAACTTATCTTAAATGCCCACAATCTATTATACAACCAGAATCTAATTAACTTCTGTGATCCAAGCAGAGATCATTTCGAAAAATTTGCATTCGAAGTTGGAAAGATCTGCTGCACTGAAGAAACACCGAAGAAGTTTATTGCACAAATAAAAATAGTTACTAATATCATTTATTTCACGACAATTTCAGTACTTCAAACTTTACACATTGGTCAGATATCTCAGTTCTCTTGTGAAAAGAGACTAGAAACGAGCGTATACGTCACAGTGTTCCACAGGGCTTTATGACGTACGGCTACGTAATAATTACACAAGATAATGCACAACCCTGACGTCACTATTTTCCTTATCTTTCTCTAAATGACTTAAAAAAACCCGTCTGTCTTTGTAGTAAATGACACGGAAATATGTAAATATTTCTTCTATTTATGCGTTTGGTAAATAGTTGTTAGTAATTATGATGTGTACTGCAAATCG
This sequence comes from Nautilus pompilius, assembly GCA_018389105.1. Lineage (NCBI taxonomy): Eukaryota > Metazoa > Mollusca > Cephalopoda > Nautilida > Nautilidae > Nautilus > Nautilus pompilius. The sequence continues at coordinate 820,896 of JACATO010000130.1, read as the reverse complement.
TAAATGGAAGTGACACGTGCTAGAAGTGAAGTTTTCAGAATTCCTGTAAAGAAAATGACAAATTCAAAGTAATTACTTCACGTAATCGCAGGCTCCAGGCAGAACTAATGAGATCATGCAAAGGAAGCTGGAGGAAATGAGTAAAAACCACGTGTCGTTTACAAGGAGCAACAACTGTTTAAGACGTGGGGCTTAGATCCGGTAGATTATTACCAAGGAAACGTACTTCATCAACGATGTAAACATTGTGAACATAATCATTTTATAACTACGCAGTTACTGTGAATGCCCTGAGTTCAAATCGGCAGCCTTAAGAAAATAACCTAAAGACCCAAACAGAATTTCACAAAGTGCTGTTGACATATTATCCCATTGTAAAGGTTATCGCTAATCTAAAGATTGCGAGACCAGGCCTCGTACTCACTCAAAATTTAGAAAATAAAAAAACCTTTTTTAAAAATTGTTTATCTGTTATGTGAATAAGGGTAAAAGTTACAATTTATTTTTAGCTATAACGTAGTAATAAACTCTGGCTTAAATTTTTGTTTATCAAAATAATTCTCCTTTTGCTCTGGTAAAATCTTTGCAAATTCTGGAGAGTTTGTCAAGTAACTTTGTCAGACATTCGATTGTTACCGAGTTCCATGCTGTCTGCAGGTATCTCCATAGCTGTTTTTTGTTGTTGTTGTTATGTGGCAACATTTTCCTGGTATTTTTATCGACTTTATTCCATAAGAGTTCAGTGGGCGATTGTGGTGGCCCAACCATGTTCTGGAGGCCACACTCTTCTGCCTCTCTTCGAGAGTCATTGTCTTGTTGTAGAGTGAACCCCTCACCTATTAGCCAGAAGGATTGCAGAAAACGCTTTTTGTCAGTGTTCCATTAATTATACAAAGATCACCAGCTGAATTAGCTCCAAAACTTCCTAAATTATTATGCTACTCGCTCCAACAAGCATCCTCCAGCTTTTCTGCGCACAAACATTCAACATTTGAAACTGCCGGTCTTCTCCAACGTCATTTTACCTATTGCACTTTTTCGTTTTATTAGAAGACCTAAGTATTGTTTTTTCACAGCCACGTGGCTACTTAGACCAGCAGCTCCACCTTCTGGATTTCTTTCGGGGGTTGTAAGTCTTCTATTTCGTTGTCCTCTTCTTTAGATGTTAGTCTTCTCCTTGCGAATTTTTTTATCCGTGTTGCTTCCAGTCATTTAGTGGCTTCGCAGAAGTGAATGCGTTTGTTAAAAAATTCTAAGTTTCTTTCTGTCAGAGTACAAATAGCAGATCACGTTTTCAAAATCATTTGTGTTCTCTTGCCATCCTGACAAAGGATTTCAGTGAACGTGGCCTCCAACAGTCGCAACGTCTTTAAGGTTTAGAAGCATCTGTTCCATTTACAAAGCTGTGGCGTGGAATCTTATTATTGGCCCATTTTTCATCGAAAGAAATTATGTCGGATGGATAGGAAGAGCTTGTTCCAGAAAACGCTAGACTACTTTTGATAAAATGAAGGTTTAGTGCATTTTTTTGCATCCACGTATTGAATTTTAAATTTACTATGCTACAGCAAGAAATAATTCGTTATACTGAAAATCCATTTTTTAAACACCCCCCAATTTTTGTTTGTTTCAAAACTTATGGTCGGTAGTGTATATATTTCCTCATAACCGATTAACAACCAAATACACAGAAAGTCATGAAAAGATAATATTTTTAAACAGTTAATAACTGAAAATCATTTGTTTGTTGGCTGACGTACTGAAATAAGTTCTCTTGTTTTTAAAAAGAACGATATCTAAATTTTAAAATGTCAGTTCTTAAATAATAAAAAATGTCTAGTAAGAGAGAGAGAGAGATGACGTCAGTACGGAGAGAGAGAGAGAGGGAGAGAGAAAGAGAGAGAGAGAAAGAGAGAGAGAGATGGAGAGAGAAAGAGAGAGAGAGAGAGAGAGAGAGAGAGAGGAGAGAGAGAGAGAGAGAGATGGAGAGAGGGATGGAGAGAGAGGGAGAGAAAGAGAGAGAGAGATGAGAGAGAGAGAGAGAGAGAGAGAGAGAGAGAGACCCTATATTACTCCCACGACATGCTGAAAGAGAGACTTTAGCCGACTTACCATCTTCTCTCTGACATAGCAGCGAACCCCGATTCAGCCGAATTGTAGCTGATTGTTTTCTCAGGCGCTCCACTCCGCTCTAACGATGATTCTTCGGCAGAATTCGGATGGGTGTAACCAGACCAGAGATAATATCGACTTGTAGCCCGGCGGATATTTACAGTTTCACCATGACAAACTGAGACGTGATTACTGGAATCTTACTTGTAATATAAGCAGTTAACAAATGCTTGCTTTGTGATTTTTCAAAGAGAATAAACCTCCATTAATACTTTAATAGAAAAATAAAGGTTACAGTTATTTATTTTATTACTTATTTTGTTGTTTATTTTTAAATGATATGCCTCATAGGAAAGGTGGTGGTCAGCTGTTTGTTACTGCCGAAGGAAGGCGAACTTTCTACACCGTGAAACAATTCGGCTTAACACGAGTCATATATATCGTGGGCTGGTTTACAGTCAGCTGACTGTAATCTCTGTGACATCGCTGACTGATGTCGTAGGTGAAGTATTCAGCAATCATGAATAACTTCATGAAAATTTAGGTGACACTTACTGATTTAACAATTCGCAAACATTCATTAAAAGCAATAAGAAGTTAGCCTAGTTACTAATGCGAGAGGCAAATTAACTAGCATTTCGGTAAGGTCAGACTGGCATCAGTGACAGTATTGGTGAATTTAAGAATCGTATTAATGATAATTTCCTGTTTCTAGAAGAGGATTAGGCCGTGATGGCTTCCCATCCGTGCGTAAATACTAAATTAAGGAAATTAACGTTACAAAATAAAATAGATATCAATACAGTTATTATAGTACTACATATAACAAACAATATTTGTACAACGTGAACAAAACATTGTATGTTCTGGGAGATGAGACCTTTCGCTGAAAATGTATTCAGTTATATCAAAGGATTAGAAATAAGCTATGGATAACTTAAAATGACTTCTGTCCTATTATTGTGCAACACCAAGCAAAAGGAAAAATTCATTCTGATACATCTGAATGTCTGACATATTTACAATGTGCTTATAATTAAATATAAGAAAACTAACGCTGTATAAAAAATATACTCACGAATGTTTAGAATAGATAAAGAGATTAAGATTACGCTGGTTGTGATGTAGCCTGGTGGCGCCATCTTAGAGCGTAGAATCAATTGGAATGGAATAACTGACACCGTGGACGCATACTAACCTCAGTAGTAAACCCAATTAATCTATCTTGCTATCGCTAATGGCTTCCATCGACATATATCTGTTGTTTCACTTGCGTTCTGAGTGCAAAACGAGATTTAACTCAGCGTCACAAATCTGATTTTCACCAAACCGAAAGATCGCAATTAATCTGGAGGGAAGCCAAATTCCAATACCTTCCTCTGTTGCCGCTGCCGGTGTTTCCGACCGCCCCATTTAGCAGAAGCAGCCTGACACCGCATCTTTTACTCGTTATTATCCATCGCTGTGGAAAGTACCGATGCGTTTTGATAACTAGCTATACGAAGAACGATTCTTGCATTTTAGAAATTTCCTAATTAAAATAATTCCAAATAACTTATCCAAAATAGCAGTAAATTTACTCTGACCCTTTTGAAAGTTAGAGGTTTCCCGCCATATCAAATGATCCTGCTGTTGTAGAGTCATGTGCAACTATTCAGCAACAGGGAAGACAGGGGAAGGAGCCACAATTGGAGCCCTGGTTATTTATCAGCGCCAATGAATGCATTCATCAACATGCTTATTAAGGCGCCATGTCCAGCCAAAGAACCCCGTGTGCTACAAAAGGCAGACAGACCGTGAATGCAATCTATTTAAAGTTTGTACTGACACACAAGATACCGCCAGTTACTTGGTACTGGCAGCGCGCGCTCCTCTGCTGGTTACCCCGCCTGCCGGGTGTAAGTACATAAGACTCTTGGCTTGACCAAGAGAAGCACAACAGTAGTCTTTGGCTGTGGAAAGACGGCCAATATACACAAATGACTATGAGAGTAATATACATCTTTTTAAAGCCAGAGTTTTAAATATTTCTTGAACTAAAGTATATCAGAGATGAGCTCGTGATAAATCAAAATGTACTGGCTTCCGGGGCCCCCGCCCGTGTCGCCAACACGTGCAGTTCACTCAAGCCTTAAAGCTGTACTATCGTCGGTTTTTAAGAGGTTGGGGGCGATCTCAGCGGTTTGTCTGCGCAACAGTTTTCAAACGTTAAAGTCAAAAGACGGTAATGAGATCTGGTCTGGTTGCGGCCGATCAGGATTAGTTCGCGCTTGGTGACAGAAATAAGTTTTATGTATTCGGGGTGGAAAGGATTTGAGAGATGAACTCAAAATAAGTTTGATATTTGGCAACCATTTCCCAAAATCCTGATCCCGGCCATTACTCCAACAAACGCTGGTCGAGTCACGTGCTGACTTCGAAATTAGCACTTCACATCCTCTAGAGTATACGCTAGCAGAGCTTTCTGATCCAGCGGTGTGAAAGCATCAGACTGGGATCTGGACCAAATCAGACGATTTCTTTTTCATTGATGGACGTCTAAATTCCGTCGGTAGTTGATCTAATTTCTGAAATAGCCCCCCCTGCCTCTTTGATTAGGGAACCTCGGTTGAAATAACTATACCTTGAAAATCTGTGTGTACCCATCTTGAGAGCGAGACGACGAAATCCAACCACAGAATAAAAACTGAAAGAATACTTGCGAACATTAAAAGCCCCAGACCAGGTAGGCGCGGGTTATCTGAAAGAAACCCGCACGAGTAACCGTTTTTATTGACGTTCTGACGGAGATACTTACTTTCCGAATTTGTCAGCCAGTCATCCAAACAGATCCTTTCACAGAACAGGCGAGAAAACTTCACAGGTAGTCGGAGGAAATTTGACGGCACTTCTAACTATTGCGAGAACTGTCCTGCAGTCGGCTCCCCGAGCTCGCTCAATTATGAAATAAGCAGGTGCGCGGCACTACCCAGGTGGCTGTTTACCTATTGACGGTAATAATAGAAAAGTAGAAGCAGCCATCGATTAGCACCGACAGATGTCGCCTTTTAGTTTGAATTATATTACATTTTATAGTTGAACAAAGAAGGACGACGCTTCTTTAAAACGTAACGGCGTGAAGAAAACCCGACCAAACATCGCACTTGATTCCTTAAATTTTAACAGATGTTTCAAAAATAATTACATGTTTTAATGTTGATATTTCGCTAGCTTTTATTGTTTAGTTCTTTTGAAGTGAGAGGAGTAGAAAAGCTTTAGCAACGCACCATCTTGAACGAGTTAACACGTGATCACGGCAACGAGAGCTTAAGCTCTCTGAAAGTAATGATATACGCGAGTTATTTCAGATAATTGTTGTTCACGTGGTAAGTTAAATGTCCTTAAGCATGTTTCTAATGTTATCACAAGTCTCTGCGTAATGATGATGATGATAGTTTTGCTAGGAACAGTCTGACCCATGTAATCATCCAAAGAGTGGAGCTCCGAATCATCCGGAATAGAGCCGGGGATGTCGGTAAAACTCGAGAACTGTTGTTAGCGTTTGTTCACTAAGAAAGTAGCATCAGAGAAAAGGTGGACAAAGGGACAACGGTAGTAGATGATGACCAGGAAAAAAAAAGCACCTTAAGTATAATTACAAAAAATAAGATCATGTAAGAAAGATTTTAAAAGTTTTAGGTGCTGGTATTAAGTCTTCATCTAAACATTTTAATGCTTGGAGATAAGGATGTAGGAAATGCATCGACATTCTAAGAGATTATGCTGGTGACGTGGTAGATAATGTAAAGCGAAATGTAGTTATCTCAAAGACTACTTTACTCGCTATTAGTGTCTTTACACGTGAACATTCAAATACTATCTTGAAAACAGAATTTTTAGGCGAACGTGTTAATCTCTATACTGTGAATATACTAAAACAAAAAAGATCTACTGGATAAAACTAATTCCAATAAAGCAGCGAATCTGCATAATTTTCGGTGTAGACTGGCGCTACTAAAAGGTGATTATTGTGCTATTATTTGAATCCAGCTTTTAATTTCCCAGATTCAAGACAAATACCCCGAATGAACATAGAAATTATAAACAAACCGACTTAGTATCAGTAATAGAGAAATCGGTAAGTAAAAAGTGGACTCCGATTCTCTACAAAGCTGATACGATAATGTGCGAAAAACAGCATCTGTCCTGTCTCGCGAATCTTCTCCAGGTTTTCAAAGATGCTACAGATAAGGTTGAAAACCTGCACACCGATGAGGCACCTGAAACATCACCTGGCGAACATTTAATGAAGATTTGTCAAGCTGGAAAACTGGTTAAGAGATCAAAAGCGGTGTTTGAAATGTACACGCCTCAGTCACGGGTCACTGGTAACCTCCCCAGTAGAGAATAGGTGTGGATTCGTTACTGTACTGGAAAAATTAGAGAATCTATGGTGAAGCTTTACTCGTGTCAGAACCAGCACGAATAACTATAAAAACCCACATCTTCCGATATTAAAATCACCTACTTCGGTGTATTGTCATATTTGGATAGTGAGGCTTAATGGAAATCAGCAACATTTTGGCAGTCAGGGAGCGGATCAATCAATATCTCCAGATTTCTCAGTTCAGACCATTGCGCTTCCAATGTACAGAGTCGCCGGTTTAAGCGGAGCCCCCCTCGATATTATAAACTTGTAATTTTATGGGAAGCTTCGCCTAGAGGCTTGTTAAGGCTGCGATTTCGGATAAATTAAATAATTTGGTAAGTGCCCACCATTTTCTCACAAATCGCAAACTTTTCCCACTCTGAGTTATCTTTATAATTTTCTTAGTGCGACTACATGCGATACCATAAGATATAGAAAACTAACTTACGCAAAATCGAATTAATATTTACTTATTTGCAAGATTTTGAGTTTTGACCACAAGGAATAAATACATTAAACACGGTTCTTATCTGTTTGTTAAATACAGGCAGCCCCCCGACTTACGAACAAGGTTCCAAATATGTATTCGGAACATAAGAGACCTTTTGAAACATTTTCAAACATGCGTCAGTTACATGTGATAACGGACAGTAGCGTAATTTCTATAGGAAGTTCTAGAGCAGAAGAGCGACACAATGATGCTGGAATTGGACAAGAGAAGAATGAGAACAAACTTATCCGCCAATACAGCTAAATCGGCAGTAAAAAGACCAACCGGAAATCACCGGCTGTAGACAAAGTTACTCAACTTCTGGCTTAAAATCAGCATTTGCATGAAGATGGGCAACGAATAATTTCACTTGTTTAGTAAGATATCCGTCCTGGAATAAGGAATGGCTAACACGATGCACACCGGTTTGCTTCCAAAAAAATAAACAAAATCTACCAGTAAATAACGTGTCTGCCACATCCAGAATACGGTTATCCATCGTCAGAGAAAGAACCGCCTACAAGCAGCAGACTAAAAAGTATGGATACAAAAAGTAATTATCTGCAATAGAAAATAGTACAACATAGATAGACTCCAGCAAAGAATTTAACAGCGTCACACACACAAACATATTAAAATCACTGGATACGTACAGGCTATATCCCATTTTGACCAACTTTATAAAGCTTAAGAAACCAAAATGATATGGTCATGACAACTGGCTCCATGGACGAAAGTGAGAAGCTTCAAGGACACTCATACACCGCACTGTCTGACCACAGTATCTGTAAATACGCCGTAGAAGGTAAAATCGTCACTCGCCATTTCCTACAAGGTTGACTTTAAATTATTTGCAAAATAAATTGAAAAATAACTGCAGACAGCGAAGCGATTCGATAAAGATACCAAAATACGATTTTGACGAGACAAATCTACTAAACGGGTGAGACAAAAGAGCCGATAAAAACAAGTGAAATACAAACTGATACGGCTACGTGAGGGCCAGAGCTAGATCAAACATGCAGACAGCTGCGTGTGAACTAAGGAGATGGCGTACAAGGGATCACAGTAAAAGAGAAGAATCAGAAAAGGGTATCACAGAACAGCCAGAAAATGTTATCTAAATTCAGCAAACAAACTGGATGGCATTATGGCATACCCGTTGCAGCACATAGTTTCAACGTATCAACTGTTAACGGTATTCAAAGTTCTCCATCTTAAAGAATATCTTCAACACCGAGGTTGAAGGAAGAGGCTCACATAATCTCAGGATACTTTATGGCACCAGCAGCAGATGCAGACGTTTGTATGAGAGGACAGAGCGAAGATGATTTACTTTGTACACAAAAACGTTAAGAAGCTAAGAAACTGGGAACGCTGTCAGGAACAGTATAGTGAAAGAGAAGAAAGCAGCATGACAGGAGAAATTAACATATGATCAAACGGGACGAGAGAAAACTAACCAATGGTGAAGCAGCAGAAACTTGGGGATTGATAATAACAGGTCAAGATTAAAGCCTAGCCACCAGATGCTACCAAACCAACATCCTCGAAGCAGGCCATAGATCTAAAACACAGCACATGTAAAGCCTACATTCTCTGGAAAGCGTCAAATACTACAAACCTGGTGCCACCAGATACGAAGATATGCCGGAGACAGAGCAAGAAAACGGAAAGGCGATGGTTCTTTCAGAAACGTTTGTCCACTTAAACAAAGAAATCAGATGATTAAATCAGTCTGACATTAACCTAGACCGTTAGCATTCGGCTAAGAAGTAGACGAACTGTGAAAGTACAAGGACTCAAGTCAAATAGGTGGAGACTATTAAGATCTCAATAAAGATTGATGTACTCAGTACAAATACCCGAACTAAACCCGTGCAAAGAGCAGAATTAGAAAAGATGGCGCCACTCTCAACAGCTGGGAGCCCTATATCATACCCGCAGGTGTGAGGTGTTTCAAGGGGAAAGAAGGGATTCAGCATCAGACGATATATCCAACAACATGCAATTATTTTTAGAAACAAATAAATGTAAAATATCTGGTTTTTGTTCACAAACTAAACCTAGCAAACGATCAAAGAGAGCAGTTCGGCTGTTCTCCTTTCAAGTTCTATATAATTCACGTTATAACCATGGAACTGAATAGTTGTGGCTGTCAGAGGAATAGAAGGCTCCTCTCCCCATCTTCATCTGTCTTCGAAAAGGCGGTCTTTAATACGTTTGCTCTGTCGGGCTCTACAAACCCGGCCCTCTTTGTTCCGGTAAGTTTAGGGTTCTATCAAAGAGCCCACAAGGTCAAGAATTTTTTTAAAAAGAAAACAAAACAAAGCAACTAACGATCTGGGTTTTAAGCTGGTTCATAGCATGGCTGCTAATGATAGCCGCCGGTCACCAGTTTCATCTATTCGTAATTATGCTGCTGAGGAGAAATATTCTCCACAGCTGTAAGGTGAGTTCGCTCTCGGTTCACTCGAAGAGAGACGCACCCACCCAGCGCCACAATGTTGGCAGTTAACAGATTTCTTATATGGTGTCGTAGGTGAAATAGTTTACAAAACAAACAAACGGGAAGAACTTCCTAAGTCCCAGTCCAGATGTTTGTGGAACCTTACAATTAAGCTCACATCACTTTCTAATCTGTAGTTTCCATCCCGGGATCCATAAATTACAAGATCTGAAAACATGAAAAACAAAAAAATAAATCAAAAGCTGGGATTAACAGTTTAAAGCCAGTCTTTGTTTTTAACTGTTTGTAAAAAAAAAAAAAAACATTTTTTGTAGCTTTAATTTTTTTAAAATTTTGTAGAAAAGAAAGTACCATAGAAATGCTTATGGTTTATCAGCCCGAAACATACGGGCGGGTCGTAAATAATCAATGTCTGGTGACAGGCTACCACTTGTTTCTCTAGTGAGATTAACAGTAGACGTTTACGTCCTCTCACTACTCGAGTACATCTCCGTCTAATTAAACATTTTTTGGACAAATTCCGTGAGAAAATATTGGAAAACAAATGTTAGCAAGCAAACAAAAACCTGTTGATTTTTCCTAAGGGAATAAATTAAGGCGAGTATGTAAACAAACAGGGAAGAATAAGTATATATTTATCTAAAAATTTTAAGATATAAATAACTATAGGCAAGAACTTATTTTGTATGAACCGAAAAACCAAGAATTCTGGGACTAAATAGGTATTCAGTTTCAACGATGCTTTGTACATTTTCCCATGAGAGCGACCAAAGGTTTCCAGGAGCCAACTCCACGCGGGCTAACGAACGACCATTTTTCTCCGTTATGGTTTTTCCGAACATTTGTAGAGAAATTTTAAATCTAAGAGATCACAGGCATCTCTCGCAAGGAAGATTGGCCAGATTCCCGGGTGGTGTTGGCAAGAATCAAGACCGAAATTTTCCATGCGAAAACTTGGTATTTCTCTCCCCCCTTTTTTTTCTCCCTCAAACCATTTCCTGGCTGTTGAAGATACAATGGAACAACTTAATTTACTTCATAACGGAAAGTATTATTTTCCAGTAACTCGGCGGTACAATTTATTTAGAAGAAATGTCAATAAATCTAAAGTATATCAACCAATAGTATAGTGCTGGCGTACCTCTCTTTTCCAGAAGACAAAAATGTCCATGTGCGTCACAGTAATGTATAATGACGTATAGGTAATTAATTTTAGCACTAATTCTCTAAGTTTCATGTTCTTATGCTTCTGCTTCGATTAAGATTACACCTTGATTTTCTTCTGTGCAAATAGTTTTATGATTCTGTTAAAATGTAGCCACGAACTCCGGCTAACATCTACTTTTAAAGATCAAACTTTTAAAACAACAAGGAAGAACCTTTTAAAACTTTACCTCTAACCGAATAGTTTGGGATTAAACCCATTTGTTATTGGATAACTCGTGCTAGATCTTCAGAAAAATAGCAAGACTATTTATGTTTATAAGATTCGTTAATTATTAATCCTTCCAAACTGTTCTCCATTTTGAGTTTGTAACACTTTACTGAGCTTATATGCAAATATATATATATATTTACCAAATCCAGGAATTTGGCTTTAAAAAGCTTTAATTTTTACAACCATCACATTTGCACAAATATCCAAAATCCCCATTTTTGTTACTATTCTACAAAGAAATATCCAACAGATAGCTGTAGTGCATAGCCATAGTTTCACTGTGTTTAATGGCATCAAGCACAGAATCTATCATTTCAAACAATGCCTATACACCTCGTAGTGCCTAAAGCATTTATGCGAATTCCAATAATCTTCTACTAGAAATATGGTAATCATTGGTAATATGGTAAGTACACTATATAATGTCATTAAAGAACCAAAGAAGGCAACTACTGGGATACGCCTGCAATTACTTTGGTTAACCATATAATAACACAATATATAAACATTTTATTATGGTTACTCCCGAAAATATCAGGACAGTATAGTTTACCATGCTAACTACTTTGATATACCATAGTTTACTATGCCTATAATAGTAAATACCACAATACTGTATATTATATCATGGCTGTCATTATGTTTATAACACTAAATAATTTTCCATGATAGCTACTGTAAGTTTTTTTTCTTATGAATTTGTTTTGGAAAATAAAATCTTTTCTTTTAATCAAAAATAATGAAGACATCTTTGACGTTACATTTTTTTCCTTTCCAAGGACAAGCAAGTCATCCGATTTTTATAAAGATTAATAAAAAATTCAGATCGTTTTAATAGTTTAAACATATATCGGTTTCGAATTTAATTTTTTGCAAGCAGCTAAGTAAAGGAAATCTATATAATTAGTGGCCTACTACACATCTGAACTTTTCAATCAGCAACAAAGTCACACATCGAATTTTATTGATAGTATAAAATAACACTGATATGGAGCCATACAGCCACGACTGGCATCTTGTCCATCATGAATTCTTTCTCCTGTTGTTTTGACTGTCGCGTATTTTCCCAGCTGTGACTATCTGCTCTTCAGTGTTGGAATCATGACGTATTTCATGCTTGGGTCGCATTTTGAGTACTTTTATCTAAAATAACAGGACAGTTACCACACAATTCTGATTTACACAAACAGCGAATTCCGGTTGAAGACAGCGATAAGATGGTGTAATGTTCACTTCCTGGTCCACTGAAACTACAAAAAAAGGGGGGCATGGTATACAGGAAATAGGAGACAAAAATAAACAGGTCTTCACAGAACTGCTTGTCACGCATGACCGAGACAAGACGCCCGCTTCCGCCAGAGGTGTGACCAAACACATCCTCTTATTAACATTCCTGTAGTGTACTTCATTTCCATAGGATAAATTTAGTTCTGGAACTTTTTGACCAGACCTCGTGTTTAGTTTTGCTTGCATGAGCCGAGACAGGTTCAGAATACAAAGGCGATGCTCACTGGTTTCCTCATTCAACAGCTAGAGTCCTTATCCACGCATTTTCAGCAGACACTTCCGGTTCTCTATGGACTAACGCGTCAGGACGGAACTGAAAGAGGTGACGTCATGCCTACCCTTCACCAGATCTTGGTGCTTATAAAGCGGAGGGGTTATTTCGGAGAAAAATGTGTAAAGTTCTACACGGGTGAGTTAGAAAGACGGTTTTTTTTACTTCCGCTGACTTTTGAGAAGACACTTCAGCTGCATTAAGCTGGCGCGGCGGGTATGCGAGGGACACCATGGATGGAGGCTGTTGAGGCACTCGATTTCTCGGGCAGGAGTTCTTCTCGCTCAGCCGCTTCCTCCCACATCTTCCCTGTCGGAAGGGCCCGGTACCGCAACACTTAGAAAATTTAACTTAACACAGGCACACAGAAAAACGTATTTTTATTTACAACGGGTCATCGTCTACGCGCGCGAGCGAACGTGGAACCGATGCCATCACGTTTAAATGAGGTGTTTAGGCGCCACCGGAACAGCACTGTTCCTCTCGGAGCATCAGCCAGCCTAGACAAAGAGATGGCAGCCGGACGGCCAGGAGATCTGCTGAACTCACCGGGCACACGTGCCCAGGGTTATCGGCGAGCGACACTGTAGATCCGTTCACCAACCTTCTCTTTTGTTTTGTCGTAATCGTCAGCTTTTACTCGCCGCAACTTGGAGTTCAGTTTCACAATTTGTCCCGCGTTTTATGAAACTCGCGCCACCTGACGAGTTGCTGCTCTCTGCCAGGCGGGTATCGGCGCTAACCGCCGAAGCTTCTACGGCAGAGATGAGACATATGAAATGTGTCTTGTGTATAATTCACATTACTTACCACTCGCCATTCTTCGAAATCATTGCTTTGGAGATGTTCCTCCAAGATCGATACATCTGCACCCCTTCATAGGCCTTTCGTCATCTCCCTGGTATAACCGAATACTGACGGGGACGATAACGAATGATAATTACTGTTTGTTAAGAACAGAAGAATCGTGAGAAGGTGCGATTAGGCACCGATTGCCGCCATAGCTGTTTATGAGATTTTTTTAATGTACGAATGGCCCTTCCGCCTGTTCACGCCTGCCACATCTACTTTAGACGAGGGAAGCCCATGCCAATGCCGCTTTGTTTTACTTTTCTTTGATCTTGAAAACACACCTGTGATGGCTGGACAATCGTGTTGAGATCGTATGCAATCTGCCAAAGAAAAATACTGTAATTACGCGACATCAACCGACCACTTATTAGTGTGAGCAGGATTACTCGTCAAAAGATTCCTCGTATCTATAGTTTTATACACCGAATTACCTGGTTGCGATCTTTAAAATACTGTCGTTGAATCCTTTGTTTGATCTTGCTAGCAGAATCTATTCTGACAAAGTTTTCCTATTTACCGTAAAGTACAAAGCGTTTTACAAGACTGGAAAATGAAGACACAGCCACGACCAAACGTTTTGTATCACCCCCAGATCTGCAACAAAAGGACCGCTTTTAATTGGGCTCCTAGCTTGTCACTGTATCTAGGAACACTTCTGAATGTCTGCTTTTGATGATGTACTTCTAACCAAGCTCCACTTGTTGTTAGACCGACACTACGCAAATTCAGATTTAATTCGATATCACCACCTTAGAATTTTCGAATCTTGTCTGACGCAAAAGTGCTCGGCTTCGATGCTGTGAACAGTAAATGCCAACATCTTTCCCGTATAAGCTTTCACTATACAGTTACATTCAGCTTTGTAAGTGTCACTTTCAATATACGAGACTCTGCACAGGCCTCGGGCTGACGAAGGATGTGGCCGGGCTACGGTAATTAGCAAAGCTTCGTGCTCGCCAATTAACGCCTACAAATGACTCCTCGGAAAGAGCTCCAGGTGACCAGGTAATTTTAGCGATGTTCTAGTGTCTTCTTAAACAATTACAGTGCACACATACAAAAAGTCCATTTATTGATGCTGCACTTATCCCGACAAACGAGACGTGCCAACTGGAGTTTGACTACAATATAATAACGGGTCGTACCAATAAATTCGACTCGATGTCAGCTCCGGTATTCACGGACGTATGTTGGACGCAGCATTTTAACAAGACTTACGACACGTCAAGTCTGCCATCTTGAAATGTGAAAATCCGAGAAGGAGGACTGGTTGCTGCCTAGAATAAAACGTTAATTAAGAGATGACATCTGTGGGGGGGGAAGGGTTGGTTTGTGCTGAAGATCTTGGAGTGAAAGATGTTTTAACAGAACGATAACATGAGTTAAAACAGTTAACGCACAGAAACCGGTGTCAGATTAATGACAGCAAGTCAGAAAAGATACTCGTGGAATGCGGACAGGAGAGGGACTACACTCGAGCTGGCGGACGACCCTCGATCGCCTTTACATCGCAGGTCCTCTCGAAAAACTAGCTAAAAAGTAAAATTAGTCTTCGGCCGGCTGCATATCCTTTCTGCGTCCACGACTCTAGCCGGAGTGCGGGTTCACGAAGATAGGTTCTTCTTCCTTTTTTTTATAATGTAGTAGACGATATAAACCCCTAACTACACCCCTTTATCAGTCAGACGGAAAAGGAAATTGCCTTTAACCATTTTTTTTTTATTAATGGTTTATAAATAAACGACTCCAACCTCCCACAACCAACAGGTGTTTTCCTAGACGACCGACTAATAAGAACCGGTAAGGTTATTAAGTTCATTCAATGAAAGGCGAACCAAGTATGTCGAATACAGCTAACGCGTTTCTCTACCGGTCGTAACCGGAAGCCAAAGAATCGCGGTATTAAAACAAGCTCCTTTTTTTTTTTTATAAGCAAAACGAAAAAAATGTAGTAAACACGAGTTAGTGATCATTTTAAAACCAGCACCCCACTACAGGAGATGGATTGATAAAAGCTCTAAAAATTTTAAAGCGCCAGACAGGAATTTAAACTGTTGGAAATGGATTTGTCACTTTAAATTCCAACACGTGAACACGGAGAAGATGAGGCCGGCGCCCGCTTCATGGAAGAACATCCTGCTGTCCACAGCCACGGCAAAGTGATTTGTACCACCCAAGACGTAAAATCCGTTTTAAAGCCATGCTCACCCATGGCAGCTTCTAAAATGTGTGCTCTTGAATACTTACAGTTGAAGCACATCTCACGTCGATCATTTTTAGCCATGTTTTACCAGGAGAAGGCTGCCTGTCTCCCGGCCGGCCTGGCAGTACTAACCGAAAGGCTATTTCCAACCTTTCGGCGAAACCAAAATAGTGATAAAACTATCATCGCCAATACCATAAAATTACTGAGTAATTCAGGCTAAAGGAAACAGTCATCGAAATGTTCCAATTTGCCAAGGTACCCATCGTCACAGTTGGACAACTACACGCGCTTTGTACCATTCACTACGGTGTCCGACAAGTATTTTTTTAAGAGGTCGAAAAGTCAAAAAGTGAATCTTTCTCTGAACACCGGTTTCCTCGCGCTCCACTACTCCAATTGTATTACGATTTCGCGTTTCGTTTCGTCGACTGCTCAGACTTTCAGTACCGAAACGGACTCGGGCATACACGAACTTTCCGCCTCTTCTTTCGAGGCGGTGAACAATCTTGTATTACACGCCATCGGTAGATTCGATTTAAGGTGGGGACACCGCCCCCCCCTGCTTTTCCGGTTCCAAGTTCCATAGACAAACTCCAGATTT
This sequence comes from Nautilus pompilius, assembly GCA_018389105.1. NCBI lineage: Eukaryota > Metazoa > Mollusca > Cephalopoda > Nautilida > Nautilidae > Nautilus > Nautilus pompilius. The sequence goes on along the minus strand of JACATO010000130.1, from coordinate 804,761 downwards.
ACTGAAGATGGATTAGGAAGGCGCGAGAATCGTAGGTTTATGCAGTAAAGCATACTACTGTATTGTCCCTTCAACTAGATTGGCGTGTAATGCTTTTAGAGTTGCTGAGAACACGAAGAAGGGCTTCAAGTACAAAATACCTCGGTCTTTGCACGAGGCCTCTCAAATGAGGGGAGCCGCGATTCCGCCGAATTCTAATGTAAACGAAGGGACGATTCTTGCCGGCCTTCTAAACGATCCGTAATTCGTATAGCCGATCCTCGTTCTATGTAATCTGAGCAGTGATACAAACACGTACACTAAAAGTCATAAAAACAGGTTGCCAATACGAATTACAACTTCTTCTGTTTTCTTTCATTGATAAAACAAAACGTCGGCCCCACGGTAAGCGGAATTAGGAATATATATATATTTTTTAAATCACGTTTCGCAACTTTTTAGATCCATCTCCTCCGGAGAACAACGTGGAACCTATCAAGAATTTTCCGAACACAGCAGGGTAAGATCCGAACCAAAAAAAAAAAAAAAATTGTCTAACCTGCATGGTGCGCAATTTATTCACCACAAAGGAAATCGAGCCGTTAATTTGTTTGGTTGGAGACATGGAAAACGCGAAGAAACCGGACAATAGGGAGAGTCGACAGTTGGAGGAGCCGACCTCGGAGAAGAGTTTCAGCTACATCGTCAAGAATCTCAATGTGGCTTAATTTGCGATGAGAAATGAAACTTTCAAAGTAAGAATAATAATCACCACCAGATTATGACGAAGACATCCCCAGTGGTTTTAAAAAGAATGATCGATTTTTTAACCAACCATTTATAAACAGATTCAGTTTGCAAAGAAACGCCGACGATTTCATGTATAAAGATAGAATTATTTTCGATAGTGATCTTGCAGATCTCGGGAACCACGTGTTGAGAAAAATATCCTTTAAACGTCGAGGTTGGACTTCAAGAAACTTGAAAAATTGCATCGCGCAATTTTCTAAGTACGCTTCTTCTTGTGCTGTTGGGAGCAAAGCGGTGGGAAGTCTAGTTGCAGGCGGTCGGGTGCCCTTTAAAATTTCAACCGAACGTTTCGGAAAATTTTTTTTCAAATGAACCGGATCTTTTACCAAGAATAACAAAGAACCGAAGGCGAGAGGCAGAAAGATGGAACCGATCGCGACACGAGACAAGACAGGCTCAGTTACACCGATGTCTTGCTGGACCCGACTCAGTACATTCGTAAAATCCTCATCGCAGCATCCGGACTTATTCCGCCGCAGTCTGTGGCGCCAACAAAGAAGTACGGGAAAAGCTGTACCGTCGGACATCGTCTTTTACTAAAACCTCAAACTCCGCGTGGGGTGCGTGAGAATAAGCAAAGCGATAAAAGAATTGGCTACCGAAAGAATTACCAGACTGTTCTGAGAGGCACCTTAAGATTATTTTTTTTTTTTACACCAAGGATCCTACAAAAGTCGATCCGATTTAGTACCGACAGTAACAATTATGATACTCCAATAACTATCGGACTGTTTCTCACGATAGCGTAGTCAGTATAACACTTAATGGTGATATCGATTTACCAACGATTTGAAAAGCATTTTACAATTGGATAGCAGCAGTTTTTTTGACGTTATTCCAATCCCTCCACGCGTACCGCGGTTAGCTGGAACCCAAAGAGCCGGTGACGTCTTGGATTCTTCATCACATATTTTTCCTATAAGAGAATACGGCAGTCGAATGGTCCAGATGGTGAACAAAGGCAGCTCTAACGCGGGGAAAGTCGTGGTGACACTTGGCGCCTCGTAATGGTTCGTACCCTCGACATCCCGTCCCATCGAAGGTGCCGTTATTCTTTTTGTTTCCATTTTTTTTATTCGACAAATTTGTCTTCGTAGAAAATAAATGAGTTTCGTTTTTACGAAAGGTTAATAGGTGCGAAGGACAAAAAGATTTCTAACAAAATTAGATTTTATCTGAATGCTACTTTACAGTTTTCTACTGATCTTTTTTCTCACTGAAAAACGAAGTTTATTTATCATCAAGGATGAAAATATGTAGTTTTTAAGGACGGTTTTGAACGTTTCCTCTCTCAAAATTTGCTACTTTATTCCAAAAATGTTTACGCTAAAAAAAATTGTATTCTATTGTCTTCACCTTAATATTTTAAACCCATTTATTTATCTAACTACTTTTTAACAACGATCTTCTTCGTCTTTTCACTATCTTTTAAATTATAGGTTTCTTCTTCTTCTTCTTTTTTTAAAAAAAAAATAACTGGCCCTCTTAAGCGAGACCGCGTGTATTCTTTATTGGCTGGATTTCTGACAATCAGGTAATGCACCAAGACGTTCATATTCCAATATGGCGAACCGGAAGTGACGTCACCCCGAATCTTGAAAATACTGCCTGAAACAGGCACCTATAGCTACTGAAGTGTTCGGAAATAAAGATTTTCTAGTTAAAATGTTTTTTTTTTTTTTAAATTTAATACAATACCATTATTTAGAACAGTTGTGAATGTACTAAGTAATTCAAAATTATTTTTAAAATATCACAGTTTTAAAATCAAACTTGATTAATTCAAATAATTTAATTCTAATTAAATTTTCAGATGCAAAGGATTAGAGCCCAGATATCTCTGAATCTTATGACGGAATATAAATATTCTCTCTAAATAATAAACGTTAGATGAATTGTTATAATGTTACCAAAACTGTCTCATTTCGATAATAGTTTTGAACAGACGGTAAGAGGTCACTCAAAGATGATGTGATGCTGCTACTATCGTCGGTTACAGGCAGAAAGGAAAGATGCTAATCCGTCTCTCTCTTTCAAGTTTGCATGAAGCTGTTAAATCCTGGGATGGAACTGGCGAATATCCTGCAACTTTCTGAATACGACAAACCTATTACCAATGCGCCTGTAGTATTCCGAAAGGTGAGTTTCTGAACATCTAGAAAATTGTCCTTCAACGTGACACAAAAGGCGAGAAGTCCTGGGATGTGGATGGACGAAAACCGAACGGCGAAGAAGCTTTCGTGAGCCCTGAAAAAGGAGGAACAACACAATGGGTATGAAAGCCCTGGCTTAAGAGAAAGTCGGAGTTTGGCCAAACAACGAAGTCGGTTTTCGTATCTTCACTTTCTTTTTTTGTTTTGGCCAGGACGCAGACGATAATGATTTCTAAATACCTTTAAACCAAAACTGACTTATTCCAAAAGGTTGATGAGGTAAAATAGATGCTGCCCTTCTATAGAAACCGCTGAATTTCTAATATAAACAACGTATTGTTTCGGCTTCGCCTTAATAGACAGCGAAAGAACGAAGTTCTCTCTGAAATCGTAAAAAAACAAAACAAAATACTTCTTGACATCCAACTTATTGGTGAAAGCTTCATTTGCCTTTCGACAAGATAACGACTTTTAAGCAATCATCTAACATATTCAAAGAACATGTAAAGCACAAGGAAGAAGCGGATGTTCTCCTACGGCAAACATGGTTTTGCTATCTCAAACCTCCGATTTATCCCTCTTGAAATTTCCGTGGAGAAATATGAAACAACAACGGTGCAATAATAATACACATTGGCACTTAGTATCCACCAGTCGATCTTAAAGTATCACGTGATGATAAAATATACTGAATATCCTGCGTTTTTAAATTTTTATTAATGTATATTTTCATAAATCTCTTATTTCCACTAATAATTTCGTTATAACATCATTAACAGTTTGCCTTTCTTCCCCAAATCTAGTTTATGATTTCAGACATTCGGTCGGTAGTGTATTTCTCTTATAAACACATTCCCGTTCTGAGGGATGTTGCTGTAAACAGGACAAAAGAACCTTTGGCTGAGAAGTCAGACTCAACTTCCGATCCGAGCCGAAGCCCGGTCCGAGGGCTGCCGAGAAAAGCTGACCTACTTCCTAACCGCTGCTTGCGTAATAACTAACACAAGTCTCCAAGCGAATTCCTCGCCCTGCCGTCGTAGACGATTCTACCCCAACATCTTCCCCCTCCTCCACGCGAAAGTATTTTGCGCACTATGAGGTATTCGGCTACCAGAGTCATGCCCAACGGCGGGGGGGGGGGGGAGATGTAATTCACCCGTGTGCTTGCCTCAGGAAAAAGTTCACTTTCTGTGTGGTGACTAATCAGATGAAAACACATCCTTCCGTCATCTTACATCGATTATCCAAATAGAGCAGGAGATCGGGTTAAGCGTCTTCTCAGCCAAGACCAACCCCGACAACACACACACACACACACACACTATTCTGTGCACGGAGTAAAGAAAGACAAATCTCGTTCTGAAAGGAAGAGGGGACGATCGGTGCATCGGTTGTTGTTTGTTGTTGTTTTACCTATTGGATGTGGAGACCTGTAAATTCAGATTAGATGCGCAAAATCGAGTTAATGTTTCAATCGATATCTGATATTCTGTTAATAAGCCAACCATCGGCAAATAAAAAAAAAACTACTTCGGTCGATAGCGCTGGAGTTCTCAGGGGCTCTCGTGAAAAGTTTCCAGAGACCGATCCCATCGCAGCGATAACCGAAAAGATGAGGAATACTGAACAGGTTCAAGTCCGCAGAGGCGGCTGAGGTCCCTCCACTGTGGCAGTACAGACATTTCGGGGGAATCGATTAACTTACACTTGAATTTATTGCTCCTAGTAGCGAGAACTTCGTACGGGATCTTCCGGCGAATGTCAGGAGTGTGGCTGTCAATGTGACCTTTTCTACTCGAATTCCTCAAACGATCCCACAGGAGGGGCCCCGAGATTAGGTGTCGCTCGGCGCCACGATCAGTCGGGACGGGGTTTGGTTTTTCGACTGCTTAATCTGAAATGTATATCTGTGAGAGTTTCGTTAAGGGTTTAATTGACTCTGTACATTTAATCGGATTCCCTACTAAATAATCCCTATGCAGTTTATCCACAACTTCTCTCTGTCGTCGTTGTATTTCCATGCTAGTGTCTGTCTAGAACGGAGCATCTCGCTCGGGTTCTATGAATGAAGCACCGACTTTACGCCCGGGCCCCTGGACCGTCGCGTGTCGGTCGGCCGGCCGAGGGTTATACTTCCTCCCTCATCCCTGCGTGTCTGCTTCCCTGGTGGCTATCTGTTTGAGATCAGCCTCCATCTTGGTCCCGGGAAAAATGGGTTGCTGTCATCCGCTTTCTGATGCCCTCCTCACCTGCCTCGTTTCTCTGTCGCCGTTTTCAACCAACAACCGGCCAATCCAAGACAGAGGAGTTGGCTGTGCGACTCGCTTCTGGTCCTACGGCCTTGGAGCTATGGCAGGGATCCGGGGAGCATCCAGACAGACCGTTCGCCGTCCATTATCGGCTTGATGGTGGTCGTTAGCTCGTAAGACTCCATTTCTGCCCGTTAATTTCGTTCCAGCTACTCGTCTAATAACTCGGCAGTCCGCTCATCATCAATTCCGACCGGTTTTCTGTTTTGTCAGTTTTCATTTCCTCTTCGTAGTAAATCGTCACAAGCAAACAACACTCATCTTCAAGACCACATTACGCTCAGTCGAACCGAGGTTCAATTACCCTCGAGCTCGTGATCTCCAAGTATAGCTTATTATTTTCCGGCTTTTGGCCCCCCCTAAACTTTATTTCGTTTCGTTAACTGCCTTCTCGCGATCCGAAGGCACATTTGTATTATTTAGTAAATAGTTTGTGCAAGTTTATTTCACACTGCGTAAGTTTTGTAGTACACGCACCTGTCTCCAGCCGACCGACGAGACTCTGTTACTTTCACTTTTATTTTTTTCTATTTTGATGGTAAACATCTTTAAAAACTAAACGGTGTACGCAAAGAGCTTGTTCCTTACTGCTGTCTGCGTTTGTGTGAGTGCCTATTTAATTGTACCATTACCTGGGTGCCTGTTTGCGCTTGTGAACGGAAAGTTCTATTCCTCTGTGGATCGTGATGGCAGTAACACGAACGACCGATATAAGCAGACCATTGCGCATGCGTAATGGATCCCCCCAATCCAGAATGCATCCTCATCACCGTACACATCCATCTCAGCTTAGTCTGAGATAAAAGTCCCTAGAAATCCCTACACGAAGGGCAGATGAACAATTTAAAAAAAAAAAAAATAGATTCCTGCCTCACGCAGCTGTCTCCTCCGACGTTTCCCGCTGCAACCCGGCAAAATTATTGCTCACGATGAGAAAAAGTCGCTGCCGTTGCTGCATCTTCGGAGATCCGCCGCATCAACGGGATGGGGAGTAAAACAAACACGGAGAAAAGGGAATCCGTTTTTGAGAGCCTCGAGGTCCCGCTGGCGGAACCAATTACCTCCAGAAAAGAGCGCGGACGAGATTCGTGAAAAAGCTGGCAGATGATGATGATGATGATGTTGATGACCCATAGATATACTCGTATTTTTAAAAATCTACTATTAATAGCGCCTTTTAGTAATAATAATAATAATAATAATAATAATAATAATAATAATACGTGGGGATTTTTGTTGTCCGCTCATCGATAATGCCGACTGCTTCCGGAAGATCCCGTCTATCTAGAACTACGAAGTTCAAGCCATTTCGTTAAGCAAGCAAACATTACTTTAAATAAGCTTGGTTTTGAATATTTCACCAACTCAATGACGGAAGAGGCACCACTCTAACTGTCCAATTTACTTAGTAACCAAAATTAATTAGCTATAACCAGTACAAATTTTAACTTTGCTAAAACATTTAAGAGCAACAGAGGCAGTGTGAGAGTGAAAGTAGGTTAATGTCAGCGGTCGGAGCGAGGTCGCTGACCTCTCTTCCGTTTCAGCGCACAGGCACATCTAACGGACCGCGGTTAGGTTCAGATCATCACGTGTGTCTGGTTGTTGGTGTCAGAGCCTAGACGTGGTTCTGAGGACAGGAATAAGAAACACAGCTGTCGTGCATCGGAGAAACGCCTACTGATGTCCTGGATCCGAGTCGACAAGCAAAACAACAATGTGGGTGGATCGGCAGCAGCTGATTTACAGCGAGATCGATACGACGGTGACCACACGATACCTGGTGCGGTTCGACTGATATAAAAAATCGAACTATTAATAAATGCATGATAGATGGAACCGAACACTCGTGATGGCAATAGCAGGAGAGGCCACGTTACCCACAAGGCCACGCGCTAAGACTATAAACAGCACGTATTTATGAGTCAACAACGCCACAGGAACGTTAAAAACCTACACGACATCGCTGTATTGAACAATCAGATTTGGTCAGGGCGAAGGCCGATAGAGGGCGCAGAATCTTGGAATTGGGAGTGGGACAGACAGCCCCGTTGTTAATTTTTGTCTAGCAAATGGAAAAACAGGTAATCGGAAAGAACAACAAAGAAAGAGCCGTCGTTCGCTGACTGAAAAGGTGAATTAAAATCCACGTACGATGCTTGAAGTCCGGCAGACACTGCAAATGTGTGTAAGCGTCCAGCTCAGAGTTGTCAGCATAAAGTGGGCTACGATGGAAATGGGACCCTTCGAAACACCGGTAAAATCTCCAAGAGCCCCGGAAATGTTGTTGTTTCACCATATCCAATATGTAAATTAAAGTAAACAAATCATGCTATATTTGTTTTTCTTTTAGTTCTATATATCTAATTAGTTTATTCAGATTATAACAGATGCAAGAATTAAATCAAAATCTGTATAGTTTCGTTCTCCCAGAAAATGTACCTCTATATTTGTATTTTTTAGAGAGAGAGAGAGATGGAGAGAGAGATGGGGAGAGAGAGAGAGAGAGAGAGAGAGAGGATGGAGAGAGGATGGAGAGATAGAGACGGTTGACGTTGACGTCAGTAGAGAGAGAGACGGGGGTAAAAAGACAGATAGAAAAAGGAGAGAAAGGGAGAAAAGGATAGACAGAGGTGTAAATATCAAATTTTTCTTAATGTAGGTTTAGCTAGAAAAAATTTTTTTTTCAAATTTTGAGGTTTATTCCTCTCTTATTACACAGACAAGCGACATAGAAATTCTTTAATTTTTTAGTGTTAAATCAGGAATCATCAAAAAGAATCAACTTTTTTTTTTTACTTATCAGCTAAATGGCAGGATATCACTTGGATTTATCTTTGTTATTGAACAAAGCGATCAAAAAAAAAAGTAATCTGTGAGTAAGGGTTTAGCAATGATAAATATCTGTTACTGAAACATATTCGCACCTGTCACTGTGCGTGGATCGCTGATTCTTTACCTGTTTCCGTAGCAGGTGAAACTGGATTACATAGCAGCAGACAGTTTAGATGAGAATAATAATGTTAACGCTTAATGTTCAATAAGCTGCTTCGTGCTTGAATGACCAATGAAGTTTACATATTTCTAATCTAATTATTACCCCTAATAAATCCACATAGTTCTAATCTATATATAATAGTATTGCTACGCCTACATAGTCATAACGTATATTATTACTATTGGTTTACACTGTTTTAATCTATACTAATAATACTACTACGTCTAAGTCCATACAAGTCTAACCTAAAATGTTACTATTAATTCCACATGTTTCTAGCATATAACCAGTGCTGAAATTAACAATGTAAAATTATAAATGAATATGAGACATGGTTTAAACAAATATCTTTATTTCGGAATTTTAGAGACCGCCATTTTGGACTTAGTTTGTTCTTCTGACACGAGGGCAAACAATGGCGTGGCAGTCTCAGAACTCGTGCTGGTCTCATGCGCAACTGTGATGTACGCAGCTGTTTGCGGTCCTACAAAACAAATCTGACGTTGCCCAAATCTTTGAGAAGCGCACGAAGTCCAGGCTGTCCGTAATCTAAGGTGGCTTCCATCTGGCTGAGTCCTATTTTAAGTTCCATCCAATTTCTTCAAAGTATGCACGTGACGCAGAGAACCGTAATGTCTGCGGGAGCTTAATCTTCGTTGCCTCCGACGAAAAATAGGCGTGCAGTCAATTACTTTGGCTCTTTTCTCTAGCGTAAGTAATTGCTGACGACAGTAACAATGTGGTGAAGACACTTACCAAATTTTTAGAATACCAGAAACGTGTTCCCTTTTGGCATCACGTCCCTGTCGAAAAAAACAACTCATCACCCTGAAAGATGCGATATTGTTTTCGTAATTCCTAACCATCTCAAACCCAGTTCTCCACTGCGCTCCAATTTTTTTTGGAAATTCTTCAAAACTGATTTGTTATCAGCATTTTGGCGTGTTAATAATTATTTCTTTAATCTTACAAACTTGCGTCAACTTATTAGGGTGTTAATTATTATTTTGCGGCCATCAATGTTATTATTATTATTAGCGGGAAAGGGCTTGCGTAGTTTGTTCGGTTTGCTTGCTTACGCGGTGGTCTGTGACGGCAGACCGACCGAGACCGCGATCTTTCTACATCAGTACAGCGATCTTTCCTGTTATTCTTAATAAATCGTCACAAAACACCCAGCGTATGAATGCTTCTCGCAAATTGCTAAAATAACGAACTTCCTCTTAATCCTCTGAACACCGCATGGCAAACTCTTTTTTAAAAAAACCCAAAATTAGTTGATGCCAATGAAAAGCAATAACATCGGCCAACTTCTTTACTGACGTCAGGACCAAGTCACTTACTGTATTTATTTACACCGCCATTCATACACAGTCCTTTTATTATGTTGCACCTTATTTCCTTTGGTACACCGATGCTTACAAGGGAGCATCTCAACCTATACTGTACCCCTTAAGAGCAGCGCGAGATCCTTACTGGAGATCATAGTACGTAAAAACGAGACACGCGACAAGCTGGGGAAAACCACACCAGTGACATTGAGTTAGCTGTGAAGGGGAATGCGATGAGTGGGGGCCACGCCTTATAAGGGGTTCTGTTGGAACAATTCCCCTCTTACTAACCGTAACCTTACAGGAGGCCTACAGACAATTGGTGTTTGCATATTTCTATGATTGTTTTTAATATTACACACAATTCTAATTAAATTTAAACTCTGATTAGATGAACAACATCTATTCTTTTCTATTTTCCATCCTGGTAACTACGAAACTGTGACTAATTAAAAATTAGTAAAGCCATGAGAAAAAGATAGTCCGGTTAATATCTTTTGGATTTCTAAATAATTCGACAAAGCGACCTTTGATGAATATAACTGGCATTTAACGTTTGTCTTTTGACTTAAAATTAGATTTTTGTCTTCCAAATCTTTTAAATAATCATCATTTGAACATCTATTTATTTTTTATCGTGGAGTTTCAGCTATTTTCCATGGCAGATGATGACTAATATTAGAACTAAATTTTCTTCTATATTTTGAGGAATGAATCGTAACCACAAGTTGTAGATGTAAAGCTATAAATTACTGCTTTAATACAAGGATGTTCGTAAATTACTAATCTGGAACACTGACTTTTGCCTATTCGGTGGGTTAGTGAATCAGTACTTTTCTCCAAATCAACTAATCCAAAAAGAACAATTTCTTGTTGTCAAAGATGGAAAGATGACCTCCAGAAACCCAGTGTTTTTTTTTTAAAATATATTCATTAAAAATTATATTAATTTTAACTAAACGTTATGAATCAGCTAATTTCAGAACATACTTATTAAATTGTAGCAAATTTTCTTCTTCTTTTATAGCCACTTTCATGATTTAGTTTTGGTGGAAGACGAAGTATATCCACCCAGAATAGGGAAAAGTCCTATCCTTTTCTTTATTTGCGTCATCTGAACCAAACTAAGTTTTACGTGTTGTCAAAATTGTGAAATCAGGGTGTAGCTGATCTCTACCTAACCTTATACTTTTGCCTTCAAATGCTTTAACAAGTTTTATAGAATTTATGCGTAAAACCAATCATTCTTTATACAATATTACTTCCAAACTACATTTAAATCAAGAGCTGGATACCCAATTATTAGAATATAAGCATTTGTTACCTTGCTATTATCAAATACCGACAGATTTGTCTCTTGATTTATCTTTATTTGCTTGAAAACCCACTACAATAAATTTTGGCTTTCTGTTTCATCTGTTATAGTCAACCAGCAATAAAAACTAGTAGTTTATGCGAAAGCATGAATCAAATTTACGATTTGCAAAAGCTGTGTGATGAGAAAATTTGTTTTTAGTAACCTCAGTCAGGCAAAGTTGTTTTCCTTGATAAAGTACCATACGCGAAATATAGTTTTAATCTGAATGACTTTTCATACATCGACTGCATTTGTCTGAACAGTGCGCTATTATTGCGTTTCACTGTCAAAACGAGTTCATGTATCTTTTTTTGTAGGCTTTACAAAGAACAAATGTTTGACAATGGAAATGAAAACCTAAGATTATCTTTAGGGTTAAATTTTCATTATGTAATCATGTTTGCTCTTAAGTTCTATATTAACTGAGGCAGCTGCCAGATTTGTCTTTATACCAACACAGATTTAACCCTTGGGCTTTATTAAAATCATCGGTGTAAGTTATCGGCCCTTTCAGCGACCTAGATAGAAGATAAAATATTGTTTCAATTTCTTTACTTTCGAAAATATATTTTACCTCATTCAGCATAAAGTGTATCATTATTTTTAATAAGTTGATTTTCAAACTCAACTTTATGTGAAAACAAAATTACATTTTCCAAAAAATAAACATTCATAATCCACAGATCCTGGATCTAATACGATTGTCATGCAGTTTTATCGCAACCACTTTAACTACTAATCAGTTCTCGCACACTTTTATGTAATAAAAAGTTGATCGTTATTATTATTATTTCCCAGAATATTCAAAATGTATTCATACATGCAAATTAATTAACTAGCTAATATATTCAAACATGTATGTATATCTACTTCTTTATCACATTCTGATTCTTATCTGGATCCAACAACGCTTCATAACTCGAAACCTAATTTCCATTATCTGGATAGTTTGTATTACATTTCCAGTCTCATCTATTTTATATTCTCATTTACATCATACGTCGCTATTATTATTTACAATAAAATCTTTCACTGAATAATCAGATTAAACTACTTCAAAACCAATAATATCAGTTGCGTGAACATCCCAATTAGCAATTATAGAGACTTCGGAATGACATGAATTTATAATCATTTTTACATTTAAAATGGTAAACAATTGATGTTAAAAATATTTCTTTAATTACAGGTATCAAAATAAAGACATTATTGCCAGCGAAATAGTAGGTTAATGTTAAACGGGATGTATAAGATTTCCGTAAAAAATAACATTATCAAAAAAGACAACGAGAGATAATATATATATAATCATCTTCAGGTATCTTTCAGGGTTTAATTGGTCGCTACAGGTACACAAATAAGATCTACTAAAACATGGAGAAGAATCAGTTTAGTTGGTAAAGTATTTTGTGAGCAGGATTTAGAATAATGAGGAGATGGTTCCGCAGGCGGTTTGGCTGATATTAGAAATCAGCGAAAAGGCTGATTCATATTTAATTCATGATCTTAACAGAGTTCAACTAGTTTGTTTTTTTTTCAAAATAAAAATAAACCTCATAGAATAATTAAAATTGCAAGGAAAGAAAACAAATTGTTGTAATCTTTAATTTTAACAGAAACGAAGAAAACCGCAAAGCATCCTTCTGGCTAAGTGATATATAAAGAGAAAACTATCACGCCAGGGGGCGGGGCTTGTTCGTGTTCTTGGTCAGGTGATTTATTTGAAACGATCTTTCTGTAGATGGAACGAAGGCCATAAACATGTGTTAAATGTAATAGATGCATTTTCTAAAAAAAATGTGGGCAAACCGTTAAAAGGATTATGATAAAGAGTTAATTCAATCTTTACGCTTATATCTAAGCCGTCTGGTAATAAACAAATAAAAAATAATCTACTAAATGGAAAGTGAATTTGTTAACAAGAATTCTTTTTTTAATTGAAGAAAAATTAGAAAAAGACTAACTACGGAATTACCTAAAATTGTTAAAGTTAATAATACTGAAGAAGACCGATGTGTACCATGAGTTAAAGTGGAAATTTTAATAAGAAAATAATTAAAGATTATTACCAGAAGTTGATAAAGTAATTTTTGTCAATTTAATTGTGAGAATTTAATAATTTTCTGATGGAATTAGATCGGTATCTTCACAAATTTGTTCTACGTTGTAAGATGTGAATTTAAATCTGTTTTAATTTACCGGTCTGACTGCGCGACGAGCGAGTTGTTGGGGAGTCTGTTACTTCCGGCTTTGTGCCGACCTCGCCGTAAATTAACCGTTTCAATTGGAGGATAAAAATACAGAAAATAAATGATAAGACCCAAAGACTTTGAACCCCATGTAAATGGTAGCGCGTGCAATATGAGGGGGATCCTACTTCACTCGGATGATTTTGGAAGCAGTTTGGAATGTGTTCGTGGTGTAGACTAGGACGGGATCCACATATCTACCACAGACAGCGATACTAGGTTTGGTCATAGACGAATGCGATACCCGACTGCACTGTTCGAGGATGAATCCACTCTATGCTGCGCAGCGTCCATGGTCGACAGTTTACTGCGGCAGAAACGAGCACCATGCTATCGCCTTCGTATGTTAGTTTAATGCCATGGTAGAGAAAGAGTTACAACCAACATAGTGGTCTTGTAAATGTACAGGAAAATGGTGGCGATCATGGGCGATTCTAATAAGACGACGGTTGGCCATCTACTTCTCTGGAACCTGAGTCCTATCTGACATATTTGGAGTGAGCTTGACCGCCGTGTAGAGTTTGCCAGGCATCACAACAGAACGTTCTGCGATGGCTGATGGTGACGGCCGCGATCGAATGTGATGCTGGACAGACGAAGTTCTAGATACCAAACAACATCCTGAGCATTCAGATTGTTATCGTTGCATGATGAGTTCAGTCTGATTTTTGTCTGACTTACTGTAAGTCGACACACAAACCGCTGTGTGTGACATTTGTGCGTTGTTGTGTTAGTAATTGAAGAACAACGACATCCTGGCTGTGATACGCCAAATCAAAGAACTAAGCAACACTGGGACATGGCATTTTTCTTTTGTTTTGTTAACGGCTCCCCGGCCGAGAGGACGGTTACCAGGGATTTTCGAGCCGCAACAGTCAGCAAATGTCGGCGGAGGTTTACTTTGGCTATCAGCGAACGTGATTCCGCAGCCAACCAGTTAATTTCCTCACACATTTCTGGAGAAACGTTCTTGGAAAGTTTCCCTTTGCCATCTGAGACCTGTTCACTACTCGCTGATACGTTAAACAATTCTTCTGTTTTCGTCTCATGTCCAATAGCCCGACATTAACGTTTATCGCGCCTCCTGTTGGCTGTCACCGGAATCATTCCGCCGACGAGGAAAACCTGGACTTTAGAAAAATTAAGTTGCCACACATGAAAACAGATAACCGAAAATCAAGTAAAAATTGTTCCCACAATGTTACGCAAACAAAAGTTGAAAATGATTTAACTAACTAAATACGTGTTCACGATGCCGGTTGACAGAATCATATTTGATTTCGTTTTTCCAAATATGCTTATTGTCTGAGTCCGCCATATTGAAGCCGATTTTTTTCTATGGCAGTTAGGAAAGATTAAGGTGCATCCATGTCTTCGAACAGATGGCGCACCATACGTTTTATTTGGCAAATTAAGATCCATCTTCTACTACTCTTGCAATTAATTATAATACTTAAGTTGAAATATATTCCTCCCATCTTTTGTGCGTATTTTTTTATAATACTCCGGTGTTCTAAAAAAAATAGAAGTCACTTCTTCCGGTCGGGTTTACAGATCACGTGAGCGCTGTCCGATTTATTCAAGAAAGTCTCTGTCGAATTGTGTAGGCTCGTCTTTCCCCCCATTTAACAGCGCTTCTGCAAAACTCGTTTGGTCTTCATTCCACAGACGGTTTGTCTGCGTAATAAATAGAATTATCTAATTAATCCATAAGATCCAGCTAAGAAAGACGTTTCTGGTGAAGAACCAACTTTATATTATCCGCTTCCCTCTTTATTCCAATTGGACGTTTTGCGCCAGCTATCACTAAAGAGAGTTTATAGATTTTAAAAAGAATAATAAACCAGTTCAACGAACATTTGTCTTATTTATTTAAGAGATTTTTTTTTTCTTTTTTAAATTATAGAAAAATTATTAACTAAATAAAATAAAATAAATGATCTATCTGTGGTAATTTTGAATTACACGGTTTATTTCAAATCAGCTCAGTTGTTACACCTACCAACAACCAGCCAACGATACGATTCTTCAATGAACTAATACTCTTTCGCTACTAAACACATCTGCCGATAATCTACTCCACTCATTGATATTTCGATCACCAATTAAAAAAAAAGAAAAAGAGTTCTGGATATCTAACCGTGTCGAGGATAATTTGTAATTATGACTTCCAGCCTATAAATAAGTAAATTAACCACGTGCCTAAACGAGTAATGAACACTAAATGTGACAGTTTTGTCTTTCTTCAGAAGCCAAAGTAGTGGAGTTGTTTTAAAATGCATTAAATTAATTTCCTTAGCATATTTTACTTTAAAATAAAATAAACAAATTTAGAGTAAATAAAAACGGATAAGATTACTAATCTGTTTTAAAAGAAAATATACTGCACCAGGTTTTCGAATATTTAAATAGAATAAACAGACACGTGCATACACACCCTGGCTGGCCGCTTCATTGGAGCCTCCGTATCAGTTCAGGCTTCCAACTGTCAACGAACAACAGACAGAATGGCAGACATTTAGTTCCGACCATCTCTAGCCGTACCTGATGAAGAACGTTGCAAAAATGAGCTATGGAAGTAAGAAACCATTGTGTGAACTACTGATCACAGATATCAACATTAAAAGATGTTTACAGGAGGAGTGTCTTAATGTAGTCTGACGAGTCACGTGCTATACTTTTTTTTACACAGATAAGAAAAACGGTCTCTCTCTCCATCTCTCTCTACTGACGCCATATCTCTCTGTTAGCGATGTCACATCTCTCTCTCTCTCTTCTCCATCTCTCTCTCTCTCTCTCTCTCCATCTCTCTCTGGTGGTCTCAGCTGTCCAGGACTCTGGTGAGTCGAGTCGTCGTTTGGAGCATATTTTGCTGCCATACCCTGGGTTCCTTGGTCCTCTCAAAAGGCAGAATAAATAACAAAGCTTATCTCAACACCATTTCCGGTCAAGTACATCCAGGGTTGCTTTGTGTGTGAAGCCTGCTGGGGGGGGGTGTTATTCCTAGGACGACAGGGTTAATTGTGCGTTCACGGTTTGAAGGAAGTGACGGAGATTTCGGGCATCATCCATGTCCAGCAGAATCCTTGGATCTGAATCCATATGAGCATTTGTTGGATGAATTTGAAATACATGTGTCATCAGGTTCTTCTGTCTACCGCGCTCCACAGATTCCATACAGTGTCAATGACTCAATGGAGAAATGTCCTTTGCGATGACTCCATGCCAGGTCAGGTCACGGCTGTTATTTGGGCAAAGGTTAGAGGGCACGAGTCCCGGTAAAGTGTCCAGGCAATGATCAGAAACACTGGTCTGGTTTCTTCACTATCAGAATGGAAGAAAGAAAACAGCGCAGAAAATTCGTGATGAAACACACGACTTTGTCCCGCTTTGAAGAAATGTTTCTTTATGGCGTTAGATTTTATTTATCGGCATTAAAGAAAGAACTTTCATATCCACAAAACCTAGAAAATCTGAATAATCGTAGGAATCTTTAATGTAGAAAATTAGCCGTTTTTCACACGGGGAAACCATGTATCATTACATCCATACTACGTACGGTTTCTCTTCTTCGTGAGGTGTGCGGAAGAGCCATTACGGGTTAATTTAGCGTTTTTCTGCTATTTTCCGAGTTTTAGGTCTGCATGCGGGGCCACAAGGTAAAATTACAGAGGCTCCAAGGTTTTCCAAGCGGCGATGCTGTGGGCCGACAGTGCGCACATCGCCAAAGAGCGCTCGATTAGCCGGGGTCCCTGATCACACGAGTCCTTTTCCCATCAAAATGTCTTTACGGTTATTCCCGAGGCGAATAACGTGAACGGCTGAAGTCTCCGTGTGGTGGGACTTGTTGTCCGTTACTCGTGTGAAATGGATTTCTGCTATTGCGCTCTGCAAAGCTGATCTGGCGCTGAACCAGCCGGAGCTTCTCAGTTGGCGGTAAACCAGACGAATGGCTTGAAGGCAGCTCGCAGAAACAAAACGGACGCGGGAGAAAGGAGGAGAGGGAAAACAAGTGACGACAGGTGAATTGTTGGAAAATCTAAGGAAAACGGTCTTTAGGACCGCACAGTTACAAGCCGAGGCTCCAAGACGACTATCGAGATGTTTGAATGGTTGTGTAGCCGGTTTCGAGCCGAATCTTAAACACGAAGACTAGAAAACGACTACAGCAGCCATATTGTATAGGGAGCACGGGGATTACCTTCATTTGATATTGGCCCAAGGTATTTTGGTAAGATTCGCTGGTTCTATCAATAAGGCGATCTTAACCACGGTACGGAACGGAATAAACAATCTAAATCGTGGAAAGAAGTAAATGGAACCTTAAAGATGAGAATTTACCGAACGTAATCTGACCTTATTTAGCTAATCTGGAATGAACAGACACAGACGTTTTGGAAATAGGGGATAAATTAATGCTATCGAACAAGAAGTGGGATATGCTGACCTTTTATGCATAGAGACATTTAAATGTTTGTATGACAAAATATGTAAGACAGCCATTAAACGCAAAAATAGGGGTATTTTAAATTTTAAAAAGTCATTTGAGATCAAAGTTCTAATATAAAGGAGCGTGAAATGTTTTGTAGCATCCATTGACAATATAAAGATTTTATTAACTGCTTTCTGTGTTGAGCTTTCCCCAGTTTTCTGTAGCCTAACAGCATAATCTCGGAATTCCGCTGCTCCGGCTCGAATTCTATCTTTGCACTTTCAGGACCTCAGTAGGTCTGCTGCAGAAAACGATCGGTTCACCTGATGGAACCGTTGTTAAAGGTCACGTACACGTTTCTTCTCGTCACTGGCTGAATGGTTTAAAATATTAGAGAGATCACAGTTCCTGTTTTCCAGCTTTACGAAAGGCTGCGTGCTGTTTGACTGTCAACAGACCGAGATAAACAAACTCGCAGATTCTTTCCAGCAAATATTCCAGCAGCATCTCTGTCTATGATATTTAAACGGTTCTGGGTGTTCGCTACATGGAAACGTTGTCGCTACCGTAAATAGCTAAATCAATAAATAAGATGTCATATCATTAGTTCTCCGGGAGAACAAAGGACTTGGCTTCGTCATTAACCTGAATTCTTTGTACATGATTTTTTTACATGGCTGACTCCTGATTGTATTCGTTGTCTTTATCGGCATAACGCGTCGGCATGGCAACCAGGCGTTATCGATACGGGCACGCAGAGGTTGTCCTCGTCGGGTCCGGAAAAAGCAGAAATAGCCACTGCAACTATGCGAAGAGCAACGTGGCCGAGGGGCGTCGCTGAGGTGTAACCGCACGGTCGGGAGATTGAAATCATTATTACCTTTGCTTTTCGATTCTTTAGTTTTCGCTAATATCCATATTATTTAGGTTAGGACTGCGTTTGGTGCCTAGGCAAACGGCGTAACCTGGCAGTCGTCTGTGTCCCTTTCTGCGCATTCTTGGTCCTTTGCGACGACAGGTAATTTTGGGGGCGACTGCAGGGGGCAGCCAGTGCGCGCTCCGCCCGTCGGCTCGGGGTGGCGACCCTGGAAAGGTAGGTCCAGATGCGAAGATGGCTGGTCGGCTCTCCAAGTTCCTGGTAGGGCTGCTTCCCGCTACGTCCTCCTGCTCATCTGGGGCGGCCGTGCGGACCTAGCGGCGGGGCCTTCTTTCTTCTGCCCTCCGACCGGCCGAACAAACCTGAATACGGCGAGAACTAATAAGTTCCAATTTTTTTTAAAATTTTATAACCCACTGGCGTTTATGGATTTTAGTTTTTTTTTGTTGTTGGTGGTAATCAAGAAATGAAAGTTGGATGCCTTCATCAAATTAGAATTTTACCTGTCATGTCAGCCAAACTTAAATCGGCTCCGTTACCATAGGAATATCAGCATAGCTTCCTGCCGAAGGGGAGGTCCGCGGCCTCGGGACTTGGCAGATGAAGAGAGAAGCTTTCGGACCGAGGTCTTTCTGTGGAGCGTTTGTCCTCTTCCGGGGCCGAGGCCTTGAGCCTGCTGTTGTTGAAGATGCTGATGGACGCGTCAGCTCAGAGCCCACAGGAGGAGAGAATAGGTCCGAGCTACGTTCCCATGAATGACGCATAAAAACTTTTCACGATAGCAATTAACATCCCGGAAAACGGAGCACGTGAAAAGAGAGCTGGCACGCGGCTGTTGTAACAGTCAGTACACATGTGCATTATTTTATTATCTTGTTTTTCCACTGGTTAACCAGACAGACCATCCTCGCTTTAAGTCAATTGTGGCGACCGTAAACTAATATTCTCTACGTCTAGAACGTGTTCCACGGTCCGTATACTTCACACTGAATCTGGACATGGCTATGAGTTCAACACTGGTTGATGCCTACACATTTTAAACCTTATTTCAGATTCTCTTTGTTTCCGATTTCGCCAAATGTACTTCCAAACTGTATTATTTATAACAAGAGAAAACTTGGTATTTGTTATTCCAGTGGTGTAGATGGACACACACACTCTCTCTCCCTCTCTCTGTACTGACATCATCATCATCTCTCTCTCCTCCTCCTCCTCTCTCTGTACTGACATCATCATCATCTCTCTCTCTCTCCCTCCCTCTCTCTGAACTAACATCATCATCATCATCATCATCATCATCATCTCTCTCTCTCTCTCTCTCTCCTGGTCTAAACAGCAAGCAAAGCAATATTACGTTTATCTTTCGGAGAATTCTTGAGATTTATGCCGTTTACAAGTTTCCAGTCATAAAAGCAGTAGCTAAGGTAGCATTAAGGATAAACCGGATGAGCTGAATCATTAATATCTGAAAGGAAAGTGCGTTACGCGATGCGAAAAGTAAATATTGATCTTCTTATAAAAGTACTTTGTAACTGTGGCTTTCTGCTGGAGAAAATCTGAAAGAAAAAAATTATTACTTTCCAGTTGAAGCAACATAAGATTTTGTATAGACATTTATACCATATGACTGGAAAGTTCAATTTTTTTTTCTCTCCATGCATAGATAAGAATCAGGCTTAAATTTGTGATGTTCTTGAGATTTTATCAGCAGCATATATAACGGAGTTAGTACATAATCTAATATAATCGGATCACCTTCAGCTGATATACGGGCCTGTGTTGTTTTTGTTTTATTCTCGGAGAACAGACGATCGCTGAAGAAGCAAAGATAATAAATATCATTTCCTTTGGCACAGGCGTGTGAGAAACAAGTATCCGTCCTTACTTCTACCGATCCATCTATTCCCAGGGACTGTAAGGTTGGGAACCTACTACTTGACATTATATCAGGTCATCTGCATCATCTCATCCAGATCCGACATTGCTAACTGTTTTTGTTTGTCTGTTCGCTTTCAACGAACGTTATCCAGCTAAAAACAAACAAAATATTGTGGCATCAGGCCTGGGAGAGGGGGAATCATTTGCAACATAGTGATCCCAGCCATGCTCAAAAAAAATAAATAGGCTTCAATTACCTTTTCGAGGTTTTACAGTGACATAATCGCATTTTCATAACTTTTCTGGAAAGGATAGGATAAAAATAAGGATAGATTTCCAGATGTTAGTGGAACATCGTCATATGAAAAACAAAAAAAAAAAAAAAGAGACACATTCTTGATTAGACAGGAAATGTTTTTGTTTTTGTAATAATCCTGTCCTTTAAGGGTCTGTCATTCGTTGGTGAACACCATAATATAGTAGAGGTACTTTCTGAAATCTGGTAGCTGTTTTCTAACTGCAGGACTGATGAACCGAACCATGTAACTGAAGCAGAATTATATATATATATATATATACTCTTTTTGTGAAAAGGGGGCTTTATAATTCGAAACTTTCTCCTGCTTAGAATAATAGTGTAGTTCTTCTGAAGTAGTCATTTATAGTTGTTTTTTGTGTGTGTATATGTCATCTGCCTCATTATTCAATGTACACAAGATTCAATAGAATGTCGCCTTACAACAAACAAACGTGAAGAGTAAGTTTTTGTTTGTTTTAAATAACACGGTATCCACAGCGATTCATGGAGCAGTGAGTATAGCCTTAAGCTAAATCTCTTTTGGACTGTAAAGTGTAGCCGAGAAGTTACGGTCACTGTCTTGGTCACGAGTTCAAAACGAGGGATAATCCGCGGTTACACGATTTCCAGATATGAACACTAATTCGCTTCATTAGGCAATTACAAACGTTTTGTCATTTTCACCACAGCAAGGAGACTTCATTCATATCTTTGCTGAACATGAAGTTTATTAATCAAAGTCAGTTCCATTACAGTCAACAGACTTCTGCCAACGAGTTACAGGCGCATTTATACCATTTTGGAAAAAAAATCTGGATTTCTGGAGACGATATACAGTCTGAAGGCAATTTCCATTGCTGCTTATTTGGAGGACGATTTCGTATGGAGGATGGTGTCGAGCCGCTTGAAAAGGTGGTAGCTTGTGGGAGAAATGTCTGGTGAATTGGCTGGGTGAGGGAGAACTTGGTACCCCGTGTTCAGTTTCTGAAGAGTCACGAGGACGAGCATTGTGATGGAGCGGGATTGGACCTCTTCGATTCACCAATGCCAGCTGTCGATGGGAGAGATTCTGATGAACATCGTTTAATTGACGGCAATAGTTTTCAGTTGTGATGGTTTTGCCAGATTTTGTTTCTTATGACAAGAGAAGAGCAGATCTCCAACCGACGATTTCGTTGTTGTTCATTCAGCTCGTCAGGCCCCCACTTGTCAAGCCTTTACACCTGGCCAATTGCTTCAAGACGCCAGTAAACAGTTGCGGTCCTTACGTCAAGCTCTCCAGCAATTTCTCGCAGTTTTTCTTGGATCGGCTTCACCTGAGGCCTTCAGACGATCGTCATCACAGCTGGAAGGACAGGACGTCTGCTACGTTCCTTATCTTCGAGGCTCACATCTCCTGATCGAAACTTTGCAAACCATCGTTGTACTGTGCGCTCGTTAGCTGTGTCCTCGTCCGACGCTCCCTTAACGTTACGAGTCGCCTCGCTCGCTTTGTGGCCTGGTTTGTACTCTTGAAGCGAAATAGCACGAAAACGTTTCTATCCATGCTTCATTCAGAACCCTGAAACAATTATCCGTTTTATAATTTTTTAAAAAGGTAGGTTTTTCATAATGTATGCCAAAGCACAGGCTACAAAACGATATATGATTTATCTACATACACCTTCACAAGCTGGCAGAAAATGAACCCCAAATTAACATGATATAGAAACCGACAAAACTTTTGCAACGATCTAATACTTCCGTTTTGATTTTGTTTCCTCCTTTGTATTGAGAGAGGGATATCTCATCAAATCTTATGCTTTGATTTCTAAAATTTAATTTACAGACAAAATTACGCTTTCTTTTAAATGCTATTGATTGCCATAATTTCCTGTTTGATAAATTCAATTATGTTTATTTAAAATATCTAATTATTTTTCATGAGATATAACGCTCATTCCAAGAGTTTTGGTTTTTTTATATTATCTGAATTTTTTTCAGTAGCTAAGAAAAATTGTCATAACATATTCTTTAAAAATTCTTTACGAAATTCCTTTAAAATTATAATTTTTTATGAGATTAATTATGAATAATAAAAAGAAATTATCACTGTTAGATAAAACGTTAACATAAACAATATAAAACAGGCAAGACATTAAGTCTATGAAACAAACTGTTTAAAATTTACAGTCTTTGTTCTCTAAGATAGAATCGAATTCGGTTTTGGTACCTATTTTATGATGGATAAGGACAACAAACGTTAATGATTTATTTGAAATGACCTGCTTTATTTCATACAATTAGTAGCTAATTTTTGTGATAAATCTGGTTTTTGTGTTTGCACTAAACTAATTTCAGCCATTGATTTTCAAAATAACCCTCCCACTTTATTATAGTCAGTCGACTGTGAAAAGTGTCCGGCCAATTTTAATAGTTCACATGAGTTTCATGGTTTGTCTAATTTGAAAACGTCAAAAAATTAATTAATTTCCGAAGTAATTTAAGAATATTAAAAATTAAAATCAAGAAACAAATAATATAAATAATATAAAACTAAATTTTAAACTGGAGCTTTCTGCAGAAAGAAAATCATTTGTTCTGACCCAGGCTTGTGAGTAGTAAGTAGCTGACCTATGGATCTTATTACTCTGATAACTAGCAAAGACTTATAGCCGAATGAATAGGTTCTTTTTGGTTTGAGCAAATCTAAAGAACAATCAGAACATTTATTATTCTTTTTTGAAAATATCTTCTCTATGTATTTACTTAGATATTTACTATTATCATTTTTTTAAACTCTCGTCCACTTGTGAATATCAAAGTTAAAAATTGTTGGAAATTCAACAATTGTGAATCAACCCATCAAAAG
This sequence comes from Nautilus pompilius, assembly GCA_018389105.1. Taxonomy (NCBI): domain Eukaryota; kingdom Metazoa; phylum Mollusca; class Cephalopoda; order Nautilida; family Nautilidae; genus Nautilus; species Nautilus pompilius. Next base: position 781,239 of record JACATO010000130.1, on the reverse strand, counting down.
AGAAACACAAAGATAAACAAAAATAGAAAGCCTACCAAGACTTTAGGTTGATAAGGAGAAATAATCACAAGATCTATATTGTCTATGGGTGAGAGAGAGAGAGAGAGAGAGAGAGAGAGAAGAGAGATGGAGAGAGAGAGATGGAGAGAGAGAGAGAGATGGAGAGAGAGAGAGAGATGGAGAGAGAGAGAGAAGAGAGAGATGGAGAGAGAGAGATGGAGAGAGAGAGAGGAGAGAGAGGAGAGAGAGAAGAGAGAGAGAGAAGAGAGAGAGATGGAGATGGAGAGAGAGAGAGGTGGCGATGTCAACGTAGAGAAGATTTCAAAATTAGTTGTACTAAAAATACACATCCAACCAACTAATAAGATTTTTACACGCACACAGTCATAAACGTATCTGATAAAAAAATTTTCACAAACAACAAAGAAGTGAATTTTCTCCCATGAGATTGTTTCATTAGGAATAGCAAATGTAATTATTTCATTTTCGCCTAGAATATTTCCTCGGACTTAAATTAAAGTTATAGTTGAATAATGTACTAAAGACGCCATTATGTGTAGTCTAATAAAAGAATTTACAGGTTTTTCTCCGAGTTTTTTTTTAGATTTAACCATATCTGGAACAATGGCTCTCACATCAAGTATGCACATTAAAAAAAAAAATAGATGCGGATTTTTTTTCACATTAATTGGAAGCATATTAATTAATTGTTGATTGTTAAAAAGATAATAAAAATCTGTTGTGGAAAACGGAAATTAAAAGCTGTACAGTGTTGCTGCTGTGTTTCAAGTATTTGAGGCCTCTTTTCTGCAAGTCATGGATGTGTGTAATTCTTGCGTGTGATAGATTCTGTGAAATTTCCACCAGCGTTAGTGTCCTAAACCACTGGTTGGTTGATCCAGTGGCACAGATACCAAATCAGGCAGCGCTATCAATCGTTCAGCAAACTATTGCTTTTATTGTTAACTATATAAATATGACATATAATTGGTGCAGTCAGTTCCTGGTTTAATATTAGATTTAAAAACTCAATTAAACTTAAGAGAGAAAAACTAACAACTTTTCGGAGAAAATTGATACAAGGTGAAAAAATATAAAAGATAATAGAGGAGGCAGCTGGGAATGTGGAGTACTTTTTTAACAGGGAGAAAAGGTCGCCCGCCCTTGCTTCTTTACTGGACAAATTAAAGAAGCAAATGATCATGACATCTTTGGTGCTTTCTTCCAATCGCTAAAATAATAAAAAGCAAACAAGTGAAAATTACAGAAAAAGTTATTTAAAATAGTTCAGTAATGGAATAAATAAGTAAACAGACCGATAGTGCGATTAATTCTCTTATGATTTTTCAGTTTTAGGTTGTTACAAACGTTTCGACGGTTTTTTTAATACCGCAAAAACGTGACTTTATATCGTTGCTGAACGTGAAGTTTATTAATCAAAGTAAGTTCCGTTACAATCAATACACTTCTGCCGACGAGTTACAGGTGCGTTTACAGGTGCATCTCAGAAAAATTAGCATATCGTGGAAGAGTTCGTTTTTTTCTGTAATTTAATTCAAACAGTGAAACTTTCATACATTCTAGATCCATTACACATAAAATGAAATATTTCAAGCCTTTTTTTGTCTTAATTTTGATTATTACGGCCTACAGCTCATGAAAATCAAAAATCCACTATCTCAAAATATTAGAATATTTCATAAGATAAATTTTAAAAAAAGGATTTATAATAAAGAAATGTCGAACTTCTGAAAAGTATGTTCACTTATGCACTCAATACTTGGTCGTGGCTCCTTTTGCACCAATCACTGCATCAATGCGGCGAGGTATGGAGGCGATCAGACTGTGGCACTGCTGAGGTGTCATGGAAGCCCAGGTTGCTTTGATAGCGACCTTCAGCTCGTCTGTATTGTTGGGTCTGGTGTCTGATCTTCCTCTTGACAATACCCCTGGGGTTCGGGTCAGGCGAGTTGGCTGGCCAATCAAGCACAGTAATACCATGGTCAGCAAACCAATTACTAGTAGTTCTGGCACTGTGGGCAGGTGTCAAGTCCTGCTGGAAAAGGAAATCAGCATCTCCATAAAGCTTGTCAGCAAACAAAAGCAGGAAGTGCTCTAAAATCTCCTGGTAGACGGCTGCGTTGACTTTGGACTTGATAAAACACAGTGGACCAACACCAGCAGATGACATGGCACCCAAATCATCACTGAATGTGGAAGCTTCACACTGGACTTCAAGCAACTCGGATTCTGTGCCTCTCTACTCTTCCTCCAGACTGCAGGACCTTGATTTCCAAATGAAATGCAAAATTTACTTTCATCTGAAAAGAGGACTTTGGACCACTGAGCAACGGTCCAGTTCTTTTTCTCCTTCGCCCAGGTAAGACGCTTCTGACGTTGTCTCTGGTTCAGGAGTGGCTTGACACTAGGAATGTGACACTGTAGCCCATTTCCTGGGCATGTCTCTGCGTGGTGGCTCTTGATGCACTGACTCCAGCCTCAGTCCACTCCTTGTGAAGCTCCGCCAAGTTCTTGAATCGGCTTTGCTTCACAATCCTCTCAAAGCTACAGTTATCCCTCTTGCTTGTGCACCTTTTCCTACCACACTTTTCCCTTCCAGTCAACTTTCCATGAATATGCTTTGATACAGCACTCTGCGGAACAGCCAGCCCTTTCAGCAATGACCTTCTGTAGCTTACCCTCCTCGTGGAGGGTGTCAATGAGTGTCTTTTGGACAACTGTCAAGTCAGCAGTCTTCCCCATGATTGTGGTTGTGTGTACTGAACCAGACTCAGAGATTCATGGTATTTATACTGCGTAAATAGTGATTTACTCAAACTCGAAATGGAATATTCTAATATTTTGAGATAAGTTTTTTAAATTTTTTTAGCTGTAGGCTGTAATTATAAAAATTAAATTTAAAAAATGCTTGAAACATTTTAGTTTACATGTAATGAGTCCAGAATATATACAATTTTCACTTTCTGAAATAACTGACAAAAAATATCGAACTCTTCCACGATATTCTAATTTTTTTAGATGCACCTGTATACCATTTTGAAAAAAATCTGGATTTCTGGAGACGATATACAGTCTGAAGGCAATTTCCATTGCTGCTTATTTGGAGGACGATTTCGTATGGAGGATGGTGTCGAGCCGCTTGAAAAGGTGGTAGCTTGTGGGAGAAAGGTCTGGTGAATTGGCTGGGTGAGGGAGAACTTGGTACCCCGTGTTCAGTTTCTGAAGAGTCACGAGGACGAGCATTGTGATGGAGCGGGATTGGATCTCTTCGATTCACCAATGCCAGCTGTCGATGGGAGAGATTCTGATGAACAACGTTTAATTGACGGCGATAGTTTTCAGTTGTGATGGTTTTGCCAGATTTTGTTCCTTATGACAAGAGAAGAGCAGATCTCCAACCGACGATTTCGTTGTTGTTCATTCAGCTCGTCAGGCACCCACTTGTCAAGGCTTTACACCTGGCCAATTGCGTCAAGATGCCAGTAAACAGTTGCGGTGCTTACGTCAAGCTCTCCAGCAATTTCTCGCAGTTTTTCTTGGATCGGCTTCACCTGAGGCTCTCACACGGTCGTCATCACAGCTGGAAGGACAGGACGTCTGCTACGTTCCTTATCTTCGAGACTCACATCTCCTGATCGAAACTTTGCAAACCATCGTTGTTCTCTGCGCTCGTTAGCTGTGTCCTCGCCCCGTGCTTCCTTAATGTTACGAGTCGCCTCGCTCGCTTTGTGGCCTGGTTTGAACTCGTGAAGCGAAATAGCACGAAAACGTTTCTATCCATGCTTCACCCAGACCCCTGAAACAATTATCCGTTTTATGCTTTTTAAAAAGGTAGGTTTTTCATAATGTATGATAAAGCACAGGCTACAAAACGATATATGATTTATCTACATACACCTTCACAAGCTGGCAGAAAATGAACCCCAAATTAACATGATATAGAAACCGACAAAACTTTTGTTTCGACCTGATGCAATCACTAAAAAATCTATAACACGCTTAAGTATTTCATGCTTTATTTTAATTATCTACAATATAATAGAGCGTCGGCATCTGTCAAACTGAAGTTATAAGTAGATTATCAAATGGCTTATGTTTTGTCCTCCTCTACCATAGGGGACCATTTCATTAAGGCACGTTTTTAGCCTCAGACATATATCGGCTTATATATATACAATATGGGGGAAAATATTATGGGATTATTCACAGAATATGCACAAGTAATGAGCATTTGCAACCGAGGGACGTATATAATACACACGCGGTGCATTAGTATTTGGCACGAGCCTTTTGCTCTATAAATTTCAAGGTACTCTGTTTTCGTGCTTCCATACAGGTTACCAATGTATGACGTTGGAAAGTTGTTCCGAATATTCGGCAGCGCTTCAACAATTACTCCGAGGCGTCTGATTGCCGCTTGGTTTTTTTCAGTAGCCATACAACCCAGCTAGCCCTAGTGATGTCTTTCTACAAGCCGAGTCATTTTTGAGGGTCACCTATCAGCTTCTTCACGTTCCAGATAATTTTTTTTAAACATTATTCTAATTATATGTATTATTCCAGCAAGAATCTTGAAAAATTCAGCTGAACCTCGCATCAGGGCACATAGACCGTTAATTGTGACATTTAAAACTCTTGAAACCCTTTAAAAAATTAAAATAGCTACCTTTCCTGTGAGTAGCTGCTGCACTTATTCTGGGCATCTTGTTTGCTACCTTTTCAAAATAATGTATTGATCTTTGCTGTATGTTTCAGATCAATATCCTGTTGCAATATATATATATATATATCAATGACCTATGAAACTAAAAATTGCATAGTGTTACTATGATAAAATCTTTCTCTCTCAAGAATCTCATCAATCTCTATGAAGTCACCAGCCAACTAATCAGCAAAACCGTTGCAAACACCTAGGCTGGGTTGTAAGGAAAATCAGGTCTGCCTATACTATTCTCCAGCCTTCTAATATACTCGCATTGCTTAGAATCAAATATATTCATACTTTCTCTTATCCTTCATTACATCCACCATTCTCCAAGACGTGGTTTTTATGTTGTTTAACCTAGTCAGGTTGCATTTTCCTGCTACCACGACTAAACAAGGACATTCTGGGTGATACTCAGTCAACCAATCTATCTTTTCTTAACCATCGTTCAGTGATGGAAGATGAGATGCTGACTTTTGCAGAGAAAATGCGGTTATCAGCTACTCGTCAAGAAAGGACTTTGTGTTTCTCGCTTTTCTCGGCTCTTTAAGTTCATGGCTGAGATAGTTGATATTCCCTATGTAACTAAAGATTTCTTCACAATTTTATATCAGCTTCCTGAAGGACAATATTAGATAGCAGCCTTGTTCTATATAGAAATTAGTTTTCCGATGCCGTTCTGCTGCCCGTCACGGATTCGGATATCCATTTAAATTTTCAAGCATGACTAAACACCAGATATCCATTTCGAAAATCTGGTCGCTATAATTGATTAGCCCGAGCAAGCTGCCATCATCGTTCGATAAGGGTCTAATAGCAGCAAGCTTTTTTTTTAATGATAAAATTCGATTGAATTATTCTTTATTTATCTAACAGCAAGCAGTGCTGTAAATATTGCTAAGCACGATGGCGGCAGAAATATGACGGAGTGCATTGATATTATAGACTAATAGTTGAGCCTCTTCCTTAATGATTGGCACCATGGCTCGACTTCCAAAACGACCACATAGATCTGGGGCCAACAGTGCGTTTTTTAGGGCTAACAAACACCGCTACAACCAAGACTTGACTTCTTAATAGAAGTTACGGCTCAGAAACCCTCATCCACAAAAGTCGCACGAGCTGGACGTATACTCGAACTAGTACCAAATGAGGCCATGTTTTAGTTCAAGCATGCGCAGTCGATGTGCTAATTGCCTTCGCCGTCCAAACCTGACTGCTTTAAATATCACGTGACGTCTACTGCGCAGAATGCCTTTGTAAATCATGGCAACCCATCCATTAATATGTAAGGAATCCGTGAGCTAAACTGGCTGAGGAATAAACGCTATTCTATGACTTTCGACCACTCTGTGTGCATTATCACACACGGAATTATGATGTCAGATTAGAATATCCTTAGATTTGTGCGCGCATTTTATGATTGTTTTGATTTCCCGCTAACGCACACAGCAGGGACGGGACAGGTTTACTGCCGCCATTTTCAAATAGGACTCCGACAAAGCGCGTTCAGGGAGGCGAGGGATAGTTCAGCTTTAAACGAGGTTGAATAATAACTTCAGAAAATCTGTCTTTTGTCACATACGCCATCACAATAATAATAAATAAACGCAGGACTTCCAATCTATGACTCTTCGTTGCCAATAATAGACTTTAGACTTTTCCAGTTTTTATAGAGAAAGATCCAACTGACTCTTTGTTAGAGTAAAGTCTTTAGTTAAAACAGTATTGCAAAATGTGCTTTTATCGAAGTTATTATTATTATTACTCTATAATGCATTTCCACAAGAAACTTCTACTTAAGGATTTAGAATACTGTGGTTATCAAGACAAGTAGATTTCTACGTTGTACACAGAGTGAGTGAGCACTGAGTATTTTCTCTAAAAACATACGGCGTACAATAATTCTGGCCATTACTGCGTATAGTGCCCAACTAGTATCATGAATTATTCGTTTGTCAGGTGCGTGAATTGTTCTGTTAACTTAGAATACTGAAACCGGCCTCTATCAGGTAACAAATAAACGGGCGCAATTTTAAATACATAGATAAGCTCAGCTTGATGGGCAGGTAAAGAAAATCTGGCTCCAGATGGCTAGCGAGATGAAAACGTTCTCAAGGGAAACTGAAAACTGTGTAAAGGCTGCGATCGGATATCGTAGAGAAGAAATAGTCAGTATGCAGCAGAGCGATTCAGAATGGAAGAGCTTATAAGGGGAAAATAGTCAGCAATGTTAAGAAAGATCGTTAACGTTATCGTACTGAAAGTAGTGAGTCCCCCAGTGAATTGCGCAAGAAAAGCGCCCTACGATTAATTCGACCAGAACAATGCCGCCACATCAGCAGTAGAGATGTTATTCCGGAGGTAGAAGCGCAGCAGGAGTCTGTCTGCCTACCGTGAACATAGTTTGGAAACGAGAGGACCAGGTAGATTGAAGACGGGTCAATGCAGGCCACAACCCAGAAGTCAGCAAAAATAGTTTATCCTGGAAACCACAGGTTTTCCCTGTAATTATTAACTGTGCATTACCTTTAGTACGACCCCCATAAATGTCAAAATGGTGAATTAAAAATTAATGGCTGGAAAAAACCTGAAATGTGAAGTAAATGGCTTTCCAGCATGCCTCCTTTGGAAGACGACCCCTGTATATTATTCGTAGGGGGCGAACTTGTGAAGAACTACAGCCATTAAAAGAAAGTTTGAAGATGAAATCGCTTAACTGTGGTACTGCTGCAGGACATGATAACAGCTTTTTTTCAAGGACATTAAAAAAAAAAAAATGTCAGGGCTGATTCAGGGGTTTTGTTTCTTTATTTCAGTGACACAAATAAGGATCCTTCAAAACAAAGGGAACAAATCCAGACCTCGCACTTGTCCTTAGAACTAGCTGACCAGGGAGTTTCCGGCAGTAACCTGTCCGTGATCTCGGGAAAGTCGGCTGTTTTGCTGATGTAAACTACACTTACACACAAAAGACTAACTGGGAAAGCTAAAAGACCCATCCCTACAAATTTTCAGACTAAATCTGTTTAATATATATATATTAATTAAACGCATTTCGTACATTTTATCCCTGCGGTCGTCGCCTCCGAAGTGGACGTTACACAGAATGGACGCCGAGTTAAATAAAGAAGACCGCTTTCTTCTGACCGGTAGGGTTAGGGACCAATAACCACCCCAAGCAGAGAGCGGAAACCAATGGTTTCTACTCAAAGCATCCTTGGTCAGTAAGTTCCAGAGACTGGCTAAACCGCTCAATCGATATCTTGTTCTTCCGGCGGCCGGCCGGAAGTTTCAGATGCCCAGCAGACAATATCTCCCCCTGTCTGTTTTTAAAGAAGTTCCTGCTCGGGAAAATAATTAAGGTGACTGGGAAATAATAGCGGGACAAAGCTTTACTTAATTATTCTGGTCTGAAGAAAGAGAATGCGCAAGGGGGGGGGGGTGGTTATATTTTAAAAAAGAGAGGAAATTATGAGAATGAATAATTTAATGTTTGCGCAAGAATGGTCCAGAGGCAGATCGTTATTGCAGATGTGTGGGCATAAAAAAGGGGAAAATTATGCTCGCGGTTTTATGGTCATCCGTTAAACGGATGAATTATGTACAAAACGTAACTCGTCCCGTAGAAGTGTCCTACTGCTCATCTGTTCTTCTTATTATCTTGTCAGCATTCGAGAAGTGGGAGTAAATGAAGAGCACATTATCCGCGAGCCGGCCAGGTGCCGGGAAGATAGGAAGGAGGATCACTCACTCGTTTGGTTGTTATGTTGAAGTACATCTTGCCAAAGAGGTTGGCCGACGAGACGAGCGTGCAACGACATCAGATGTTTGTGTCGGATATTTCGCATTCAAAAAACGCTCGGCCACGATCTAACGTCAGGCTGAGCTGACCAGTGACCGACCGACTCGGGAGCCACTGCGAAAATGACGCCAAAATGCTGACAACTGAGACTATACCATCGCAGCAGAGCGATACCACGTGCTGTACCAGTGAAGGGGTTCTCGTGTCAAGAGCGAGCAATGTCTTTCCGAAACAGAGAGGGGGCAACCTGGGTGAACGGGTCTGACAATCTGGTCGCGTGTACTGTCATCCGAAACATCCCTTGCACGCGATGTCCAACGGTCTGTGGTACTACGCAGTTCTGAAGATGTCTGGTTATATTTGTTGCGCTGCTGAATCTGTTGGGGCCGTGATGTTGTTGTTGAAAAGCTAAGCGCGGCCCCGAACACATCCGGTTTTCTGTGAACGCATCTTAGGCCCGATTTGGCGACGTGACAGGCCTCGGGACTATGTCCGATCCATCTCTAAATATCCCCGGACAGCGATCCTTTCAGACATCACCCCCGGGCATACTACGTGTAAATGAGATCTGAAGAGGAAATTTAATGCGTTTTACAGAAGACTGTGCATTTCGAAATAGGAAAGAGCTCGGCCACTTGTGTGTGACCGGCATGGAGAGCAGAAGTCAACACCCGACCGTTTAAATCGCGACGGTCCCACCTCGCCCACGTGTTTGAAAAATAACTCTTATCTAATTTTACGAAAGAGCAGAGGAGCAAAACACATTCCTAAAGGAGAATAAAGAGGAATGTTTTAGGCGGTGCGAGATTTTAAAATTCTGTCAGAAAGCAGACCAGGTTTACTTATGCCTTAACACTGATTTCAGGCCTGTAACAGTCGTGTGGTTAAGCGCGTGACACCTGAGGGACTGGTTTATAAGGTGTGTACAGAGGCTGGTGGTCGGCTGCGGCTAGCGTCCTACATCACCATACTCCGGTTAGAGCCAAGCCAGGGGGGGTCATGCATATTAATTACCTGAGAAAACAATCACTTGTGAATTTTCACAATACTTATATGTAAGATTTTCCACATTATTATCATCATTATTATTATTATTATTATTATATTATTATTATTTTTTTTTTTTTTATTTTATTATTAGCCTCGCAGTCAGCAGTATGGCAAAAATGCTGAGAAGAGGTGGAAATCCAGGAACCACTCTGCTGGTCACTGGATCCAACGAGGCCGGGAGAGAAAAGGTAAGATAATGGCCGATAGGCTGTTGGCCGGCTCGTCACTGCAAATCCTGACTTCTTGCTGGAATAACTAATTTTGATAGGTGGATGAATGTGGAGACATTTATTTCAAGGGAAGTGAAAGCGGAAGGATATTTATTTGCCCGCCCTGGTGAAGTCTTATCATCAAACAAACAAAATCTATTCCGAAAGTGTGGGAAGTTTGCAGGGATTTCTGCTTCGTGATGAGTTCGTTTAATAAACTGCCAGCTCAGCACGTGAGCAAACATTTCCAAATTATATATATATTTTATCTACCTTTTTGTTTTTCTTTAAATAATTTCATCGTTTTATTTAACCAGGTTGGTCAAGGTACCGGTAAACACAGAACAGCTTCTCGACTGTCGGTCTATCAACAAACGATACAGTGTTGGGCGATCAGTTCCAGTCATGTACTACATCTATCCATCTTATTAACATTCACACGAGAAGCAAGCAGATTATGATAATAATTCGCCTGTAACGCTAAAAGTGGTCGGTTTAGATCAAATAACACGCATAACTATCCTCTCGTCGAGTCTTCTCAACCTTTACATCACTCAATCTCATACAGCAATAATGCACACGAAGTTATTTGTGGTTTTCCTGACAGGAGAGCACTGTCGCTGTCCAATATATTTAAGTATTGGGAATGTGAATTTAATGAAATCGATTTTAGATTAATGATACAGGTAGGTTATTACAAATTTTATTTTAGTCATAGAGTAAATTAGGTCTGTTTTTGAACGTGGCCCGTTGTCTCTTTAAGAAAAAAAAAATATTGCAATCTGAATTATCACTGAAAGCCAATTTCCCACTAACTCTACAGTAGAAACAACAACATTTAAATATTTCTAATCCAATTTTGGATTTGACTTCAGAAACTCTTTTAACGCTACGTAAAACAATTTACTCTGAGCGACTCTCAAGAGGGCACGTTGGCCTTAAATCTCCAAATATTCGTGACTCTAGCACGGGAAGGTTTCTCTCATCTTTACACAGAATCTTCACCAAGAAAGCTACATCGTTTATTTTATAAAAAACGTTATTCAAGAAAACCAGTCGTGCTGCTGCCTCCACCTAAATCTATTCTACACATTCGTGATCTTCATTCAAAATGCTTCGATTGTCAAAGAAACTTTAAATGAAATCATATAATCCAAGGTTGGAGATGTTTCTTAGACACTAAGGAAACGGACAAGAAAGATGCCATGTAACAGATATTCCATGCCTTTTCATCGCTATTGCAATTACTAAACGTAAAATCGTTATGACACGAACAATTATTTAATTTTAACTTTCTTTGTCTTAAAATCTACCATAATTGGGAAATATTTTAAAATCATCTATCTCTGAGTAGGGCACAACTTCGTATACAGTCGGCGTGGAATACATACAGACCTGTAAAACTAGAGGTTCAGTGTACCAGAGAGAGAGAGAGAGAGAGAGAGAGAGAGTGTGTGTATTTGCTTAAAAATCAGTCGTTCAGGTATTTATTTTACTCTATCAAAAGAGGAATTTGATAACCATGAGCGAGAGCTGCAATAATGATAATATAATAAATGTTTGCTATCGTATTTAAATGGTAGATCGCAGGTAAAATGTAAGATGTATTCAATTTTATTTTACACGCACATACACATGCACGTGCGCACCTAACTGGATTATCAAGATAAAATAGCCATTGATCGGGGGATAAACAGTTAGTTTCCTATGTTTTATTGAATGTGACATCATCATTACTCTTATTTAAGCATTTTCTTTACGTTGCTTTCAGAAAAGTGGATGTCTAACATACTTGGGAGTGACCGGTGTGAATCCGCGAGGTTTGCACTGTCCATCCCTCGACACACACACACTGGAAACATGTAATGCACGTCCACAGTCAAGTGATCGCGTAATATACCCACAATTGCTAAATAAACAAATAGAAAAAGTTGATACACGTAAAAATGACAAACAGACCTCATAATTTTGTGTTGATTTGTACTGAATTATCAATACCTACCAAACCTCTCGTATCTGGGAACAGTTTCTGTATTCGCCAGGCTGTGTGCACGTATTGGGTTATTAACTAATGAACTGATCCCAAAATAACCGCTGCTACATGTGTCTGAACGTTTGTTTTTCTCTCCAATAATTGTATTTTTATTTTGATATTTCAAAACTGAGCGATTTCCAATTTTTCAATTTGTAAAACCTTTTTTCATATCGGATGAAGCGCTGTCTCTGTTCTCTCTGACGTCACGAACATACGGTTTCCAAGGAAATCAACCGCGAGTCCACAAATAGAAAGTTCGTTTTATCGAGGGCTGAAAATAGCGGTGCGAGACTTACATCGCTCGTCCTCAATACTTTTGAGGGATTTATTTAATATAATAATAATGATGATGATGATGATGATGATGATGATGTAATGCTGCTAGCAATCATCGCTGTTTAGTAGCAGCCTGGTTATTATTTTAATCAAAAACGCTTTAATACTAGTTTGTTTTTTTTTTCGGATTATTTATAGCATAAGAAGTGTGGTTCTTAAAATAAAGGTTATTTATTGAGAATAAAATAATTAACTAATAACCCTGGCTCCACAGCCAAACTCACCATTCTCGCTCTGTTTTAAAGTAAAATAACTGAATATTATCACTGATTGTTTCAAATCCGCGACCACTTGGTCAATAACCGACAGTAAAACTATTACTCATTAGAGAGAGAGAGAGAGAGAGAGAGCGAGAGAGAGAGAGAGAGAGAGAGAGAGAGGAGAGAGAGAGAGAGAGAGATGGAGATAGAGAGAGAGAGAGATGGCGATAGAGAGCGATATAGAGATGGAGATAGAGAGATGGAGATAGAGAGAGAGAGATAGAGAGATGGAGAGAGAGATGGAGAGAGAGAGATGGAGAGAGAGAGATGGAGAGAGAGAGATGGAGAGAGAGGATGGAGAGAGAGATGGCAGAGGAGAGAGAGAGAGAGAGAGAGAGAAGAGAGAGAGAGAGATGGAGAGATGGAGAGAGAGATGAGATGGGAGAGATGGAGAGAGAGAGATAGAGAGATGGAGAGAGAGAGATGGAGAGAGAGAGAGATAGAGAGATGGAGAGAGAGAGCGAGAGAGAGCTGGAGAGAGAGAGAGATGGAGAGAGAGAGAATGGGGAGAGAGCAGAGATGGAGAGAGCGAGAGAGATGGAGAGAGAGATGGAGAGAGAGAGAGATGGAGAGAGAGAGAGAGAGAGATTGTCGACACGAACAGGAAGTAGCCAAACTTAAGAGGTTAAAACCAAATGGTGGTGTTGCTGGACCTAATGAAGTATGGACACCAAAGATAAAAGTGAACTGCTTGGAAGGTGAAATACTTTCAAAAAGTGGTTTCCTAGCGAGCAGATGATCATGTGGCGCGGAAGAGAAAATGGTTCGGTGGGAAATCCTGAACAATCCCCGCCGCGAACTGTCACCGGAAACATTATTTTCACCTGACACCGACCTGTCCCCTAACTCACAGGTATTATCTTAAAAGCTGCTCTACCAAGAAATCGCTGTCATAAAATAAAAATAAAACGAAAAGCTTAACACGATCAGAATGAATTCATACTTTATTACTCATCTTTCTTTTACTCCTAAAAGAAAATAATAACAATAATGCTTGAAATGGTTATTTTTTTACTGGAAGAAACATTTTTGTTCCTTTAAATAAACCATCTGGTGTAAACTTATCTATTGTACGGGTATAGAAAAGAATCAAATGGGGGGGAAATAGAGTCGGTGTTTTGTTCAGTGTGAAATAAACAGCCGGCGGCACCAATGTCTTCAGCTGACCGGTGTGGACTGAGGGGCGGCACAGACTCTTGAGTAGCAGTAGCACAACGCGGGACAAAATCTAACAACAGAAAGGTGAGGGTCAACTACCTTCAGGTGTATCGTGGAAAATACCAAAAGGTGCGACTAGTTAATTATTCGTAAGAATGTAGTTCTGACAACCACAAGTGAATGTTAATTAACATCTGATAAATAGACATGTAGTCTGGAGGGTCACCCCAGGCGGCGCGAGGTCATAAGTGGGCAGTTTTGCATATCTGGAGACAATAGATGACTGTTAACTGACTTCCAGAAAAATGGATTTTTCTTAGAAGTTACCGGAGGCAGCTCCAGATCATAAACGGCCGATTATACGCATTTCAGAGCACCTGATTTCGACAACCATAAGTGATTGTTAATGAACACCTGTCAAGGTAACCGAGGGCAAATTTTATGATCAGGAAGACAGGGAGTTCTGTTAAAAGAAATTGCTGAAAAAATGTTGCATCTCTCTGGGATACTGCATAAAGTTTCCGTATATTGCAGTTCTACGTCACTTATAAGTAGATTTTTTTAAAAAAAAAGAAAACAACAACAACAAAGGAACTGACGTCTAAAAGAAATCCTAATGAAGCAGAGGAGCTCTGTTTCTGCTTGGAAGTGTGGATACTCGTCCGTTCTCAATTTGTGCCGGCGCTTCGACGGAGAGACTGGAACTTCTGAAACTGTCGGGAAGATTGCTGGTAACGAAGTGGAAAAGCTTCTGACTGGTAAAAAAGCCATCACGGACCTGGCGACTACTGGTGGTGTGACGTAGTGACGGTGACAGGTCAGCTGACTTTATGACTGCCCCGTCTGGTCGACCTGACCAACTTTATGCTATATAACCAGTTACTGCAAGTAACTGAATAAAGATTCTCTCTCCCTGTTCACATGCTCAAAACTCCTCATTGTTTTGGAATGAAAAGTAACCAGCGATGACTGACAATAAGGAGAAATAGTACGAGACATACAGGGATGTGGGAGGGCGGGTGTGTGTACGCATTCCTGTCGTACACATCAGAAGTTCGTATTAATGGACCACATCAGAATAAACAACTACAATTTGAGATAAGTGGGTGTCGATATATCACAGACAATCCATCTATTTGATCAACTGTCACATTTTTGGATACGATAAACAATGAAAACATGTTGAAAGTGGTTTAACTTATCTTAATATTCGTATAAGTTGGACCGGAAAATTGTTATTTGAACTGGCGGCTCATTTTACATTGAAAGAAAGTCGTACGAAACAAGACCATTTGCTATCCAGCGGCCCTGTCTTTATAATAGTTACATTTACTGTGATCATCTTAAAGAAGCACTGATCTCCACATCGCTATAATATATATATAACATTTGTGTCTAATTTTGGTTTTAAAGCTAAAATTGCTAGACACAAATTGTCATGTGTATAAGTGTTCTAACATTAATATTTTAGAGCCTGCCATCGTTGGTGTTTTTTAAATCTATCTTGAAGTGAGAGACATCAGAAATCACACGAACTATGTTGCGCAAATGTGACGTACACAATGTTGTTTGGGGTTTTCTTGACGAGAGAGCTCTGGTGCCATCCCCCTCCTGTCTGGAAGTTTAAATTCACTAAAATTTCGTGGAAATGAATGATACAAGCTAAGTTATTATACTAAAAGATTCACCAATTAGTTAGAAAAGCTTTAAAACTAGTTTTCTAGTGTTAAACTATAAGAAATCTGTTATCGTGGTACACACTGAACCATTGGCGAGTTTTACGCCCTTTAAGGTGATTTATCTCATTCAGAGTGTACTTCAGGTTACCTAACAAAAGTCTCTGCTAGAACTATTCTCCCCCCCCCCTTTTCCAGACGTTGGAGATTTTTTCCCCTTGTTCGGATCCTTAGAAACAAGAGCTGAAATATCACAAAAACAAAAAATGCACCCTTTCGCTACTCAGTTTACCTTTGGTCTGATCACGGTGGGCTTAGCACGAGTCGCCTGCCCTAACTAATATGGCAAGATTCCGTTCCAGAGATAGGATCGATTTAGTCGGTAAGAAAAGCCGGGGTATCATTCAGACCGACGGACCGTGATGGTTCAGCTGGGCGCATGGTCAGTACAGCGTTATAATCACCTTTCCTGTCGATGGATGTCTTCTGTTCACGGCCGTCACAGGTCTCTCCTAACTGGTGCTTGTGGCACGTAATGGGGAACTGTAGCCCCTAACCACTTCACTTACTCCCCCAGAATTTTTCTTTACATTTCATTACGCCGCCTCATCAGCACGATGTCATTTATGTCACATCACCCTTTAATGGTCGATATGTCTTGGTTGTCTTTTACTACGCTTTTCAGTTATTGCTTTGTTTCTTAATGAAATCGAACTGGTATCGATATTGCACTGTGCTAAAATTTCAGAATTACGTGGCTTCTTGTTTAAAAGCATCAGCTCACTCTGATACATTAAATAGTAAGTGATGGCGACTGGACGGAGTCGGAATTCGCAGTTGTCGGGAGTTTGGATGGCATAGTTCAGTATTTCGATAGTGCAAACGACCAACCTGGTGAATCAGACTTTCTAAAACAACTCTTGGTAGAGAAAAGCATCGGTTCTATAATGTGTAACATGCTACCTTTTCCGGAATATGTAAGTTTTATTCAGGTGGATTGTGAAACCGCTTTACCTACCATGTTACTCTCTGAGACAATGTTATTTATGGATATTTCTTCTGAGCACATTAAACTGCATTACGTTTGTAGTTTTGAGAGAGTCCGACTTACCGTTTAAGTGTGATTCCTCAAGCATACCAGCAGGGTGTGCTTATTTAGCATCTGACCGCACACAAATACTGACGCCTGACTAACATTGTGTAAAATAACAATATAATTTCCAATTTCCTCTTGGTCCATTCATTGAGGCCATGTGAAGTGTCCGTAAACCGTTGATAAATGTTATTATATTCGAGCGATGCTAAAAATACGAAAGACTAAATGAGATTCCTTGTAGACCAGCTAACTTGTTAAACGAGTTAAACTGTGTATCACATACTCGCTGAAGAATTCAGTATGACACTTTAATAAATCTAGCTTTCTTTCGCGTGTCAGAAAGCCTCAACATTGGCTCGCACTCGGCTTATACAACAGCAGTAATCTCTTGGGAAAGCGTCTATAATCATTCCTGACGCCTTGGCGACTTTATTTACTATTAATCAAGTGGTTTATATCAATTTCTTTACATAACAGCCTGTAATAGTGTCGTAATATGTGAAAGGACAATTCTTCAACATTTTCGCAACAAGTCAATTTTAAACATAATCCATCTTTGTTTATCTTATCTATGGAAATATCCTAATAATGCAATTATTATCAAAACAGTAACAAAAGAAAAAAATCCGAATCATTCTATAACTTCTGCTGATTATTCACTTATTTTTGCTTGCGTCACGGTTGGATTTACTTCAACTGTGTTTCATTTGAAAATTATAACGATAGTGTCAGCCTTCTTAGTTAATCTGGCCCGGTGGCACGTGGCCTACCGGAAGCGACTACCAGAACGTCATCTTTAGCTCTCAGAAACCATAAGGAAAATTTAGCTGATCTTGGTAAAAGAATATTTTCCTCGAATCCCATCTGATGAAGAGAGTCCGGAAAATTTCTTCTGACATCTCATTACGAGTTAATGGACAATGTTCTGGTTTATAGCTGGAGGGAGAAAAAAAAAAACAAAGACAAACCACGAATGAGTACGGAAATCACCGAAAAGTAAGGCCCGCTCCCGTCCTTTTTTGTCCTCTAATTGAAAACTGAATTACAGGGCAGTCGGAAAATTATTGCTTGTCGACTAGGATGGAAAATATTCCATGGACAGTCCGCACTATGACTTTGCAGGTGTCGATTAACTACTTTTACTCACAGGTATCCGAAGCATAAGAGGCCCCTCAAGAGGCCCTTTCGTGTCGGAGGAACCGTGAAATATCTATCGATCGATCGGCGGTCGGTGGTGGAGTCTGGCTGGTAATCGAATTCCTGATTCTCCCAGATCCAGATAGACGGAGGCTTTCTCGTAAATCACACTTTACATATCTGCGGTGTGAATATAAGACCGTAATACAAAATAAATTTCAATAAATAAAGGAAAGTCACGAGTTTACAGCTCCCTCAGCTGTTTGCCTGGAAAGCGTTCGCCGTGGTGTTGCTGGAAGCGAGGTGTCCGTCCCCCCCCAAAAAGGGAAATAACCAACCAAAAAAAAAGGGCGGGAGGGGGAGAAAATCTCCGCAAACTATTAAAGTTTAACAATTTTAATAGATAAAATAAACAAATAATCTTAAACATACTTTTTAAAAAATTAAACTGAAACCATTATATTCAAGATGGCGACAAGCATTTTTAGAAATGGTTACATATAATATACATTGTAAAACAACAACAACAACAACAACAACACCCTTCTGCCCAGTACTTCCGTTTCTCGGCTGGTTCTTTCCCCACCAAAGAAGAGCAGTTGTTTTTTTTGTTTTTTTTTTAAATAATGGGAATGCTGGATTTCTAAGTCATTGACCTTTAATAGCAAGACGGTGGAATAATATCTTGGCGTCATCCACCATATTTAGACTTCATGATCACGATTGAAATCCGTCTTCACCTGGCGGTGATCGATACATTCGTCAGTAAATCTTAGAAAGATAAAAATTAATTGAATATTTGGATAAAACGTTTCTATTTACTAGCGTGGAAGGTTTTTCTTTTTAGCCAAATCATCTTACTGATTCAATGAAAGAAATTTCCTGGATGTACGTAGAATTTGAAAACGAACCTATTGTCGCTGTGTTTTTTTTTTGTGGAGGAAAGCTACAGAAATATCTTTAATCCACAAAATAGGATATCTTGAGAATTAAAGCACAGCAGCTTGTATATACTATAAAAAAGAACAACAAACAAGTCCATTAAAATGGTAGTAAATACCAATGTAAGTCATCTGAAACACAACAAGAATCTGTAAGCTGCTCGAATATTACGGCAATCCAGATGTATTCGTTTGGTGAATGTTTTTTTTTTTTTTCCTTCCTTTTTTACGGTTGGTAAAGATACTGCGTCTAGATTGCAATCTACTTATTCCAGGCCGGTATTGGTCAACAATTTCTTGGCGAGGACTTTGAAAATATCTCACGATAGCGAACACCCCATTTTTAAGCAGTGTAACCGAAGTACACGGAAGAAACCCACACGGAAAGCTGGCAAAAAAGACCAGTCCGGACCCGAGCCTCTCGGCACTAGCTGTCCACAAAATCATCTTGGTGACTAAAAACAGACTCCAGGAACACTTCTATAATTCTAATCTCGTGTACTACTGGTAGCTTTTGCAAATTTAAACATAATTTCAATCATCGAGAAGAAAACTTGCTAAATAGTTAAGTTTTTCCTACAAAAGTAAAAACAGAATCCTTTCAAAACTTCGAATTTCTCAGTTTGTCAGGGGTTTTACGAACCGATAAATAGTGTGTCCGTACAAAATCTTTGAAATGTTGAATATTCATGGTCTTTTACTTGGCTGTTTATTTTTCTTCCTCAAAATAGTATATAAACCCTGATATTTATTTCTAGGTTATATATATTTTATCTGTCAAATACAGAAGACATTACATCTTTCTTTAAATCATTACTTCTAACTGTATGCCTCCCGTTTTCGATAACTCAATTTCTTTTTTTTTTTTGTCTCTTTAACGATTTCTTACATCGTCTCCACCAAACATTTCTCTCTCAATTTTTATTGGTCGGCCAATCTACTTCAAATTCATTCTCAAGTCTCTTAATTTCTGTCATTTTTCAATGTAGCAGTTGTTTTCTAATTTTTATCAATCTCTCTGGCCAGTTTCTCAGTCGACATCTTTTTTTTTTTAAATCTCACAACTTCTCTGTCTTTCCAGCTTTATCGTTCTTTCATAGACCGCAGTTACTAATTCCCTTTTAATATCTACATACAGCATTGTGCAAATTATTGTGAACATGAAATACAAGCATAACGTTATGTTGTTTTTAATGAAAAGCAATGAAAGCTTCTTAAATACTATATTTATTATCAATACAACTATTTAAGGTATAAAATGCATAGTTGCATCATCTTTGAAATGATTGGATTATTCTTCAGTCAGATGTGTGATATCTGCCTTTTTGTGTTCAAGAGTTGACTATGGACATTACACCAAGGGAAAGAACTAAAATAATCACCTTGAATGAACAAACATCTCTTACACACAGAGAAATTGCTGAAGAAGTCAAAGTTAGCGTGGGAGCAGCCAATAAGATTATTAAGAAGAAACAAACCGCAGGCTCAGTATCTCCATCCAGAAAAGGAAAATGCGAAAGAAAATGGGAAACCAATCAGATATGACGCAAAATTATACGATTGAGCAAGATTTCAGAACTACTGACATCCCTAACCAGGAATTAGCAGCAGCAGCAGGTGTACAGGTATCATCACCTACTGTAAGACGTAGACTGCTTGAGGTGGGGCACCAAGCTAAGGAGCTTATGAAAAACAATCGCTAGAAAAAATAATGAAAACAGAAATATACTGGTCAGTCAAAAGTAGATTGGTGTGATGTGTTTTTTTCAGACGAGAGTCATTTTCTTGTTCAAAGTCAACAATGTTGATTTGTATGTCATTCACCTGGCAAACCCACAACCAGTTCTCCCTATTATCAATCAGACTGCGAGATATCCAGAATAGAAAATGTTCTGGGGTTATCTTTCTGCACAAGGAACTGGCTCATTAGTGCCTACTGAGGTTATAGAACACTGTGTCAAACCAGAACTGCTGAAGATAGCCCAAACGCATTTTTCCAGCAGGATCTGGCTCTAGGCCATACATCAGAAAGTCTTCAGGAGTACTTCAGGATGAACAATATCAACTGTGTAGATTGGCCAGGAAACTCACCATGTTAAAACCCAATCAAAAGTCTATGGGCTTTATGTGAAACTAGACTTTGAAAACTGGATTATACAACTAAAGAAAAAATGATCAGGACTCTCATCCAAGTCTGGTTTCATGACAAAGAAATAAATAAAATCTGTGAAATGTTGGCACATTCCACGCCCAAGTATGTTCAAGTCATCATTAAAACTAAAGATGGTCGTGTCAAGTAATGAGGTTTGTTCCAGTATTCAAAATATATGTTGTTTACTAAAGCCTTTCTCTTTTTCCCATTCTGTTCACACTGACCGGCACAGTACCTGCCCTCTCCCCTAATTCTTTCACGTTCATTTCTCTCACTTTTTCTCCGAGTCTCTTCCATTGGTTTCTTCTCAATTTAAATATGTCCTTTTTAACTCGTTAAATTCTTCTGAATCTTCCACAATTTTTCGATTTGTCAATCTGCTTTTATTCACTTCTTTTCTTTTAACTGGCATCACGTGCATCACCCATCATTGGACTATTTCATCTAACCTTTTCAATCAGAGGAATATTAATTCCATCAGAAAACTAGCTACTAACTTATTATACCACTTTCTGACTTAACAACTGAGATTGTTGAAAATCTCCCATCTTTCTTTTTTCTCTTAATTTGTTCTCTTTAAATCTGGGCAAAAACTCAAAATATAAACCTCTGGATACATTAATGGGTTACTTTTGACTCCTCGCTCACATAAAGCAGATCAGACGTAATAAAACCGTCTGGAAAACCAAGACGGTTCGACTGTTACACGTTGGTAAACATCCAGAACTCCGCCCGTTCACGGTTTTTATCGTCACACGACAGGTGAGCGGGCAAATTTCTGCCC
Source organism: Nautilus pompilius (assembly GCA_018389105.1). NCBI lineage: Eukaryota > Metazoa > Mollusca > Cephalopoda > Nautilida > Nautilidae > Nautilus > Nautilus pompilius. The sequence continues at coordinate 759,874 of JACATO010000130.1, read as the reverse complement.
TTTTATCGAACGACCCCAACAAAAACGGCTTAATTAGATGTGGCAAAATAAATGCCACAATAAATAAACGAAAACGAAGATAAGAACTACTCGAGTGAGGAAGAAGATATAAAGCATATTGCCAGATCTGGCAGATACAGGCGGGTCATTTATCATCTTACCTGTCTCTTCCTCATCTGAAGATATGATGTTCTAAAAGAAGTGAAATGAAAGCTATAAACTTTATCTTATTTCGAAGTAACAGTAAAAATAAAAAAGTGAAAATTCATCTTCTCAATTTATTATTTTCAATTAATTAACGTCGCATTTAATCTCATACATGAATTCGAAATATCCAACAGAGTGATGCTGAACCGATCGACTTCTAGCCACCATTTATAAATCATGGAGTCTCTATGCATTAAGTTCTGCCGTTCAAACTTAAATAACTGTAGACGTTATTCTACACTAAAACACTAGACAATTAACTGAATATATGCGACATTTACTATCTTTCGCATTTACTTTTGCTTAAATATCGAGTAAAGTTGGTCTTTTGGTTCTTTATGATCGTCAATGAAGAAAAATTGTTATTCATTTAGTAACTTTTGGTAGCAATTTAGGAATAAGGGGTCTAGTATACCTACAGTTTTATTATTAATAGAGAAATACAAATAAATAACTAATAAATCTGTTTCGGCGATTCTTTCCCTGTCTGAGGGTTGGGAGATTGTCCTCGGTGTCGCCTGTCTGAGGGTCGGGGGATTGTCCTCGGTGTCGCCTGTCTGAGGGTTGGGAGATTGTCCTCGGTGTCGCCTGTCTGAGGGTTGGGAGATTGTCCTCGGTGTCGCCTGTCTGAGGGTTGGGAGATTGTCCTCGGTGTCAATTTCTGGTTTTCAACACGGTCCCGTTCGTTTTTGATTAACCTGTCTTGTTGGTCTTACACCAAACCGTCAACCGATCAATGAATGATTAACGTTATTTCTTTAAAAAGAGCAAACAAGACGACTGTAAATACAAAAGATTATATCGAAAAAGATAACAGAAATGTAAATTTTAATTAAAATAAGTAAGCAATTAAATACAAAATATCTAAGCAGCAAGGTGAACGGAAGGTTCCAAGCTGACAAGAAACGAAATCGGGCATCTGACCTTCGGTAAACGTCAAGTCGACTTTTATTACTGGGTGATAATATATGGCACAAAGTCTATCATAACTAACTATTAGTAATTATTCTGTAAAGTCAACTTTTAATACTAAACACCAGTAATTATCAAGGATGCACGATCTTTATGCAAGCAAACACTGTACAGAAATTCTACTGTATCTCGAGACTGGATTAGTGATGTAGAAACGTTTGCTGACGTCCGGGTGTTTATTTAGGCGACACTCTCTCCTCCACGCATAAAATCGTAGTTGACACAGTTTACGGATTTAAAAAGTGGGGCACTGAAAAACAACAGATGTTTCTACAAGATGCGGTGTGGCCGAGATCCATCCACCAGGTGATGTGGAAGAGCGAAGTTCAACCTCATCTGTTTTAATCAAATGCGCAGCATCGGCGCCGAGTAGCTGATGAAATGTTGATGACTTCTGTCAATTTGACACTCACTCGAAAACGTGGGGTTTGAACAGGTTATTTGTCATCAAACGTCTGCAGTCTTCTCTTTTCCCATCTGCTTTGGTGATCAGACTTTTAAGTGCGTTTGATTGTAAACTTGGTGCTGTAACTTGTGCGCCATCACCGATGAGGAGTTCTCGGGTTAGTAAAAAGCTCTCTCCCACAGACATCAATACTGTGGACTTCATGGTATTGGAATTTAAACTACTCAAAAGATTATTATTATTAAAATATTTGTATTAAATTGAGAGACTGTAGTCCGAAAAATAAAATAATAAATTCAATTATCTCATAATACGATACTTTTGCTAACGACTACTTGGTGTGTACTGGAATTGTGACGTCATCATGCCACGTGACCACCAAACTAACATTAAAATGCAATCCACGCTCCATATTCAGCCAATCAAGAGAAATAAATCTAGGCACAGGTGTTTTCTCGAGACACTGTTCCATACCGTCCGCTGATTTGAATTTGAATGAAGTTCCAGATTTCGCACCACTTTAATATTTTATAATTTGGAAATGCGTAAAATGGGATTCCGTGCTCTCATGCTTGGTTCCGATGCTCAGCCTTTTCTAGTAACGTTGCACTGTAGGAAGGATTCCTGAATTATTGGCGAAGGTAACACTTCCGGATAAGACTACTAAGGTAAAAACTGATGTAACTGCTAAAAGAAAAGGTGTGGGAATATATTCCGAACTGAGCGATGCCGAAGTTTTACTACCAAAAATCTGCTAAGAATAAAGAGATGCGATAATGACGTCAGGCACCACGAAGAAAGCAGAGTTGGAATGTGTATAAACCAAACTTTAAGGAGACAGTAATATCTGCAAATATCAAAGATAGTGACGCCACAACGGATCAGTGCAGTCACCCTTCAAAAACAAAGATTTTTACTTACCGAGTCATTTACGACACACGGAAAGAAAGTAGGAGTCTGCGGGTGAGGCCCCTATTGAGGAGGTAAAATCGGTAATCCTTGGCTATAGACAGGGTGTCTCTATTACTGTTCTGAAATAATAACCTACCATTAGCAAACCCGTCTAAACAGGGTTTCTCTGAGGATGGGAACCAGTGGACATAGAAAGCACGAATTCCACACGTGGAGGAAGATAAACTGACCAGTAACAAAATCTGCAAACGTTTGTTGGATTTTCAATGTAAAATTTATATTTATTTGATCAACTCAAACGAGTTACGAGACTGAGAGAAGTTTATCCCACGAGTAGAACTGCTCAGGCGGCACTCGATCGCTAACTCTCGCTGATAACTTTATTTCAGGGTGATCACTCTAGAACGTGCGCGAGAAGTGATTGACACCTTGCTAATTTGTATCAGCCTGTCGTACCAAAGCGAAACAGCATTAAAAAAATTAAGGAACGATAACTGGTGAAGTTTAGATAAATTCCGTCAGGGGATCTGCAAATGAAAGTGTATTCCGGTTCGTAACAGTCCGCTTCTTTCTCTCCTGCCAGTGTGCCGCTGATGTTCACGGTCTGTAGAACATTGGACCATTATTTATCGGCGGTGACGGGGTAGTGGTCGGAAGACGGATGATAAAACAAAGCTAAATTATACTTATATCCCGACTACTCATTTTATCTCATAATTGTACAGGTGGGAAATTAAAAATATATATATTTGTACATTAGAAAGTAAAATAGACGAGTTAGATTGCGCTTCGAGCTCCAAATATTTGATGCGAAAATCATCACGCACCTTGTACTAATTGGCTTCCTATTGCGTCGGCGAAGTCGTTTGCCACTCGGTTTCTTTGCAGGGTCTGTTGTGTGCGGATAGTTGAAGCTTAAGTCAGACACACGAAAAACAATTTCAAAGTTCAACTGAATAAAAAACCTTTCTGTTTAGAAATACATATTTTTCTAGTCATACGGAAAGAAACGAATACTGCCCAATTTATCAGCTCTTACTGTCAGGCTCGCATCCTAATAGAAACCAGATGTACGCGTTTTAGAGCTTTATATTCCTTTTACACGGCTTGGTCCATTCGCGACCTGCTGCTCCAAACCTACTCTGGATTAACGCCATGAGCCGATTAGCTTTGAGGGGATCTTAGATGTCACTATCTTGCATTTCATGTGATTTCATTCATCCCGATCTGATTAAGCTCCAGTCCTCTGGACAGGTATTCAATCTACTTAACTTGCCGTAAACTATATGGTCTATACTCCGGCTTATGGGTGCAGAAAAATATCTACATTGAAAAGGAAAGACTGAAGAATTACCGAACGTTACAGACGCTGACCCCCAGACACAGGTCGGCTTTATGCAAAATTCGTCTCGGAGCTCCCCTGTTAACAGAACAAAAATAGCAAATACAAGAAACCAAATTGCAGTGTTATGCATTCCAGTTGTGGGGATTTAGCATTGCCATCTTGCAACGGTTCCATTAGTGGAAAGTGGGCTGTTTGTTGATCTCCTGGAAAAGTCAAACCCAGACGCGTTTTTTTAACGCGCTGATCCGAGTTTGTTTGGGAGATAATTCTTCATCTGTTATTTCATAATTATCGTCGTTCGTTTGAGTTGAAACTCGGCGTTAGACGGCCGCGCAGGCTATTTCATTTATGTTACTTTTATTTTTTTTAAACCAATGATCGACTCAGGCGTGCGTTCCGATTACTGTGAGGTCAGAGAGGGAATGGCACAAAACGACAAATGGTGGATTTCAACGCCTCAGTCTGCCCTCTGGGCATCCGCTCTTCTCCCCTGTCACAAAGCTCATCATGAGAGAGATTGTTGCTTTGTTTTGCTTTTTTTACTTGGCATAAAACTTTCATAAAAATAAATTTAAAAGTTAAACTTTGCAGTAAGCAACTGATCTATCTATCAGGCTGTATTTTTGAACTCATGAGAATGAAAGGTCGAATGTGTACTACCGACTTCTTATAGCAGCCTTACGGCATCTTCGCCATTTTCAACTGTTAATGTGGAAAATGTCTTCCGATCTGTTCTTCGCCATGCATTCTGTCTGCTAGTTAGATATTTCTTATGGCCCCGATGCTACGTTTGTCTCTGATTATTGCCCATTAAAAATTGTTTCACAACCATAAGGATCACTTCCTGCTTGAAGATACAATTGTAGACAGAATACTACCATGGCGACAGGGTGTGAGTTATTGTATCCCGGTGAGTCTGGTGCAGCCTCTAAAGCAGAAAGTTTCACGTGAAGTTGTCTCTGAAATGGTACAGATGAAAATTCTTTAAAGAGCAGGTTCTGGGTAATAGAAAAGTACGGCCGGCTCTGCTTCTCTGACAATTGTTTGTGCCCTCTTTCAGGTGTCATACATTTAGGTAACGAAAAAACTATTTCTGCTTTGTTCGGATGGTCTTTCTCTAATCTTGACAGAAGCGCGAGAAAGGCCGGGGTTGGCTAGAATATGGTTCCTGGCCAATCCTCCTTCATCATGCAGCAAAAGAAGATCTAAAAGGCAGCATGCGACCGTTCAGAATCTCCAGCAAACTCGAGAGCGCTGCCAAGAAAACGTCAGGTTCAGTAGACAGAAAATTTGAAGTGACTCACGTCTCCGATTCTTATTCCAAGAATAGTAGCAACTTCCGCCCGTTTTACGCTGTAGCCCTGTAATTAAAAGCAGTCAAACAAACATGGCAGCTGAATCCAATGCCTGGTACCACAAGCGATACCACGGCGTAGAAGGAAAGCTATTACTTTCCTTTAATCTGGTACTGACAGGGTTTTATAAAAATTCTTCTCCAGTGAATGACTACACCTTGCGAGATCGTTTACATTCGACATGATGTCTGTATGACTCCGTACAGTAAAATAATCCCATTCCCCGCAATCCCGACTGAATGGAATCGAAACCTGCTGCTAAAATAGTCAACACATTTATTTAAAAAGTTATTCTAAAATAGTTTAATTAATTCTGTTTCATCAATGCTTCCCGAAGCAGACGCAGACTGTTTGCTGTCTCATCACAAAGTTGCTTTTGTGTCAGATGTAGCTGAACTGAATCCCTTCTCAACTCCACACCTATCCGAGTGTGAGAGAGCAGTCAACAATGGAACTACAGTCCACTGATGTAACTCAGTCGTTTGTCTGAAATGCTATACCGTGCAAGCACAACTAGTCTGTCTCCACATACATCACTGCTGGAGGGTCTTCTGAACCAGACACCATAAATCTTCTAACGCGTTAATCCAACCTTTCCGTACGAACGGTTAGATCGTCGATATCACCAATCAAACTACAGTTAACCTCTCTCACCCAGTTTATTTTTGACGCGTTAGGAAAAAAAAAACGTATTGCGTAGACTTCCCAGAATGGTTCTAACTTTTAGCTTATTTATTTGTTGTTGTTTTTTAAGTGAATGTGCCGCTTTCTTGATAAGATCGAGTTACCCTTCTAAATAAATATTACGTATTGGATCAGGCCAGCGACATCTTACACCGAGCTGTCTGGCCCACGATGGAAGCGTCGTCCCTTCGTCCTGAAGTCACGTGGAATTGTTCGAGTCTCTGACCCGCTCACATCTCTTTTTATTAATTCGCTTTTTCCTGCGAAATACTGCAGACAGTTTTTGTTTTTTTTTTATGTAATAAGCAGTTTTGTACGGTTGCTATGCATATAAGATACACCGAGACCCATAATCGTGGACTTACCTATTGAAAATTCCTTATTTCACGCACAACTCAGTTTGTTAGAGTCACGTGCCTGCTAGGGATGCTTACCGCATAAAAGAGACTTTATCTTAGAACTAATGTCTGCCAGTAGACGATTTAACGAAAATATCCTCCTTCAAACTTGCCAAGCCTACCAATTCAAGTTGTAGTCTGCCGACTTCTGTCTTTTCACCCACCTATAAACAAATCATAGAGCGACTCCAAAATGGCAAAAGTTCTTCTCTAAATCCATCTATAAAACAAAACAAGAAAAGTAAAGTCTTTTCTGTTTTTAGTGCGCAGCCTCAGCAGTACATTACACCTTTTGGTAGACAACTCCAAAAATATCTTTTGCCATTTACTTACTCATCACAATTTTCTGACACTCCTGTCTTCTGTTTTAACAAATGATTTCCGGTATAATTAGTGAATTTACATGAATTCGCTGAGCCAGTAATACACCATCACTACCGTAACACGAGTGGACTGCAGCGCTTCGAGGCCCTGTGTTACCAGGGCTGAATAATTATACAGAAATCACCTTCTTTAAGCCGAAGAGTTTGTTGGACAGCAGTCGATCACTGAACCAGGAGAGGTAGCGAGATTCAGTGATATCTCATTACATTATTTTTCAAGTTTACAACAAACACTACCAGGTACGCAAGGTGTGGCGTGGAAACATGGCGCATGACTCATCTCGTTGTTGGAATGACTGACGAAAATTACTTTTTAAGGTCTTCGTCAAAAGGAAAAATTCTGTCCGAAGCAACTTAAAGAGGGTGGGTCAGAGCCACTGTTTCCCGCGAAGCCGAATTTGAATTTACCGCGTCGCTAGGTCAACGTTGGATAGCCAGTTTTGTCTGGAGGCCGGCTGGAATTCTGTCGATGCGATGCCAGGTCTGGTATTCTATTATCGCCAAGTTTAATCTGCTTTGTTTGCGTAGCCAAACAGCAAAGAGATTATCCATGCTCTAAGACTTTGACACATCACCGCGATGGCTCGCTCTCCCTACCACAGATAAACTATTACTACATTTTCCTATGTTTCGAACAATTTACTAAAATTCTTTTCAGCATTTACTCGATTTTTCTGAAGAACATCTGCCGTATTTCTAACCAAAAACATACTTGTTTCGAAACCACACTTTTCACTTTGTAAAACGTTACTCAATGGCATTCGGACAAAGCTCTATTGACACAATAAATTCGAAATCTATTATAACTGATAGTAAACTAAATGTTTACTAGACACGTCTTTGCCATCACAAGTCACTGTCCCTTCAAGAATTTGAATAATGCCAGCTAAAGCATTTTGAAATAATATTACAGGGCATGTCTAACAACTCATCAGCTGCACAAAGTGGAACAAGCTGGCAAGGCGATTGATTTTTCAGTGCAAAGTTACGCTTAGCAAATGAATTGAAAAATCTGCACATTTTTTCAATGATTCCTGCAGCATTTCTCATTGACTGTACGTCTATACATTTTGATGAGCTTAAATCCAAAGCATGATTAGCACACCTACAGTGTATTGAAATTGCAGAAACCTTTTGTAACACTACAGCCATCTGTAGCAAGGCCAACACATTGCATTTGGTTTGAGCCATATTGCTCTCACCGTTCTCTCAGAGTTTTTCCAGTAAGTTTTGGTTTTAAATTTTGGATAATTAAATTTGCAACAGTCCTAAAAATCCAATAAAGTTCTCATGTATTTCATCCTTGTAAAAACACCAAAGACAAAGGCTGAGTTGGCTTGTATGTGAAAAATCCATAGTTTGATCAAACACCCTGCATAAAATTTGGATTCTTTTACCCTGCTAATAACAGTGTTGAGTATTATTTCTCCTAAACATTGTGTCAATTCATTTTGAGTTGTTTCGCTGATATATGCTTCAGCAGAACTAGAGTTCTGAAAATGCTGCTCAAGCTTTTTCTCAGGAGCAGGGACGCAGAAAAGAATAAGTGTCCTCAAGCTTCCTTCATTTCTTACATCAGCTTTACATCGAGAATGCCATCATCACACGACCCATGTAAAAAGAGTCCTTATCGTCCACGAAGCTTTATTGCTTCAATGTTTAGACAAACGTTAATGATTTTTTTTCACCTGCTGTAGTCATTTAATTTAGAGTTGAAGGAGCTTTTCTCTTTCTGGAGCTTCATAGGGACCTATAAAATCTCCAGCTGCTTCATCTGCAGTGCGAAGATATGGTTGTTTAGCATATGAACAGACTAATTTATTTAATGGAATTTTCTTTGTTGTGCCTGTCATTCTCCTATCAAGCTTTACAGTTCATCCATCGCAAAACAAAACTTGAACTTTTTCAGAAATAAATAATATAAATCAACAAAAATATTTTTCAAAATGATGTAGTCCTAAGTTTTTATTTTCATTCTCACTTTTATTGAAAAGGTTTGATTGTGGATTTGTATAATCATTTGGTACATTCCAGTGATTTTCCATAGGGTCTTGTTTTCAAAAGTGTTAAAATTTTGGCGTCTATCAGGCCAATCATGAAAGTATCGGGTATCCCAAGTACGTGAGGTTTCAGGAATATTTTTGGTTTTGTGATCTTCAGACAGCGATTCTTGTATATTCACAGACAAGGCATTTTGTTTATTTTCACCAATGAGCATTTCTCCTTAAACTTCTTTGTGTGCACTTCCATGGATTTCTTCATTATCTTACAGTGTAAATCACTTCTGCCTTCTGCTTTTTTCAGGCGTGTTTGACCTTGACCTTAATCTTAATATCTCTCTCTCAACCCTTTTTTTTTTTGCAGATCCAACCTGATTATAGCAGGAAAAAGTTTCAATAAAAAAAATAATGATAAAATCCAAAATAATTGCCATCAACTCTTACAGTCTTGTAAACAAATGGATCTACATTAAAATTCGGGGGAAAATGATGTGGTGATGATGATAACGTGACCATAAAGTACATTTTTGTTTATTTATCTAAAACGCATATTATGCTTTTAGCTGGTTTGTTCAAAATCGAATCTGCCGTATTTTCAGTATATTAATAAAGCAAATACAACACTTCTATCTAAACAGGAATAACCTTAAGTAGTTCGGTGCCTGCAAATTAAACAAAATCTTTTGCAAAATTAAGCTTCAGCATTATTTCTACCATAGTTTCCGGTTTTTTTAAAATAAAATATATTTAATAAGATACATTAATACGGTAATATTTCACTTTATTACAGAGATATGAAATTTGCGAGAGTTCCCATAAATTAATAACAAAAGTAAACACTATGATAGAACAAGTATCCGTCCAGTACAGTTTACTTCTTTCACTAATTTCAAATCACTGGGAAAGGTAAAATATTACCATTAATAAAATTTTGGAATCTTTTGCACAGGAATTGTATTAGAAATAAATTGAAATATATTCCGCTTACTTACGCTGTTCACTTAATATAGATTTTTACATAATTGCTGATAGTGACTTTCATAATCTCGATATCTGTCTCGGTTACAATTGATGTTTGGTGAAATCAAACAATAATTTAAAGAATTTAACAATATTATTGTTATAAACACAATACCATGTTGGTGACAAACTCGCGCCTGCCAGGACCAAGATCGTCGGACGAAAGCATCTCCCGTTCGGGTGTCTCACAATGGCAAAGCAGCTGACCAAACAACTTTGTTGCGCAATCACCCGCCGGGTCACTGCCACCCGAGGAGTGGTTATACCATCAGACTGAATCAGTATGTACACTAAAATAACATCCATTTAAAACACGTTACTATTTTAACAATTTCAAAATCTTAGTTCTGTCTGATTAAGGTGAGTTAAAGTAACATTTACTGCTGAATTAGTTTGTTTGGGGCTGCAGGATTCCAGGAAAAAGAAATATTTAAGAAGGTGATTGGCACTACCAACTGCAGTTTCTCGCAAGTATTCCACTCAACTACTTTTCTATAACTAAAAAAAGGGTTGTTTTCAAACCCCGAACCCTGCCGAGATTCTGGCTAATTTGCAATTATGGTCTCCGGTATTAGTAATTGTGGGCTAGCGAAAACATTTGTTAAAGATCCGTCATTTTAAAGTTTTAGAATACCTTCTATCGAGTCTCCTCTCTAAACTTAAAGTTAGAAACACGTGACTCTTAGTTTTAAATTAGCTAAAGGGTTGTTTCTTCTAGACATTTTCTCCTTTTTATGTATATATTGATGATGTGTTAAATATGACAGCAGAGGAGGAACAATATGGCCTAAAGAATTATATATTAGTAAATTCAACACGAATCCGATTGGACAAACTGTAAAAATAAACAAAAGATAATAGATATGCGAATAGAAGTTGACGATATATTTCATATGACTTCAAGAATAAATAAACGTAATCTAAGAAATCTGGTTGTATTAAGAGGATGGTTGCACAGAATTAACTGAAAACGTGCGTAATAAATCTGTCACATCTTAGAAATGTAAGTAATTCAATGAAAGCATCAATAACCTGTAATGTGAAAGTAAGAGTAAAGTTGATATTTTAGAAGGAGAAGCCAGTTTGTTTGTAAAGATAACACACATTTTTTTACTTTAATATTAAGAAAGTATTTCTGAAAAAAATTAATGAAAACGAGGTCTAGAAAGCAGGTTTTAATGAACTAATGCTATCTGTATGGATGAGTTGCGATCTATTAAAGTATCACCACACATTCTCTCTCTTCCAGCGCCTTGAGAAACGAGTAACAACCAAAAACTTCCCCGCCATCTCGTGGCTTGTTTATGAGTAACACAACGTTCTTGTATAGATGGCATCACAGTCTTACTACAATCGTAAATGGAAATTCCAACGCTTAAAGCAAAAAAATATCTGCTAAATTACAAGAAAAGATAAAACATCCAACCCGGTATTGCCACCGTGCACATCAAATCAACAAATTTCGGTTAAACTGCTTCAGTCATTAATCGGAAAAGGACAAGACTCACCCGGATGGTAGTAATAGGTCAGTCAGCCGCGTGTTGGTTTGCATACTTCTAGTGTTATTGACGTTTGCTAATAATCAATAATGACATTGAAAAAACGCTTAAAAGTTATATAGTATTCACCACCCTACAATGATATATCCCTGCCCAACTTTTATAGTCCTTCTGCAAATGTGGCCTTTTCTGATTGGTTTTATGACAATCAATCACAATGTTCTATATAAACACGTGACTGTACTATACAGCATTTCATTTTTATACATAAGAAACAGTTACCCATTTTTTTCTCTGTTTCTACCATTATTTCTGACACACACACACTCTCTCTTTCTCCCCCCCCCCATCCCTGACTCCTCTAGACAAAGTGCTTGTCATAAATATTTTACAAAAGGCAAATATAATTAATTATTCAGTTATTCAGTGGAAGAATCGTTCGGAATAAATTGAAAATCCGATATTTCAGAAAGTTTTGTCATAACGAACAAAGACTCCGTTTCTCACAGGAGTCTGCTATTTCTTTAATCAGTGACTGTTATAACCCGATATTGTTAAGTAGATCGCTTTGTCTGCTTCTCCACACAATACATACGCATTTTCTTTCTTATTTTAAACTAAAATAAAGAATAACGATTCCCTTTGGTAAATACATCAGCCAAAGGTTTTTCTAAAAACTCTGAATGTCACTAAAATCTGGAAGAAATAGAAACTTTTCATCTTTTTGTTTGTTAACTTCATAAATGTTTCGTTTTTATTGTTATGAATATTTTTATAGTTGATTAAATACAAACATTAAATTTTTAAAATGATTTTCCTTAAAATAATGCTTAGTTATACTATAAACTATATTGAAGCGTGAAATAAACTGTTCATCTCCTTGACAGATGCTTACTCGACTGAACAGAGAAAACAATTCAGAGACTTTTTCCGATTTTTGGAATAACGTGGATCTTTCATTCTTAAATGTTATAGCTTATAGGAAATATCTGTTGTAATAGTGAGATCGAACCTCAAAAGGAATCATATCGCAGACACTAAACTTTATTGTAACCTGTTCATATTAACAAAGTTTTGGCACAATAAAACTATTTGTTTTAACCAGAAAACTTGTCGTATTGTTATCTTTGTCTCATATTTACTGGCAGAGCGGTTACTCTTTTCGGATGGACCCGCACAGTTGTGGAAAAGACAGTTCCTCGGGGTCGAAAGAATAGAGTGCGCTTTCAAAACAGCCAATTACCGGGTCATCGATACGAATTTTCACTCCAGAGATACTTTCTGTGTAATTTCTATCCGATGTCATGATTCGGGGTCAATCGTTCAGCTCTTTTATTACACGAGGGAAGTACCAGAACTAGCAGTCGCCATCGTCCTGATCACGAGACCGCAAAAATCTGTCATTACTCCTGTGTTATTTTGTTTTTCTTGTTCAAAAGGAGAAGAAAAAAAACTTTAAAAAAATTGTACTGTTTGAGTTTTAGAGGTAGGTTTTGGTTAAAACACCAATCTTCGTGCTATTGATTGATTCATTTAATTCTTTGGCTTGACAGTACCATCGATCTTGTTCAGAGCGTTTGTTCTGAGAATTCGTTATCACATTGGCACTCCGGCTGCACGGGCGACCAGAACAATTAAAACTTCACTAAATGCTATAACGAGTTAATAAAGCCAATGCATAGATCGGCTAAACGTAAGTTTGCATTCACTTTGAAACGAAAATAAATACAGAGAAGGAAAAAAAAGGGTAGGATTAGGGTTAGGGTGTCGTCTTTTGCATGTAATATTCCAGTGGTTGTTTACAGAATAAAACAAGTTAAACATGGAGAGTCTGCGGAGTTGACATTTGACTAAAAACAACAGCAAAACTCGTTTTAATAAACGTAATCCGCTCGTTTACAGCTTTCAATTCTAGGATAAATTATAAAAACTATAAAAACCAGTTATTAAAATAAAAAAAAATAAATAACCTACAGATTATTCAGAGAGTAACTGTTCTTCGTAAGAAAAGTATTTGACCAAACAGACAAAACTGTCTGTATCTTGTTTTCCTATCTTTATTTTTTTCCGCATCCACAGTACCGACCAGAGGCAAGGTAATTATTTTTTAAGTTAAAACTCTTTGGGCGGCAAGAAACAAAGGTAACCCATCGAAGATCGAGAGAAACCAGACCACGACCGAACAGGGGTCAAACCGCGTGGTGCGCATACTCGCACTCACTCCGATAACTAATGCACGCCCCTGTTTGATAAGAAAAGGGGAGGCGATAAATACTAGACTTTTGTTTAAAAGGCTCTAAAGTGCAAAAATTGGATCGATGATCTACCACGATTGACAACCGGACTACCCGGGAAAAACGAGGAAAGACTGAAAAGGTACAGGGCCAGGCCTGTTGATAGTCGTGGGATCATTTCGCTTGCCGGGGGGATGGGAAACCGTCGAGACGACCGGACTGTGGGCTCCTTGCACATACGATGATGCTCTCAGATCTCTCGTCAAGATTCTGTGAATCATGTAACACAACACGTGACCTGGTAAATCTGTTTAATTTCCGTGATTTTCGTGAATTTAAACCAGCAAAAATCCGCATTTTTAAGTCTGCGATTCCTACCAAAAGACTTTCAGTTCAAAGCGTTTCGCGTCATGAAGAAAAACAAGATGGCGCTTACCATTTACTATTCAGTCGGAGGAAACGGTGCTGGAAGAGAACCGACCAATACATTAATAATTAATAGTTATCATACCGCTCGCTTACAAAAAATAAACAAGAGCTAGATTTTCTTTGCAGGCTGCAATCTCCGGCGAAGACGAGTCAAAGAAGGAAGTAAAAAAACCCAGAAATCCCTGGAAATGATCGAATTAGCGGGAGCACGAACCACATCAGAGCCCTGTAGACCAGCATCACAACTTTTATTATTCATGAAGACATCAGAAAGAAGAAATCTCTGCTGCATACAAAATACACGGTGGATCGCTGTTAGCTTAGCAAACCTAATAATATGGAGCTGGTGCAGGCTCCAGCTTTTGCGTATTGTTATCGCTGTTGTTTGTAAACAGAGAAATAAAACAGATTCAGAACTTACTAAAAGTATCAAAAGTGCGATCTTTGCTGGGCGCAAGCTGCGCTAATGACGTGTTCACTATTTATCTGTCTATGCTTAAATTATTGAAGATAATAACCCTTAGATTAGCTACCATTTTACCGAGTTCCAGACCGAGCGTTCAAATGTGCGCTCCTCCAGTACCACGAACGAAGTGAGGCAGAGTTATCCGAGTCACTATCTGCGCCCAAGTAGAGACCATCTTTAATTACATTTTAAAATTAATTACCTGACGAAACAGCTCTGAAGTATGAAGAATTAATATTTTTGAGTGAGGATTGGATATCCTAAAAAAAATAGCGGTATATTAAATTACATTAATTTACAATGAACTCTGGGTTAGTTTCGCTGATTTACAAATATAGGAATGCATTCCTTCATGACAGGTTCGTTGTTTTAGAGAACCTGTCCAATCATTCAAACCTCAGCCTTCCGCCATTAATTACCACGTATGTAATATTTTAGATTACGGTGATATATTCTCGATCAGCAGACGGAGCGGTTACCTGTTATACTGAATTAACTCAAAGTAATTTTAATTCTAGTCGTTCTTATCTTCCGATGAGTATCGGGAGTCGATTTTAACAGCCTCTAAAAGAGATGACGATAGCAACAAATTTGCTCTAGCGGCTGTGCTCAATATTCCGCTCTCTCTGTGAATTATAACATCTCCCAAGTGAAACCCCGTCGTGCACATGACAGCGCAGCCATCAACTTTAGCCACAGGAAAAATAAGTTCCTCTCCCATCCCGCATTATCACCCCTGTAACACACCAGGCATCGTGAAGAGAGAGATGGTGTTTTTCCTCGCCTGACCGCGTTAATTCAGAACTAAAGATGCCTACAATTCGCGGCACAGAATAATGTCCGCAATTGTAGTATCTATCCCTCACCTCTCTCTCTCTCTCTCTCTCACAGACACAAATTCACTTCAGTCAAAAGATAAATCTTTCCTCGGAGGCATTAACATTCTTCTGAAACTAAAAAAAGTTCGGTTCTTGCGATAGTTATCGGATTTTACAAGCGTAAAGTTTTAGATAACCTGTTAGTATCTTCTCGCGATGCTGCGACCATTTACCAAACCACGGCGAGTGGCACGTGCAAGCCAGAGGGTTCGACGAAAAGCCGAATTTAGTATCGAACCTCATTTGTTTAAAGGGCAACATCAGTTCCTGAATAAATAACATCGGTTCTGTTATGGTAGAGAGAAAGACGCGATGCTATAGTTAATATATTCCCCCGATGATAGGACAGAACTGCGTGACGAATGAAATTTTTTCTAGAGACACGCAAAATTTGTTTCTGTTGAAATATCGTGTTTGAAACCTTGCACGTTTCATCTTTGGTATTCTGAAGTTCGCACATAATAGGAAAACACTCCGTTTTGGCTAACCACCGAACCGAGGTCACATCCAGTTTGACTCGAGAAACTGCGGCAGATGTATTTGTCGGATTGTGATTGTTTTTTAACGGTATTTTAGATTCCGTCGAATATCGAGGGTCCGATGTAGCTTTTAAGGTTATTAGTTTTGGTACTAAGGATTTACTTCCATGACTGGCTGACTGTTATCAAGGACAGAACTGCTAACGATGCGATTTTGGTAGCCGAGATATTTCCCCATCTATCTGGAGTCGGTTAGCACAATCGGAACTTTAACTCGGTCAGTGAAGAGGAAATCGGAGCAAGTATATTCTTTAGAAACCTAAGGCCGGATGCTGCTAAGTTGGCTACAAAGTCAGAAAGGGCAGGGATCACTGGAAGGAGATTCTGGCGTAGAGAAGCCTGCTAATGTAACCACACTCCAAACAATTAAAGACAGTCACGAATTGTTGGTATTTAAATTATCATTCATCACCAAAACTTTCAAATTGAAAAAAAAACAACAACAAACAAAACCCAACTAAACCCAGGCTTTTGAATATACAGTGGTACACGTTATTTTCAGGCGTCAACACACGCAATTTAGTAGGATTTGCAAATTATAATCTGTTTATAATAAGAAGATTGAAATTTGGATGAACGAAGAAACGATGCGAGATCTATATCGCACATTACGATGATTTACTTTTATCCGGCAAGTACTGTTGTTGTTTTTTTACTGAATGTCTAATCCACACACAAATTACCGACTACGTTCACACAGATATAGAAATGGAATCAAAAGAATGAGTTTAGAAAACGGAGAAATGAAGAACCGGTCCTCGGGGTTGGTCACTGGTCCGGTCGTTAGAACACAGCGACTTCTTCCTCCACAACCAAAGTCGAGAAAAGGACAGAATGGCTGAAGCCAACAAAAAGTTAGGGTTCCGCCAGCACTCACCTCGAGATTTTAGAAGGGAGTAGTTTTCTATTTTAGATTTTTTATTATTTTATCGTTAATAAACCTCCATATACACACACGTACACTGTCGTTCAAAATTATAAAGCACACCAGTTAGCTCTAGTGAACGTGCATTAATCAGGAAAAACAAGAACAGGAAAGGGTTATTTAAACAACACATCAGAGCATACAAACTGGTAATTCTGAAGTTTACTATGAGTATGGTTGGATTCCCCTGGCTGCCTGCTACTACGGTAAAGATAAATTAACTTTACTGGTGTTCACCATGATAAGACTGAAACCTCATTACTACCTTGGCGTCACTTTATACTATATTATATTGTATTGCACTATCCAATAATTATAATATAATGCATTGTCCTATGCTAACTTATATTATTATAATATACTTTAATCTATACTGTGATTTACTATGTTAGATTGGTTCTATAAAACATGGACTTGCATTTATCGCTTTAAGCAGAATAATCTAACAAGGTTCATTTTTTTAAAAAATCCGAAAACTGATTTTGAGAGTCATTTTGTTATATGATTGAAATAGCACTTTTTTTAGAGTAATTCTCCATGACATGAGACTGGTTCTTTATAGTTTGCTTGCTGTCACACAGGCAGCAGAACAACTATGGAAATACAGCGTCCTGCAATTTTTCCACATTAAAATGAATTTATTTGAGCCAAATTTACATATTTCATCTGCATGGGTATGTAATGGACGTGTAGATGATCGCTAACATTCCGAAGCCTGATGTGGTGTTATAGACGCAGCCTTATTCTCCGACAGACAGCCAAGGATCTCGACTTTATTGTGAATCTGTGGGTAATATTATCTTAGAGTTCACCGAAACGATGCCACTACTGCGAAAAGGCGACTTCGGAGAACTTCAAAAGGGGCATCATGACAAGAACATGCCACGTTCAAGCTCACAGTCAAGGTTCTCTCACTGGTTTAGCCCGTGCAGCAAAGAACGATCCATTTTTACCTCATCCCCACCAATTTGCTACAGAAGATGTAAGGAACCCCTTCTGTCATATGAACATAAAACACTTTTTAAAGGTCTGGCTGGCACGACGCCGAAGCATTGGCGCACGTGCAGTCTTCCTCGAAACTCAGGTGCAGCAATTCAAGTCCGGAGGCCAAACCTGAGTTTGAAAAACTAAGGAAGGTTTTTGCTTCTAAAGGTGAACTATGGGAGCTGTGTGTTGTGGTGTGGGTTGCCGTCTGGTGGTGGAAAGATACACCGACTTTTGCTATTTTCTGCTGCCGTGTGAAGGGCTGACGGCGACTGTCTCGTTCATACAATTGCAGCATTATAAATACCACAGCCTTTCTTCTCTTGGTCTGCGCAGCTCGTTTTCTCATTAGACAACAGCCAGTCACTGAGCCGGATCGCTGTTTTCGAGCTCCGCGCGACGACGACACCGCCCCCCCCCTTCTCGGGTGCCGCCCATGTTATAATCCTAGTACTTCATCATCGACCTGAGAGCATCAGTTTGTTGGACTTGCAGTTTCAACGTGCCCCCGGTATTCGCGGGGGCTACGTTCCTATAGCACCTGCGAATATTGGACGTGGTCCATAAAAATGCCTATAAACGTCAAAATATAACGTAAAATATAATTTTAAAAATATAAGTAAATATATAATAATAATTTAATAAAAAATACAACACTCAGCGAAACACTCGAGATAGCTACACGCGGTAAACTGGGATGATGCGGGGCTGCATCTGCCCGAGACAGCGCCTCGTGAGCAGCAGCCAATCAGCATCGAGGAGAAATGAATAACGCTCTCTGATTGGCTACTTTCAAACCTCCAGCCAATAGCGTTTATTTTACTTTGATATTTTGCTGAATTTACGTTAGTATTTATATTACAAAATTAGTAAATTATATTGTTATTAATAATTTAGCGTTAAAAAGCGTGAAAAAAAATATATTGCCACGAAAAAAGCCATAAAAAATTGCGGAAGATATTTGCGATTCCGCGAATATGCGGGGGTTTCCACGAACAATTATTAGTTAGGTTCTAAGGAAAATTCCGCGAATAACCGGGGCCACGAATGTCGAACCGCGATTACGCGGGGGTCGACTGTATTATTTCCCACAGAAGATCGAACGAAAAGCTAAAGTTAGAAAATGTAAAATTAAAAAACAACAACAACCTGGAACTAATTGATCTGAGTACAGATGCATTCACTGTATGTATACATGCAATACGTATGAAAGGTGAATCGTTCACCTAATTCGCAGACGTCAAACTATTTCACAACAAATTTATGCTATTTTTTATGAACAAGCTTAATAATAAAGTCGTTGTTTGTTTATTCGGGGTAACATTAGCCCTCACTTGTGTGTGTGAGAGAGAGAGAGAGAGAGAGAGAGAGAGAGAGAGAGAGAGAGAGAGAGCTATATCAGGGCGTTAGTGACGGGAAAGACTTCCTGGTCAGGAAACTGCGACATCTATAGATTAGCTGCTAACTGCGCTGATATTTGACTGGCCTAGAAAAGAGGGGGAAAGTGACTAGCAACAAGATGAATTCAGCGTCTTCCTCACGCACTGCCGGTGGCTTTTGTTATTGAGTTCTTTGTGAACTATTATCAAAAGTTTGTTTGTTTCTTTTCCTTTTTTCGCTCTGACGCTACTTTGTCCCGAGCAGCTCTGTAAAGAGAAGCTCCTTAGCAACAGGTGCCCGGTGGGCCAGGGCGGGGAGAGTGAAAAAGGCAACAAAAATGCCTCTCTGGGAAAATCCATTTGTGATTGAAATTTTCTCAAGCGACGATGGTAGATTTTAATCAAAACTGATACAAATGGTAATCGTACATAGCAATTAAAAATTATCCGGAATCAATGAAAATGCACTGTCTTATACGAGTCCTGATGCATTATTCACCTTCTATGTTACCGTCAGCTCTGATTAAAGAGTATCGGACTTTGCTGGGTATTGGCGGGCATCTCCTATAGCATCTTTTATTTTTTACTTTGCTAAAATGTGACTGGATTTGACAGTAAACTTCACTGCATTTGACCTTCATGAGTTATTCGTAAATCACCTTGACCCGTAAATTAAGTCTTTCATAATCGCTTGTTTTACAGCTGTTTTAACCCAGGTGAATATTGCTGAACCCCGGGTCCACGAGTAACTGCTCTGCATGGCAAATCAAGAATCTCCCTGCAAGCTTCACGAACAACGACACCTGGTAGTTTGGAAAGTATCATCAGGGCACGAATCTAAACACCGAGTAAACCTGTTAATACAAGAAGAAAACCCAACTTATGGAAAAACGTAAACCCGCGAAATTTCAGGTTTTCTCCCTGACTCACCCTGCTTAACAAGCCCGTGTAAAAGGTTCTATCGGTGTCGTGCAACACTGAAAACATCTCGTGAACTTAACAAGTAGATCGACAGACGGTCTTTAACTGCTTACCCGGTGCTATAAAGTATATGTTTGTTACAGAAAAAAATAGTGTATTTAAATGTTGGTTTTATACAATGCGAGTATTTCGTTTTTATTAATGTATCTAATAGCGATTGTTGTTGTTTTTTGTAATTATCGCGTCATGAACCTCTCAATAAAATGTTAAATATTAGTTATTTTAAAATATTTTCTTGTATTTACACAAACACAGATAAAACTTTTGGCAAATTGTTCACGTAGAGACAACAGCATAATGGCTCGAGAGATATCAATTCACCAACAAATGGTAGAGCAACAAAGAAATTTCGTTTGTTATCGCGGGCTGGATATTATTGCTCGTGTCGCGTCCTGTATCGGTGGATCGATTATTCTGCCTTTGACAGTTGACGGACGTCAATCAATATCTGGCTATAAATGTCTGCTGATCGCAGTAAAGTTGACAGGAGGCGGAGGAGATAAAGACAATAACCCGGGAAAGATCGATTGGCGCTTTTGCTCCAAACTGTAAATAACGATCGCGGAGACTCCTGCTTTCCTGGAAGTCTTGCACAATCGTCATTACGCACCAGGTATTTATGGGCGTTAGTTTAGGGGCCCGCTCCGCCAGACAGTCACACCTGACTCTCTCGCTCCCTGTCTGCCTCCATCCGTATCTAATCGTGCACTACAAGCGTCTCTGCTGGACCACTCTTAAACTTTAAATACGGGATGAATTTAGCAATAATGATAATGTGTCCAACTAATTATTTTAAAGTATTTTAGTAGAAGGCAAAGAAATCATCCACATGATCAGTAAGAGACAATAATGTGCAAATGATAATAAAGATGGAAGAATTACAAACAAACTTAATGGTTATGACTTAACATTTCGCCGTCTTCAATGCTCCGTACTTTGTACCTCGTGCCCACGACACAGGAGACTTGTTGGTATTTTTTAAGTCACTTATTAGACAGATTGGGGCAAATTTATTATCACTGAAGGATTTTGGGGCCGCGACAAGTTTTTCTAAAAGTATTCAAAACTGCCGGACGTTCGCATTCTAAAACATTCCTTCAGGGTTTTCAGTTTATCTATATTTTAATAAAAGAAAATATTTTTAGAATTTTTAAAATGATCAGTTTAGTGCGACAAGGACACGTACGTCTACGTCTGTCTGGTCCTGTGGTGGCAGGGCTAGGAAAGCTTGGAAGGGCCTCATGTAATGGCCAACAAAAGATAAAGAATGAAAAGTTTGTCTGCTTCGTAAACAACTTGTTAAGACAGGGTGTGTGTCTGAGAGTGAGCGAGTATGAGTGTATGTGTGTCTGTCTGTATCTGTATGAGTGTGCGTGTATCTGTGTGAGAGAGTATGTGTGAGTGTGTCTGTGAGTGAATGTGCGCGTGTGTGTCTGTGAGTGTATATGTATGTTTATGTGTAAGAGTGTGTGTCTGTCTGTATATATGTGCTTGTGAGTGTGTCTGTGTTTATGAGTGTGTGTGTCTGTCTGTCTGAGAGAGAGAAACGAAGAAATTCCTGTTTTGATGGGTTCACAGAGCAGACTGCAAAGGAAATAAAATTCTAATTTTATTAGTTTCTTCACCGTTTTTTAAAAATGTATTCCGATTATATTCTGCCGAGGGTCCATGTTGGATACGTAATTACTTTCTACTTCATGGAAGTTTTGATACCAATTTTATGTAACTTCTAAGAATACCATTATAGAACGAATAAAGTTTAAACCAAACTTGAAATATACGTATGAATAGGTAACAAGTTTAATATTATTGAAACTTTTATTAAATATTTATATATAAATATATATTTAATTCGTACGCTATTAAATCTCTGTGCGATTTATCTTTAAATGAGCGGCCAGATTCATAAAACTAATTTTCCTGGTTATTGACTGATTGATTCTTTTTCTCCCTCCACAGTTACAAATTGCTTCATATAAATGGGTACTTTAACATCAAACGGACTAAATAGCATTGTATTTTTAAAGGGTTACTCTGTTTTTAAAAGGCTTGCTTTTAGAATTGTTGTAAAAAATTTTTTTAATGGAAGGACGTCTCATAATAAGTTGTCTTCTCTTGATAATTTTTCATGGAAGACACCGGCAGGGTAGGACAGACGGGGGGCCAGTTGTCAGGGTCATGATCACATCACAATAGTTGTGCACTGTGTTTTGTCCGCATTAGTAAATCGTTGACCCCCAGAGAGACTGTTGAATAGCAGTGTCACGGTTTCGGATAGGCAGAGGAAATTTCCTTTGGACAAAAGTTGCTCTAAATGGCTATTACCTTGAAAAGATAACATCAATTTATTAAAGTCTGTTTTCTCAGCACGTGTGTCTAAACATGGCGGATATCATACGGAGTAATGCGTTAGAACTCATCCTTGAGATGAGTATGAATTTGTTCCTTAGACTCCGTACAGAAACCCTTTAAAACTTCGTGCTATGTGCTCTTCTAATCTGGTTTAACCTGTATGTGCCAGAATTGAGAAGAACATTTAAAAGAAAACAGATTACAAATAAAGGGATTATTTCTCCTGAAATGATGGGGAAAGCGGTCAATAGAGTTAGTTATCTTCCACGATAAATCACTACGCCTTGTAGGGGAAGATTTAGGTGAATGTACATAATTAACAGTTAAAAGAAAACTATGGCAATCAAGGAAATAAGTATCTTTCATGTTTAAGATGTCTGACGTGTGGGCTATGATATATTTATTTTCTTTATTTTTATATAAATGCAAACTTAGTAATTTTCACTGTATTCTTCCTAGTGCAAAGATGCGAGAATGAAAACCAAACAGAAGTTATTTGACCGATACAAAACTCGTTGAACTGTATTCAATTCAAACCAAGAAACTCGTAGATTATGTGAAAAATCGTCTCAGACGTATCCAAGACTGTCATCAAAAGACGTTCGATCATTTGCATATAAAAAAACATCAGCAAACAATGCCAGGTTTTCTCCATCCTAGGCTGAAATTAAATGAAGGGACCTAAGGGGTTTACAGTGTTCTTCAAGCACAAGCCAAGGCTTTCCACACGGAGGCCAAAGAAAACAAAACAAATTACATAGCGAAATTCACCGTCCAAGATCGTAATGTGGCAACACGAGGAGCAAAACAAGTTGGGGTCCCGATTATTTCGACGAGCACTTGTAACAGTTGCCCTGGCTGTTAGTGCAACACTTTACTGCTAATATTCATTTTTCCTCGAGTGAACTTTCGTGAAAACTTTATTACCAATGGTTCAATCTGGTTGCAATAAATCTGCAAACCATTTAGGATAGAAAAAAGCAAGGGACTTTTTCTAAATCACGCATCATTTTGTGAAAGTCACATGATGCAACAAGGAACGCCCGCCCACTCGGTGATTCTATTAATTGAAAACCATAATTCTTACATCTTGGTGCCGTTAATTGGTTACTGCAAAGAAAGGTGTCGTTCTCTTTTCATTCGCCAGGCACTGTTCTCACAAATTACAATGTTTGGACAAAAGTATATTTTGTCAATTTAAGTAGTACATCAACTCGATTTGCGATGGCTAGAGAAAGCTTATTCCAGTAAAACCGCGACCGTATATAACTTACCAACAGCTTTCTATTCAAAAAAGGTTTCCAAATAAGTGGAATATACAATCCTCTTGACGTTCATTTTGATAATTATAGGTACATTATCCATGGATGAAAACAGAATACCATATCTATCTTTACTGATGTAGTAAATAACTAGTCTGGGTCTTCTCAAATATATAACCAAAAAAAGACAGGTTTATAAAATTTAATAAATCCTCCTTTAGAATTTTTGCTGATTTTATTTTCAGACCATTTATTTTTATACTTGACAAATCACGCCCACCTGTGTAGTTGTTTCCAAAGTTGTGATGAAGTTAGGCAGCATGGCAAATCCAGATCGCTGCAGAATTGTTTTTCTTACTATGTGGAAGATCACGTAAAATAACTGTGAAAAGGACCTGTCTTTCAAAAATATTAATTTTTTTCAAACTGCCTCTAATTTCTATCGCGTTTTTATCTCTTCGTCTTTCCCCAATTCAAGTTTTGCGTGAGAGAAACGAATCGATAGACTTTATATTAGAAGGAAATCGCAGACTTCAAGAACACTATCTTTGAGATGATGCATCCAGTTCGCGGCACATATCGTATTTGTAAAAGAAGGTTATTAATATTTCAAAACTGATCATCATCTGCGAACAGGTAGTAAATCCTGGGAAAACCGGGCCAACACAGCGAGACTGACGACTTTCCGAATCAAATAAACTGAGTATAACAAATATTAAATAAATTATTATGGACCATTATTCAGACCGATCAGAAATAATAATAATAATAATATGAAGAAGAAAGTAAATGTACTAACAGAGGTTATGAAAAACCAGTAGCCGAAAAATTAAATAACAAATCAAAGAAAAAAATTTTTAAAAATGATTTAGATTATTTATCGATTTATTTGGGAAAAATAGAATTTTAAAAGATATGAAGTATAATTATTAATACTGTTGCAAGTGTAAAAAGTCTAGATATTCTAATAATCAAACAAAATGAGCTGGCGGAGATTCGTTTCGCCTCTGGTCGCACTTATCTCGGAATTTAGCATCTACAAAAACCCATACGTCATTCACTGATCACAGACGGGTCATCATTCTCTGTGTAAACTAGAAGGAATCATGGCTGAAGCAATTTCAACAAGTTCTCTCTGACATTGTCACGCTATGTTTGCAGTCATGCGCACTAAACAAAGAAATGCAAAGAAGAAAAACAAAAACAACTATTTACGTAATTTGAGGGGAAAATACAGTAGTGCATGAAAAACAAAAAGGGGTATATATTGTAGAAAAAAACATTTATACTATTATACCATAAAAGGCAGTTGTTGTAAGTGTCTGTTTATATATTTGAGGTAAAATGAATAATTGAAGGAACATTAGCTCTTTTTTTCATTCTTTTCGAATACGAGAGCTATAAGATTTCCCATCAGTCACTGCTGCAGGAAACAAAGTGAACAGAGCCAGCAGTTACTAATCCAGAGTCAGCTACAGCAACAAGTGAACAGAAAGTCCTTGTCTGTGCTATCTCTTCAGGCCCATTTTTTGTAACTTTGTACCTGGAACAGCAATATGAGTGGTAACTTACACTCTGGGCAATTAGTTTAGCGATTTGGCCTACTTAATTTACAATATCGTTACTTTAAGAAATAATTTGTTTGGAGAAGTTATGAGAATGCGACACAGTCAACCATTTGCATACAAACCGTGAATTAAGACATGGGCAATAGATTTTTAAAAAAATATATAACTAATTTTTTGAACACGAACAACTAAAAAGGTTTTATATATATATGTATGTATAATGTGTAAACTTTCTAGCCTGATGATGTAACCAAAGACCATCTCTCTAATGATTTTAAAACAGTGAAGGTTTGATATTTAATATTTTTTATTGTTTCACTTTACATAAAATATTTAACTATTTTTTTGTTTTCCGTATGAAAGTTTCTTAATTGTTTTTCTCCTTTAACTTTACTTAGAAATTTACATTTTAAAATTATTTGTTATTTTAAAATTTTTTGCTGATTTACCTTTTTCGACTTTACAAAAATTCTTGGAACATTCTTGTTGTTGTATATTTTAAATGTTCTACTGATATATCTTCTGTAACTCTTCCCAAAATCTACAAACATAGTAACTGTTTGATTTTTTAAAGATCGATTCTTTGATTTATTTTCTTTAACTTTAAATGGCAAATAGAAACTTTGTGATTATCTGATGTGTTAAATATTTTTTTGTTTGAATAAGCTTTATTAACTCTACATATAGAATATGTAAATTTTCTAATTATATGATATTTTATATGTTGCTTGTTTGGTGTATCTTTTTAAACTTTACATAGAATCTTGAAATTTTCTAATTGTTTGATAGTTTAAGTATTATTTGTTTGGTTTCCTTACTTCGACTTTTACTTTATTATTTCAGATGTTTTGTTTTATTTATCTTTATTAACTTCATGTAAAATCGTATAACTTTATTATTGTTTGATATCTTTAATGTTGTGATTAGTTTCTCCTTATCTTTACAAATTATCTTATAATATTTTAACTGTTTGATATATTATTTTTTCTTTATTGTAATTTTATAGAAATTCGAAATGTATCTACTTTGTATATTTTAGATGCTTTTTGTTTGATTTGTCTAACTTTAGATAGAATCTTTAAAAAATGTTAATGTTAGATATTTTAAATGCTGTTTGTTTGTTTTTTTTTAAATTTCCACGTAATAGCTTAAAACATTTGTATTGTTTATATATTAAATGTTGGTTTATTGATTTATTTTTGTATCTTTACAGTTTAAAGCGTTGCAAATCTTTAATATATCAAATGTTATCGATTTTTACTTTACCCAGAATCTTGAAATTTTGTAATAGTTTGAAATATTTAATATTGCTTGTTTAAATTATCTTCCTATAGATTCCTGAAACATTTTAATTATTTGATGCATGTTAAATGTTGTCTGTTCAGTTTATCTGCTTTAACTTTACATATATTTTGAAACTTTATAGGCTCAGCTTTAACTTAGCACAGATTCTTACAACTTTTAAAATTTATTCATATTTAAAATTACCTTTATATTTGCATAGATACATGAGTCATACAATTGTTTGATAATTCTAATATCGTTTATATGCACTAAAAATATTAAGTCAATAAAAAATAAATTTTGATGTGACGTTAACTTAAAATGGAAAATTGTCTGAAGTGACGTAATACATAAATATATTAGCATGCATCAAATTTATGTAGTTAGATTTTGTAGTTACTCTGCTGAAAGATGAGAGAGAGAGAGGAGTCATGGAGAAGAAATATCTTTAAAAGTGAAATAAAATTGCGATGATAAATTAGTTTTCTTAAAGTGTATGAAGACGATCATCTTTGAAGAAATGGTGTTGACTTATTTACGATTTCTGTTATAAACACGAGATCATCATCTAGAAACACGACATAGGGAGTGGTCAGGTAAAGCGGGAACACACATGTGAAGATTATTGGATACTTAGCAACGTAAGAATAACTGTGATGTATTTATTAGCTGCAAAAATTGCCGAATTTCTTTATAAACTAAGCTACACAGCGATCTACTTTTGACGTCATCTTTGCATAATATCGCCAGTACTACTCGCATCCATTCTTACGACCTACGGATGTCATTATAATCTAATGTTTAATAAGAAAGCGTATTTATCTTTTTAATAATGTACTGATGTTTTAAAAAATAACAACAAATGAGCGACAGATGAAGGCGTCGTGTATGAGAGCCCAAGTTCAGTTCCCGTCTCTCGTTAGCGAACTCCCGCTGTATGTTTTTTCGCTCTTTTGCAGTCCGTCTGCGAGGGATTTCTCTGGGCGCTCCCAGTTCTTGTAAGAATTTTTCGGGTAGTTTTGGTAGTTTTTTTTTTTTCGTAGTAACTCTCAGTTAGCTTACACCTCTACCATCGCTCGAGGACGGTATCCTCACCTGTCCACAGATAACTCGCTCTGTCACTACGGCTGATGCCTTTCTCCACACGCGCGCAAACAGCTAACCCTGAAAACAGTGGGTATGCAAAGAAAGAAAGTAAATAATAAATTACTGATGGTTTAAAATTGATTTCGGAAAATACCGTTTTTTTTTGTTTTTGTTTTTATTTATTTCATAGGTTTTGTTTTTTCTGTGTTGGATTTGTAAAGGATAAACTATGGAGTGATGTCTACATTAAGTTACAGGAATATTGCACATTACTCGTCCAAATCTATATTAAAATTGTAATTCAACTTTAAATTAAGATAAATTTGTTAAACAAATAAAAATCAAATTTTATTAGATAAAAATTTACTGCTGTAAAATGAAGATATAAATGCAATGTTTACGTTTCCCCCCCAAAAAAATCATTATATACAAATTTATATAAATAAGGGTCAAAGATTAAGAGTAAAACTTCGTTCATATTAAAAAATAATAATAACAAAAGGAATTAGGCAAAACAATAATTTTACGGTTTGGAAGGAAAGACCTCCGTGAAGTAAGAATTTATCTTTAGCATCATAGAAATATTTAAAGAGAATCGTCCCTAAAGTTTAATAATTAGGCCTGTATAAATTGTGAAAAAGTCAGATGATGAAGACCAACTATTAAAAACTGTAGCTTACTTTTAAATTAAAAGCACCGATGCCAGCTGTCATTGTGTGTCTGCCATAAAACAGTCGTAGTAACATGATAATAGTTCCTGATCGTTGGAGGAATGTGGAAAAACATCTTGGATTTCGGCGTGCAAGGAAACAATTGCAGAGAGCTTTCTCGCCGCGGTGCGTGTCAGAGAGCCATACCGGCCGTCTGCTCGAGCGGCAGAGCTGCGTCGTGGAGCGTGACTGAAGAGCCGGGCGGTAAACTCTCATCACAGAACAAAGAAAATCACGCACGACCGGTCTCAACATTACCTTCTGTTAAAGGTTAACTTGTCCATTCTTTCTTTGGTTTATTTATGGGATCATTTTTTGTTGTTGGTTTCCCCCCCCCCCATGAAGATACCCAATAGAAAATCCCAGAGTTTCCACATCCACCGCGACTAATGATGGCGTTCCCTTGGCCAGTATTCCGCCATGACGTCACTAGCGGCCGACGGTGACTGTGTAACTGTTGTACATATTACACGATTCGTATTTCTTGTTTTAATTGGTGATATAGCAAACGTTTTAAATTAACATTTTCTGGATCTACTTTTGGGAAAATCTCAGTAAATCAAACACTTTAAAAAAAAAAAATTTTTTTTTTAAACGAATTTTTGCGTTCCAAACACAAGACCGCTCCCACATCTCCGAGATCCTGAAGCTTGGCCATATAACGAACGTGGATGGCGTTGGTGATGTTGACACCCAACGTTTTATAAAAATTGTGGTGTAACTTGAAAACACTCTCTCTACCGCCAAGATATATGCTTTTGCCAAAATTAATAAATTCTGCACGCTGTTTTGTTTGAATTGGCATGCAAAGTAAAAAATAGAAAAAGATGGTTGGTTATGAATCTGATTAAACAGGGGTATTTTCAATAAAAAACATTGTTAGTTACTGTGATGTGATAAAGTTAAGCATCTCTGTGATTCCCCCTAACTTCTTAATAATTATTAAAATAATAACGTACTGGATTACAGCAGCAAGACCGTACTAAACTGATTTACAGTTTGCAAGACAGATTTTATCAAAATAACAATGAATAATATCCTGCGTCCAGTGTTGTTATACAGTGAGGCTTTACATATTGAATATAGTTATTTCAGCGATCAGTGAGGTGCTATTTTCAATGCTGTTTCTAAAGTAATACATTAATCATACATCAGTTTAGGTTACTGATGAATGCTTAATTTTTCTTTCTAAAATCTGATATTTCCTCACAAAGAGTAGCCATTTATTAAACTTCATGAAGGTCAATTTAATAATACCATTTCATATTTAAATTAAAAATACATAACCCAAACTAAAATAGTTTTTTTATAGTTAATCTCTTCCTAATAACAAGTGCTGTAATTAATATCTGATTTACTTTTTAAGATCTAAATATTGATTTTAGTTTATTTTTATATAATCAAACTTTGATTTGTAAATGACGCATTCATATCATAGTGTGTAGGTATGACCGTGCGTGACTGTTCTCCCAAACTGAACTCCAAAGGTATGTGACATACTACTAACGTTTTCCCTACATTTCGTACCCGTCAAGCTCCCTGGTATTTTCTTTCCTTCTTTTATTTTTATTTCATCACCATGAAATGTCTATATAAACTGCTGACGTAATTTTAGGTTAATGTGCAGATCAATTAATAAAAGAAAAGAAAGGCATGCACAGCTTTTATCGATTAGAATGAGGTATCTTACTGAGTCCAGCTTAAAGCTCCACCTGTGTGTATCTAATAAACTGTAAGTTATTAAGAAATCATGCTGTGGAAACCAATCTAACGGTGGAAATAAGTGGAAAACACGGCGCGTGCGTGCGTATGTGTGTGTGTGTCTGTGTGTATTGTCTGGTAAACAATACAGCCATGTGAGAAATCTAAGTAGTGTTGAGAAAAGGTTTCGTGTGGTGTGTGTGTTCTTAACCTACACAAAATACACCATGTGTTCGCTTAAATTGGTAACTTCACATACAGCAGTTAGTATATATTAAAAAAAAGTAGTTGCACAAAAAAATACAATTAAATTCTTCCTTGAAAAAGTAGACGAAACGTTATCTACCGTGTAGTTGTTTATCGGGTAAAAAAGATAAAAACTTGAATTAAAGGGAAACAACTGAATACATTAAACAGTGGGATTTAAGATACGATTTTTTACGGCAATAGTTACAAAATTATGGTATTTTAATAAATAACAGAATAAAACTCAAATAGTTATTCTGAACAAAGTGAATTTTCATTTTAGGTTTTAATACTAATTGCTTAATCTTGTGGTAGACATTGAGTTTTCTTCCCCTGACGAAAATCTATCGTCATTTCATTTTCGCAATCTAGAAAAAGGAACCAAAAGATTATACTTGCAAGGCACTTAGCGGACATTAACTATGACCAAGTAAATGCCATGCAAATACAATGTAAAAATGGTCTTTCAGGTGTTTATAACATGCATTAGAGATGAAGTATAAATGATGTTTCGTCCGGTGTTGTTTTTTTTTTTCTTGTCTATCCTAAAGTAAATGCGTTATTTGGAGACCTAGAACACCACCTAGCCTCGGAAAGGAACTTGTAGAGAACCGGTAGCAGTGGCAGCAAGAACGTACGCAAAATATTCTGCCGTTTTTCAAAAAAAAAAAAATTATCTAAATGTCTTCTCGCTAAGTGTTGGAAATGATGTCTGAAGATAAATCCAGACTGGTACAGGAGAGCGATATGTAACATTGGAGAAAAGCGAGTAGCTGTCAAACGTTGATAGATATGTTTATTTGAAGCTGTTCAACAGTCTCACTTTACGTTTATTTTGAGCCATCAAAACTCTTCAAATATTTACTTTAAAGTGCTATATTTTTCAAAATATTTGTTGGCTACTACCACATGTCAAAAATGCATTACAAGTACTTTGTATTGTTGCTGCTTTGTCTATGAGAATAGCTAAAGCAAAATTCCATTAATCATGCTGATAAGCAAATAAAAGACGCACTTTTAATGTTATTAACATCACTGTTGATGTGTTCAGCGCCAGCGCATAACCGGATTGAATCTATTTAATTTCCTAGTAATTTTTGTATATATATTGGTAAATAGTACCTATTCAAGCCTCTTGATCTAAAACATTTTTTCAAGTGTTTGTACGTTTGTTTTACTCTTTCACAGCCAAACCGTAGCACTCAGAGCTCTCAACTTTTGGTTGTATGCTCTTCAGAACCCGAGAAAGGTTTTTAACTACCGCATGTCGGGCTAAAGCCATTTTCCCGCGTGCATTGCCGGGTGCCCCAGCAATTAACTTTTATTAGCTGTTTCAGATCCCCTGGCAAAGCTTTATCAGCTGTCGAATCTTACTGGGGATACTTATCTTTGTAGGGTTTAGGCTAACAAAGAAAACGAGGCATCGGTTCCATGTTCTGATTGGCAGGCAGTTCTTTAGAACTACCGTAATTCACTCTGGTCACGGAGACCTCGTCAAAAGACAATTTGTTTATAAGCTTATTGAAGAGTCACTTTAAAGGATCGACGACTTCTAGACGCCAACCTGTTTGAGACCTCTGCGAACTAGTTCAACTTCCTCCAAAATCAGCGAAGCAGCCTCTGAGTGAGTATTCAAGCGATCATTTGTGTATTTAGACCTGGTAATTTGCAAAAGGGTTTGTTTTACTAATCGTTCTCAAAGTGGGGGGAAAAAATGTTTCAATCTTTAAAAATGTACCAAATAATTGATGGAAACACAGACGGAAATATGGCAGTAGTCGACTGGACTGGACTTGTGACCCAGTCGCACAGTGACACGTCCAAGTCAAGCATGGTCAAGAGGCAGGGAATTGTACGAGAGATCTCAGCAGACCAGATACCCAAAGAGACTGATTATTCCAAGCAGGTGTGCTCTCATTATACTCACCAACATCATTTAATAACTGTTGGATGTTGAGGAGTTTGGACACAAGTCAGCTGTTGAAATATTAAAAAGCTCGGCACACAAACAGCGAGAAAGTGTGAATAAATCTACACTCAGCTTATTAATCACATAACAGCGTGCAGGATGTTCTGTTCTTTATGTAGAACTCTAAAAATTGGTTTGCGAGAGAGAAAGAGAAAAATTTTTACCATCAAAGTAATACTTGGATGTTGTACTCGCCTAGCTAGAGCTCGACTGGTTATTTCCAACCAACAGCGTCTACTTAGCGCATATGCACTCCGTTCTGACACCCACCAGTTTTGCTAAAGTGCCCTCTGCCATCTCCGGTGAACTCAATCCCACCGCACGTCAGGTGCTGTCGATATCGCCAGCTAAATTTAAAGCTACGCCAGTCTCTACGAGAGAGACAACCCTAATAATAGAGCATAGTGATATCGCGCGCCGCGAGAGGTCCGGCGCGTCCAATTTCGGCAGAAAAATCCCTACTAGAACTCTTCTTTATTAGCTGTGAGATAAGCCCAATCTGTTCCGACCAGGAATCGAACTACGGACCTCAACCTTGACAATCTAACCCCACTGGGTCACTGGCCACTCAAGAAGTCAAGTGTAGAATTACATTTTTTCTTCCAGTCCTTCTCTTCTCCAAGATCATTTATCTACATCTTCCTGAAAAGTGCCTCGAACCTGTCGTCGGAAGAAGCTGCTCAGAGACGTAGCAGCGCGGTCGGCACCGACAGAATATAAGCATACACCAGTTGATCCATTCCCATTTCCTATTCGGTTTGAAGCCATCTGGTGAAGATTAATAACATCTTATACTCAGTGGGCAGACGGTACGGTACTTGTTGCACTTTCGAGACGACTGTAGAAATTTTAATGAGTATAATCTACGGATAGGCAGTTTAACTTGTTTTTGTGTTAATAACACATCGCGTGCATCTAACAACCGAAAACATGCTGACGTAATGCAGATGACACTGTGGAGAGTGGGTCATCAGATATAAGGAAATAACCAATACAACAGGGGCGAGCACTTCGCAGTTTACAAAATGAGTCTCAAGAAAGGTGAGGCAAAGATGAATACCACCAACAGTGGTTTTCTTTTCTCTCCACAGCCGCGATCCCTGCTAACAATGGATCCTTGTCACAGGAGCTCACTGGAAAAGACCACGCACCGCTGACCGCTTAATGGGTGTTTTCCTGAAATGTCGACGTGTTTCCCATTTCGCTCACTTGTTCGGCCTCTCTGATATTACAAATCCCCTGAAGACCCCCTCCATCGAACACCAAAAGCATGAAGCGATTAGCGTTTCACGGGGACTACCGAAGATTAAAAGATTAAATTATATATATTTTTTAAAATTCAGCTTCATTAAAATACTTTGCACGAGCCAAGAGATCTCCCTTCTTTCGCTTCTTCTTCCCCGTCTGACAGCAGGAAATTCTCCTGGTGCCATGGTTACCGATAAAAATCTTCACGAACACTTTCGCCTTCAGTAGCCTCTCATCTGTCGAGGACGCTTAATATTTGCTAAACATGTGCGGCTTTCAGCCCGATGTTCTAACTCGAATTACGTCATCGTCCTAATAAACGGGTCGCTTACTGTCACAAGTGTCCTTCATCTTTTGCCCTTTTATTCTTAAGTATTGCATAGAGATTAAAAGACATTAATCAATAAAAAAGTAGAACGATTATAAAAAGGAAATAAAATACAAAATGACTTCAATTAAAATGTCCACTTTTATCCACAGTTCCGACGAAATGGAATAATCTGTCATGGCCGACACAGAGTCTTCAATCACATTTCGTCAGAAGCAATCTGATGTAGTAAGGGGATCGATTGATTTTGTCCATTAATCTATGGATTTGTTTGCAAAGTCACAGCGGCCAAACACAGGAGTTAACATTAGATTCAGAGCTCATAAAGCCGCTTTTCACATATAGGAAGTTAATCGGGGTCGAGGCTAAGAAATGCTGGTAGTGGTACGGGAACGACGATGAGTAAATATATATATATATCAAAGTGATAAATATTATATAAATATGACGATCTGTTAAATCTGGTTATTCCAATACTTTGTGTTTCCTTTCAGAAATTATAAGATTTAAAACACAAAAAGTGAGATTTTGCGACCCTGTGATGAACAGAGATTAACTCTGAGAAAAGATTTTATCTAATGTTTCATTGCGTGGATTAGTTAATCTGCTTGTAAGCTCCGCAATCGTTGGAAAATACACTTAGGTTAATAACGATCCTACTTGTGCACAGGGAAGGAGGTTGGTGATGGAAATGAAGCTGGAGTGATAATAGGATTTAATAAACGGATTTAAACAACGGAAGTGGAATTAATGTTTGTAAACTTTCTTTATGTTTTGTGAACTGCCAGTTGGCCTGACTCCGTCTCCATTAGTCTGGTTGTGGGAGCTGTTAGTCTAACCCACACAATCAGTTTTCCTTGCAGCAACTCATTCAACGTTTCCATATTTTTAAAAAGTTTATTACCTTCCCCGAAGTAAATTTTGTGCACCTGATTAGGCCGCATTCTATAAAATTATGATATTAGTAAGTAAGCCTTTGTTTAGCGGCGGGCCCCTTTACGTGTAAAAATCCATTAAAGCCAGTGAATTTCTTAACCACTGCACGTGACAAATCGACGGATGACGGGAAAATCATTTGCTTGACGAAGATCAAATAACATTTACAGAAATACTGCCTGCAGTACCTGTCAGTGATTTTAGAGATGATGTACAATGAACCTGAAGAAAGCAGCAAAGACAAAACCAGTATCGTTTTTTTCCAATGTTCTTACCTCAGCTACTACCATAGAAAAATCTACAATCCTAAACTGAGAATAACGATGATGATGTAATTAGTCAACATCGGTGACGACCGTAACTTTGGAAATACAAGAAATGAAAACTATTTTGTATGTTTTTATTAATTTTAGTTAATGGAAACTGGACAAAAGACTCCAAAGTAATAGCTTTTCCACTTATTAGTTTCACGAACAACTGTTGCATCGACGCCCACAGTTTATCTATAAGAGTTACATTCAGTAAAAATTGAAATAATAATTTAAAAAACAGAGGCTGTAAGTTTATAAGTTATACAAAACATTTTTCATGCAGGTTTAAATTTTAGTAACATTGATCTCATTGTTGAAGAAAATTAGCTTTGTTTATTAATAAAAATATACCTGCAAAAAAACGAGTTTTCCAATTAAAGAGAATTCGAAATCTGGCTTCCAGCTGTAGGAATAAAAAACACTGACGGGCTTTCTATTCACCTTTACTAGCTTCCGAAATATCTACAGACAAACGTAGGCTAGAGTATTTTATTTTTGTTTTCTTATGATGATACATGTTTGGCGTTGCTTTTCGAAGACAAATAAACGGTAGAAAGAATCGGTTTTGCCGAATTTTGTTCGAACTCTAGGATGGAGAAGCTGCAAAAATAAAGATAGACATCTGCTCTTCATGGAAGATTACGAGCAATAGTTTGTTGGGACCCCCCTATACACTGAAACCGGTTGATGAAACTACTGGATGACTCAGAAATATTTGAAAATCCTCAGACAGCCCAAGTGGTTATTTTTTTATGGACGTTAACTGATGAGATTGATGAGATATCGAGCTGTGGAGATACTTAAAGAAAAAAACAAACTCACAGACGGCGATAATCTTAATTTTGTGACATGGAAAACGGAATTATATAAACAGCAATGGACAAACAAAACAAATTAAAATAAACAAAAAGAGCGCAATTACGAATTTTTTTTTTAGAAATTTAAAATTATAAATAAACTATGTGCAGTTGGTAAATATATTTTATTTGAAAAAAAAAATGTATCATTTTAATGATATCTGGGTATTTATTCACTGCAAGTAACGCACCATTCTCTGAAACATTCTCCTACAGTCTACCATCGCGGTCTCCGTTCTGTGGGAGTTTTTGTTGTTGTAATTTTGCATGATTTCGCAGTGAAAATATTTTTAAAATTTTTTTATTTTACAGATCGCAGAAGTTGTTCTAGCTCGCTCTCCCTCTCTGTAGGAGATGCACTGTATGCATCCATAAAGTTCTATGAATCAGCAAAACGCTTTAATTAAAATTCTTCAGCGTTCGTGGGCAAGTTTTAGCTAAATATTTAATTTATTTGACCATTCTCAGAGTTAATGACGCATGTATCGATTACCGGCAGGTAAGGAAGGTTCAGAATCGTAATCATGGAGTCTAAAAATGTCGTGTGACGCCAGGCTATTATTCCGCCGTCCTGGTAGTAGCATGAAACCCGACCGGCATCTTTGTTTTTGGGCCGTCTAATTCTAGTGAAAAGCTCGAAAACCAAGGAAAAAATACTCTCCCAGTGTATGCTAGGTTTAAAATCTCTCTGCAAATGATTTTTGCTAGATAAAATATTTCCTCAGTTATATATGATCTATCTTTTCCGCATAATTTCGAAACAGATTCCATAAAGCATTTGTTATCTTTAAATAATTATTTACTAGTCAACGCTATTCATAGTTTTATATTAAATCCCCCCTTTAGTCTTTGAATAACGTATAGTAAAAATTTTAATCCTATGAAAAGTCTTCTCACCTGGATACTTGCAGGGTAATGGGAAGCTTGAATAGGCTGCCCAATCTACCAGTAAGCCCGACGGATTCAATTATCCAGATTTTTGTTTATAATGAATAACCTTAAGGCATGAACACTGCGGACTGAACTGTGTTTTAGTCTAAAGACTGAGAAATCGCCGTACTGACAATAAATTAATCACAGATGTGAACGGCGATCTAAAATAGACAGGTTCTTTACTTAAGTCACAGAGTTAATGATCTACTACTGTTTAAAATAGAGATACATAAAGTGATGCGGGGGTTAGTAGGAAGAAACAACAGACGAGTTAACATTAGAGTTAAGTTGTAATTACTAAAAATGATTAAATTATTAAGGACAAATTGACTAACATCTGAAGATGTTTAATGAATCATGACCTTTGGAGCAGGATAAATCCATGAAATAAGTTAATATGGAGCCTAATTTGAAGAAAATCAATGAAGCAACATCAGTTTCCAAAACAGGAAAGAAACAATTATGCGAGATTAAAAGGAATTAAAAGAAGCTATCTGTAGACTCTAGGTAACCGAATTCACTGTAACTCGATCACGAACATCAATGAGAAAACTAGTTTTTTTTTTTTTTAAAGGAACACATTACTAACTATCGTGCAGTTATTATCTTTGTTTCAGTAATTTTGTTTTCTAAAATCTAAATGCACTTTAAGACAGTAGGCTATTAAAAGGGCCATATACAAAACCCTGCATGATAGCAAAAAAGATATTGAAACAAATGATGATACGAAAGCAGAATTTTTTTTGTTTCTTTTAGGACAGCAGTTTTCTAAAGATCTAGAACTGATGTGTCAGATGTCCTTTAAGGATCTAACTAATGACATTATTTCGACATTACGAATAAAGCGTCTACGACCAGATGCGGATTTGTGCTGGCGTTTTAGCATTTGCTGTAGGTTATCCGAAGTAGACTTCCAATGAACAGTAATTAATCCATGATCGCAGAGCAGACGGTTAGGAAAGAAGAGTTTGTAAATCCATCTTGAAGAAGCCCTGAACTGGAACCTTTTTTTTTTTTAAAGGCGAGGCTGTAGACGTTTGTAACATTTAATTTGAGAACACATTGAGAGGGGAAAGTTAGATCTTGTTTTGAAGAAACTATATGATCAGAAAAGATTATTAAAGGATTTAAGATTAATATGCGGGCAGAACTACAATGTAGGCTCTCTGATAATTTCCTGACATGGTGCTGAAATATTTGAGTTTCGTTAACAGGATCAATTAAGAATTAATTGAATTCAGTAACTAATTAAAAACTCGGTTTTTAATGAATAGACGTTTCTAGAGTAATTTACGGTGAACAACAGCTTATTTTTCACATTACACTTTTTAAAGACTACTAAGATGTGTCGACCAATCGAATTTCCAAAATTTCAGGCTAAACGGCAACCTTCAGAGATGGGCTCCATCCCAGAAAATGGCCTCAAGCATACCACACAACTACGCGCGCAAACAGATTGAAAAAAATAAACAAAAAGTTTTAGCTTTAAAATGGTCGAAACCAACTGAAATATTAAAAAAAAAAAAAAACTCAAGAGAATTTTCAACTTATTAATACATTTCTGCTCCTTTGTACAGCCAAGTTTACGGCCGCCCATTGTGAAGTGTAGGGGCCAGGAAAAGACAAATCTGTGCGCACTTTTATTCTCCATACAAGTCACGACGCGGTGTCAGGCAAGGTGTTTTAGATGACGTAACGCTTACAAATGAATGGATTTTAAAAAGTCTTGGAGCACCGTTTGTTTGTTGTGGAATAGAAACCAACAAAAACAAAAAGATAGCCAAGAAGGATTTTTCGCTATTAAAATTACTGGTCGTGGCAAACTTATAAACTCATTCAGAAATAAAAGAATTATCAGTAAAAATTCTTCGCTGTGTTACACACAGTTTAATTCCACTAAAAAAATAAAGCAAAATAGTCCTTCCTAATTTAAAAAATAAATAAATATTTTCTGGAAACTGACAAGAAAAGAATCATAAAGCTTCAGTGGTCAGTATTCTTAAAGCTCTGTAAAAAAAAAAACAAAAAAACAGTAGTTCGGGGTTTAAGTCTGTAGACAAAGGGACTGTCAGGCTACACAAGAGCTAGCGGGTGACCCAGTTTATCGTTAACTAATCGCCTTGACACCGAGATACGTACAAAGATACCTTCCGTGAAGATGAAGAATAATTAATGTTCCTAAAGGGTAATTGTTAGCTGGTCCGTAAAGATCGTAACCAGTGATAAAATTTAATGTTAAATAAAACCCAGAGATTAAATACCTACTCCATCCGAAAGAATCCATGGGTCACGAAAAGCGACGAATTCGACTCGACAGCCAAAATATGACGACAGAGAGAGAACCGGATTCTTTCAAAATATGTGAAATGTAATTGAAAACATTCCATAATTGTAACAGATGGATAGCGCACCAAAAACTTACTTGTCTGGCCATCCCCATCGATCCCTAATTTACTAGAGCGGTTATTCAATTGTTCGTTAAGGTCGTAATAACTTGACTTATTCGAAATCCACTTGGTTTCCACCTTAAACACCGACTGGGACAAGGACAGAGGTTATTATTATTATTATTATTAACTGACACTGCCTAAGTAAATAAGAATTACTGTCGGGGCCAGATGAGGATCTAAGTTATTTTATCAAAAAATAAAAAAAGGGTGTCATTGCAGGTCTCCACACATCCTTGGCCCTCCGATGGAAGTTCAGTCATCACCGGCTGATGTCTTTTTTGCTTTTCCATGCATCTTTTCGCTTTTTTCATCATATTTTTTTAATTTTCCTCGGTTGACTCCCTTTTCTCTTCCTCTTCCTGCTTTTGCAAAAGAAAACGTTCATCGGCGAGCTTGTTAGCTGGTGAACACGATTACCGACGGAAGGATGTTCTGAAAGGTAAGGATTAGTCTTCCACTGGTAATCAAGAGGCAATTTATGGGCTCTAGAAAATAGTTAAGCATGGCAATAGGGACCACCTACCCATCTCCAGACCAGAGTAGACACATTTTCAAAGAATTAAGCGTTTTATGTTGTTCAGATGTACCTACCTGTCCAAACTTCAGAGACCAGATAAACAAACCAACCTGTCTTACATTTATAACAGCCCTAAAAAGTTGACTCCTCTGATGCTAACCTTAGAAACTGGCGAGTGACACCTACCGCCTCTGAATTTTGAAAAAAAAAAAAGACTAATTAGTAATACTGTCACCTTACCCTAAACATTATCCTTACAGCACCTGTAAGCCACATTATTCATTACCAGCTTACTACAAGTAGATTCGCTAGAACACAACAGGTATCCGGGAGACTTTACAGGCGGATTTCTGTGCTTATCAAGGTGTGGAAACCAACTTCCCTGACTTTATCCTCTAACAATGGCACTGTGCTGAAAATCTTGGAAAAACAAAACCTTATGTAGCAAGTTATATACATATCGATTATATCTTCTAAATATACTGGTCACTGTTGGATTATTACAATAAATGAACAATTAAAATTAAAATTAAAAGTTTTTTTCTGAAGCAAAAGATAATAATAATACGGTCGTCAATGGTTCATTAAATCCGCTTAATCAGTTTCTATTCTAAGAATTACTCTGATGTGATGGTAAATGATGCGGCGGTCGTTCTTGATACTTGTATAAGGCAGTCGGAATATTTCCAGGATGTTCAAACTGCTTCAGTAATGAAGTATTTCAGATGAACTTTAAGAAGCTGTGACTGTTCATTTTGTAAATACTTTCACCACGACATTAAGCTGACGATTCTAAACGCTCAAAGGAAGTCTATTCTAACTAATACAGGTTTAGACTCTGTGACTTCTGGTCTCAAAATTGTCAAAATGTGCATTTTATACTCAGGTGGTGCACCGATACCAAAGAGAAAACATTAAGCTTTTCATTTTAAAAATACAGTCGACCCCCGCGTAATCGCGGTTTGGCATTCGCGGCCCCGGTTATTCGCGGAATTTTCCTCAGAGCCTAAATAATAATTGTTCGTGGAAACCCCCGCATATTCGCGGAATCGCAAATATCTTCCGCGATTTTAAAATGGCTTTTTTCGTGGCAATATATATTTTTTCATGCTTTTTAACGCTAAATTATTAATAACAATATAATTTACTAATTTTGTAATATAAATACTAATGTAAATTCAGCAAAATATAAATATAAAATAAACGCTGTTGGGTGGTATCCCAGTTTACCGCGTGTAGCTATCTCGAGTGTTTCTCTGAGTGTTGTGTTTTTTAAATTAAATTATTATTATATATTTACTTATGTTTTTAAAATTATATTTTACGTTATATTTTGAAGTTTATAGGCATTTTTATGGACCACGTCCAATATTCGCGGTTTTTCACTCTTCGCAGGTGCTCAAGGGACGTAACCCCCCCCCCCCGAATACCGGGGGACAACTGTACCACTTAAATATTTTTGGAAATGCCAATAACATTAAAATTACAGTTCTAAAAGCACTAACAACCGAAGAGATTGATCGGTTTTTAAATAACACATATATTCTAATATAGAATACCATCGAAGAAGAAACGGCCCACGATGGCGCCGTCCAGAAGATCGGATGGGAGACAACTCCTCGTCCCCTGCGCAGCCCTGACCTGGGGTTCGAAGACGTGACGTGTTCTTCTGAGGCTGGCGCTCAGTTAGCTGAGGTGAATGACCTTTATCGCTATAATGGTTAACTCGAGATGAGTTCAGTTACAACACTCACGGGGAAACCCCCTCCAGTTTAGTTACTGCAATATTTAAAATAAAATCGAATTTGGATCTATGTATGTTTTTCTCTCTTTTTTCAGCCAGTGTATTCAAAACCATGATAAACCGGCTGGATTTCAGAATATAAAAGAGAAGGAAGACTCGTGAAACTGTCGGCATCTTTGGAGACAGAATATGAACGAACTTTGTCTTTCCAACAAATCTGCTATAGAAAGGACTCAGAAAAACCACCTGGCCCTGTAGAATCAGGCCCTCTCTCTCTCTCACCGGTAAGATTACAGAGCACGTGTCCTGCAGAATCAGGCTCACTCACCGATAAGATTCTATAATTAGGAACACACGTATTTATAATGCAGACAAAAGCAAATAAATCTTAATCCTACCTTTAAACTAATCTATCCTATGAATCTACTAATATAAACTAAAGAGAAAAACTTGAAACAAAATATTTGTCATAGTGGAAGAAGTTCGAGGGTTAAAAATTTCTCTTTTAAGAATCGATAATTATATTATGTAAAAATAATTTTTATATTACTTGTTATTGTCTCGAAAATGATAGATAATAAAAGTCTCTTCCTTAATAATAGCAAGCTACCAGCCATCGTTAGTTATGCTAGCCGCGCAATACAATATTGTTTTTCCGAAAGCTGTATTCTCCCTAATCCTATTGTAGTAAATCTTTTCAGTGGATAATTAATACCTGTAATTTTTGTTGATTTATGAAGACTGATATAATCTTATAAATCGAGGCTTTGATAACATTTTCCCAATAAAATGTTAAAAAATACTTTGCATTTTATCTGCATATTTGTATTTATTTTGTTTCAGCCAACATTAGAAAGTTTTAACGCCACCATAGGTTGGGGGAAGTTAGTGACGGGTCTCGTTCCCGCAGCCTTCCTGATCCCGGGGCCGGTGGTGGGCGGTCACCTCAAAACAGCCAGACTTCTTCCAAAAAATAGGTGTCGTGTGCAGATAATCACGTTCGTTGTGGGCAGGTTAATTATCATTTATCACTATATTCCCCGTCTTGATCATTTTTGTCTTCCCTTTTGTGTATTTTTCAACATTATTATTACTACTACTACTATTATACTCGCTCATTATGGCGCCAGGAACGCCTCTCTTTTTTCGCCTATAAATTATTTATATCGGTCAGTTAGACCTGGTGAACTCGGAATGAACAGATGACTCATTGCGACCGATGTAACGTAATTCTTGTTCTTCTCAGCAGCTTTACTGGTACTGAAGATCGATGTCCGTCCGCACTGTCTAAATAGAGACTTTTCTCATAACTAATTTTTTTTATTACATGAATGTGTCATAAAGCACCGAAACTAATTAAAAGGCTCTAAACAGTTTACATGCATAACAAGAAAAAAAAATAGCATGTGTAAATTCCAATTACGCAAACAACAAATACGAATACATTAGAAGCCAGGACGCAATAACGTTGAAGAATTAGACAACAAACTAAATATTTTGTGCGCTCCTTCTTCCACCTTGGACTACTCTCGTGCTCTACTCTCGCGTACCTGTCCGTGCATTGCAAAACGTCGCCGGGAATCGTAGAGGTTTCTCTTAAAAATGGTACAAAATGAATATTGTGCCGATGATATTCGCACAGCTGCTATTTAAAGGTTGGCAAGTTTTTTGGTAGACTGAGATCGTTGTCTCCTGGAATACGAAACCTGCCCCAATTAGTTACATTTTTGGGGTTAGGGTGAGATAAATAAAGATGTCCTTGCACTTGTAGTCACCAATGTACGTATACTTCAGCAAACCGTCTGTCTCTCCGTGCAGGACGCTATTCTTCTCTCCTTAGCAAACTAACTCTCTTCATTTACCGCCATTTCAATGTTTCTTTTTTTCTACGATCGCTTGTCCTTTTAAAACCATATTTTATTTTTCCTCCATGAGCCGTAAGTTCGTCGGAATAAACCACTTCCGGGGCTGGGGACGCGTTGTTAGTCTTTCGCTCAAATCCTTACCACCGAAGAGCGGGCGAGACACCGGTTATTGGTAATATTTGGTACTGGGACATAATAAAATATACCAGTATACCTACTAGCTTCCGTTCATGTGACTTAACCTGTCATGTGCCAAGAAGAGTTTTTTTTTTTAGAAATAGCATAGGAAAAGAATAGCACGAAAATCTATTTTTGTCTTTTAATTTTCCAATTGTTATATTTAAAAAAATATTGAAACTTAATTTGAGATGAGCGCACGACCCGTTTTCTCTTTAAGTGCCCACGTGTTTGGACATTTCTGCCTCGTGATTCTCGTTCACGGCCCCATCGTCGCTAAAGCTGATCGGACAAAAGGCTTTTTTTCACGAAGTGTTTACAAAACATTCAACGTGACAGATAGTAAAAATCGTGTAAATCCATGTAAATACAGAATTTTGCTGGTTTTTTATGCCTTGAATCTAGTAAATACAAAAAATACGTCTGTATACTGCAGAGTTCAGACCGATTC
Source organism: Nautilus pompilius (assembly GCA_018389105.1). Classification (NCBI taxonomy): domain Eukaryota; kingdom Metazoa; phylum Mollusca; class Cephalopoda; order Nautilida; family Nautilidae; genus Nautilus; species Nautilus pompilius. The sequence goes on along the minus strand of JACATO010000130.1, from coordinate 715,883 downwards.
TTCGAATCCGTTGGTCATACAAACTCCGAGCTACTCGATAAGGACGAATCCACCAGATCGATCTCACCTTGATGCATCATCATAGAACCGTCCATCAATAAAGGTTTTCTAAAGATAGTTTTTGCTTATATTTAAATAACGATGAGTTTTTTTGCCCTTAAGTATATCCCCCCCTTTTCCATATATATTCGCAAATTAAATTTTGTTCCCTATTTTATTTAGAACCAAAATCCTCAGGATTTCTTGCGATTTTGTAATACATCGTACTGGGTGTGGGTGTGTGTGAAGAATTTACTTGCACAACCCTGATTTGATAGGCGGGTAATGGAATCTGCTGTGAATGGGAGGAAGAACTGTTTTACAGCACAGCTGATACAGGTCCTTAGCGGCCAGGACTTTACGAGAAGTCATTATGGCCTAACCTCTTAAGAAATAACGGCGTCCCAAACGCAACTTCGTTTCGAAAAGCCCGTTCCAGTCTTTATCAGCGGCATCAGGTTCGCCGCCCACTCCACAGCTGCCGAATTGTTGTACAAGCTCGGCTCCTTGTTACATCTCTCTTTCTGGCATTCATTACCCGCCTCCAAGTACGGCCATGTTTACCCCCACAAGCTCTCTTCTAGACAGCGGATGCTCAACCCAGTCGCGCTACATCAGCTCGGAGCTAGCAACACGATATAACGGATAGGAAGCTGGCGAAAGAGAGCGGAAATCGGAACAGTATGTGCGCAATCGTATCCTATTTTTGATAGCATTTTGACATTTTGTACAAAGAAATATATTTTAAAAAGAAACAACAGTGATTGCCCAACCCTGAAGAAAAATACAAAAATAGCTGTAAAATCTGCTACATTTGTGTTTTTTTTTTTTTTTAAAAAGCAAACATCCTTGTTCAACTGAGAGGGAAAAAAATGTATCAGGAAGAGGGCGCAGCAATAGTTACATCAATACAACCCCTGCATTACTTTTATGTTTCGTTACATTCATTAAAAATACTCTTACACCCTTTAAAGTATCTTTAATCACAGGTTCTCCGATAACCAGGCGTCCGGCGGCCCTGAGAACAGATCTTGTGTCGGACATTCTCTGAGATGGCGTTCAACACTTTCAGCCGCCTTCTAATTTAGGGTGTCTTTGAAGCGATCCCTCCCAATCTGAGAGCAACAAAGGAATTCCTCACGGTTGGAAGGGCGTCCTGCTGCAATCTGAGTGAGAGCTGAGACTACTAAACACAAATTGTCAAATGCGTATAAAAAAGTAAATAATTAAAGACCGCTCTATTAATAACTTAGGGCGAGTTAGCTTGTATGTCCTTTAGTCACTTTCGAGTGGGAGGAGAAGTAGAGAGAGCCACCGGCGTCCTGGGCCCTCAATCGGCCAGACGCGCGTATATATATAAAACATAGCAAATAAAAGATGACTTATTACAGAATGTGCGCTTTAAAAAATAATTCTAATTAACGTTGTTGATTTACCAAAGGATGACGCGGTCGTGACCATTCGTAGTATATGGAAGAACCCGTTAAAAAATAAATTAATACTTAAAACATTAAAGCAAGTTAATTAATTAGATGCGTTTCTGCTGCCTCCCAAACCTTAGAAATGGCGTTTTATCTGGTGATTGCCCGAGTAAAACTCGCCGATAGGTTTTTGTTTTTTTAACTGCGAGTTTACATTCATCATGAAAAATGAGAACCGCTTTTGTTCCAAAGACTGGCCAAATATAGTGGATTAACTGTTCAAATCTTTTAGGAAATTCGAAACAATACATCAACGACTCGCGGTTAGATTAAAGAATAACAGCCCGGTGTGCTTTCATAGAAACAGAACCATCATCTGCGACTGCTAGAGTGTTTAAGAGTGGTTGGGAAACGAAGCAGCTGATAGAGCGACCTCTCTCAATGACAACTGGGTTAAAAGAGAGAAAAACATTTTATCTGTGTGTGTGTGTGGACCAAACCAATTAAAGCAGACAGTGGGACATGTGTTCGCAGAATGCTCTAGTTCACAAAAAAGTCCTGACTCATCTCTGCAAACCTAAAGCCGAATGGAAACAGTAGTCTACAGACCTGTGAAGTTATAATCTGAGGGCTCCGCCCGCCCGCCCCCCGACTTTATTCCAAGTGCGCCGAAAGCAGAACAACAATAACCACGCGTAGTTTTGAGCAGCATAGTATTTACTTTGGAAGGAACTGGCGAGCACCCTGTGATTCAAATATAAAATCAGGGATTTCAGTTTCTGGTTGCAAAGTTCCATCTTCTCTTCTGACTAGTTTTTTTTTTTTCTTCTAAAATACAGACCTGTGGCCAGGTTGCTCACAAGCAGTTTCCCGCTTACGCCCTGGTCTCGATTCAGAACTAAACCAGAGACAAGACCCTGCGCCACCGGCCATTTTTCCGTTGCCAGCAAAGACGGGGTCGTAAAGATAATGGATGTTACCAGAAACCCAACTTCCCGTAAAATCATCTTTACGTAGACGAAAGATATCCTACTACAGTATTTAGTATAGATAAATTCTTTAGCCATTCAATATACATTACATTTCCTACTCGTTGTTGCTCATCTAACGGAATAGAAACTGCTTATCAAGGAAAGAACAGAAGAAAGATTATATCGTTATTACCTGGTAAAACAAAAAGAATAGATTCCGTTAGAGCAGCTACTCTCACAGCCGGTGAAATGTCTACGTTATGGATAACGAGCTTTGTAAATCAAACTGCGTACTAATTATATTTTAAAATTTTGCTGTGTTAAAAATTAAAATATAGAAAAATCAGCTTCAAAAAAGTATTAATTAATTAATTGATGTCGAGACTAAAATGGTATTTTTTAAAAAAAAATGTCTGAATGCGTGTACCATTGTTTTTCATGAATAATATTTGTATACTTGTATGACACCCGACAGACGTGGATAAACGCGTAGAACGATTCTCCGATGACGTCACGCATGTGCACGTGTCTTTGTAAGGGTACACCATAGTCTACTATAGCTTTCCTACAAAAATGGTTCCCATCCACGTGAACCTACGTCGCATTCTTAGAGTGGAAGATGACACCGAAACATTTAGTGCAGGTGCATTATTTCTCTGTACCTTTTAAGGTTTTGAAGCTACAGAAGTCGGGCACGAACATTTTGAAGGTATCTGCTACTGTGAACAAGAACGCTCTGATTTCCTTCGTTTACAGCCAGACAGGAGATGTATGCAATATATCGTCGTTTCGGGTTTTGCGTGTCTTTGAACGAAATTTCAATGCTCTTTCTTATCGAGACAATATTTACTTCATTAAAAGATCACTTAATGTTTATATATATATATATATATATATATGAGAGAGAGAGAGAGAGAGAGAATGACGTTCAGTACACACACAGAGAGAGAGAGAGAGAGACTTACATGGATTTTTAAAAAAGATGAATCTAGGAAAAAATTACCAGCTTTGACCGATTTTTGTCGATGGTTCAGCCACGAACAAGAATTTAACTCCCGACGGGTCTCCGTAGAAAAAATATCTGCCCAGTAATTAGCCAAAGTCGGTGGAGGCTAAAGTGGTCAGCAGTCGTACCTTCCTAATATGGGAGGTGTGGTGACGAACGAACTTAGTAAAGAATTGAAATCTTTAGTTTAAAAAAAAAAAAAAAAACGAAAAAAAGGTCGAAGGAGAAACAAAATGATGCTCTGTACCAGGAAAAACCTTTCTTTTTATTTTTTCTCGAATATTTTTTTAAGTTTTCTTTTCTTTTAAAGAATTTGTGTAGTGTAAGAACAGAAGCTAGCAAATCTCCTTTACCGCATAGTTTATTTATTCAGCATAAATAATTATTCTTAAGTGTGTTGTTATCATCAATTATACGATAAATTAATTATATGATAAGATTACAAAGAAATTAATGATATCATTTATCCCATTTAAGTCAAATAATACATTTTCCGCAAAAGAAACCGAAACCTCGTAAATCCGCCATGTTTCGTCATCCTCCGTTTCTCCTTTCTGGCAGTGACGATTTTCTGGGTGTGCACGTGAGAATGCAAACCGAGTTTTTATTGCCATCCGTGAACACCTGGAGGCTATATAAACATGATGGCAGAACCTGGAATCTTGACGGTACGTGTCGGTAGGAATGGAAAACACCTTGCAGCCATCAGAAATGAGCGAGGGGCGGGTGAGTTCCCAGCACTGGGTTATTAACTCCGACACGGTTCATCAGCGGTGAAATGTAGAGTAGGAAAACAGCGCGCCGGCGGCGGATTTGGTCTGGTTGGGTTAACGAGCCAGGCAGCGTCTAGCTACTGTTCGAAGATCAACAGACGCGCGACTCAGACACCACCACACCCCCCTCTCTTCCGTACGCACGCCCTGTTAGCCATAATTCTGAACTCGCCAATAAAAGAATTCGTCCAGGATGAAAAAAGAAAATATTTTGACGAAGAAGAAAAGATTTATGGGACAAAGTTTGATGTTGAAGTTTATTTTATCCCTGCGAATTTTCATACTGCCATAGTAATTTATCTGCAGCTTTAAGATAATAAATTGATTTACGCATTAAAGTGGGGTATTTATTTCATTTTTTTGTTCTATTTCAGTTACGACCGCCAGTCTGTTTATATCCACTTCTATACGTCGATTTCTTGCCTTATTTCACTCTATAAGGCAGAAGACAGTCAGAGTTTCCGCCTCTACATCATAACGTTACTATTTAAATATACGATACAAAGTTCATTAATTGTGCTTGATATCTTTTTGTTTATAAAAATAACTCACTATCAAAACAGATTTCCCTGCTTTTCTGTATCCAACAAAGTTAATACGCTTAACATCGAGGTCTCGAAAATTCTTTAAGCTTACACTGGCATTCAAAATTATGAGTGTACCATACGGAAAATAAAATCATCTATCTGCCTTTTCAACGTTTTATTATTAATAAAAATGCCTTATTCCATCAAGAAAAAAAAATCGAATGAGTCATACATCATCATACCATGACCCCGCGCGACTTTCGCAACAAATTTCTATAGTGAGTAACCAGCTCTATGGAGAATCTTGTTTCACATGGAATACTTAGGGGACCATTTTTCTGCCAAGAAAAGCAATAGGACTTATCAATAATGACATCCAATAACATACAGAAGCATAGTATGAGATAACAATTACTCGAATTAATATTAAGAAATGATATCGACGACCACGATAACAATGTTTTGATATTAACTTAATTTAAATCTATAAAAATAGGATCCATAATTATGCAAAAAAGATCGAAGGATAAAAATGTCATAAGTAACGATTTATATGTTCTGATACAGCGTTCATCTTATTTTAAATGTTTTGTTCTATTCGGTTATTTTACTTTTTGCTGGTATAATACATTTTAATTGACAGTGAAGTATTAAATCATCAATAACAAAGTCAGGATTATAAGATATTATAGGAAATAATAACCATGACGGGTCGACGAACATAACAGAGCTGGTTTGGGCCGGTGGAAGAAGAGAGCACTTTGTCCGTGTCTGCATGTCAACGGTCCTGTTACTAAACGTATAGCTTATTAATATATGCGCGTTTACCCCGCACACCCATCAAAATAAGAAATAATAAGGTTTAAAAAGCGTTAATTTTAAATTTCTTTGTGTGGGAGGGAGGAAGAGCGCAGACTAGTGTTCGTTATTTCAGATAGAGGGCGCCACCGGTGTCTTAGTGTTGTATTTGAACACATTTTCAAAGTTTGGGGGCTGAAATGGATTGATTAAAAGCAAATAATATTTCAGAGCTGGCGACTACGAGATCGAACACTCGATCCGAAGCGTAAGTTGATTATTTGTCAAGGTGTCGTAACACTTTTTATTGTTAATGTTGTTGTTTTAGCCTATTAACGTAGACCGGGACCCGCACGTGGTTGGCACGGAGCTGCCCAGTACACTTCGACTTCGATGCAGGACATAGCGACATTCGGTTTACTTTCCGGTTTTTGAACATTCTGACAGAGGAGACCCCAAGCGGTTGGCGTGACATATTTACCGACAAATAAATGGTGGCAGATCTGTAACACTGAGACGGTAGAACGTTTTTTTCCTGATATTTATTTTTAATATCGGTTTTCTCTGTTGTTAATTCGGCTTTATTCGGAAATTTTTGGAATAAACTCGGACTCTCCAGGAAATTAGTTTCTCGCTAAACTAGGAATTGGTCGCCTTGCCTTTGCGCGTTCGTCGAGACTCGCTATTGGATCTATCCTTCCCTCTACCTCGAGGGGGCGTAGTGCCGCATTTGTCCGCTAGACCTGGCACTTCCCGACTTCAGCAGAGAAATCCTTACTAAAAGTTTCTGTTCTTCAAATGCATCAGAAAACCCACGCAGCCGCTGATGGCTGCCAGGGAGGTACGACGACCTTGACCGGAAATCGAATCTCGAACCTCAATCATGGTCCAGCGCCGCTCGTTATTAAAATATCGCTCTATGAGTAGGAAGAACAACACCGCGAGGGAGCGGGTTGGGGTCCAGATGAGAGACATTTTGTCATGTAAAATTAAGCAAACAGGAACTGGTGTTGAAAGAGTTAAAAACAAACAAACAAAATACCCCCCCCCGTCAATTTGATGAAAAATTGGGTTTCTGTTTATTTGCATTAGAAGCGACACGTCCGTGAATCATTGGGCGTTATACACGGGCATCTGTTTGAAGACCGGGAGGGGGGGGGGTGAGGTAAAAGCTGAGAGACAATTCTTTAAGTGCTAAAAACGCGATGTGATTACAGAGGCGGCTGTCAGGAGTCTTTTTTCTACTTTCGCTGGAATCTCTCATCTGGGAAATTAACGGAGTGTTAAAGAAAGAGTCTCGAAGGCAAACATCCACTTGGCCGGGGGGGGGGACCTGAATCAACAGCAGGACAAGTGAGCCGTCATTTAAACTATTTATCGAAATCTAAAATCACGGATAATTTTTGCCAAAAAAAATTATCCACTCATCAAACTGATTTTCTAGTCTAAGTATCTCGTTTTGTAGCCACGTTTTTTTTTCTTTTTTACTAATAACCTGCACGTGTCATTTGGATTTTGTATACTGTCTCTCATCGATATTTCAAGTGAATTCATCGCGGGGGTTAGGGGGAATGAACACTTATGACAACAGTTTTTAAACAGTAATATTATTAGTGTATATCTGGGTGGTGTGCAGCTATGGATAACACCTGAGAACAAACAGTACACGGGTGGTGTGCAGCTATGGATAACACCTGAGAACAAACAGTACACGGGTGGTGTGCAGCTATGGATAACACCTGAGAACAAACAGTACACGGGTGGTGTGCAGCTATGGATAACACCTGAGAACAAACAGTAGCTATGGATAACACCTGAGAACAAACAGTACACGGTGGTGTGCAGCTATGGATAACACCTGAGAACAAACAGTAGCTATGGATAACACCTGAGAACAAACAGTACACGGGTGGTGTGCAGCTATGGATAACACCTGAGAACAAACAGTACACGGGTGGTGTGCAGCTATGGATAACACCTGAGAACAAACAGTACACGGGTGGTGTGCAGCTATGAATAACACCTGAGAACAAACAGTAGCTATGGATAACACCTGAGAACAAACAGTACACGGGTGGTGTGCAGCTATGGATAACACCTGAGAACAAACAGTACACGGGTGGTGTGCAGCTATGGATAACACCTGAGAACAAACAGTACACGGGTGGTGTGCAGCTATGAATAACACCCGAGAACAAACAGTACACGGGTGGTGTGCAGCTATGGATAACACCTGAGAACAAACAGTACACGGGTGGTGTGCAGCTATGAATAACACCTGAGAACAAACAGTACACGGGTGGTGTGCAGCTATGGATAACACCTGAGAACAAACAGTACACGGGTGGTGTGCAGCTATGAATAACACCTGAGAACAAACAGTACACGGGTGGTGTGCAGCTATGAATAACACCTGAGAACAAACAGTACACGGGTGGTGTGCAGCTATGGATAACACCTGAGAACAAACAGTACACGGGTGGTGTGCAGCTATGAATAACACCTGAGAACAAACAGTACACGGGTGGTGTGCAGCTATGAATAACACCTGAGAACAAACAGTACACGGGTGGTGTGCAGCTATGAATAACACCTGAGAACAAACAGTACACGGGTGGTGTGCAGCTATGGATAACACCTGAGAACAAACAGTACACGGGTGGTGTGCAGCTATGGATAACACCTGAGAACAAACAGTACACGGGTGGTGTGTGCAGCTATGAATAACACCTGAGAACAAACAGTACACGGGTGGTGTGCAGCTATGGATAACACCTGAGAACAACAGTACACGGGTGGTGTGCAGCTATGAATAACACCTGAGAACAAACAGTACACGGGTGGTGTGCAGCTATGAATAACACCTGAGAACAAACAGTACACGGGTGGTGTGCAGCTATGGATAACACCTGAGAACAAACAGTACACGGGTGGTGTGCAGCTATGAATAACACCTGAGAACAAACAGTACACGGGTGGTGTGCAGCTATGAATAACACCTGAGAACAAACAGTACACGGGTGGTGTGCAGCTATGAATAACACCTGAGAACAAACAGTACACGGGTGGTGTGCAGCTATGGATAACACCTGAGAACAAACAGTACACGGTGGTGTGCAGCTATGGATAACACCTGAGAACAAACAGTACACGGGTGGTGTGCAGCTATGAATAACACCTGAGAACAAACAGTACACGGGTGGTGTGCAGCTATGGATAACACCTGAGAACAAACAGTACACGGGTGGTGTGCAGCTATGAATAACACCTGAGAACAAACAGTACACGGGTGGTGTGCAGCTATGAATAACACCTGAGAACAAACAGTACACGGGTGGTGTGCAGCTATGGATAACACCTGAGAACAAACAGTACACGGGTGGTGTGCAGCTATGGATAACACCTGAGAACAAACAGTACACGGGTGGTGTGCAGCTATGGATAACACCTGAGAACAAACAGTAGCTATGGATAACACCTGAGAACAAACAGTACACGGGTGGTGTGCAGCTATGGATAACACCTGAGAACAAACAGTACACGGGTGGTGTGCAGCTATGAATAACACCTGAGAACAAACAGTAGCTATGGATAACACCTGAGAACAAACAGTACACGGGTGGTGTGCAGCTATGGATAACACCTGAGAACAAACAGTACACGGGTGGTGTGCAGCTATGGATAACACCTGAGAACAAACAGTACACGGGTGGTGTGCAGCTATGGATAACACCTGAGAACAAACAGTACACGGGTGGTGTGCAGCTATGAATAACACCTGAGAACAAACAGTACACGGGTGGTGTGCAGCTATGAATAACACCTGAGAACAAACAGTACACGGGTGGTGTGCAGCTATGAATAACACCTGAGAACAAACAGTACACGGGTGGTGTGCAGCTATGGATAACACCTGAGAACAAACAGTACACGGGTGGTGTGCAGCTATGGATAACACCTGAGAACAAACAGTACACGGGTGGTGTGCAGCTATGAATAACACCTGAGAACAAACAGTACACGGGTGGTGTGCAGCTATGAATAACACCTGAGAACAAACAGTACACGGGTGGTGTGCAGCTATGAATAACACCTGAAACAAACAGTACACGGGTGGTGTGCAGCTATGGATAACACCTGAGAACAAACAGTACACGGGTGGTGTGCAGCTATGGATAACACCTGAGAACAAACAGTACACGGGTGGTGTGCAGCTATGAATAACACCTGAGAACAAACAGTACACGGGTGGTGTGCAGCTATGAATAACACCTGAGAACAAACAGTACACGGGTGGTGTGCAGCTATGAATAACACCTGAGAACAAACAGTACACGGGTGGTGTGCAGCTATGGATAACACCTGAGAACAAACAGTACACGGGTGGTGTGCAGCTATGGATAACACCTGAGAACAAACAGTACACGGGTGGTGTGCAGCTATGGATAACACCTGAGAACAAACAGTAGCTATGGATAACACCTGAGAACAAACAGTACACGGGTGGTGTGCAGCTATGGATAACACCTGAGAACAAACAGTACACGGGTGGTGTGCAGCTATGAATAACACCTGAGAACAAACAGTAGCTATGGATAACACCTGAGAACAAACAGTACACGGGTGGTGTGCAGCTATGGATAACACCTGAGAACAAACAGTACACGGGTGGTGTGCAGCTATGGATAACACCTGAGAACAAACAGTACACGGGTGGTGTGCAGCTATGGATAACACCTGAGAACAAACAGTACACGGGTGGTGTGCAGCTATGAATAACACCTGAGAACAAACAGTAGCTATGGATAACACCTGAGAACAAACAGTACACGGGTGGTGTGCAGCTATGGATACACCTGAGAACAAACAGTACACGGGTGGTGTGCAGCTATGGATAACACCTGAGAACAAACAGTACACGGGTGGTGTGCAGCTATGGATAACACCTGAGAAAAACAGTACACGGGTGGTGTGCAGCTATGAATAACACCTGAGAACAAACAGTAGCTATGGATAACACCTGAGAACAAACAGTACACGGGTGGTGTGCAGCTATGGATAACACCTGAGAACAAACAGTACACGGGTGGTGTGCAGCTATGGATAACACCTGAGAACAAACAGTACACGGGTGGTGTGCAGCTATAATATGCGAAAAGTTTATTCTGGTCAGCGCAGGAGGAAAGTTCTAGCGTTATACGTTGTTGAAACTTTAAATTCAGGCGACTTATTTCAGCGAAGTTAATACACGAAATGCTTTTGTTTATGGTATAGAGAAAACTAAGTGCTTATTATAAAAATTTTTATAAACAAGATTTGCGAAGCTCTTTTCGGTTCTTTGTTATCCCCGTCTTGACATTTGCCACGTTTTTAACTTATCAGTAAAAGTCATGTAAAGTCCACTTTTATCCCCCCCCACCACAAAAAATTGTTGCTTTAATGCACTGGTTTCAGTCCGGCTCCGATATGGATCATATCCCTGGCTGGTATTATAATTTAAAGGAGAGCCACCGAAGAATGGATATCGACTGTTTTATTTTATTTCAGTAGTAGAACATTGTAAAAGTTTCCCAGCGTGTTTATCGCGCACCACGTTTAACCAGCCGTGATTGTGGAGGAGAGACTGATGGTTAGGATTCCAAAATAACGCAACGATGTTAGAGTTTGTACGTGTTTTCTCGTAGATGTATTTCAACTGTTATCGTTTGGACAACCTTTCACACCTGGGACAACCGTCGGTTAGATAAAACTCTGGAACCTTTCGATGTGACAGCTTTAACTGCGCAGAACGCCATGGAGGACGGTAATCTACGGCTCTCGAATGTAATCGATAAATAATATATTAACTGATCTGCCTTCGCGAGGTTCTGAAGAAGAAATTCAATCAATGCTTTTATAGGTCAAACGAGTATTTTCGAGATCTGAAAACCATTTATTAAGCAACATCAATATATAATAAAAAAGAAGAAGAAAAATAGAGGAAATGTACTTTGGTTTTCCGATCGAGTTCGATGTTCTCAGGATTCCGACATAAAAGGGAACTATTTTCTGAGCATAACCGATTTTCCTTTCTTCCATATCTCCAATCTGATACTCGTATTTGTATAAAGAAAACGTCTGCATTCACTCGCCGCGCAGATTCTGATGAAAAATCTAATTGTCCACTAACAATTGTATGTAGGGACTGCTGAGCCACAGCCGTTATCTTCGGAGAGTTCCCGTAAAAATTAGCAATGCGTCGAGAAATGGTCCAAACAAGCTCCGGTAGGACGATTGGAAAGCATCGGGTCATAGACCGTGTGACGTCGGTGCTCTGCTTCGCACAAACACAACAAAGCTTCTGACGCGAGTTTACGGTCGCAGGAAAGAACAGCAAACAACAATAAAGGACGACTCACGAAAAAGAAAAAAATGCAGATGCGATAAAAACTGGTATTAGTTTCTCCAGATGGAGCTTGAGTTTTCTCGAAGACTCTTCGCAACAGCCGAAAACGAAAGGAAAGGTCACGAAGATTACCGACATTTTGGTCCATTTTGTCAGTTTACTATTCCTTTCAGTCTATTTCAGTGTTTATAAAAACCTCACTGGTGAGAGAATCAACACCCTGCTATTCTGCTTAAGCTCGAGACTGGTTCAGTAGCTCCAAAAGGAAAAGGGAGATGTGAGCGAAAGCGAAAGATACTCCTGCGAAACAATAAACGGGGAAGAAAATATCAGACGATCATTCACGTGGCTTCATCAACTGTATGGTGAATGGATAAAAAGCAAAAGCTTTTGAAGAAGCAATTGGTAACCATCAAAACGAAAAGGAAACGGCTAGTATGGGATAAGGACGCAAGTCATCGATGGAGGAAGGTTCACTTCTCTGACGAAAGTCAGTTAACGAAGCCAATATATTTGTCTGGTTAGCGAGAAAGTACCCACTATTTATGGTAATCGATGTGAAACACCTAGATAAGATGCTATGAGGAGTTTCTCTTGCCAGTAGGCAGGCTCGCAAGTTCTAGTAGAAGGGATAATGAACGGCAAGAAGTAAATCCACATTATAGAGAGAGAACAGAGGTTTCTGAATTGACCAACGCTTTAACCAGACGATGGCGGAGTGTTCTAGGAGGACCTTTTACTCTGCCACACACCGAGAACCATTAAGAAGGATTTTAAACAAAACAACGTGGAATGTTTAAACTGACCTGGAAACTTCTTTGATCCCGACTCAATGGAGAATCTGTAAGCAGTTTGCAAAGCGAGGCTGAGAAAAATAATATTTTAACCTATTTTTATTTTCTGCAGTAGTCAGTCAGTCCGGAACCCTTGAAGTAAAAGAGTGTGTGGAAATCTGGCGGACTATGCCAAAACAGTCATTAAAAAAAAAAAAGTTTCCACACCAATTTACATAAGATTTATATAAAGTTACATCTTTATAGAGACCAAGGCAAAATAATTATCCTCCGTGATGGTAACAATTAGTAAATTAATCTTTGTGTACCAATATACAGAACTTGCCACCTAAGCCGGATAAAAAGTTGGATTTATCTGGAGCTGCTTTACTCATTTCACATGAACAAAGATGCGAAAATTGATTGCATACCCTTATATCAAAACGTCCAAGACCAATAGACATCTTTTAACTTTTTAAAAGTGAAAGTAGAAAAGGGGGATGGAATCGGTACCCATAGAAACATTATGCACCACACTAGCTTGCTCAATTAAAATATGCAACCGTATAGAATTGTGTACAATTATGACGCTCAAGCGAACGACTTGCGCAATTATGACGCCCTTTAAATCGTTCTGACAGGTCCGTCATGTTTGAAAACAATCAACAGTTTAAAATTAATGAAACCTTGTTTAAGTTAGAGACAGTATCTTATTATTTTCATCATACAGTAAATTAACTTTGTTTATTAACAGTAACTTGCATTTCCGTGGATAAAAATAGCTTAAGGAAAACCAGATAATATTTTACCTTTGTTTATGCAACGATCAGAACAACGGAGGCGATTGTAATTGTTAGCAAAGTGTGGCATCCGTAGCTACAGAATATCGCCGATAAGCGCAGGGTTAAGGGACACGAAAGCCGCATAATCCGCGAGAAGTGGTAACATCTTTAGTTTTTTTGTTTTTTTTTTTAAATAATCGATGGGGATTTAATCGATCCTAGTGCGCGTGCGTGGGCGGCGGCGGCGGCAGTTATCACGATTTTGCGTCACAATCACGAACACGTCTATGCGGGGCAATAACGGCGCATTTATCACTCGTTGGAGGAAATCTTGGCCGACTTCCGCTACTCGTGGTGTCAGGTGTTTTGTTTACCGTAAAATTTTCTCCACTTTTCAGTCGACGATTTCTTTAAAAAAGTTAACGTATTTATACTTAAGGGGCTGTTCCCTTCCGTGTCAAATCGAAATGAATATCCTCTCTTGTCTATTCACAGCTCTGCTAGCGCCGTCTGGGCTCCACCGTCCTCGTCGATGAAGCTCGGCCATTGTCCGCCAGAGCAGATAAGATATTCAGAATCCGCCGATGTGCCGGCATCCCTTGAGAATTGTAAGGCGAGACTGCACACTTCATAGGAATCCCGGAACATACGGGCATTTCCGACATGCGCAGTGCGATTACTGCCCAGGGTAATAATATATCAAATAACAGAGGCGGGGAAAAATTGGCTTTCAAGTACACTTTCTTTGGTGCTTTCAGAAGGGCAGATTCCCTGGTATTTTCTTTACGGTCGTTCGACGTTTTACAAATTCGACAGAATTTCGCAAGCACTTCCACAAAGCCATGACACGTGCTGTCTTCTCGAAAGATCTCATCGTTTTTACGAGATCTCGCTGTCGCTTCTACTATGTACAAATATCTCCGGTCCTTTTTATGATATCTGACAGGGCTGTCCTGATTAAATTCTTCACAAACCCCAAAAAATACCACCATCCTAGATGTATGAAACACAAATGTATTTAGCTTAATGGTACTTTATAATAAACTAACGAAACAATTTTTTAAATGATAAATCCTGGTTTACAAATTATATACTAATATTAATATTTCCATATGATTTAATAAATTGAAATATTAGCCAGTGTAATTTGACTTAGAAAATGGACTGTGTCATCATTTTTAATACACGTTGGATTTCTCAGGAAGAATTAACCAGGGAGATAATAAAAGTAATGAATTAAGGTTTTTTTATTTGACGCTGCAAAGAAATGTCAAGTTTTTTTTTTTTTACGATTGATGAAGGAGTGATTAAGACAACCTACCACTTGGGGTGGAGACCAAGGACCGCGCCCTCTGGGCGAGGTCACTTGGGATCAACCTTATAGGGGTGGGGAGGCGTGTACTCTGTTTAGTGGCTTTTATAGACGGAAAGTCCTCTGCCCGAAAAGAGTGGAGGCGAGGGGCGCTTTCTGCCTTTGGCCTGCCTGTCTGGCTGGGGAGGTTAGGTGCGTCGAGACCGGTTCCCGGACTTGACGAGCTGAGGCCTTTTTTCCCAAGATTGTTTTTTGGCTGGGGAAGCGGTCACTCTAACGTGGGGCGTTCGCGTCCCTGACTCTGGCTTCCTCGGCGGCCAGATACACGAGGTGCTTCGGCGCCTCAACCCGGCCTTTTAGGCCTTAACGGGAGCTCGCTCCACACCGGGTTTCGGCCCCTACACGGCTTCGGCCACCACCCCCCCACTCCCTTCTCCTCGAAGATACACACGCATACAAGAACTTTCACACGCACTCTCACGCACGCACCACAAAAAGATAAAAAAAGAGAAAAAGTAGTGTCTGTGCAAGAAAGGTCAAACGAAAGGTGAGAAACATTCGAGGTTACTTAGAGAGAGAGAGAAAGAGCATTCTAGAACTTCGAAAAAAGCTGCTCGAGAGCAGGGATAAGGTGGGTCGCTTATCGGCGGTGAGAAATATTCCTGAAAAAACATGCGAGGGTAGCGGTGAAGACCCCAACCTGTTGGTAACACGAGAAAACAAAAGAAAACAAAAAAAAGATGAACATGGGCGATAAATAACTTACGTTAAAGCGTCAAAGACAGGAAAACTCTATTGTTTAGAGAAAAATTAAAATTGGAAATGTTTGTTGTGTTAGAGGCAGTTTCTTCAAAGACATTTTATCGAAAATGCACAAACGGATGGTTAACTACAACAACGAAGTCCGGGCTTATGGGAGTGCGGGTGAGCGTGGAATTGGCAAACTGCTACATGGTCGTACTCGCCGAGCTATATTCAGAAGATGGTATGTGCGTGATCGGCACTTATTTCGTATTCTAACGGAACAGACTCGCTGATTTACTTAGAGTCGGGTGAAGCTGAGAACCTTTGAAGTGGCTGCCCTGGCTACCACAGAGTCCACGTATCATTAAGCACGCGCAGTTAGGATAATCGATTTATTTCGAAAAAGTTCAAAAAAGCTCCGAAATATTTTCACAATTTTTGGTAATTTTTGCAGGAATTCAGAATTCATTTCTTCAAAATATCATCAGAAAGTTCTTCGAGAGTACGCCATGTCGAGCGGAGACAATTTACACAGAATATTGCTTTGTCTTTAATTCTTTTACCATGTTTTGTTTATCTAACAAGTTCTTTGTACATTGTCTTCTCTGTTACGCTGAAAAATTGTTAGAGTTTTGAAAATTCATTTTCATAATTAGTATCGGATGTGTTTTTTTATAGAGAGACGCATTTTCATTATAATGGACGAATAACGCGTCGATTTGTTGAAAAAATACAGACAAAAAAAAAGCGAGACAAGTATAAAAGAGTAAAATTAATATAATTAACCGTCCTGCAGTTGCAAACTTACTGAATTTTGTAAATGTTCAGCTGAGCGTCAACCATCTGCTATTAAAGGTCTTCTGGTAGGGCGCAGCTTTTAAAATACGAAGTATAAAATGGCTTTTTAAAAAAGGTCATAAAACAATTTGTTCACGGAATCTGAAGTCACATAAAAAGAAAAGTCTCTTTTCGAGAAATATCTAGCCATCCTCTGCTCATCTTCATCGAGCTATCAAGCGCGGCTAAAGTTTCGTGATGAGATTTTGTCGTGTGAGAAAATGTAAATTTCCTCCGCACAGTCAACTTTCATTTTCGTGATTTCATATTTCGTGAACGAAAGGAAAGACTTTTCGTGTTCCTTTCATAGGCGAAATAAATGGCCTGGGTGATGTCGTGCATGAAGCAGTTTTTGTGAAAAAAAGTTGCTGTGCAATTTCCTACCCTCCAAACAAAAAAAACTTGCATTGATGAATTTGTCTAGTATCGGTAATTATTCTCCAGTAAGATAAAATAAGTACAATCACACTAATATTGTATATTAATCAATATGTAACTATCGATAGCGATCGTATATAACACGAGCTACAAAATAATTCAAATTAGATCAGAAGTAAAAAAGAAAGAAAAAATTCTAGCCCTTGATGATCGTAAACAAAAAGGATGCGATGCTTCGTTGAAATCACCAATAACAGATTTGATTTCCAAATCTGGGGAAGAACATTGGCGGGTGTGCAGGTAAATGGTGATCAATGACCGAGATGATTTGATCTTTTAAACGTAAACAGGTATTGCAATGCTATGATGTTTACTGGTTTAGCTTTAATACATCGTCGACAAGAGAAAACAAAACGTCTTGTAGTACGGTACAGGACACTGGTAACGTTCACCGTGATTTCCCTAAATGAAGTCTCAATAAAACGGCTGATCTAAAACCGTAGTCCAGCAGATGATGATGATGATGATGATTCTTAGTCGCTTGTCAGTTACCACATCACGTGCCGAGTATGACGTCAGTAAACGGTCTTTCCAGTGGCCGTGCATCATTTATGCTTTTAACGTCTTATTGGTAATCTGTGTGTGTGTGTGTGTGTGTGTGCGCGCGCGCGCGCGCGCGGGAAGACCTGAAATTCTTCACTGACACCACGATAAGCTGTTTGGAAAACATCCTCCCTCGCGAAGGTTCCGACACGTGCCCCCCTTGGGGTAAACTGGGCGCCGCAACCAGCGCAAAGCTCGCTCAAATTGATGACTGGTAACAAAGATGGTAACCACTGATGACCGAACAAACGCCTGGAAGAATTAACGAGAGGCCACAGAGATGTGTTTTCGGTCGATCCGTGGCGACGCCTAGCAGCGTTTCTGCGAGTCTGACTTGCAACTTTCCCGTGTATAAGGTTTTACGTATTCCTCGAGGAACGTGCGCTTTATTAATATGATACGATCGTTCCCGATGCCGCACAAATTCTACCTAATTAATACACGATATCCGACAATCTGATTTCTTGATAAACTACTATTGCGATATTTTCAATGTTCAATACACGAGTCACAACTGAAACTAGCGTAAATAAATAGGAAGCAAGTTTCGAGCTTCTAATAATTAGGAAAACATCCCCACAATGCAACGCTGCAACAGTCGGAGAACCGCTTGTTCTGGAAAGATGCTCGATGTAGGATTGTGCCCACATTTAGTCCAACGGTAGGATTTTGTTGCGTCGTGCATTTGATTTACACTTTAATGTGAAATTTGTTCACGATAGTCTGTATGACGCTTGTTACCGCTTGGTGGCGATAAACAAGCTAGTGTCGGCCGGCGTGTAAAATTAAATTGACTCCACATGTTCTCATGAATAGAATTAAAGTTTATAGTGCATTAGGAAATAGTGATTTTTTTTTATTTTTATCTCAACCAAATAAAGGTCATAAAAGGAAATATTTTGTTTTTTTCATTAGTTCCAGATGGTCTCAGTTTTATGTTGCTGACAAAGGATTTAATGAAATGGATCTTGAGCGAATGATGAACATCAGGTCTAGATGTCTTTTTCTATTTTAAATTATGAATTCTTTTTTCTTACAAAAGAAAAATTAATACCTAATAGCTCTTCCAAAAACTATGCACGCATGTGAGTCAGTGTTATTGTTTAAACAGCAACATTTCTACAGGTAGATTTTATTTGTTCCATTTTGTTTATTTTATTTATGTTTTCATTCTTTTGGTTCCTGCTCACATCATTGTCATTGAATGATTAGCGAAGAAATTCTCTTTTACTCGACTCTTTTTAGCTTATTAACTAAATCTATCGCAAAATGTACAAAGATATATATGACTTGACAAATAAATACACACCCACTAAGACTCAAATAGGCCATTTCAGCCACACATGATTGCCGTCTATAAGAATTTGTACAGGCCAGAGAAAGTCTTGTTTGGGGACAGCCGCGATCAAAGGGTTTACGAGAATTGGTGAACTTTAAAAGGAGACGACGCACAGCTGGGCAATGAGGCAACAGAAGTCAGCAAAATATTTCCAATCTACCAGACATTCCGCTGACAACTGTTGACAGGGTAATTTTCCAGTTTAAAAGTTATAGGACAATCAATCATGTACTTTCTGATTGCCCAAAGTAAACAAAAAGGAAACCCTGTGCTAATGAAGAGCGTGGAAACTGAATCTTGACATTTGGTTGCAAATGTTGCAGACCATGTGCAGGTGTCCACGAAAATTATCCATAGTATGAGGTACGACGGACACCATTCCTGACACCACGTAGTGTCAGTTAACCATAACCCTAATCGCAGCCCATCCGTTGGCCGGCCGACCATCGACGATGTCTCCTAGATACAAACACTGTGCCTGATGACCTCATCCACATGGCGCCAGCACTTTCCTATATTGCATGAGCCAAATGGGCTGCATCAGAAAATATTAACCTCCCCCATTACATTCTTTCAGTATTTTGTATGGTTCCAAAATAAACAGTTGTTCTTTCAAACGTGGGTGTTTATTTACTCTGTACACCGCGAGCGTACATTCCTTTCTCGCGCTGGCTTCTTGGTTCGCAACCAAATAAATCTGCCTCACGATCCATCTACTTAGACACTTATTTTAGTATAAAACCGCTTCTTAAGGAGAGCAGTAATTGAAGACTGGCTGTTCTAAAAACACTGACTGACTTCTGCCAAAAAGTTCTATTTGTGACACTAGACAGATATTAAAAACTCACCCTGCTTATCTTTTTATATTTTTCTTCATTACAAAATCGTTGGTCACGTGATACATTTCTCTACTAAATAAGAAGCGATTGCTAAGTGAAAAATAAATTCTTCATATCAAGAGAAGATTTCACTCCTAAAATTGTGCAAATTTATTTTCTGGAAATAATTTCTATCCATGCCTTTTATCGATTAGGTAAAAGTATCATCCCCTATGATGATTCATCTTGTGGTTCATCCGCGGTCGATGAAACGGGTTCGTCCGCATTAAAACTGCACGTGGTTTATTTGAATAGTTAAAAAATGATGGTTTGTTTATTTAATTAATGACAACTAAATTATTTCAATAACATTCTTTAATTTACTACTTTATCTGTTGCCTCTTTTTTTAGTTTAATATTTGTTATTTTTATTATCACGTATCTCGATGATGCAGTCATTAAATTTCTTCAAGTTTTTTTTTTTTTTTTTCCTCTGGTTTATGTCCATAAATCTCAGCCGTCCGCTAAAACACATCTCCTATCTCGTGCACAAGAGGCGTCACATTCTATGGAAATAAAGCAAGCCATTCGACGGTCTCTGGTGGCACTGTAAAGTCTGCTTACGTATAGTTGAAATATTTAAAAAAGCAGACAAATTATGCATTTAAAACTCAGTCAAACTACGTAAAGATTTTAACAATTTACAGGAACTGTTCATGTTGACAGCTGGAATAACGGCTTTTTTTTTTTTATCAGGCCGTTCTGACCATTCTGGAGAAACCGTAGAGATTTAGTGAAAATATAACCTAGACAATAAAGTCTGATCATGTCTATAAACACTGGGGAAACTTTGAATTTAAATGACAACTTTAACAGAAAATATTAGAATGCTTTTTTATATAAAAAACCTAATTAAAAAAAAATAACGGGGAAGAATTCCAGCTTTAAAATTGTATCGTAAAAAATATTCTAACAAGTAAAATTAAAAGCATTCTTCTAACTGTACAAAAAAAATTAGAGTTAGTTTTTAAAATGATTTCACTTTATAACCTTTAGCTTCTTTCTCAAATATTTTTTTTTAATATTCAGCATTTAATACTTAAATTAAAACTAAATCTTTAAAAGAACGATATCACGGCAATATCATATATTTTGAACACACACGCATATACAGTGCCGGACAAAAGAGTTTGGATACTTGTAGTGAAACTGATATTTGAGTTCTCTTGTTTTTACATTTGCATACAGATAGCCATCCTATTGTCCGTAAGTTGTATAAAACACGCCTTTACAATGTGTAAAAACAACGAATGTCATGTGTGTATCTATTGTCTGGATAGAATATGTGAATTAGCATAGTCAAATTTGTACCGCGACAAGAGAGTTGGGACAGTGAACAAAATCTGTGCATACATTTATTCCCCTCAATATACTCATTTTTAAAGGATCAAATGAATAGAATCACATCATCTAAGACCATTTAAGATCATTTTTGCATCATGTCTGGCAAGTCAACGCCGTCTGAAATCAGAGACTTGATAGTTGAGCACCACCATGAAAATCTGACTTGTCGGGAGATAGCCGATCGAGTCAGTTGCCCGAAAAGCACCGTAAACCGGATTCTGAAGGAGTACAAGGAGACCGGAAACACGAAACCAAAAATGCGAATCGGAAGACTGAGAAAATGTGACAACAAAATGGATCGACTCATTTGTCGAAAATCCAGGGCCAATCGTTTTCTGACATCGATGTCCATTGGAGCCTCCCTGAGTGGAGTGAATGTCTCCTGTCGTACTATTCAACGTCGTCTATGCGAGAGGAATCTCTTTGGATGAATCACCCAGAAAAAGGCATTGATCAGCATAGCATGGGCTAAAGCGCACAAAAACTGGACCAAAGTTCAATGGGCTAGAGTTCTCTTTTCCGACGAAACGATGATCATGTGCATTCATAGTGCTGACCGAGTATATGTTCGACGTTACCATGGCGAAAAATACAATATGAAGTGCACCCGACCGACGGTACAGGCCGGAAGAGGATCGTTGGTGGTCTGGGGGTGTATCAGCGCGGCGGGATCAGGCCCTTTCAAGTTGATCAGGGGTAGAGCGACCGCCCAGACCTACTGCAATTTACTGAGGGATGTCGTCGTCGACTACATCGACGAGAACAAGCCAGTCACCGCCATCTTCAAGCACGACAATGCCTCCGATCCACACCGCCAGAGTCGTCACTTCCGTCACCAACCGACTAGGAATGGATGTCATGCGCTGGCCCAATCGAAAATGCCTGGAAGCAGCTGAAGGCGAAGGTGGCCAAACACAAGAATCTCAACCAAGACCAGTTCTGACAGGCCGTCGAGAAAAGCTGGCAGGAAATGGCCAATTCCGACTGCCTTCGTTTGGTCGAATCCATGCCCCGTCGTTGTCGAGAATTGATCGAAAATCACGGGTACGCCACCCACTACTAGTCAATTGATCATTTCCATGCATTTCTTCGATTGTAATTTGAAATGTTGAAAAATATTTATGGTTCTGTTCACTGTCCCAACTCTTTTGTCGCGGTACAAATCGGACATTGCCGATTCAAATATTTTTTCCAGAGAATATGTAAGCATATATAGCATGTGTTGCTTTTATACATTGTAAAGGCATGTTTTGTGCATATAATAAGCAATGTGATGGGTATTTAAATGCGTTTGTTAAAACGAGGGAGCTCAAATATCAATTTCACAGAAAGTGTCCCAACTCTTTTGTCCGGCACTGTGTGCTGTGTGTGTGTATGTATATATATATAGGTAACAAGTGAATCTACATTAGAGGCCACAACTTAGAATTTCATCAAGTATAAAGAAAGTTATTTCGATCAAAGTTTTGTGACATATAGATTCATGTCTAACTGACTATGTACTAATAAATCGAATGTATGACTTGAGGGAAAATTTGCTGGCGATCACAGATTTATAATTATCCTTCAACATTATTAATTGCTCGCTTTCTCATAGTATAAAGCAAAAATAAAATTATAAATAATATATTATACAATATTACTGTTAATTAACGGTAGAAAAGTAATCAAATCAGAAGCAATACAAACGCTATATCACACACCATTTTGCACAACTGTGACGATGCACAACAGTGACACACACACAAACGCAGATGTTTGTGATCGTCTCGACTAGAGAGTTATGGCGTCATCAGTACATTTAAAAAGTATCAAAAGTTTAAATTAATGATATACATAAATGACGAGTAAACGATATCTTTAGTTATAGAGTGAAATTAGGAGAGCGCTCTTTTAATAATTTTTTATAGTTCTTCCAGTTTTATTTCATTCAGTGATGACATCTCTTCAATAAATGTTGGAAGGCAGTCGTGGAATTTTATTCCACCAACAACCAGTGCAGTTTTAATTGGTTGATGCCTTCACTAGCAGCGACACCCAAAGGTGATAAATGATCAAGTTCACCTTCAATTTATTTGAGAATATTAGCTAATTTATAGCTGTGTGTGTAATATCTTAAAACTGTGGTAACATCTTTTCTCAGTCATCTATCGGCAAACCTTAGAAACAGTTTTCTTAATCGTTTTGTGTACTGAAAAATATAGATAAATACATATTTTCAATTGTTTGAGTTTGTTTGTTACTCTTTGAAGGCCGAACAGTGGCACCTAAAGGCCCCAGATGTTTGGTGTAGTTACTTCAGAATCTGGATAAGGTTTTAAGCTACTGTAAGTTGACCTTGAAAACCAACAAAGGCCATTTTTCGAGGTTCAGAGTCGCTGCCGCTTCACGGTGCTCATTCAACCCAGAAGTGACCACAGATTAAAATATTTCAACAGTCGACCCTGAAAGCCATCGACGGCAGGTTTTGATTTCGCGGTATAACTTTGAAAACAAGGAATAAAAACTCAGTGGTGTGTTACAGGTTTGTCATCATCACCATATAAGCCGGCCACGTATTGGTCAGGCACTTTTACAGATTCCTCAACAAGCAAGCTGAAACATAACCATTATGTAATTCTAAAAGGCTCCATTGAATTCAAGAGAATCCATCAATAAAGCACAGGGCCAATCAGTGAAAGAAATCTGTTTTGCTTTTCACCCCAAGGCAAAAAAAAAACTAAAAACATCGCGTATAAAGAGGCTCCTATGGAACAAAGTTAAATTTATTGTACAGCTTATGGAATGTCAATAAATGTATCATTAGCATCAATTCAATGTTCATTCAATGATTGTGTGAACAAAAAAATTTATGTTTTTCAAAATGATGTAAAACCTAAGTGAAAACCGTTTCTTGTTTGAGAGCCAGTACTTGTCCGTATAATTAACTGACATCCTACAGATTTAAAGTTTTATATATATAACTTGGAAATATTGCGTTAATAGTTATGAATTTTATTATTAAACAGAAGTAAAACATATTTTTATTCCTAAATCCTATTAATTCTCTACCAAATTTATCATAATGTCTTGATTTAAACATATTAACTAAAAAAACTAGAGAAGTCATTTAAAATCTTTAAGTATTCCTTAAACCTAGATCTCATTTTTATGGTTTCCCATCTGATTCTTTTGGAATTATCGTCTGAATATTTTCTGCAATCTAATTTATAGTAATATTTCTGACCATCTTGATTTGGAATCGTGGACAAAATTATTGCATCAACTCTTGAAATAATACTGACTTTTAAAGGGTTAATGTATCATCTCCGATCTAATGCTTAAACAACAGGTATGTTTCTGATCATTAACTTATTATAATTTTTTTTTTTTAGAAAAAAAGGGTAATAAAAGCATTATTCCAGTCTGAATTTACTGAATGAAATTCGGTTGTACATTGTAGTACAATGAACGCTTATTGTATTATGGGGCCTTCTGGCTCTGATGATAGTTTATTAGTAATTTTGTGGAACGGTAAAAATGAATTCTTCAATATACCGTCGAAGTTGTTCATAAAAACAGACGAGAACCAGCATCTTCCGAAGTCAGGTTCTGTCGCTAGGCGCTGCTCCTCTGGCCCACTTGTTCTCTATGAAATTATAGCAATTATTTTATCGAATTAAGATTTGAGTTGTTACCAGCCAAGGTCAGGGTTTGAACGGAGGCAAACCTTTTTTTTCTCTCTTTGTGTGGTACATGCGTGCGGGTGCAAGTGTAAAGTTCGTGTATGTCTAAATGTAGCAACAAATTTTTAGGATAGATTCACCGACTCTGTCTTGTGACAAAAGACAGAATTATTGTAGATGATGAATTTTGCATCGTCCCTTAAATGCTTCTGTTTGATTTCTTTCAGATTTTTCCCTAAGATCGAAATGTAGCAGCTTTAAAGTATCAATGACAAACGCAGACGACCCTTCGATGTTGAAAGTCGCTTCTCCATATTAATCGGCCTTGAGGATAATTCCCTGTAGTGAACAGGCAGTTCGTGTGCAATGGCTTCCACTGACGTCGTTGCTCTTTTCGTCAGACGAATGGAAATTAAGCTCCGACTTATCGGGAAAACTGGCTTTGTTCCACTCCATGCCAGTAGGCTTTCACAATCGTGAAGACCTTTATTAACCAGCCCTGTTGCTAGTCCTGAATGCCAACCCCCCCTGCTTGTTTTAGGTCGAAAAAAGATTCACAGAGGCTCAGGCGCTTGAGGACCACTACTTTAGAAGATTAGCGATCTTTACCACAGCGCTAGCGAAAATATTAATTATACCTGGTGATGCGATAATTGTGGCCACTACTGTATAAGAAAAATGTGTTGTATTATTAAAGAACAGATAACGCAGAAAGTACAATTTTCTCTTCCAAATATATGGTAGCCCGACATTGCGATTCCTCAACGCTGCATCTTTTTTTTTTATTTTATTTTTTATTACTTTTCGTGTTAAAAGTACTTTTGCACAGTTTACTTTTATGAAACGCCTGACAAATGTTTTATTTAATTATCTCTGTACAAATTAATTAGTACCTAACCGCCAGTTATTTAAACAGAAGAGAGTAGAAAGCAGACTCTTAACCTAACCGCTCACCATTAGAGAAGATCACTTAAAAAAGGGTCGCGGGATGGTTTTTTGGTGAGAGTTATCGAACGTCGCCTCCTCCCGAAACAGCGTTCCATTAAAATGACCAGAAGCCGATGAACAGGCAGAATAACGGAGTCAGAATCCTGCATTTTGCTTTCGGTACAAAAAGCTATAAAAAATATATTAATCCGTCTATAATGCTTATATGGAGGCGATAGTAAAACCGAAAACAATCAACTTTGAAACTTGTCCCACAAAAAAGATACCAGCTAAAATAATCAGTTTTCATAAGTAAAATTCATCAGTTGAGATTGTCTGTCCGACTGACATGTCCACCGACAAGACCGGTGGTAGTAGTAGTAGATATTTTGCATACGCTCCATTTTCTTACATTATGACAGAATAGAATTTTACGGTGACAGGAGTTTAAGAACGTTACACATCGACTGCCTGTATTTGTGCGGACACCAGACAGAATACAGTAGACTAGTGCATGGCTCTTTTTACAGTTTAAGACCAACGAACGAAACGCGCTCGAGTAGTGGAGTCGCACGAGCAGAAACTCTCACACTCTGAGACTGTCAAGTTGGTCGGGTGCAGTAAAGCCGTTCGTTATCTGGCCTGGAAGCTTTGCGGACATTGAAAGACATAGGAGTGGCGAACCCGGAAACAGATGGTCGGACCGATCGGAGGATCAAGTGTCTGTGCGAAATGGACCAGCACAAGATGTCTGTTGGCATTTTAAAAGATTCGG
The DNA here is from genome assembly GCA_018389105.1 of Nautilus pompilius. Lineage (NCBI taxonomy): Eukaryota > Metazoa > Mollusca > Cephalopoda > Nautilida > Nautilidae > Nautilus > Nautilus pompilius. Next base: position 689,606 of record JACATO010000130.1, on the reverse strand, counting down.
GAAACCTGCCGACCTCCACGAGAACTATCCAAAGACAGCTTTGTGATTTCGAATTGAAGGGTCGTGTTGCCAAGAAGAAATTCTTTGCTTTCTTGAAGAATCGAAAGGACCGACTTCAGTTTACAAAGGACCAATTCCATTAGACTTCGAAAATGTGGGCCGGAGTGCTCTGGTCCGGTGAATCACGATTCCAGAGGTTCGGATCAGATGGTCGGACTTATTCTACTTCTAAAGTGGCCGACTTCCCTGATTTGAGTCCAATATAAAATATATTGAATGATATATAAAAATGTATTAAGATTTTTAAAAAAGCCCCAAAATTTGAATCAATTGTTTAAAATCATTTACTCGATACTTGCTTAGACCGGTGTATACGTCTAATCGCTCTCGGACTGGAATTGATGTTTATGGGCACGAGATAAAATACTAATACTGTACTTCCTTAATCTTATCTCATGTAATCTCTAAAATATTGGGGTTTTGTGACGAAATTTCGAATATGTTTTTGATTCATTCTTAAACTTTTGTTGCCATTAAATTCCATTATAATGTAAAAAAAAAAAAAAGCGAACGTATGTGAAATAATTACTACCAATCATGTTAGTGCATGTGTCAATCGAAAGAACACCAAACTGATTTTTTTTTTATCGGTGTAATGCCCGGGGGGGTACGGGTTCGCCATGACGTCGGCTTGTCCATCCAACACAAATTTGGATAAAACATATTCACGCTTCAAACGTCCATCGAAGCTGAAACGTGGGGGGGGGGTGGGTCATCGGAATTAGCCGTCATCTGTTCAAGTGTTTTGTAAAAAATATAAATTGTAAGTAGTAATAGAACGGACATGAGGCGGCAGAGCAGATACGTCACGGCTATGGAATCAGATTCAGAATACTAGCAAATGTCTAATCACTCTGGAAGTAATCACAGCATTACTGGCTCCAATCGTTTGCTGCTGTGCGGTTAGATGTAAACACGTGAAGTTTGCAACGAATTATACAAATTAGGTGTCAACATTTGTGTTTCATTATTCTGCAATTGAATTTTAAAGGTAAACTGTTGCTCTGAAGCAGATCCAGCTAAGTTTCCAGATAACTCACACTGATAAAAAAGGATGCTGACTGTCCCTTCTACTCGCTTAAATATAATCCACCTCCTCATATTTCAGACATTTAGTTTTATCCACCTAAAACGTTTCTTTTTTTTTTTGTTAATTATATTCAGAAATACAAAATAAGTAGCTTGATAAACACGTTATTTTACACAATGATAACCAAAATTATTCACCATCTTAAGTTTTTAAACAAAAGATTGAATGTTTATTGTGTGTATTACAATAAGTTTTTTTACGTAATAAAGCTAAATACCTATTGTTTTAATATTCATAGGGTCTCTGAGTCCTTGATGTAGTAATTTCTTGTAAAGATGCAATCACAGAGTAGTAAACTTCAAAAACCTTAAATAGTGTTTGAAATAAGGTAATACATAAATAATGCATTGGTAATAGTATAATTACACCTGAACAAAAATGCCATAATTATTGTGGGTCGTAACTTTAACCCTACTGTAGGTTGATCTCTAAAACGAACACACGGTTAGAAGTATTATCATAATTTTGTAATGAAGACGAATGTATTTCAAAAGACAAGACCAGATACCTTTTGCTGATCTAAAAGGTCGTCTGCGGCAATGAAACAACGTATTGAAATGTATATTACTGATATAACTATTAGATGATTGGATACTGAGAGAGAGACGTCAGAGAGAGAGAGAGAGAGAGCTCCCAACAACTATTTATGAGACACACGCACATAACGATCTTAACACCTCTCTCCTTTAATTAACTGATAATGTACAGCTCTCTCTTTCTTGTCAAAAGGAAAAGTTACACAAATAAATATTAAAATTATAAGCACAAATAGTACCTCCATTCTAATGCCTACTAATAAAGCTAGTCCCTCCCCGAAATATATATTTTTTTGAAAATCTGTGCTGTGATGTAATTCATTTTATAAAAAAACGATCGAAATACCTGGGTTTTCCTTTTTACCTGCATAAAGATGCGTGGCATAATCTTGGAAAAACTGAAGATCTAGCTAAATAACAGTAACAACATAAAAGTGACTTAAACCTGTATGTTTTCCTTAGCTACGATTGCAGGTGGTTTGCATAAAATGAACAACTTTGGCTGACCGCGCGTCCCGCAGGTGGACGGACCACAAAAGTAATAGAATATGCAGTCTGACTGCCATTGACTTGAACGTTCGTGCACGATATTCATTTGCATTAGACGAATATGATCACAAGCAAAAACCTGGTTCTACTCTCTCATTCTTTCAATAATTATTTTCAAACGTTCAAATTTTTTTTTTAGGATAACTTAGGATTTAATTGTAAAAAATAAAAATGCATAATAATTATCATCTTATAGAATTTTGTAACAGTAAGGATGAGTCCTCTCTGGATGGAAAAGAGCAAACGTTACACAAAAATACGAAATGAAACACGTGGTCCTGGAAATTACAGTAGCTTAAGAGTAGTGGTAGGAAAATGTTAGAAACTTTAGTGAAAGAGTAATCCATTAAATAAAATATCCTGATTCCAGATAGTCAAAGTGGTTTCCAAAATGGTCCTTCTTGCCTCGTAAATCTATTTTAAGAATGTTACAATGGTATATAGTTACAGGTAACAAAATAAGTGTTATTTAGATTTTATTAAAGCTTTGGATTGCTAGAAGACTATTTATAAGGGCCTCTGGGTTCAAGACTCTTACCGGTGGGGTTATCGCAAGGTTCTGTACTTGCCCTCCTCTACCTTTTAAAAAATATACACGTAAATGATACTGGCGTTGATCTCCAAAATAGTATTCTAAAATGTTCAGACGATACTGAAGTTAAGGTAAATGCTAGTGGCACTTATTTAAATAATTTTCGTAGATGGTCTTGTAAATGGCAAAAGGGATATAATTTTGCTAAGTACGTTCGTTAGCTTTTGTCTGGTTTTATTAGCTAACAGTCGAATATCGTTTGTGAAAAATAGAGAATCTCGGAATTATTATCAAAAATTTACTTAAGTGTTAGCAGCAGTGGGATAGTAAGTGTCTGGCATTTGCGGTGCGTGGAATCGGACATAAAGGGATTCAGTCGGTACTTAGATGTGTTTGTAATTTGTTGGTCCAATTGTGGGGCTCCTATTTCATCAAGGGCACAATAAAGTCTTAGCAGGCTACAAAATGCTTTACTCAAACGATCGACGGCACGAAAAAACACCTCAAACAGCAATTAGAACTTCCCAGTATCACCTGAGTGGCTTAAATGGAATTACAAAATCTTGTGAAGGGAGGGGTACGTCCAGTAGCTCTATGTGAGGGGGGGTACTGAAGAGCCGTGGATAAACGCACAAAGTAGAATTGTGAAGCTGGGTATTTAAAAGATTTGAAAATTATGCCGCAGGGCAAAAATTTCTAAATAGGCTATAAATTTCCTGCCTTCCTGACCGACCGACCGACACCCGTATATCACCTTGAAGTATGCCTCTTTCTACACGGAGGATTGTTTTCTTACAGCCTCATGCCAGAATTACCTGGGTAGAATCGCCAATAATTTCCACTCTTTCTCCGTCGTCCTCTGACATGAAGTCGCCTTCATTCTATTAACAGCAGAATATCTACTACGCCGACAGAGTCTGGGATGAAGAACTGAAATGTACCAGATGTGAACTAATTTTTCATCTTTTTTTCTCATTTTTGGCATTTTAAAAACTTTGTGTAGCGTGAAACCATGAACTTTTACAAACGAAATCCAACACGCATTTTACATACTGTTGCACCAACATGGTATTTCCATATAAACCCCCGGTCAGTTACTTTAAATATCACAGCTGAAACTGCAACCTTTTTTCCTTTTTTAAAATCATTCTGAACAATGAAGAGAATCCCGGTCACTCGTACAGTGCCGCACGTGTCGACAGCACGGCTGACGCCAGACCCCGGCCCTTAGGCTGGCAAACTTTTAAATTTGTTTTCCGATTTATGGGCACTCAGTCTTCATTTTGAATTGATGTACTTCACACGATAAAAAGCTACATAATTAGCAGAAAGCAATGAAAATATAACACAAACGGGAACCTGGTTTCACTCTTCCTTTGTTTAATTAAAACCTGCGGGATGTAGTAAGCAAATGACAAAAGTCAGGCCGAGACTTTATCCTGTAAAAAAACTCATGCCAAGGGCGATAACCCCTCTTATTTGAGCTTTTGATGGAATATAAATAATACCAACAAATATTGTTCAAAGAATATTGACGGTTTAACAGAAAATTATTTTAAAAAAAAAATACACAAAGCAATAAAATAGAGTAGATTGACAAAGAACAGGCTTTCATTCGAATTATTCGATCATTCATACCTTGTTCTTGAATACATATAATGAAAAAGAAAACAATAACAATACAAAGAGTATTAAATTTTAATTAACTGCCGTGGAAAAACGCTTAAAATCTATGAGCAGAAAAAAAAACAACGAACTACAAATCAGTTAATTAATTAGAAGAAAAAAATTAATTTGTTTTTATCTTCAGAATTTCATGAAAACACCATCAGAGAAAATTCTAAAAAATGGAAAGAAAAAGTAACTTTCGTTAAACAAATACATAATCATATAATATTTATGCTAAAAATGAAAGTGTTTACATGAAAATAAATAAGTATAGTAAATTAGTTCAAAATATTAGTTTAAAGTCAACTTTCTTTTTAATGACAATGCAACAAAAAGCCTTTTCGCTGTTAAGTTTCCGCGTTAAAATCGATAAATAGAGATTTTTCAAAAAATGATAATCGAATATCGCGTAAGCTAAGGGTTTAGTATTAATGATACTCTCTGCACCGCCGTCAATTGGCATTCGGTAGCTAGCAATGGAGTTGCCTTGTTCCTACTCTTGCAGTATTCTTTATAGCTATTTTGTCTTCGGAAAAAAAAAAAAATCAACGACACGATATCCATTTGTTGAAATGAGACTTCAGTCAAAGAAAGAGGAGGAGAGAATGAGTGTGCCAAACTTTTAAAAGTGAAATTAAAAAAAAAAACTACGCCATCTCTGACATGTTTTAAAAAGGGCTATTACTGTAAAACAAAAACCAATCACTGCTGGATCCCTGACTTGATTTCCTTTCAGCGTAAATTACAACGAAAGCGCCCCTGAGCAATCATCTGCTCTTCACCAGTATAAATCCCTTTCAAACAATCACTAACCCACTTCCGATCTCCAGCAGCGGCTGGAGGCGTGCTAAGGAAACAATGGCGTCTATCGATCTCTTTAATAGCTCGAAAACAATTAACAATAACCATTAATAATATATACAGTTTCTGCTTCCTGAATTGCCATTTGCTAAGTTAACGGAGACGTCTGAGCGCGAGTCCAAGTCTTTAACACGGTGTCTATTTTTAAACACAGAAAGAGCCTTTAAACAAACCCGTGGATTGGCAGGGGTCAGGGTTATTGAATAACGACAACGCGCAATAGCTTCTCTACAATAAATGATGCACGCGATATGGAAATGAAGTTTTACTTCAGGCTCAGAGCCCTACTGACACTTAAGTGGCTCATTAAACAGAAATAACCGCTCGCCGTCGGGGTCTAGAGCATAAAACTAAGCAAACTTAATGTTCGGTAAAGCTACAAATCTAATGAAAAGTCCAACGGGCCAGTTAACAAGACGTTTCCACAGTAACCTCCTCGTCTGTACTAAAACTTTGGCTTTCATAGCACAGGGAAGCGTAACACCACGGTGCCCGCTACGAGAGATCCCAGCAACATCTGAATGAATTCGTCAGAAAAAACTATTAGAATTCTTCATTTTTAGATGTGGAAGAAACCGGAAAAAAATCCACGCCAAAGATTGGTAAAGAAGAGCGAGAAAACTGGCAAGAAAGTGGGCCACAGACAGCCAACTTCACTAGGCTAACCACCGGATCATCCGCTATCTTGGTCGCTAGCAAAATCTCAAAAGAATTCTCTTTCTTTCTTTTTCCGCCCCAAAGACGTAATCGTTTTTCTCAATTCCTTTAAATTAAATCTTGCTCCCCGAAAATAATTTCAGCCACTATTCATTGGTTTTCTGAGAAGATCCAGCGTTTTATTTAAAAAAATATATTCTCTTTTATTTTCCTTTAAAATCTTGAGAGAACGATGTTGCCCAACAATGACGTCATAAACTCATGACATCTAACACAGCAGTGTCTGGCATGTCTCGCTATTCAGCGTGTTAGAAATGTAAACGAATTAATTTTTAAAAAACAACAAAATATAGAAATTTTGTGACATTTTCTACAAGTAATGTACGTTCCATAAAATTCATAACAAAAAAAAAAAAACTGCACGCACACACGCACACACCACTTGCTTGTATAATTATATGGTAGTAGTAGGAATCGTTGTATGGTGTGTGTGGATAAACAATCCGCTGAATAAACTTTTTGTTGAAAAAAGACATTAATAAGAAGACATGATTTACTCCATATCCAAAACATTTTCTCTAATAACTTAGCTATAGCATTAATTTCAGAACACTATCAGTAACTTAAAATTTTCGATAATTTTCAAAGATACCGTAGTCCTGATGAAATAGCGCTACGTCATAGTTGTGTCTAGCGATGTGTGGCTTCTAACGCTGCCACTTTTGGTACATTCTCTTTAAAAGAGCTCAGCGATAGGACGGTGAACTCCAGAGTATCGATATAATATTTTAAATTAAGCCGTAGATAACACCCCATTACCAATTAGAGCAAAGAAACAATCATAATTAATTGTAATTATGTTGAACCTACATGAAATTCAGTATTTCTTTGTTGAATACTCTAAATCTTATTTTACGGTGTAATCGGTCCAATTAACCATAAACAAGAATAACCACTGATGCAACAAGCACTGTTTGCTACATTTCATTCTGGAATGTTCTTTGTTTTTGTTTTTCGTTCTTTCCTCTTGTCGGCCATTGTTTTAATCATTTTGTTGCATAATGATGCTAGAAAAAATACCACTTTTACTACATCTGTAATAATTGCCAAAAAGAAAAGAAGATGCGTCTTTGCTGGTTTTCACATAACATTAAGCATGAAAGATAGTAAATGGCGAGTAAAGATATTGTTTTTTTTTATGCCAGCCATTAGAGGAGGAGGAACCTCGTGTGTTATTTACCGCCCTTTCTCGGAATGTTTAACGTTTGAATAGCCGGGGGGCAAAGAGATGTTCTCCAATGGCCGCGTCACGCATGCTTTCCTCTAGGCAATCGTAAAAACCTTCTTGCCAGAAACATTTACTGAATCCAAACCATCGTGGGTTTCGCTTTGCTTTTTCATTCTCACATTTAATCCAAGATAAATGTAAATAAATAAAAATAAATGTAAATTAAGTACCTCCGGCCAACCACCTGGAAATGTTTTCAGTTATAGGCCTCACAGAGGCTTGGAACACGACACCTACAGCAAATAAAACTGCTCGTTAAATGGCGATAAGGGCCCGTAAGTCAGACCGGGAATCTAGAGACGTGTTGTACACCTGTGTAAAGGTCATTGACTGGTTTACACATTCGAAACAGTGGCTCCACTTATTCAGCAATCGGCTTTGTCAAGAAAGGATTCGGAAATGGAAGGATGAATAGTTTTCTAAATTATGACTGAAAAATCGTAACCGAGGTGTTAGCAGATAGGTTACCCATTTAAATAGAGGAAAAATAATACAGGGCGGCGATCAGTTCTGCGCGGTGACTACCTCCCTTCAACTGATAAGAGAAATACTGCGCCAAGTAGACAGACCCGGGCCAACGGCCGTACGGAGGTATGCAGGCTGGGTAGAATGGGGTTATTGGCTAAGGATAGATACCTAAAAGCCTTCGACATCGTGGGGGGGGGTACTATTAGATAGAAAACGCACAGTGGTTTTGCGTGTACGTATTTTAAGAGATCCACGTGTGGAGACATCGTCATACGGAAGGAAAATACAATCATAGGCTTGAAAATAACAAATAAGCCTAGGAAATAGAATAATTCGATAAGCAGACAACACCTCGACCACGGTAAGAAGATACTGACTCGATTTGTATTGTTTCCGCACTGCGAGTCGACGAAACTACATCTGGTACCTGAATTAACAACCGCCAACCGAGTGCGTGGTTAGGGCCTCTGAAGACAATGAACAACGCCAACCTGACTGCCATCAGCCATTAAACGGATTAGTGACAAATAAAAAATGCTGGGCTCTTATCTTTCGTTAGGTAATGAATTAAATGTAGATGGGAATAGGGCAGCGGCCATTAGAACAACTAAAAAACAAAGAGCTGCCGTGCACACAACCCTAGCAACCATTGGTAAGGGAACTGTAATAAATAACCAAGTCAGAGCCCGGTGGTGTGTTATAAGCCTGGGTCCGCCTGGATGTTGAAGATAAGATGCTCGACTTTCTATGGCGAGATTGAAACACCTGATGAATAAATAAACGGAAGAGGCTCGCGTTCCCAGACATCGAAGGACTAATAATGATTGTGCGGATATAAAGCAAACTAAGTGCTCAATCAATAGTCTCAGATACCGTAGATCAGGATACAGAAACCAGAAAATGGTAAATAATGCATTTAGTACGAAAAAAACAAAACAAAAAACATTAATTCCATCAGCAGTCAACCATACCATAATTAAATTACTACATGAAATATCATCAGCAGAGTTTAAGGTGTTAGAAAAAGAGCTAAATAATTTTAATAGGGAACTCATTTAAACTTACAAACAACAACAACAAAACACTACTTTTGAACGTCTCACAGCGACATATTTATAAACTTTTGGCACTTTTAAAGTAAAAAAAAACACGAAACCTAAATAGGAAGTTTCCTAGCAAGAATATTCAAACATAGGATCCTTCCAAAGGATACTTTCTAAAATTCACGTACAGATTAGTCATCTTGTCAATTATACTTCCGACACGCTCTGTAAAACTGTACACGAGGTTCTCCACAACAAGCAAACTTAAGTAATGCTATATAGACACACATTTGTTTTTACGGCTAAAAAAGGATGGGGAGAGCCTGTTAAATTCCCACGTGTTTTCGGTACAGCCGGTAATAATATAAAAATATCCGTGGAGCTTTTGAGGAAGGTAGGTTCACTCCCATAGAGCTAGTATATCGAAATTACATACGATAGCATTTGCGAACTTAGTAAAATAATTTTAGTGGTACCGACTGACCGAATTATAATGCGCACATACAAGATTCCCTCCCTTTTCCCATGTAGTGGGTAAGAAAAATATTTATTTTCTCTTACAGAATGAATCTGAATGATGCTTTTTATCGCAATGTACAGAACAGCTTGTGTTTTGTTATATTTTGTAAAGTTTACCAAAATAAAGCTCAGTTAAGCAGGACCCGGGTGTTAGAGGGCATACGAGAGTTAACTATGCTGCTTAAGCAGGTACATGGGCAAATCGCATTTCTCCTGCCTACGGGGAGACGTTTGGTGGCCAGTCAGTACCTAATATGAACGCCACATAACGACGGCTGGGCGTAAAACTGATTTAACTACCAAAAACAAGCACGTTCTACCAAACTATAAACAATTTATTAGAAAATAGAGTCTGCTTTCAATGCTACATCACCCTTCCGCTCAAACCGCCAGAAGATATCGCTTTAAAACAAAACCACCATCAACAACAACCAATTCACAGCGTCAAAAAAGAAGAAAAAAGGGCAATAGTTTGTTTGCCTGTACTGTTAAAGCTTTTTGAGAAAGTAGTGAGGCAAATAAATCCATCAGAAAACTTAGAATACAAGGTAATAAACCAAATTTCGGTCTAATATACATCAAGGTAAAGAATCTGGTTATTAAAATAGTTTAAAGCACTGCTGCCGTTGCGATGATTAGGTGCAGGTGAGTAACGAAACGGTTCATATGCATTTATAAATGAACTGATATTTATATATTACGCGCGCCCCCTGACGGTAATCTGCAGCCGTAAGAGTAGATTATGACGCAACATTCGTGTTCTACGATTACCGTTCTTAGCAAGCGTCCAATCTACGGAACATAGATCGACATCAGATGGGAACGGAGCCGCTCGTCTCTTCTCGCTCCGGTCTGCACGAAGCATTTATCGTATCCGTCATTCCTTGGAGAGTTCCGGTCGGGTACCACAGCCGTTCGTCCTCCTATAGTGTATTATTGATGTAGCGTCTCGCATTTCCCGCACCCCCCCCGAAACAACTGATGATGGCGTCCGAAGAAAACCATTCTCAACCCTTTTTTGTGATGGGTCATCGTCTTTTATTTTTTTAAAAAAAAAAAAAATTAAATATGTAAGGGAAATTCGTATAGCGGTGCTGCACACCACCACACAACACATGCGGGCAGGGGCTGAAGTAGTCCCCGACCCCCGACGAGACCTCGGAAGTTAACATGGGTCTGATGATTAAAACGGTTCAGCAAGCATCCCTAACCCCCGCCCTTCGGGACTGATACCAGGCAACGAATCTATTACCCCCACCTTCGCTGAGTGCTGATGGAAGATTGCTTATCAGGAGAAATATCGTACAGACCGGACAGATGAAAGCAACGACAAAAAACAAGCAGGCCACCCTAACCCTCCTGTAAGTGCGTGGATCATTATTATTATGGGAGGACTCTACTGTTGTTGTTGTTCGGTCAGTTGGAGCCCTGCACCCGTACAGCCTCGTCGCAGGGTTTAATCCGCGACCATTCCTACGTCTTCCCTTTCACCTACTCCGCTCCCGCTCATCGGTGCGCGCGCCTGTCGTCTGCTCCGCTCGCAAACAATGTTTTCGAACGGAGGAGGAGGAAAGCCGCAGCCGAAAGTGAAACATAAATACGCCACGTGACCAGAATTTCGGGTTACGGATCCCTGTCGTGACCTCGACGAGCCGGAGAGATTTGATTATAAAGGTGGCGGCTCAAAACTCCCGAAGTCAGAGGAGGAATGCGCGTGACGACTAAGATGGGGTGGCTGGCTGCTGCTTGGTGCGTTTGCTGTCTGCTGCACTCCGGCGACGTGCAGGAGAGCGGGGCAGCAGGCCGGAACGACGAGCTGTACATGGACATCTTCCCGCTGAGCCGACACAACTTCACCCAGAAAGTCCTCCAGGCGACGGACCCGTGGATAGTTGTTCTTCACAACGGGATCCTGTCTCGGAACTGGAAGGCGATGGCCGTCTCGGTGCGCGGCATCGCCTGGGTTGGCATGGTACACGCAGACGTCGAAAAACCCCTGCTGGACGAACTGGTAAGTGAGAGCACCCCGCCCGCCTCCCTTTAAGCTTCAAATTTGCCGCCGCCTGTCTGGCTTTTGTTTACAGTAGCATCGTTGTTTGTTTACCCCCCCCCCTCTGGCGATAATTAATTAATGAGGCTCCCCGACGGCCCGGAAACCAGACCCGACCTGTTCTTCCGGTTGTTAGGTCGGCTATCTAGTTACCAGGGAAAAAGCCCCGCCCCGCTCAGCGAAGGTGTCAGGCCGTACTAACCCTAGCCCTGCCAGACGAACCCGGTGTAGTTAGTTACCTGTCCCGCCCCCATCTCTTGGTCGATTTGATTTTGGCAAAACAAACAGAAAGGATCACCGAAACCTTTACCTCTGAAGAACTATTCACACTACCTCCATTAACCCTGACCTGGAAATACAGTAATTAATTCCATGGCCACGTTCACTATTTCAATCAATTTAATTACATTTTTAGATACTCATTCACAGCGTAATTTTCGTAGGAAAACATGGCATTCATGTCAGTGAAAACTGAAGGTGAAACTCGACTCACTTCCTCTCTCTCTCCGGTTGGGGCAGCGCAGTCGGAGCTGACGACTAACTTTTCCTGTGCATTTCCTCGGTGGTCGTCTCCATCGACCAGCGGAAATCCCAGAAATATTTTGATTTCGGAAACCCGAGACCCCGACGAACTGAAGCTTCGTTATCCAAGACCGTCGCCTCCTCTCCATAAGCCTGTCTGCAAGAAACGGGGCCCCGTGACCGTGCATTTTCATCGAAGGAGAGATGGGGGTGGGATGTCTGTACATTCCGGAGCTTGCTCACGCGCCCGTGATGCCACGTGGTCTGCTCTGCATGATGGAAGCCGATGCTTGTTGTTTCGTTAGGAGAAAACAAAAACAGAAGCTGGGTGTGATGCTGCTGATGCTTCCCGCGTCAGTAACTAGCGACCACTGTCCCCGTCGATAGTTATGTAAATAAACATTCGCCTATCGCGAGGGAATATCTGTTTGCCTGTTGTAGTTTTAAAATGTTTTTCTTCCATTATCTCATTGTTCGTATAACAATTTGACAGCCAGTTTTAAGAAAAGCAATACACTAAAAAAGAGAAAACACTGTCTTCTTTAAGGTAGGTTATGTATATAAAGGTACTTGTATTAGACATGGGGGGGGGACTATCTCTGGTGGATGATAGGAGAATGCAGAAATAATGGGTCCTTGTCCTACTACTTCCCATCCACTACAATGTATATTGTATGACAGGTTTATAGAAAAAGATTATGGAGACTGCTATAGTCAGGAAAGGGTTGACAAAACACTAGTCAAAAAAGTCTGTTATTTAGTCGTGAGACTTTGGTAAGGCGAAAGAACCCAAGTGGTTGTCCTCGTTAGCAGCATGATGTTGAACTCTCGTTGCACAGACCAATGTCTATCAGGTTCTAGAAGTCAGTGGTTAACTTACAGAAACCCTACCACTATTAGCAAGCATCATACTTCACAGATGAAACCTCCAGGTGAGTGGAACATCATGAAATCAGTAGACATTCCAGTGTGGGTCGAGTGTTTCACACCTGGTAAAGACGCCTTCACTCAAGTAATTTTGATTTTGGTAGTAGATCACCTGTGCCCAAATTCTTTGTTCCCAAATCTTTGTAAGAGCAGTCAATTTAAGAAACTTTTTGTCTTTACATTGCATTACATTCCATACAATTTAATGTTTCTTTTACTGTAAAACAGCTTGACTTTGTATATGCAAACGTACATAGAATGAATGTAGATTTAAAGAAAAGAATAAATAAGACAACCAGATGTCTAAATGTACAACTTCTAAGTAATTCTGTTTAATCAGAAAACTTTGACAATATAGTTTATCATCAACATATGGCTTTAAAATAAATTACTTTGCCAGACACGATTTAGGTCAAATTCCGTATGTCACTGAGTAAATTATAAATGAGTTCAGCCCTTTAAAAAAAAGCTTATTTTAAATTAGCAACACATAATGCAGACTACAAATTTTAATAGAAATTGTAAATATTAAGAGTTTTTTTTTTTTTTTTTTTACAGTTTATTCCTTTTCTATTTATTGGACAGGAAAATATTTCAGTTGCTTTAATAATGTCTGGAACTTTATTAAGATGCTATGCTCAGCAACAGATCTGTCAAGTTCAACAACATAACAATAAGTTATTGCTGTTTTGATTGCTTACTCTTGTAAGCTTAACTCAAGTTGTAAAAACTATGACAGTGAAAAGAAATGGTTTGGATTTATTTAACGTCAAAACCAATGATTCTTTTCCTAAAAATAAAATCATTATCATATGTACAGTTTAATGCTGACCATTTTTTCTCTTACAGTTTAGAGGAAGGTTTCCTCCCCTTTGTTCAGAATAAATAGTACATGACTGATAAGGGGAATTACTAAAAATACCGATGTCTGTGCATAAAAAAAAAAAGATGTACAAATGGTAATTGTTTAAATTTGTCAATTCTATTTTTGTCAAAAAATCTAATTTTTATGTTAGTTTATTTAATGACTAGAAAAAATATAATAATGATAAAACTGTTTAAAAATAAAACCAAAAAGAATAAATGGTAATTGGGATTAAAACACAAATAAAGATGTACATAGCTTATGTAATCTATATTAGTCTGCTGTATGTTGTTCCGAGTTGAGTATGAATGAGACAATAATTTATAAGACAGAAACAGTGAAAATTTTGAATTTACTGCTTGTTTTAATTTTTTTACAACTATGGAATTTTTGCTTAAGTTTAATTGTCTAAGAAATGGCAAAGTTCTATTACCAAGACAAAGGAAGGAAATTGCATGTACATGTAATTTACAAAAATGTTTGTATGCATTTGAAGTGTATAAAGTCATTAATATGGAAATAAATTCATTAAGACTGCAAACAAAAGCATCTATTCAAGAAAAGTCTGCTGTGTTCTGATTTTACTTAGTGGGAGGTTGATTGACAGATTTGCAGCAGCTGGTCTAGTTTTCTCACAATGTGGGTAGAGTTGTAACAAAATATGTGACACATCAGACTGAAGATGAACAGGGTCTTTATTAAGATCAGGAAATATGGTAGATAAACTGACAGCAAATTGGTAGGCTGTTATTTATTTGTAATTGTAGAGAAAGCATGTGGGCTTGGCAATAAGCATTCTAATTCTAATGAAATGATGTGGCTTATGTTAGTCCTGTAGCATGGTGCTTTGATGTTCACTCACATAAGACCATAAAACAGATGGGGCTCACTGATGTTTTCTAGAAGATGATGTACTGCTCTGTTCTGGGGGTCTTGTCAGGGTGTAGTCTAAATAAAGAACCCGGAATACCCATCATTGGTGATGGGGCAGATGGTGAAGTAGCATTAAAATTTACTTTGGCTCATACCATGAAACTGTTACCATTAAATTAAGCTTTTTTCTTATTCATTTATCGATGATCATGCAATGTTAAATATTAAAAGTGTGTCTGTTCCAGTCAGCCCACGTTCTGTGTGTGCCCAGTAAACAGATTACAGCTAGAAATGCCTGAAGCATTTGTTTCCTGTTCTGCCAACAACTTTTCTGCAATACATCAGTTTTTTTAAATAGGAACACACATCTGTTAATAAAGGCAACAAATTTACTCCATAACTGAAGTTGCTTTGTAATGCTTAGAGTTGTGCTGATTAAACAGCAGATAACTGGTAGTTGGTCTAATTGCCATTTATTAGAAATTAATCATTGATTATTAGGCTTTATGACAGTGAATCGAAAACTATTTTTTTTACTCACAAAAGACTTGAATTATGCTCCTTTCTGTGTTGCCCATATTAAACAAGTCTTATCATTAAGTCAATTTATCAAGGTAAACACTACCAGGGGCATCAATCTGGTTTTAAATTAGAGGTGAGTGGAGACAGTAAACCCCATAGGCATTCATTCAATTCTCATGCGTGTGTAGCCTGTATACATTTTAGTGAACATTTATAGGAAGGAGTTTCCCTCAGAACCATGTGCATAAATAGGTGAAGGCCCAAACAAAAAGTAATACTGATCTACAAAGTCTATCAAAGTGGGGGGGGGGAGACTGCAGCAGAAATTTCAATCTTCAAAAGTTTAATCTTAACTAAATATAGGTATACAAAAACCCTAATTAATACATAACTATGTGAATTCAAAAGATAAAATATTAAAAGCAATAGTTTTATATAAAGAGAGATTCAGAATCCAGCGCATTTATGGAACATCTGAAGGCTGGGGCAAAAATATAATGGAAATTTCTTACCAGAAACCAAAAACATGAATGTCTATGTTAAACTAATCAACAGCCATTTCTAAATCTGGATTAGTACATAAATATGTGAAAGCTAAAAGAATTTAAAACAATACTGGTTACAAACAAAAGTTCAAAATTGAAAATGATTATGAAAGTTTGTTAGAAGTATAATTCAGTATTTAAAGTCAAAAACTTTTAAATTATAACAGAAACATCAACTTTTTACCACATTCTGGATTTAAACAGTTCCTTGTCGGCAAATATATACATATATGTCCATTGGTGCTAAAAAGCTGTTCAATGTCTACAGAAGACGGAGACGCCTAAACATGCACATGGGGCAGCCTTTACATCTTTTTGTTGTGGGGAGTATTTCCCTTCCACCATAACACAGTATCTTCAAACCTGGGTAGCGGGGGCATGTTAAAGATATTCTCTACCTCTCTCCTTATAACAGCAGTTCTTTAGTTCTTAGGGGACCTGCAGTTTGTTTTCCTGTAGAACTGGTAGCTTGATAGTTTTTTCTGTTCACTCCCAAGGTCTGGGAACTATCAATATTAATTTAGCAGCTGAAGTTTGTAGTGCTACCTAAACACTTTGTTCTATTTAAAAAATTTTCTTCTATCATTTCAATTTGAAACAAATGTCTAAGCATGTAGGAATATAGGATTTATTGCCAAATATTTATGCAAACATGCTTTTATATAGTTTCTTTTAGCTACACAAAGTTGTCAAGGCTCCTTCAGAAAAGTATTAGTGGTATCTTTATCTTAGAAGAGATCTATAGTTTAAGTTATATAGGAAGTTGTTTCATCCTTCTGACTGGCAGCTTGTGTCAACTCTTTAAAGGGCAACAGCAAACAAGTTTCAATTAGGCTCCATTGATAGAAGTTAGATTTTTTACTATTATGGTCTATTGCATACGGCAAGATTGGGCATTTTTGTTCAGTATTACATTCAAACTGCTTCCAATAGATTTTGGAAGAAGCCTGTGTTTGAGAACTTTTAGTTGTTCCTGAAGATCATGAGACAGCAGGAGAATGGTGGAAATGGCTATCTTTTGATTAATATGAAAAATATCCTTTACTGCTCATTAGCTAAACATGGCATGCGTCATTAATGCCTGGTTGTGGCATATGGATTAAACAGGATAGTGATGGTAGTTCAGTTTTGAGAAGTCCAGCAACTATTTTTTTTAGCAGCATTGTCTTTAAGGACCAAAATAACTTTATCCAGTGGTATTTCAACTTTCTTCAAACCAGTCAAGATTTTCACTTATGCAGTTGGTTGTACGTGATTCTGGAAATGGAGCCCCATTCAGGAACACCCTGCGCTTCTGAAAATCTGCTGTCATACTAAGAAATGGTCTCCGGCAGTACCAAGAATCTAAATGTCTGTCATTGATGCTATACTTATTATTTCCTCTTATATCATCTTTTGGGGTTTTCGGAAAACAGTGTTGTAGATAGCTGACATCATTGACTGACTTAAAAAAATGGCGCTGCAACGTATTATAGTAATGTCTGCTACTGCTAAGTAAGGCTGTAAGTCAGCAGTGATCATCTTATTCTTTGGTGTAAGGCTCAGTGGTTTGAGAATCTGTTGTTCCACAATTTTTTCTTGTCAATGGATTACTTCATAGTAATTTGTTTACAACAGTCTGTTCTTGAAGTTTACTTTTTGCAGCAGCAGCTGCCATTCTTTCTTTCTACTGAAGTATTTCTGTAGTATGCTTGCTGGTATTCTCACCCTTAAACAGTTTATCGTTTTGGTAGTTGTAAATGTCTTTGTAGTCTTTTCTACCTTAAAAAATTTCTTGATTGCAAAGTTTGCATTTAGCTTGGATGGAATTCTCATGACAGTGAGCCAGAAGCCAACCTGCTACAGTTCTAAACAGCATCTAAGAAAACTGACCAGCACCAATTTTTGATTTTTAAAATAATGACCAACCAAAATATAGGTTGACATCGATGATTAATTAAATATTATAGTGTCACTAGAGTTATCGACTCCAGTTACAGAAAGAACAATGTTTACCTTTCCTAGGTAGAAGTCATATGGCTCATATTACAGTACATTTCCAATACACATTTTATTCTTTTAAAACATGATGCCCATAGGTCCCTTGTTAAAGAGATTAAAAAAAAAAACAACTGTTTGCATGGCAGTGTTTGGTATTACAGTATAGTTGTGCAAGATAGCTTGTAATATCTTCTAATGTCACTGGTCTACTCTGTTTTAAAAAGCTACAGAACACAGGATCCTTCAAAACATTGATATATGAATATTTAATTAGTAATTTTATATTCATTTAATAATTGTAATCATTATGTTAAAATTGTGCATGAGATGCATAGTGAAGCTTTTACATGCAGAGAATATTTATTCAACTTATTATCAGTTGTGTACATTTTGATTGGATGAATTGTTGCTATCTACTTGCAGGAGGGTCATTTTCCATCGTGGCTGACAAAACATGAAATAATTCACAATAATCACTTCATCATAGGGAAATACTATTATGTGCCTTTTAAACACTATTGTTAATGAAAATACAATGTTCCAGCAAAGAAAAACGAAAAATCAGATGAACCATGTATTAGAACATACAATGGTTTCAGAAAGTAAAGGCAAATCACCTAGATATCATTTATTTTTCTATGTAGTCCCCTGGTTTCATAACACAAGACTCACAAATTTCTCGATACTATCCTGGTAGGAGCTTGGTTGCTGTATAAGTTAGTCACACCGCCTGTTGGATCTTGTGATCTCTCAGGGGTTTAAAGAGGTGAAAAGTCGGATGGGATACATCTGGACTGTAGGGAGAATATGGTAAAGGTTCAAAGTGCAGCCTGTCCAAAGTTTTGATGGTTGCAAAACTCCTTGTACCAGTCTTCCATGCTATGCTTTGGGACCCAACATGCATACACTTTCTAGAAGTTCATGTGTTCATAGATAATGGCTTGGATATTGCCTTTAAAAAATTCATCAGTACTTATCAATCATCATGAAGAACTGTTGTGCATCTGGCGAATGTTTCCATCATTGGTGACACTACTAGGGGCGTCCTGCTTGATCTTTATCTACGACTCATCAATTATTTTAAATCTGTCCACCAACCCACTTGTACTCTTCACTTCAGTTCTCTTCATATTGCATCAACATTTTCTGGTGTATTTTAGTCAGCAGAACATCTTCAGCCCACAGAAAACTAATTACAGATTGTGCACCAGAGAAGAAAAGCACTGACAACTGCCAGCCGAGTTGGTTACTTGTTCATTAGTACACCAGAGTTGCTTGGCAGTATGGCATTTACTACTTTGTCACATGTAGAAAGCATTGATATAAATATTGGCTTTATTTTCTGAAACACTCTCGTATAAACTTTTGATTCTGATGTTGCTATTACTTCAGAGCTATTTCAACACGATAGTCGCCTTTTATGTGGATAACCGTTGCAAAGATTTTTGGCATCAAGTTCAGTAACTTTTCAAAATATTGCCTTGTAAGTAACCTCCATTCTTCTCGGAAGCAGATTCACAGCTGACTAACATTGGTTAGATCATTTCCTTGACTATTTGATCTGATTCATTTTATACAAGTTCTGTGGGGTTTAGCTCTGGAGACCGAGGGAGGAGGAAAAACCATGGTTTTAAGATCTTCCAATTTTTTTTCTAGCAAAGTATCATGTACTGAGCTTTGCAGTGTGCTTCAAATCTTCATCTTGTTACAGTAAAAGCCCATCACCTCCCTGATGGAATAGTGTGGCATTGCAGAATATTAAGATATCTCTTTGTGAGAATCCTATTGATATTTATCAGGTTGCCTAAATAGCAAAACAATTTAATACTTTAATATTTCCATCACCAATCTTTATTTTGGGAAATTGCAGCTCTCTTAATCTAGCCGCTCTTCTAACAGACTATCATTGCTTAAAATCAGATATTTCAAATCTGATCACAGTATATTACACCATTGTTGCAAAGTGTAGTTGTGATGTTGATTAGTCCAGGTTACAATTAATCTAACTTCTCTTAACTATCTTTTGGTGGCACAGGTTGAGATGCTGCTGAGAAATAGTAGTTAGAGGTAAACTGCCTGCCTGTCAAGAAAGGGTTACCTCTAGACTTTTGAACCAGCAACCGGTTTTTTCATTATATGATTTTTCTTTCTCTTTCTGGCACTTTTAGGTCATGGCTGAACTGACTATTCTATAAATGGCTGTTTACACAGGGCCCAGTGCAACTCACTTCCACAATTTTCTATTGTGAGTAAACAGCTTTTGGAGGGCATTGATGGATGATAGCGTTGTTCCACATGGAGAATTTTGTATTTAGGTGCCAAGCAAAGTAATTATAGTTATCAATAATTAGGTCCATTAACACTAATACAAAACATAGCATGCGCTAACAATTATTCAAGTTAGTAGTAAGAAACAATATTGGATTAGCATAATGACACCATGCCTTTGGTTTGAACTAAATTTAACATTTATAGAAATAAATTGCTGGGTCTGTGTATATGCTAAAATATTTGTGATGACAGCTTGATAATTAGTGGTTTATATTTTCTGATATACAGTTCACTGTATAAAGGAGTCATAAATTTAATAAAACCTAAGATATAAAAAAAAAAAGTACTCATCTGGCAAATAGTCTGATTTTAAGTCAATGATATTGACTTCAGGAAGTGATAATTTGATTTTGTCAGGGTTCCAATTAACTTAAAAATTTGAAAAGTCACTTCACTCGCATTATTTTTTAAAAATCTGATTGACATTTAATATACTGTTTAGACAAATATAAATAAAGTTACTGTAGCTTACATGAATTTTACAGTAGTACAAGATAAATGTATTTTTGCATTTGTTTCCTGGAATGGAAATCAACTGATTGATGTTTCATAAGCACATATTCCACTTTGTGTTTGTTGTACATTATTTAAATGGTATGGTTGTTTGTATTCTTGTATTTTTCATAATTAAATTTTTCCAAAAAGTAAAGCTATCTGCAAAACTACTGGTTACAAATTAAACTTTAGTATTTTGTAAAGATGTAGTGGCACTTGATGCAATTTTTTTCTCTAGAAATTAAAGTATATATTGTGTTAAGATTTCTATAACGTGAATTATCTACCTGTGACAATTCTTGTTTACTTTAAACACGAAATTCCAAGCATAAACCATATCTAAGGAAATACTTTCTAAATACAAAATGTGATACTGGGGCAATATTATCATGTTTGTTCATTTAAAATAGCTTGCTTATTATAGTTGCTGTAAGTGTTGTAAACAATGGTTCAGTCATATTTGAGCTATTATACAATCTTTTTATGCCAAAAATTAATTACAGGTAATTTAATTGTAAGCTTAGTTCATACATTGTATTATTTTGATATTTTATGAAATATTGAATAAAGTAAATGAGAGAACAAAGCCCTGGTGGACTCCACCATGCATAACAATGCTCTCTGAGACCAGTAAACTGAATGGTCAGTCACTCTTATCTTGTAAATGAGCAGATGCTGATGAGAAGCTTTGGTGGACAGCAGATTCTCTCCTCCTGCTGACATAATAAAAGGTCATATAAAGGGGCTCATGTTGTTCATTTCCATGGTTGAAGCCATGTGGGCTTTCAGAGATGGTGCAGGAAACTTAACATATTTTAAATTTTTTTTAAAATTGAACTTGAAAATAAATTAAACAGTAGATTTTCAGTAAAAAAGATTACCATACTAAAAAAAAATGATATTTTCTTAGATACAATACTGTGCAAAATTATGTTATTACCAATTTTAGAAAAAATGTATGCTTACCTGTATATGGGTGTTTTTTTTTGTGATGTATCCAATGTATAGTCATCTGTTGTTTGTATTGTTTAAAAAACTGATTATGTAAAGGGCTGTTTACATTATAACTGCTGGTGGGCAGAATGGTTGTTACTTGTCTGATAGTGCAGGTGTGGTAACAAAAATGAATGTGAGGAGGAGAAATTTTCAAAGCCTGAAAACTGTTCATGATTCTATTTTGTGGTTCTGAGCTGATAATTTAGATTAATGCTCACAAAGCCAGGAAGTGTAATGCATCTTTTCATTCTCTACATTATAATAATTATCCTTTGTTTTAGATTTTTTTATGTGATGATTCTCGTCTTCTTGTTGTTTATCAGTAACTATGTGGTGATACTTAAGCAAAGCCAGGCCACCAGTAAAGAAACAAATAAACAAGATGTTAAAGAAAATCAAAGAGTATTAAACAGAAATTGATGGGACTACCTAATTTTTCAGATAAAAAACCATAATTATCTCAAAGAAAATACATTTAATCCCCCTTTTTTTTTCAATGATAACATTGCTTGCTTTTCAAGGATTTCACTCGAGCAAGATCATATAACCTGATCATATTGCTATAGAATTGTTACAAAATGCTCAAGAACTAATGTACAGTGGAGAAAAACGGGATGGCTATTTTGACAGATTCTGGAGCTGGTTCCAGTGAGATTAATAATATACCTGTCAGCAGACTAGTGAAGTAAAATCTGGTACTGGCAGAAAGGAGAAGATGCAAAGAAATGAGGCAACTGTTTTGGAGAAAAAAGCCAGTCTTGTAGCCAGAGAAATGGAAGATTCTTTAAGTAAATGTGCTGGTGGATCTGTTTGAAGATAAACTATATTAGGCTATTTAAAAAAGACGGTCTACTTTAAAGAGTTATTGGAAGCCATTATATTGTGCTGCCAATAAGAGTTTCTCAAACAATATGTAAACTGGATTGGATGTTATAAGCTGATATTCCAAAGCTATTCAATACAAGAAACAAATTCATGTGAAAAAGAAGAGCAGGTTCAAAGATAGCAGAATGGTTCTAACATTAAATCATGGAGAAGCATGATGATACAAGCTCACTTTATGAATGGTATGATGTAAAAGAAGTGTTCTATATTTTGTTGAGATATTATGCCATCTCATCTGGCGTGACACCCATGGTCTAATATTTTTAAATATGATGAACTGAAATATAACATGAACAAACTTTCTTCTAAATACATAAACAGATCAAGGAAATAGGGATGCAAAATTATCTCATTCAACATTGTTGGATAAAGACTGGGGAAAAAAAAGTTAGTTAATTTTTTTGTTATTAAATAAATACATTTACAGACATTGCAAGTTTTCAAAATGATAATTTTGCACTGTACTCTATATTCATATATTAAATTTTTTGTGTAAAACATTAAAAAAAAAAAATATATATAAAACTTTAAACATTAAAATTTCACATATACCTGGGTGAAAAATTTCATGAAAATACATCATTTTAATAACTTAAACAGTCATGAAAGAATCTGAAAGGCTCCAAATAGTATTCCTCAAGAAACAGGAAATCTACACAACAATAATAATAATAATAATAGAAAGAGCTATAAAATACCATTTTTATTTAAAACAGAGGCCTCCAAGTGCACCTGATCAATGCATTTCTTTATTTTTTTATATTCAGGTTCTGCTGCTTTTAAAGTTGTTATTTTGAGAGGGAATCCAATTGTAATATCATCAAAAATAAAATGAATATCTAGTGATTTACATTGTTTTAGTGAACCAGTTATAGAAAAATTCTTAGAATTTAATTGTATGGGGGTGCTCTAATGATTTATTTGTAATTAAAGTATCTAAATTAAGTAAACAATGCTACTTTATGAAATCTATAGTTTTATTTATGAAACATGCTCTCTTTAATAGGATAATTATATCTGTAATGTCTATGATATTTTCCCATGGTTATAATTTATAAACATTTTAATTTAGATAATTGTCTGTTTTATTAAAATAATCATGATCATTTTATTTTTTTTTTTTGAATAATACAAAATTTTAAATTTGTATAACGAAAAAGGTGTATTTTTTTGCTTTTAATTCAAATTTTTCTATTTATTGTTTCCATTTCTCTTTTAGCCAGAATGAGTTTGTTAGCAGAACAAAAGAATACTGAAACAGAAGATTTGTGACAGTTAAGCAGCCGGAAATACTTTTTGATTTTAAAAAGTTTTATTGTATTTCTCTTTTTTAATTTCCTAAAATATATTTTTTATCCAAAATGATATCCCCGCCACACAAAATAAATTGGACATCTCTGTTTAAAATGTGAATGACTCATGGTTGATAACATGCCAGATGAATAACTCCAGGTAACTGCTTCAGAAATGGCTAAATTGCTTGTTTAGATTAACGAGTTTCTTCTAAGTACAGAAGGATTGTTTCTCTACTGTAGAGATGGAGATGTAGTGACAGTCTCTTAACTGATTGTAGTAGAAGCAGAAACAATTTCACTAAGAAATTGCTATAAAAACAAAAAAAAAACAAAAAACAAATCAGTGAGTGTTCCAACTTACAGATTATCCAGAGAAAGTTATCTGAACATTTTTAAAATTAAAAAAAAAAAATCTTATGCTAATCAACATGCCTGAAGCAATCCATATCTGAAAATACTTTACCTAATAAGTGAACTTTGAGTAAACAAACTTCAATATTTTTCTAACAAATATAGGTGACGGTATAGCTCTCTTGCCAAAAAGACCACAAAACATCATATGCAACATAGTTATGCAAGATGGTGCTTTATATTGATTTTCAAGGAAATTACTTTTCCTTCCCTTACTTTAGGAGAGTTAAAAAAACAGACTGGTCATCTCCAGCTGGTACACATTACCACATGCCATCCTAGATTGGGTGGCCAACAGTCTTGGGTCATATTTGTGATCCAATACCAACAAGGGAGAAAGGGCACTTACTCACTTTTGAGAGGTGAGCCTCCATATGGTATATAAAATATTTAATTATTTATTTATTTGCATTTGGTAATAAGTGATTACTCATTTCACTGTTTTACCAAATAATAAATAGTATTAATATATTATATGTTAAAACTGTTTAGGCTTTTTTTTTTCCAGTGGAATACTAACTTACTCTTTATTTAAGTCAGGGGCGTAGCTAATGGGGGGCGGCAGGGGCGGCACGTTTTGGGGGGCGGCATTTTTTGGTCCGAGTGCGCGTTTGTCAAACTTAGTTCAGGACAGTATGTTACATATATAATGTATTTTTTCGTTCTATTTTTCCAGATATTATTTTTTTCCTGAATTTTTCGTTCAATTTTTAATGGTAGTTTTTTGAAAGGAAGAAAGTTTTTCTAAAATTTGCTGTAAAAGAAATTTGCTCACTTGAAGTGAGTCACTTCTAATTAATTTTGAATTGAATATCAATATTTTCTCATTATATATTTGATAATTTTTATTTTCTAATAGTACTTTTTTTTCAATAAATAAATAAATAAAAAAATGAATTTTTTGGAGGTTTTGAAATTCTACGTTATTTAGGGGGCGGCAAATTCTTCGACCGCCCCGGGCGGCACAAACGCTAGCTACGCCCCTGATTTAAGTAAAGGTTTACTAATTTAAAAAAAATATTTTACATTATTTCAACAAATTATGCAATAACTGATTATATTTAATTAAGCAGAAAAGCTGCAGATACAAGGCAAATTGTTTTGTATGTGTATTCAAGTAATATAAAATATATTTGCTAATTTGTGTAACACAGCATTGCAAGCATCATAAATGATAATATACATTTAAAACAGCATGGCTTGGTGTTCTGTTAAGTTTTTATAGATTTAGAAAGTTAAGTTTAAAAGCTGTAATTATCAGGTACACTGATCAAAGTGTTCTGTTTCTGTTCTGAGTGCAGGGGCTGAAGGAACCCTAGTATAAATGTTTAAAATTACTAATCTCAGATGATTAGATGTAAATGAGAAATAATCAACAATCAATTAGATATACTCATTGATACTTTGGGAACTGCCCTTGAGATTTTCTTAGCTCTTTTGAACTGAAGAGTAGATGAAGTAGTGACATCAGAACCTACACAGATACCATTTTGCACAACAAAACATTGTATGGCACTGCTGCATCACCATTATTCATAAAACCGCGTTGCCCAGCTGTGATGCACAACAGACAGCATCCATATGACTATGATCTGTATTTTAAAATATCATACACGCAGGCAGTTTTTTTTTTCTGGTTGTCAGGATTGGAGATGAATCATGGTGTTTCCCATGTTTTAAAAGTATTGAAAATATACATGTACTGAATGAAATATTCCTAAAATGAATATTATCACAAAAACCTTTTAGTAAAGGAGTTATTTAAGTAGATTTATTAACTGACTTAAAATTTTTATTTATTATTAGACTCAGAGTGAAATTTATTTATACCATATTTTTTTATGTATTATCCTAACAGTTTTTCTCAATCTCAGTTCACCCAAATTGCAATTATTACTTCAAAATTTTGCTTTATGTATATTTTAAAAAAAAAAAACCACAAGAATATGAAACAAAAGGAAATATTTACATTCTAGATTGTCTATTATCAGTAGACAAAAAGGGGTAATGATTCTTGAGGGTACTGCAGGCCTTCTCTCCCTACTTCATAAATTATTTATAAAGTTGTTCTTAATTACTTGCAGACAAAATATAAGTTAGTTTACAGTAAAAGCTGATAAAGATGGGAACATCTTGTCAAGTACTAAAGGAAAATAAGGACACAAACTTAGAAAGTATTTTCTCTATAGGCATGTATTACAAGGCCTGGTTTATAAAGAGATATGCAGACGTTAGGGATGTCCAAATGAAACTGGCTGGATACTATTGCAGCTATGGTATTTTGGCTGGGTTTCGTTTGAGCATCTGTACTGTGTCTGTGTGCATATATAAGAGATTCCTACAAGATGCTCTTGTATGGATTATTTCAAAGACTCAGAAAATCAGGTCATTGACCTGATTCTTAAGGCTGCCTTCTTTTTTACTTCATTCATGATCCCCCCCTCCCTCAGTGTAGATAGAATCAGAAAAGAACATTAAACTTTTACAGGTCAAGTCAGCAATGTTTGACATCTCTCATTTATATGCAAATTTTAAAAGACTATCTAGGTTGTTCCACACACACAGTATTGAAGATTCCATTATATTTAACATCCATGTTAAGGCTTTTTTTTTTAATATTTGTGCCAAATTTTTCCCAGTTTCAATATTTACCTAATTTCCCTATTTCAAAGAAAACTTTTAATTATTTGATTTTTGCACGTGTGTGAGGTTAGAAATCTAAACAGCAGACACATGTAGCCACTGAATAAGCCATTTGGGAAAAATGTACAGCCTAAGCAACTTTCTATTCAAATAATCTGTGATAACATTTTTTTAGCACAGCCAGCTTGCTGGATGTTTAGTTGTATATTCATATTTTTAAAGGAATGCTTACAGAATTCCAGTGACTTAACTTTATTCTTGGTGTAATTTTATTTCAGATACCACCAAATCTGCTTTAATATTATTGTAGAATAAATTTACTCAGAATAAGATCCATGTGGTGTATTTAAAGCTTGTTATAACTTAATTCTGTTGGAGATAGAAAATTCATTCTAGTGTCATTTGAAAGAGAATTTCAAGTCATTAACTCTGATTACAGTTACATTTCAACATAAGCTTCTCTAGCATTAACAATACTTTTTTTTCAAACAATGCTATATTTTCAACAAAGCAAGCAAAAGAAATTATGGGACATTTCTCAGAACCTCATGTATCTTCACCTTTAACTCTTCCAAATCACATGGATTTGCTGTATACATTTTTTTCTTTAATCCAGTCTTAACAAGTTATGTTACACGACTTCAGGGAGAGACTTTTTATTCACACTGTAGTTTTAAAAATAATTCTTTCATTCTCTTAACAGATATTTCTGCTTATATAGAAATAATACTTATAGTAATATTTACTTTTTGAGTCAGAAATATGTTGTTCCACTAGTATTGAAGAGTATCTCTATTAATCCATAAATGTTTGATAGTTCCATACTATCTGATAGACAAATAAACAATGAAGCACAACAAAGAAGAAAAGGGTACAAAATAGGAAAATTGTAGAATAGAATTTAAGGTAAAATTATCATATCAGCAAAAACAGGTGGAAGGAAATATTATAGATTTATTCATCCAACTTACATAAATTATTTGCTTCTTCATTATTTTATGCTGGTGTTTTCAAAGTCCCTTTCAAGACATACTCATACTCATTTTATAATAAAATCTTCATAATAGATAATAATTACAAACTAATGCCTCAGCTAGGCATACATAGAAAACTAGAGTCTTTAGTTGCTAAGTTCAGCCTACAGACTGCTTGTTAATATGCAGCCATTACTATATAATTCTTGACCAAGTAATACAGCAATGACAGCCAAAAGTTTTGCATCATCATAGAATTTAAAAATTTTGATTAATAAAGGAAGTGTGTACCACTTTGTAGTTTTCTACTTGATGGAAAATGACCAAAATTGAAAATGTGACAATTCTGACATTTAGCAGGCAAATGCATGTTTCTGAAAAAAATTGTATTAGTCATGACAACAATTTGGAAGTAAATATTTAAAATCAGACATTTAGAAGTGGTTACAGGTAGTGTGAGCAAGATTTGAAGATGTCAATTTTCCAGTTGTTGCTAAATCTAAATGTGTGGCCCTGGCTGTAGACCAATAAACCCATCTCATGGAAGCAGTTTCTTCACAATCCCATAATGCAATAAGATTGCTTTTGTATGTGATGTCTTTTTTTTTTTTACAGTGAATATTTGTTTTTGGTGTGTTACCAGATTATTGTGCAGTATAATTTATTCATTTCATGTGTTTACATACCTTTATTTATTTATTGAAAACATCTAAATGCCATAAAAAACTTGAAATATGGGAATTATCCATACATCTGGTTATATTTTGCATGAAATCACTGAAAATCAGTTTTGTTTAACCAAGGATGCCAATTAGTAATAAAAGAACTCAGGTTAGTCGCAATCTATTTCATTTAAGGAATCTTTTGAATCTATTAAAAAGGCACAAAGAATCTTTAAAGCATAAAAAGTGTAAACATGATGCATTGAATGGTGGTAAATTAAGTACAATAAAAAACTTACCTAATTTTAATGCAGAGTCGATGAATCAACGTGAAACCCGATGCTGTTTGTTGCTTGAAAGCTCCTCAGTATCGGGTGTCAGACCTGTTGATGCCAATAGGAGGACATTATCCAAAAGGGCATCAGTCAGTCAGTCTTGTTGTGCTTGGTTTTTGAAAATAACTGCTCACACAGATAAGTGCTGCCAAACAATGATGGCACCTTTATTGCATGGATAACTAAGTTAGGATAAATTTCTGATGCAGTGCCCACTCACACATCAAGTGGAGTAGCAAACGGCTTGAACTCTCCTCAATTCCTGGACCATATTCACAGAAATGCATGGATCTCGTGCTTCACATTTTTTGAAAAGTAGGAAAATGTGCGCACTTTCCCTTTCGAAGCTGGTATTCCTCCCACAACGGCAGCTTTCTTTCAAAGGCCACGATATGACCAGGCATCTCGTGTATCAGCTGATTGTCTCCCTTTAAGTTATTTAAATGAGACGTAATGTCCACAAGAAATGCCAAGGTTGCAAGCCAGTCAGGATCACGAAAATGTGAAGCGTCTTCATTTTTGCTTTCAAGGAATATTGCCGCCTCTTTCCAGCACTGACCCCCCCATATTCTGCCTCCGTATCCAACAAAGACTGGCGATGATTCAATCCAGAATCAGATTTACTGACTTCACAACAATGTCCATAACATCCTTTCATTTCAAAGACTTGGCACATGATGGATTTTAGCCAGTTTCTGTGCCATTCCAAGGTTTCCCACTTGTCCTCGCAGCAGTGCGATGATGCCTTTTTCCTGTCCCACCATCAGTTGTGGTGCCAATTACTCCGACACATCATGTCTGACATCATCTTCAACAATGTCCGCTCCAGTAACCGCGTCCTTCATGGGAATTAATTGAATAAACTCTTCAAAAACCTGAGAATTTACCGTCGCTCCTCGCACAAACGCTGCAGTCTCTGCTCTCATCGAGCCCAGCCGACGGTATCCCTTCAACTCGCCGTTCTCGCAGACGGGCCGATGGATGCGAATAAGGATTTCTTTCCAGGACAAGCAATATCCGCCACTGCCAGTGAACATTGCTCGACAGACTCTCCCGTCTTCCCTGCAATACGTCTTGAGACTCCGGCCCGGACATTTCCACTGCTTATCTTGGCACAATAAAAAATGGCGTTTGTTTTCCGAGACCGGCCTTCAGTCGCTCAGCTCCATCTTTCCTCGCTTCTTGCCCAGTAAACTTGTCGAAATTTCCAATATGGCGGGTCCCGCAATGTCGTCTGCTCTTTGCCGCCTTTCTAGGCAAACGAGACAAGATGGTTTCCCAGTGTCCTTCGGCGTCCGCCTTCCTGCGTTTTGCATTCATGGCCGCGGGAATTTCTTCTTCGATTTTATTTCGAAACGCACAGTAAATACCTGGCCCACCTGATGTCCTGTTGTTGCAAGAGACGTCGCGTGAACCGTCCCCCACCACTACCCCGACCTGCCAGCACGCCTTTTGACCGCCAAACCTGAGGGAGCATCACTCCGCGGCGGACGTGCAAAAGGGGGTAATTAGTCCGAAATATTCCCGGCAAATCACCCGCCTACGCTGTTTCTGTTCACAAACTTGAACGATCCCACGTGCGCTCGGAGAGCGTCTAATGCATATTGATGAGGTGGTTTGCTTTCCCGCCATTGGTATGTAGAGAGGAAGCTGTGTTTGTTATAATCAAGGATGATGTTATCGAAATCAGTAATGATGGCTGTATTTCATGTAAAGTGATCATTATTTACTTGTACAGAGTCTGTCTGTTCTGGCGATTTCTGTCGGTATGTAAACGTTCAGCATTACCATCATGGAGATGACGACAAAATCCACCCAAAAGGTTTTTTTTAAAAGAATTAATAATGCTATTTACCTTTATCTCATGCATATACCTACTAACAGCTTGTTTGGAAGCTTTTGATAACCAAGTGAACTGAAAATCATTTTGATCACCTGATTAATGATACTGTCTCATCATCTTCATCCCTCTTGTCAGTGTCAGCCATAATCTTTTTGGGGAAAAGGAGTCGCATAGGGTGGATCCCTTTCCCCATCCTGTATGTTTTTGTTGTTGTTATGACTTGGCAATGCGCTACATTACAATTCTGCGAACCACTGGCGTTTGATTTTTCTGTTCTGGGCTCAGCTTTAATTACAACATAGCACAGCTTTTAGCGTTTCTAAGAGATGGATAATGATGGTCGGCTATCTGTTGGAACCTGTCTCTGGCGCACTACCATCTAGCTCGCTACGGCGAGATGCATCTGAAAGTAACCTAAAGCCGACTAAACAAATTGTGCTACATCGCATTTCTTTTGTTACCATTTTCTCCAGCTTGGGTGAATTCTTAAGATATTCCTCTTGGCATCAGCACTGATTATGTTCTCAGAATATCCAAATTACTGACTTAGTTTTCAATTGGTGTAATTAATCGGACAAAATTCTATTTATGCACAAAGGAAAGCAGCAACTCACTCAACAACAACAGTCTGATAATGCTTCAGAGTAGAGAATCTTTTTTTTTTAAGGTTATTTCCAAAGAAACTCAGGCTGAGACGACGATGTTTTACAGTTTATAATTATGGTTCAAAATTGCTCACTTTCGAGTGTCTGAAGTATAGAAAAATATCACTGAAAGAAGAGATCTCATGGATATTTGCCATATAATTTTGACATTTTCTGGATATGCCGATGTCATTAAAAAAGTATCTTTCAGATCAAACATATCATCTGTGATAATTATAAGTAAAATATATCAGTATAAATGTAAACTTTGCATAACAAAAATCTGAATTCTAGTTAAGTTCTTTAACTGATGATGTTTTTGAATTTATATTACAATAAATGTCAGTATTAAATTATGTAGTTTGATTTTTAAGTTTGCTTCCTGTCATGCAATATTTGTATTTTGAGTCTACTGACAAAAGAAAAGTTTTAGATCCACATGGTCAGCTCTCGTGACAATAAATGGGTGGAAAAATCAATTTTGCCGTGTTTCTTTTCCTTTCTGGTTTCACCATTTTTTGCTGTTCCAGCATAATAGGTTTAAATTAGTGATTGTGTAAAGTGATGTGGATATTATCGGTTTTTTAAAAGCCTTATGCTGTGTAATTATTCTCTATGCTTGGCTATTTAAGGATCACTGACTGGCAACAGAATTCTGTGGTAGTGAGCCTTTTATGTCATCAGTGATGACCATTACATGATTTTCTAACTTTGTAAAATAAGACAATATTGTCAATTTTAATATACTGTATTTACACTGTCAATAAAATACTTTGAATGATTTGACATTGAATTTTGATTCACCATTAACATCAACGGTAGCCAAAACAGAAAGCTCAATCACTCAAATCTAATTTGGCAGGAAAATAATTAGTAAATCACCAAACCAGACTGATACTGACTGGCCTACTAAATTCTAGTCCTAGTGCCAAGCTAAGGAAGCTAGAATCAGGCCATTAAATTACAACAACTGGCCTTCACCTTCACGCAGCAAAACTTTTGTTTCCTCAAGACATTTGGATGTTTGCATTAACTGTTAATTATTATGGCCTATCTTTAAAAATGTTTCTACTTCACATACTGTGTAATGCAATTTTATTCATTGTTCTGTGGAATTAGAACTACTGCATCACTGCTTGATAAATAAGAACACTTATACAGCATTCAATACGTTTTGAAAAAGGATTTCACGTAAGATTGCTATGTAAATCTCTGATTTATTAAACTGACCAAAGCATGTGATTTAAGCATAGGCGACTAAAGAAACAATCTTCCTTTTTCTAAGGTAATGTTTTAGGCTTTAAGCTGACTATAATTTTACCGCAGAGACCATGAAAGTATTTTCCAATTAACCTAATTTGTTTTGTTTTAGTTCTAATGTCTCATTTTTTACGTATGCTTTTAAGTGATAAACGTTTGTGAACATACATTTGCATTCAGCAGCTGGAGAAGACGACTGCAAGAATTAGAGGACACAGGCTTTCAGATCTCTTTGATTAAGTTTGTGCCATTATATTTGTCACAGAAAAAAGAACTATTTTCATAGGAATGGAATCATCCAATCAGTATCTATGTCTGAACATTCTGGCTGCCATAACATAATCTTTTGAGTGTTATGGACTGGAACAGGTCAGGCAGAAAATTTTCAGTAAACATAAGTTTGTGTGGATAGCCTATTTTTGAAATCCATCATCAATATGGAACTAAGGTTGCAAATGTAGTGAAACACCAATTAAGTAGTTGTTTTCTTTTTTTTTGTAGGTTTTTTGCATGTCAAAATATAACTTATTTGGGATTCTTCCTAATATGGAACAGATTTTAAGAGAAGCGTAGTTGGGCTAGTTTGCTGTGCTTTAGAACTGGAGTTACTGTGGGAAAAGTTGGCTTTTTTTTCAGTCTTATGTTAGATGTTTCTTTAATCAGTAATAACTTCTAGACGAATAGTAACAATCAATTTTTCTAATTTTTAAAATCTGTATTGGGTTTGCCACCAAAGGGGATTAAAGACAACACATCAGCACAGAGTCCCAATTGATCTACAAAAAAAAATCAGATTGTGACTGCAGAGAGTCAAATTCAGTTTTGTAAAGTCTGACCCTTAATTGGGAGTTAAGAGTAATTTCTCTTTTGCCAAACAAGCTCTGGGAAAAACTGTATAATTTAACCAAAACAAAGATATCTGAGTAACTGAAATTTGGAGTGGCAATGGTTCTCTCAGCCTGCGTTGATTTTCTCCAAGCATCATCTAGTTTTCTCCATCACCGTATTAGGGAACCCATTCTGTTACATCTGAACCAAGGTGAGATGTTATGTCAAAAGTCAAAAGCACAATGCTGCTACAGTTTCTGCTACAAGCTTGCTTGTTCTTTTTAACAACTTTGTTTTCTGGTATTTACCACTGTTATAAAACTGCGTCACTCAACACATTTTTGGAGGTGTATTTCTTAAAGAATGGTATGCTAATAATCTGAACAGTGCTGTATTTATTCTTTGGAAATTAATAATTTCATTGACCCATTAAATGGTTCTGTTCAAAAGATCTTATTAAATAAGAAAAAAATACCAACAGCATTTAGCACTTAATGGTCAAGAATAATTAATTTAGAGAGTGATATTTGTTTTCATTTTAATGGAAAACCAGGTGTCTCTTTTATGGATGCTAGTAATATATCTCTGAAGATATTCACTTGTCGGAACATTTTTGTTTTTGCTTTGTGGGGAAACTATTTTGAAATACGTAGGCAATAAATAACTCCTTAATGGGAGAGTGAAATACCGAAGCTGGAGACCAATTTTTTAAAGACTGTAATTATTTTTTTATCTATTCTGTAGGAAGCGTGCACTACGGCCTGAGCTTGTCAGACTGTTTATTAACTTTCTGTAATTGTTATACAAAAATCATTATTACTAATTACTTATCTTTCAGAGCAGCTGTAATATTATCTAGGGACATCATATAATCTCTAGGAGCACAAAGCAACTATTTAGTTTACCTATTACAGAAACCCACAAAGACAGTTCAGCTCTTTCATAATTATATCCTCTGTTATTTTATTTGTCAATTTGTGACAAAATTCTACCACATTTCCAATGCCCTGACAACTCTAAATCCCTGTTAGCTTTCTTCAAAATCTGTCAGCTAAACTAAGCTATACACCGACACCCCAGAGGCCATAACTGTAACCAAAATAAGATATTTCATGTTTCATTATAGATAAGTCAGCGCACATAGCTCAAGGGATAAAGTGGGAGGAAATATGTTGGTTTTTTTTTCCCCCTTCTATTTCCTAGATTCTCTTCTCTCATTATTTTTTTGTGTGTGTGTGCATTCAATTTCATTTTCCATTTGACTTTAAATTAGTGAGCATGTTTCCAATACCTTTGTTATGATAAATAGTTCTGCACTTTTGTATTTATTTTCCTCATTTGGATAAGACATTTTCTTTTCTATATTATTTGTATCTTCTGCAGTTTTGTTATAGTTAAAATGAAATATTGCGTGGAGCCAAGCATCAGGAACTTTAATGTGGAAAATAAGTTATATAATACATTTAAAACAAAACTAAAGACAGGTGAATAATTCGTAGTTTTCCTCTCTGATCTTGAAGTCCTTGAAGAGTGGACAGGAGATGATGGTTACTATCTACTATACAAAGGAAAAAGGTGATAAGGCTACTTTTCAATTGTCAGATTATGAGCAGTATTTCTTTCTTCTTTTCTGTACAGAAAACGAAGGTGTCACTTAGTAAGTTATCTCAGAATGCAAGGGATACATAAGTTGGGGTAGCAATTATGGTCAAAGGGTGTTTTTTAATTAGGTCCTGATCTGTTTTGCATACACTAATGGCCAGTTGTCATTCATTGGAAATTGCAGTTTAAACAAATTTTTTTTAAAAGATAAGTCTATAGTGATAAAATCAAAAGTAAGTATTTGCTTAGTTCTGAATTGAAGCTTAGCTTATCGAGTTGATGGTTCATTCAAGTGCACAAGATGTTACCCACTGAGATAAAAGCCTGGTAAAGACATCTGCACACTGACAGATGCCAGATTCCACAAACATTTGATCTATGTTGAAAACCCATTTAGATGAATGAATTCCTGGCATGCACCAACTGATTTTGTAGAAATGTATAGTTGCTTTGCTAATTTAGATACTATATAGAAAGATTTTTTTCTGTTTATGTAGAATACTATAAACAACCATTTTTTTTTTCTTCTCAGACTTATCAAGTTATACTTAAATGGAAATGTCACATGTAGAAATTCCTCTTTCTTTTTTGTATCATTTTACTCTTTTTATTAGTTCTGTTAATGCTCAACTGATCGGTCGCTACAGTTGATTTTAGCCAAATCTGCTAATGAGAAGACTGGAACATTCTTGGTTTGGCTAAAAACATTATTTGGATCAAAACTGGAACGTCCGTGTATATCGAGAGGCACAGCGGTATCTTGAGCCAAGTTGTAATCCTGTAACTCCATACTAGAAGCAGTATTTAGGGCAGACTTGTGTCAGTTCTAAAAAAAAAAAAAACAAAAACAAAAAAACACCAACTGTCAGAAATTCAACTTTATTATTTTTTTTTCTTTTGAAAAGTTTTATTATGTTGATGAGAAACAAATGCTAATGCCAAAGTTTTAAGTTTCTCTGCTTTTTGAAAATCTGGGTCCACAACTGCGGAAAGTGTTTCCTCTGTAAGAAGAGCTCTGTTTGGGATCAGCAGATATTCACATGGTCAATAACAGAGATTTTTTTAGAAATATCAGAATTTGTATAAATGTATATGAAATGTACCAAAATTCTTTTAAAATAGTTTCATTTTTTTTTAAAGAATTAACTTTCATATACAGAGCTCAGGTAATAATTACTGCTCATCAATTTCTAGGTGCTGGGTGGCACAGTCAGGGGGTTAAACCATGGAGGTACCATGTGGCACTATGTCAGGACTTTTGTTTGATCTCTTAAGCAACATTGAGTCTTGATGTTCAATAATAATTAAATAGTTAAGCTGTCGGGGAATTTTTCTAGTGTAATGAAATATGCAAATACGTTTGAAAATTTATTAACAAAGCCAGTTTTTTTTTTTAGCTTTTAAGACTGATAAGTACTCACCATTCTCCAAACAAATGTTGTTAGATGGAATTACAGTACCTCATTAACGTGTTTATTCTTCATAGCTAGAGGAGGCGTAACTTGGTGGGATGTAGGAGATGGTAATTGATAATCATTTAATGTTTAAATTTGATGTCTTTTTTTACACAGGTTTCTTGATATTTTTATAGTGTAATTTAAAAAAAAATAATCAAAACAGGAAGTCATCAGAAATGCTCTTCAGGTAGCTGTTGTTTTGGAATCATGAAGAATGTGTGAATACTTGAGTTTTGCATAGAAAATAGATCTTCTCTATTCACTCATGAGAATAAAAGTCAACCTTTAATTTAATGTTTTGTTTTTCAATTTATTTAAACTTAAAAAAAAAACTTAATTTTATCATAACTCTAATGCACTGTAAGTAACTTCCAGTGGCAATGTCTGTATGGTTAATTGAAATTTGTCTTGATAATTGTGCTGTCTGCTTAATACTAAAATCATAATAAGAAAAATGGCTATAAAACGAAAGAAAGAGAAGAGAATGGTGTTAAGTCGTAGCAATACCTAAATAGTTAACTTAGATTAAAAAAAAACAAATGTTCTCTCAGATAACCATAATAGAATACTCACATCTCTTCCCATGATTACTTGTTAAATGTATTTCTGTTTTCTTTAACAAATTTGATTTTTTTTTCCATTAGATTTGAAATAATGACCTAGAACATTTACTTACATTAAAAAGGAAAACAATTATCCTTGAATAAGATTTATTTCTATGTGTACATAAATAAAATCATGTGACCAAAGTAAATAGAACCTTTGGTTACCTCTATTTGTCTGTTAGCCAATCGCAAAATTATTTTTAGACACACAAACTGAGTTTTGTTGATGGAAATACAATACAAATACTAAAACGAACACCTGCTTTCATCTTAAACAGATTAACCTTCTAAAAGATATTCAGAACAATTGTTTTTAAAACCCGTTGATGACTAGTACATGTTAACTACGTTACTTAGTCACCACAATGACATTGGTTATAACAGTTTTTTCTAGGCAAAGATCGCGCATGTAACAATGGTTAACTACGTCCTAAGATTTTGCAGTAATTAGTGTACATTTAGAAATAATTTTAGAAAGAAAACTTCAACAGGGCACCACCCTCTATAAAGTATAAAGGAAGTGAAAACAGATATGTGACTTACTAGTTACTGATCGCCTTAGCAGCATTTGTGGTCATGAACGTTTTTCCACACAAACGTTTATCATTTATCGTGCTTAATTTTCTGGTTGTGAGGACAGTTGCTGACAAATAGCAGATAGTAACAGAATGATGGGTTGGCTCCATCAGCACTGAGGTGGCAGGGGGCTACCTCTATTAAGAAAGATTTCCTAGACAATACAAGTGAAATATGGCATACCGGCTTACCGTACATCTATAGTCTTTTTTTTCTTTTGCAGAATTTTGAGAATCTGAAGACCACAGAAGCAATCATCTACCCATATGGTGATCAGCAAACAAAAGAAAGAGGTGTACAAATAGCAAAAAATGCAAATGATGCAAAGCTCCGAGCTTTAAAATCGCTACCTGATGGTACCAAGCGACTTGAGATGAATTCACTTCAGGATTTCCTTCTTGACAGTTACACAGCCAAACCATCACAGTTTCCCACAGTTATCATCACAGGCAAGTAGTACACATATCTACATTGCTTTTGCTGAATTGTTGGGAAGGTGGATGATTTTCATTTCCATACAGCCTTCTAGAAAACTGATTGATTGAGAGGTTTAATGTTACAAAAGATACAGTAGTAATACATTGGTGGATGTATATTACATAACAAGCTGGTTTTATTTAGGCTAGACACCTGTTTCCATTGACTTTGCAAGAACCTTCATAACTATGGCAGTCACTCAAAATGATACATCTATTGGGAGGTAAAATTCTTGAATGTGCTATGTAAATATGTTATTGGCTTTGATGGGGAGAGAGTGTGGAAATGGCTGATTGTGGATAATCTGATTTTTTCACAAGTAATAACAATGAAAACATCTCTTTCTCTTCTAAAATTTAAAAAAAAAAGTTTGTAAATTGGAATTTAGGAATGTGAAACCAGAACTTGTGGGTTTAAATCTAAAATAATGTTACTATGGTAGGGGATTAGCCTAATTTTATCAGGTTTCCTTTTTTTCCAACTAAAATCTGTAATGCGAAATAACTTTTTGAAAATTTTCTGTTAAAGTCAATTTACATTTTCAGTTGATAAAGAGTTAATCACATATTTAAATCAAATGAATAAAAAAGGAATTTTTAAATATGAAAACCAGATGGGAAAGTAATTCAGTAGGTCTGGAGCTTTTAATAGTAAATGTAGACTGAGGCATGTAACTTTTTCTTCTTTTAGCTAGCTGGAAAAGATTAATTATTGTACACATTTACTATTTAATAGTGAAAGAATGTCAGGTGTAGGTTCTGTCGTAAATAATTTAAAAAAAAAGAAAAATACTTTTTGTGTAGACAGAATAACAACATAGTTGATGTTCAGCTTCACCATGGAAAAGCTAATCTAAAAGAAACGTTTTCTAATTTAAAATTATACATACAGTGGCTCTGATGCCTAAACCAACATAAAAAGGGACTGGAACAAAATGTTGGTTTAGCAAGAATGTTTGACTACTTAGAGAGCGGTATTCCCTTTTCATTATCACATATTTAATCAAGGGCATAATGTCTGTGATAAATAAGTACCCCGCTACTGTGTTGTATCGACTACCAGATGTTTGCATGATCTGTACTCTGCACATGAAATCGGGACATTGTTTTGTAGTCAAATGCATTCATTTCATTTAAAAAAAAATAGTCTTTGATGGTTGTTTGGTGTTTTCTCAAGTCTTTCTAGGGAAAATTTCTTTGTCGACATATCAAGGCCTGAAGGGGTTTTAACAGCTGTTTCCTTTGATTGGCAAGACTTTTAAGCATTTACAATTCAGCTGTCAATTAGATATACACACTGTAAGTGTTACAAAGTCACTGTGATTCTGTCAGTTTACTCTGAGGTATTTTTATTGTGTCGGAATTTGAAGAGGTCGTCTCGCTCGGTTTACATAGTAAAACTGATGCTGTCTTTCGCTGGGACCAGCAGTCGTTGCTGGTGTACTCAGAGGTTTATTAGTCCACTGTATATATATATATATATCCATGACATCACTTTTTGAACAGGATTTTTATAAATTTTGGTATTTTGTTCTAGCCTCATTACGTACGAGTCGGTTCTAATTGGTCATAGAAATGATTGCTATAAAAGGGCCAACCAAATCGTTTTAGATAAAGGGTTTTTGTTATTTTTTTCTGAGATTTAAAAAAAAAAAATTATACAAACAAATGCTTTGTTAAACTCAAACATTAATGAGATTCTACAGAAAAAACAAAGGAAGATAACTTTGGGATTTTACACCACATCACTCATCAGCGTTGTGTGTAGTCATGGTACTTTCCTTTTCTTTTTAAATGTTTTTAAACAAATTTTGATGTAGAATTTTGTTGTGTGCTGTTGTTCCAGGAATTTACATCTTTAACCTGAAAATTTTTTAAAGTTGTTATTAGCAATTTAAACAAAAAGGCAACTCAAGTATAATATTCGACAATCATTCAATCAGAATCAAAGGGATGAAAACACGACATTCAGTTTGGTGATTATATTGTTTTGGTTTAGACTAAGAACTGATATTTATGTGAGAAAAATGGTTAGATATACATACATATATATATATAAGTCAGTGTAATCTTCTGCAATAAATGAATCATCTAAGCACAGGTAGGTATGTTTGTATATTATTTTTTAAAATAACCATGACACTTAATCATCTAAATTTAGTTTTGTACTACAAAAATGTTGTTAATGGATTGGTAATAAACTTAGGAACCATTAAGTTGTGGCTTTGATGCTGGATTAGATGACATCAAATAAAATAGAAGCAGGTGATTAAAGTGGATGTAAATACAATGTGAATCTCTCTTTTATCTGTTGATTCACCCACAATGCAATGCTGCAAAAACTTTTGCTTAAATAATGATTATTGGTGACTGCTTTGAAAAGTTTAGCTATCAAATCAATATGGAAATTTCTCTAAAAGTTTAGCCCCTCCCCCCCCAAAGTACAATAGCAAAAGAATTTGGCTTGGATATCTGCTTTTGAAGGTTGGTGGTTATTCTACCAACTCCTACTTATAGGCAGTTATCAGTTTCTATGGCAATGCTTTGTGGTAGGATTTAATGGTTCTAGCTCGTGATTTCCATTTTCTTGTGGTGACAGAAAAAAAGATTGGTAAAACACAATTCTAAGAATCTTTCTGACACAGTGAGACAAACCTGAATAATTAAGACTCACTGATAATAACAGAATTAAAGTGACTGATTATGTAATGTATGAAAGTACAAAATCTTATTTCTTCACAAGCAGTGTGTAAAAGCTGAGGGATGAAGATGATGACGACTCATACTGGCAGGTTACACGATACATTTGCATATGACAGTCTTCAAATTTTGATACGTGCACCAAATGACCTTGATCCCCCAGTAAGTTCAGAGATGGAAAACAACAGATTAATGCTTCATATACAGTGACATTATGAACTGTTGTGTTATAAGCTAAGTATCAACAGGACTGAAAAGAACGTGCAATACAAATTTTTGGTAAATATATCACTTCAGCAACGAATGTTTTTAGAAAATTAATTTTCAAAGCTATAACTTGGAGCATGTAAAATAAAAATAGTGTAAGACTTAATCATTTATGGTAATAAGATCAGGTAATTAGTAAACAGAAAAAAAATCAAGTTAGTTAGAAAAAAGGTTAATAAGAAATTTGACTCTGGCTGTAAAATCATCAATAATTTTATTCAGAGTAGGTCTATGATTACTTCATGTTTTAAGAGGCTTCACAGGATGGGAAACTGAGTTTGTTTATGGAACCTACTCTCATTTTATTTGGCTATAAAGACCTGATGTTTCAAGCAGCCCCCTCTCAATTTTTTCATTTGAAATGCTGTTCCCTCTGACCTCTTATGGACCATTTTGCTATAATAAAATCTTTTTAGTATCCATTTTAATCTTTCATTTACAGCAATTTTCTTTTTATCTTGTTCTGTCATAACACTGTAGCCTGGTTCTAAAGAATTCTGACTTTGGGACCAAAGTCAACAGGGCTAAAGTGGCATCATCAGTGATTCTGCATTCTAAACGAATAAGTTGCGAGAAGTATTTTGCTGTTGCTTCGATTAAAAGGCCCCTCTCATCATTCTTCTTGATTGATGTTTTAAATGCTTTTGGGAAGAAGTGTGTGAACAGATGAATAGAACGCTGCCAAGCAATGAAGAAATATTGACGTAATTAGTCGTGGCTTCATGCTGTGAAGTATTTGCAGCCTTAAATTAATCATTTTACTTTTAACATTTCTTCATGCACTAACACCTTCGGTTGGATTGGGCAGAAAACTTACAAGATTTCATCAAGTTTTCCTAGTTGCAGATCTAGAATTGGAATTTACATGCATCAGTTGGCCAATAGTTAGACCAGCTGCATCAATTACGGATCATGTTTTTTGTCGAACGGTATCTTGTACAAGCCAGATATCTATTGATCCACGTCGGATAAATGTGTAGCTCTTAATTTTGTTAGTAGTTTAGTTGAGCTATTACAATAGGCAGGGAACCCCCCTCCCACTCGAAAAGTTTGTCAGGAAGTGTACTAGATTATTTCTAGCTTTGCTATTAAAATTTACAGCTATTATACTCGATAAGAAAATATATAATAAACGTGTGCTTTTATTAGGTTTTAAAGATACGGTGTATCTGAGTTATTAAACATGATAATTAATGTAAATGCATAAAAAAGTTTCTTTTATTACTTTTATAGTTATGAAAAATGTAGGTTTTTACATCCAAAATATCATTCGAAAACTTCTTGGAGATTTTTATTTATGTCAGGAGGAATTAGTTACATACAATCTCAAGTGAAAATATCAAAAAACCACTCTATATGAATATCTTTTGTAAGAAATATATAAACTTGTAATTTAGTTTCTAGAAGCAAAGTTAGGGACTGATTTTTACCAAAGTTTTTTATTTTCCCCTATTTTTTGTTTGTGAGGAAAAAAAAATGGCTTCTTTCAGTGATTCCTTGACATCGCTAAATCCAAATTGTATTGAGTATAAAACATAAGCCTGGGTTTTGTTTTAAGGATCCAAAAATTGTATTCAGTTGCTTCTTTAAAATGATTTATTTTTTGTTGATATTTTAGGGAAAATAACCCCAAATTATTTAAAAAATCTTTTTCCCTTCACAAAGTATTGATATCTACCACTGCTTTGCACTTTAAGTGCGAGTTGCAAATTTAAATTAATATTACATAAAAGAAATTATTTTAGAGATATTACTCTTGATTTTGAGTAAAACAACATGATTAGCAAATCTTTGTACACTCATGTCAGAGTTTTGTACTATTAGTTGTTAAACTATATATCTTTTATGTTAATAAAACTATAAAATCAAGTCAATGATGGGTTGCTAGCATCATTGCAATTTTTATTGTTACATCTCAAAAAATTCTCCACCCCCCCATCCTCAGGTGTATCTTCTAGTATCCATTGATGGTACTATTCACGTGTGTCACTGTTTGGATTCAAATCAGGAACCTTTTGGTGCAAATCCAGTGTGCTACTGACTAATCTATTTCAACCATTGCCAATTATTGGAAGAATTTTAGCTCTATTTAAAGTCTTTTGGGGAACTTGGCTTGTTAACACATAAATGGGGTAACTTTGGTTGCTGATAAGTTAGTTGACCAGAGCCATGTATGCTGCTTTTTTGAGCTCTCCAGTAGGGGTCAATGGCCAGGACTGTTGTTTTTGCCAATTTGGTTGATGGTTATTTTCTAGCAAGACTTGTTCTGAAACCCCTGAGCATTTTGTGTTTCCTCTTTCTATTGCTCTCTGTTTTTTCACTCTTACTGACACTAAGCTACTTATTTTATCCTTATATGAAGTTATTTATTTTTCCTGTCTTACAGGGAAGCTTAGTGAGGACAGTGTACTCTTTATGGTGGTTCTGGCATGAAAGACCGCTTGGATCTATGTGATGTATAGTGTCTTCAGCTTTGAGGTACCTTGGCTATATGGTAGGGTGATTGTGGCTATAGGCATCTCTTTTGGGTGATCTTGAGATATGTGGCTGAAAGTGTTGTTAATAAAGTCTGTTGGGCATTCATTTTGTTGAAAAGTTTCCATAGCTGTCTTCATTTGTGTACTGGAGTGGAAGTATCTACAAGGCTGAATGGTATGATTCATAATCAAGATACCCTCAGTGTAAGTGGTCTTTCTGTACACACTTGTAAGGAAGCTATTCTTCTTTTCTATTACGACATTCAAAAAGAGTTCCTGTCTTTCTTTTCGAGTTCCATGGTAAACCGCATAGTCAGCCTTAGGCTACTTGGTTCCTTTTGATGTTCCCAGAGGACATACTTCGTCCACTTATCTCTTCCACATCCTAAGCTTGGTAATCACCAGTGGCAGCTGTAAACCAATGGCCATACTTTCTTGTTGGATGTAGGTTTTCCTCACTTGAAAACACGGAATGTGAGCATTTCCATGATGGCGTCTGACATTGTGGATCCATTGTTCAGGATGTCATCTTCTAGCCTCTGTTTTATTACTGGAAATTCATTTTGTAGGGCAGAGACAAAAAATTCAGGGGTTGCAGAACATGTCTGGTCAGGAAAAAATCATCAACCAAGGTGGGCAGAAGAAACACAATCCTGGCCACTGAGCTCCATTGGAGAGCTCAACTAATCCATCAGCAGACCAAGTGTAGAACTTAGTCCTTCCTGTACCTGTATAGTTACTTCACCTTTGTGCTAACAAGCGAAGGTCTCCAGAAAAACCAAATAGTGAGTTTAAATAGAGTTAAAATTCACCAAGAATTATCAAAGATTGAAATAGCTTAGTCAGTGGCACACTGGATTTGCAACAGCAGGTTCTTGGTTTGAATCCAATCAGTGACACATGTGAAGAGTCTCATCAATGGATACTAAATACACACCTGAAGATGGCAATACAATTTGCGTTAAAAGCTCTGTCAAACCAAACCTTTTGTATAAACTTGTAACACTTTTTAATTTGCTAGTTTTATCAAATGTTTCATTAGCAGTATGTAGGTATTTATTGAGGGTTTCATTTATTATGGAAACATTCTTCCTCTTCCTCAGCATCTGGTCCAGTTTCTAATAAATTTTTAAAGCCCTTTTGGGGTCCAATCAGTTTCACTCTGGTGATCCCTATACTTGATAATTAGTACAATCACAAATATTTTGTTGTTATCTAACTATCTTGAAGTCTCCTCCTCTTTAGCTATTACTGCTTTTAT
The DNA here is from genome assembly GCA_018389105.1 of Nautilus pompilius. Taxonomy (NCBI): domain Eukaryota; kingdom Metazoa; phylum Mollusca; class Cephalopoda; order Nautilida; family Nautilidae; genus Nautilus; species Nautilus pompilius. The sequence continues at coordinate 645,028 of JACATO010000130.1, read as the reverse complement.
TTTTTAGTAAGATCCTGCCTAACTCTGTAAATATCTTGTTCTTTACTGGTGGATTGCATGAAGATTCTTACTGTCTTATCTACATTAAAACAGCAATGATAATAATAAATAATAATTTTAAAATACTAAATTATACCACCTCATTGCTCTTTTTAAAAGTTTGCTATTGTAATCAGATCTAAGGAAAATAAAATGTCAAACTGCCCGCTTTTCTCTGGACCTGTTTGTTGTTTGGGCGGTGTAGCTCTGGCGCTGTGGGTGTTGTCTCGTCTAGACAGCCACGGGATCATTACAGGACGCATTACAAGTTATTGCATCTTGAGCTCAAGCAACTGTTATGCAGGTGGAACTGTTATGCACAGAAGTTCTGCCCTTCATTATGAATTTGTAACTGCTATCAACATAACACATGGCGCACAGACTTCTCCCTTTCGCCTATACCTCACACCAGCTTAATCATTTCAGGCATATTTTCAAAACTTATTGTCCTGTTTAATAGCTACAGAATGCCTTCACATAAAATCGTGGAAATTCTCAGATATCTGTATGTAACTGAGCCAAGCTAATGGTGGGTCTCTGCAATATCAGATGCCTTTAGAAGCTTTCTATTTTACAGTATGGGATGTATTTCTTGTTGCAGACCTCTTATAAAGATATCTTTTGCATCACACTGAATGATTGACAAAAAAACCCCTAAAAGATAACCTATGTGGTTTATACTTGACATTTATTTTCTTTCATATTTAAAGTCATCTAAAGATGGTCTTTGGTTTTTTATTGTTGTTACTGTTTACTGGTAACTTGTTCAGTGCCATGTTTATTTTGGGTTGTCAAAAAGCAGAGTGAATAAATTATATGCATCAGCTTTCCTGAATTTAATGAGTTTTTAATCTCTTAGACATTAAAAAAATATCTCTAGATCAGATAATCTCCCAAGAAAGTTTTGTTTCTTTTTAACTGCTAGAGGAACCATGGATATTTTGCTTTATAAAAAAAGTTCTCAGGATGTTTGTGGTGTAATTTTAGACCATTTCTGTCATGGCCAGCACAGGAAGACCATCTGACAGAACAACATGGATAGGCAGACGTATTAAAAATACATGCGAGTGGATTAACCACGTCACACATACAACAACAAAAAAAAAAGAAGCTAGAGAGCTATTATAGTTATGCTTGTGGACTGCCTCTCCATAGAAACCTGTTTACATGTGGTCCCACAGTCAACCAGTGTCACTGACCTTTCCTTTCCCTACCCTCTCATTTGTACCTCTTGCATCGATTATATTTTCTTTCTTTCATACTCCTAACTGCTGAAATGAAAGCTAACTAACCAATCTGATTGTGATTGTGCCTGTTATTACAAGTGGGAAGGGTTAAGTGATAGTTCTATTTCTATTTTTCTGTTTAAGTATAAATATGCTCTTGTGTTTTTTGTCAATGTCGCTAAATAAGCACAGTACTAACAATTCGAGAAAAGCTTGAAATAATATAACATCTAGACAAAGTAGTACAGTGAAACAACTTTCTGTAATATATTGAAATGGAGAACAGACAGTTTGTGATTTGAAAAAGAAGAAAGACCAACTAATTTTGCACACAAGTATCTCAGACTCGTCAAGTAGTTTATCTAAGTGCAAATCAATGAAGAAGTTGATGTCCGAAGAACTGAACCAAAGATGGAGTGGTTCAAACAACAAAGAGCCGAAGGGACTCCATTATCTGGACTGATTTTAGCAAAGATTTTCTTTCATGCATTTGGAAAGGAAGCCGATTTTAATACATCATCTTGGTGGCCTGCATTAAGCAGCAGCAGCATTTGAGATTTCAGGTGAAAAGTTAAAAAGAAATTTTTGTGAAGATTTTCAGAAATTTACAGAAAGCAAAAACCAGCAACTGCAATGTGGGGAAAAACTTGACATTACTGGAAATTTTTATTGGTGAGGACTTTAGCATTCAGAGGTTGGCACCACCATGCTTCTTGTCACAAATCCAGTAAAGAGAAGCTGACGGTTATGTGCTGGACAAATCCGACCAGTTCACTTTGATGATGGGTAGGGCTGCGAAGCCACATTTGTTTGACAGAAGCAAACTATCAAATATGCCCGCCAGTAGATTGTGTTAATAAACATAAAGGAACAAGGATATACAATGCTATTTTCAAAGAATGGTTTGACAAAACGTTTGTTCTCGGAGTCCAAGAACACTTACAATCAAATGACCTGCCAGAAAAATTTGTTCTGCTATTAGACTGTGCACCCCACCTCTCACCCCAATGAAGGTATTTTAAAATCTGAAGATAACAACATTTTTTTTAAACTATTTACCTTTGAATGTAACATGTTTGATTCAGCCTACGATATCGTCTGCAAAAAACTTATCAAGTGGGATATTACAAAAATATATGGATGAAGAAATGACTTAAAATCAATTTGGAAGAAGCTAACAGTTTTAAATGGGATCTTACAAAAGGATCACAAAATTATTTCAGACAATGGCTAAAATCAATTGTTGTGAACCAGGCTATGAGCTACGAACAATAGATTAGATCGTGAAAGGAGCTCAATGATAAAACAGCTGGTTCAAGCAAGAAAGAGAGAGAGAGAACAGTATATTGGACTGATTACTTGGAACAACTGACGATTGAAAACTAGTTCTACCTAGGCTACGTGCAAAAGAAAATGGCAAGCATGAATGAAATAAAGGCAATAAAACAATGCAAATCTTTATTTTTCTTAATGTAATGTATTTTTTATGTTGATAAGCTCATTGTGCATTTAATCTTCAGTTTTTTGAAGCAAATGTAATAAATATGTTCTTTTATTCCTAATTTACATATTTTTTGTATTATCCATGTTTTTGTTGTTGTACAAGTCTCACCGTTTTCCCAGAAGACTGAGAGTTGACTCTCTCTCTCTCTCTCTATATATATATATACTGCAGATATTTACCAGCAGCGGATAACATTCTCTCTTTTTTTTTTGAGGAGACCAGAAGAAGGGAAACATTTAGCTTATACCATGTAAATATTTCACTTTTGCATAACAGAAAAAACCCAACATTTTCATAAAAGATCCCAAAGCAGATTACATCACTAAATCAAATGGATGATGGACAACCAAGTGCATTGTGTGCTGTGGTCAGTGACCTCTTTTTGAGAACCAATTCAGAATTAAACACCGATCTTATTAGTTCATTGCTTACAATGAATTTCATTCATAATGGTGCTAAGCAAGGCACATAACTCTTTAAAGATTATCTGCAAATAAAAAAACTTCATTTACTTTAATATTAAATAATATTTAATAAATAAATTAAAAATGTACTTAAGCACAAAAAAGAACCGGTTCATCTGTCTTATGCAAGCAGAATAAAACAAAAAAATATATTATTGCTTTTCTCACAGCACGAAATAAGTGTAGAGAATGTTAGCACTAGACTCAAAGTTTTGAATGCTTCTATTTATGATAGATTTTAAAAACAACCCATTATTTCTTTTGATTCGCAATGCTGAAGAAGCCATCAGAGTCTGTCATGTGTCAGCTGATTTCTTACTTTTAGTTTACTGATCTTATCAGCTCAGATTTGCTGCAGGAGAACAGCCTACAAAAAAGGGAGGGACAAAGGTCAGCAGTAACCACACCTAAAGAAAGTGAGCCATTTTTTTCCTTTTTTTAAAACAATTTTTCTATTATTTTAAATTAATTAATTCCTGGAATTTTAAAAAAGAAAAAGAAAATATTTGTTTTTAGATTTTAAAAGTGAGATGAGACTTTCAGTTTATACAACTGAAAGCGAACAAGGTGTCTGTGTAATATTTTCCAGTTTCTCTGTAGAACTTACACACTAAACAATTCTTAATTTCTTCTTTGCTTATCTGTTTTTTGTTTTAAACTGTCATTTAGCTTCTTGTTTTCCTTCAGCAGCAGGAAATATCCTAAAATAATGTGCTAATTAAAATACAGGGCAATAAAAACATTTCTTTTGTTTTATTACTAGCTACAAGATAGTTCCTAAAATAAAATTGTGGATTTTCTACTGTGGATATACAACTGTTCTATTTTTGTTTTAGCTTAGTAATTATCACAATAGAAAAGCCTTACTAATAATTTAAAAAAACCTAAGTACATCTAAGCTCGCTCGGTATCTCGCACAAAAGATAATGTATTTATTTCTCTCATTTCTGTAAACACATAAATTAAAGATTTTTTTAAAAAAAATCATTCAAATTTGTATCCGCTAATCTTAGTGTTTAATATTTTGCTAAAGACGAGATTCTGAAATTAAATCTAAGAAACACAAACACCTTTTACAATAAATCTCTTTGTGATGTTTTTTTTGTTGTTGAATGAATGAATACAACAGCATCTATATATATATATATTTTTTTTTCTCAATCTCCTGTGAAATCAATGATCTTATGAAGATCTGTTGTCATCTCTATTGTCTAAACCTGTGGCTGGAGTAATCATCACCAAGCTGGAACTGCAACCATAACCTCAGCCTGCCTTAGTCATAAATTCAGACCATGAATAATTCATTGGACTATGTGAACCTTTTCTCACGACGATCTTCTATCTAAATATAAATTTATCTCTCATTATTTTATTGAAACTCAACACATTTTGATTCTTTCACTATTAGTTGATATTTGATTTTCTCTTTTTGAAATCCACTGTATTTTTTATCTAAGCAGAAAGTAAGTTAACTTAAATATTTTTGAAATTAACTCGTATAAAAAAAAATTGTTTTAGTAGTTTTACTCCTGTTATATTTTTTCCATAAAGTTTGAAAGTGTTAAATATCTCCAAAAAATTCAATATTTTTCCAAGAGCTCTAAGAAAACAAGATACTTTAAAAAAAAAGAAACTATATATATATATATGCTTCTGATATATGTCAATAATACTTTGCTGAAAGTTGCAGTAAAATAATGGCATATATTTGCACATCCTTAAAAATGGACATAGAATGTTGCTGAATAAGTCATTATTTGAAAATACAGCAGTTTAATTGCTCTGTGGATGGCAGTTAGGGCATTTGGGTTAGTGCATTGTCTTATCACGGCATCAGTTAGGGTCAGTGGAATTTTGTCACTTTGTTCACTTGCATATATCTTTTACATTCCGCTTCTTTCTCCATAAAAAAAAAAACAGTTTCTAGTGCATTCTTTCCACCTTGTCAAAATCAGTAATGCTATTGGTTATCATAGCACACTCTCATACAACTCATGATGATTAATGCAAACTTTCTTCATGTATATATCCTTGCAAACAGCACTAAGTTGGATAGGTTCAATCTTCCACTATAATTTTTTTGATTTCATTCACTGCCGATAAAATGTAGCATTGTGATTTTCAAGGTTTTTTAGTGCCTTGATGTTCTAGTAAGGTAAGCATGATATTTTACATCCAAGTATTATATGTTAGGAATCATGCACCATTATGTATGTATATATGATTCACAAACCTTAAATTATTTCTAATGTTTAATAAAACATGGTGTAATTAATGGAGAATGTACTGGCTTACCTCCCACATGCATATCACCATTGTTCCTTTGTAACATATTTACTCAAATTTAATCCATTTTACTAAGGAAAGGAATCATTAATATTCTGAACCAAAGTGAATGAGATAAGGAATAGCTGCAAGATTGTCATGAATTATTAAGCTATCTGGAAGTACATAACTTTTGTTTAGCCATTGCACATGAATGCACACTCAATGACTTTTGCCAACATTTAACTCTTCCACTGCTGAGGTTTTTGATGTCATTGCCATTAACAGATTCACTCCTCCATTGACAGATGATTCAGTTTCCCCCAAGCGCATTTACCAATTCTTGAACTAATATACCGAGTGCTACTGACAAGCCATTTATCAAGTGTCACAAAAACTACATTAGATCGGTGATCTCCAACTTTGGCAATCAATGGGGTGTGATCATTGATCAGAGATCTCCAACTTTGACTTTGGAAGGGAAAGTGGTAATAAGCAGATCAACTTGCTATATCGAAAAATGCTTGAACTTTACTGTTATTTGCTTATGATATTTTCACTGTATTTACCATAACGGTATCTTTAATGACAAAAAATCAGTACATTAGATTAGTTTGGTCTGGCTAATTTTAATGTCAGGCAGCCATTATAGCCTTTTCTGAACAAGCTGGCATCGTCATCACTAAAATCTGTTGGATCATTCAATTTAATTCATTAGGTTCTTTTGTAAATTTGTTCAAGTCTGAAATTTATTAGAATATTTTACTCAAAAGTTGTTTATAGTATTGAAAATTTCTCTCAAGCATGTCAACTAAACTGAGTGGATGTGGGTGCTTGTTGCATACATCACCATGTATTTCATAACTAGATGCTAGGTTTCAGAATAATTATTCAACAAAATAGAAAAAAATCAAACTAAATATGTTTCAGTTGAAAAATTTTGTTGAGTTGACTTTTTTTTTTACTATAAAGTGAAAGAAATATATTTTAATCTTTGAACACAGATGACTTCAAAGATGTCAATGAAAATATCAAAAACATTTTCTTGTCTAACCAACTGCATCAATTTTTCTTTTGTATCATTAGTAGTTTGCTTAAATAAGCAAGGATTAAAGGGGCTGATAAAGGCATTTCATCAAATCAGGATGTGGGTTTGAGTAGAGTTTTATACATTTATTCATTTAAAATTCTTCAACTTCCAGAAAGCATTTTACAAGTTTAGATGGACAGCCTGACACTTAACCTTTCCCATGTTAACCGGGCAAAGCACCTACTAGATTCCCTTATTTATAGATATGAAGGAACCCGGAAAAAACTCATAGGACCAGCTGGGAAAAAGAGTGAGAAGAAGCTATGCCAGGTAGGTATGCCAAACTGAGCTGGTTTTGATTGGGATTCAGACACAGGCCTTTAATTTTAGCAATCCAGCATTCAGCAGTCTAACCACCAGACCACAGCATCTCTATTTTTGACTTAAGCTTATATATTTTAAAAAAGCTATTGTTTATTTTTGCTGTCTAATCTTCCATAACATTTCACAAGGAACTCTGGCTATAAATTTAAGGTCTAACAAGACTTTGCTTTTGATCTGATTTAAATTCATTTTTCAGGAGTAATTTGAAATTATGCATGGTTACCTTTGTCAGACCATCAATTAAATTCTAATTATACCTATATATGGACCTCAGTACTGATGTGCATTATGTAATTAATGACTTATTTGGTGTCTATTGGAAAGCTAGCAAACATACTAAAACTATATAATGTTCAACAATTCTTGCTCCATGCAAATACCACCATGTAAAGTTCTTTTGCTTCTTTATGTCAGTTATTAAAGATGAAGTAAAGATGACATTTTGTCTTATGTGAACACTATTTTCATGCATTATTATTAGAAAACAGTATCATTCTCTGTGCAGAAACATTTTGGGAACAAGCCAAAATACAAGAAATAGGTTCACTTTAGGTAATACAGGACTTTAAGAAATATTTGACAGTCAATATTAACAACTTTTTATCCCACGCTAGGAAATCTTTTATAATGTCAAGCATTGCAACAGTTTCTTTGTTAAACTTGCTTTCTAGTAATTTCATTTGCTGTTAAATGTTTAGTAATGCTTTGCTTTGTTGCTGTTTGTTTTACAGTTTCCGATATTATGCATGTTAACTCTTTTACCACCTTACAGTAAAGTTTTATGCTCTTTGTTTTAAGGAAAAATGCATATAATGCTTTTAAGTTGTACTAAACAATAGAAAGTAACCCTACCAAGCAAAATATAGAAATATTGTTACTTATAGGTTGTATATACTGTCTGTCAATTGGTACATTTTTGTCTGAGCTAGAATGAAAATCCAGTGCATCAACCTCGATGTAATCCAAGCACCATGCATGCATGTGAAAAGTCCTTTAGGAATGAAACTTCTGCAAGTCTTACCATAGCATGCATGTGTGCATTAGCATGTGAAATACACTGATAAATTGAGGATACAGAGAAAACTCTTACTAACTCTAAGTTTGTTCAGCAGTGCCATGATTTTCAATAAATGAACATTTGGCATGTTAGATGTGGGTACAGGAATACCCGATTTACGTAAGGGTTACGTTCCAGTTGATTATAGAATAAGTCAATTTTTCATGTAAGTCAAACTCACACATATATGGCTTATTATCTAACATCCGCCCTGTCAACAATTTCTCCATCTCGGCAATCACATCAGTTCTTTTTTTCATTATCACCATACATTACATGGGGGGGGGCAGGTTCTTTCACGTGTTCTTTAATACGGTCTTTGTCTCTCAATATCGTGTTAACCGTCGACACAGCCAAGCCCAGGCCACGCGCAATGGAAGACAAAGTTTGCTCGTCTTCACATTTCTTTATTTTGCTCACCTCCTCCTCAAGTGTAATCACCATGCGCCAGAACCACTACCATCAGCATCATTTTTACACTTTGGCACCATGGCTTGCAATGGAAAAATTTATGTAAAAACGAAAAGATTTACGCGCAACTGAACTCACCTGATGGATACTAATGCACAATTGAGAGTGTGGGAGAAGGATGCTGGCCGACTAACACACTGAGACCCCGGCACGCATTACTCCACAGTCCAAAGTAGTGCCCACTCATACCCATGTACCTATACGTAGAGCTACGTAACAGTTTTGCCGTATATCAAATTTTTTTTTGAATTTATTTCTTATGTAAAGTCGAATTTATGTAAGTTGGGGTATTCCTGTATGAGGAAAATGTACGTTAACAACAGATTTGATGTACATGTAATATTGTCATTGAATATGGTTGACATATTTCATTGTTGAATGATTTTACAGTGATAGGTTGACAACCACATCACATCCATTATACTGATGTGATTATGTAACAGATTTCAGAATATAATAAATAGGGTTTTAAAGTTCACATTATTGTCATATGTTAGCTCAGATAGCAGCTAGTCTATACTAAGTGAACTGATGGATCAACATCACCATTTATGACATAACTGTATAGTCAATCTTGATGACAATAACCAGTGGAATGAATCTCATTACCTTCAGTATTCAGATAAGTATGTCCGGTACGAAGCTGTTTTGTTATTGCACCTGTTGACTGAATTAAGACTAAGGGAAACTCTCATGATCTTTTCAAAAGAGATTTACTGTTCAAGGGAATTTCACAGTTAATAAGCTGTCATGAAATAATGCAGCCACCATTCTAAGTGGCATTAATCAACAGGGTAGCACCTACCCACACATTACCTGTATGTGCAGCTATGTAAACAAAGAAAATTGATTTAGAACATTGGCTTTCAGGGTCCTTCTTATCAGATACCACTGTAAGTGTTGGCAGAACTACAGGATGTGATATAGCAGGAAAAGAGAAATACCCTCAACTCTGGATTGGTCATCAGCAGGCAGATGCCTGATATAAGGCCACACAGTCAGAAATCCTAGCATGTCCGACAGATAGATATGATTAATTTTTCAATTTGATTCAGTGGGTCTATTGCATACCTCCCTGACATGGCTTCTTTTTTTCTCTTTCCTACCAGCTGGTTATGTGAATTTTCTTTCACATCTAAAATATAGTTCTAGTAGGGATTTTCTTGCTGAAGATGGAAGTGACAGGCCCCTCCTGATGCAAGATACGCAGAGCTCTTTAGCAGTTAACAGTGTTTTTGATGGCTATTTTCCCTGTCTAGACTGGTCTACATACAACAACAACAAGTTAATTTTTCTGACATTTTGAGGGACTATTGACTCTACTGCTAACATACCCATGAGTCAAGTAAATGATGTCTAACTTTGAAGTGTAAACGCAGAAAAGCAGAAAATTTTCGGTTCAGTAGAAATATCAACTTTGTCGTTTGTTTGTCTAAACAAGAATTAAAACAATCTTGAAAATCTTTTTCTAGGCTTTTCTGAGGTATGCATCATTTACCACCAGGAATATTCACCTGTATTACATTTGATTTTTCCTGATTCTTTCTTGGTGTTTCAGCACTGGTTTACAGGAAATAGGATGAGGATGACAAATTCACAGGATGTAAACTTTTGAAAGTGCCATCTGCTTTGTAGTAAACATTTATGGTATGTAAATGTATACAGTTTTCTGCACAGGAATTCAGCTGTTAATTGTGGGTGGTAAATTCCAAAATATCTTAGCTTGTGGGATACACACCAGAGCAGGTTCTCATCTCCTGTTGAACAATGGAAATAAATTAATCTAAAACTGAAGCTTTTAGAATAGCAAAAAAGACAAACCTGCTGCTGGCAGATCTGACATTCTGGTTGATAACCCCCCCTTTTTTTCTTCTTTTTTTTTGGCCTGAAATCATGAAGTTGTTTACAATAAGAAATGTACATTTAACGTGTTCTTCAGTTTTAGCTTTAGAGAATAGTTATTATGTTAGTGGAAACTTTATATAAAGGAACATTTCTTTGTTAAGCAATGACAGGCTTTGTTAGAATCTGACTGGAAAAAGAATATAAATATTCGTAATAAATATACTTGTGGCCAAGTAGAATAACTTACCAAAATTAGTTAACAATCACAGAGTTGACAAGTATAAAAGATCGACTCTTTAGTAAACCAAACAAATACCATTTGGTTCCAGTGCAGTCATATCTTGTACATATTTAAATTTGGAATAAGAAATAAAAAGAACATATGTTCATTTTCAAATGAAAGAATGTTTATTTCATGAATGCTACTAAGTTAATCTGGATCATCAGCAGCTTTTCTATCACCTGAAATGAATTTATTATTTATTCCTTCGTGGAATCAATGCATGAATACATATCCAGTTGTCGTGTATGAGGCTTAAAGAACAGACATGTTCAAATCCAGTTTCACAGAATTTAACTCTTTTCCACTGTTCAGATTTTTGGCAGCAGAAATTTAAAGGCATGAAAGAGTTTTATCTACAAAATTATGCTATCTACTACTACAAAGCCTTCAGTGGTTTACAGCATTTCTAGGTCAAGTACTAGTGTTTATTGTTGGTAGAGACTGAGTCAACATTGGCTTAAATATCATTTACCAGTCTCGGGTTACAACCTGCTGTCTCATGGTTTTGTTGATTAGTGACGGATAGTAAGCTTGTCTGTATCAAAGCTGTTCTTTCTCTCCATAAGGAATGAATAGATTAAGCTAGCAAGCAGTCTCTCATCTATATTTTCACGTCTGAAAAGAAAGTAGCTATTCATTAAAATGATATTGCTCGCAGTTGAGTCAATTTTTAAATTAAAAAAAGAGAAAAATTTATCTTTAATAAGTCTGGATTTGAAGTGGATATCTTCTTTACCCACACACAACAGCATTTGTTGGAAACAGTACACCACTCACTACAAATTAATCTTGACAGGTGCCTGCCATTTATATACAAGCATGTTTTGGTGATTTTTTATTACAGCGCTATATATAGACTATTAATTTTTATTTCATGCATACAGTTTATGTACTTGAGAATTAACAGCTGAGAAAATTGAGAGATGAAAGTGGAATTTAGTGCAAGATATATTTATGAATTAAAGTAACTTAAAAGCATGTAAAAGGCTTGGTGTTACAAAGTATTTTTTTAGTAACTAAATCAGCATTAGTTGTTTATTTTTATCGCTTGATTTAAATATATATATATATATATTTCTTTGAGAACCAGTTAGACAAAATAAATCCAGAAATTTCAGCTTCTGCATTGAATGCCATTTTCAACATTTACCATGTTGCAGACCTGTTGAATTTTGAAAATGCAAATTGGTAATATTTCAGAAGTTCCAATACAATACACGTGTGGCCCTGCAAATCATGCAACAACTTTAGTTAGAGAATTTTAACAAATACTTGATTATACTGCTAGCTTTTCTCCATGTCTAAAAGTATTAATTTTTTCGCTGTATGAAATAAAAAATGGCCACTACAAACTTAGCAAAATATAGCATCTACCTCCAGTAACTCTTTTCTAAACAATGGATTTCCATCTTTCAACTTCTACAGTATTTTGAAGCATACAACTTCTTTATTTTTTTGGGGTGGGGCTTGAAGTAATTCATCTGAACATGGTCACTTTCACAGCTTTTACTGGATTAACTACCCTGCACACGCGTGAATTAAAAATATGAAATAAGCTTATTCTTTGGATTAGATTGGCTCATTCTGATACAATTCTGAATTTCCAATTTGTGCCTTATCTGTACTCGTATGTTTTTGACTTTGGAAATTCATGAGAAACAAAAGATCTGCATTCATCTAAGTGTTATGAAAGATTGCTTGAATCTGTAAGCATAACTGATAATCCTTGCAACTCACTGAACCTTATTAAGTTCTTTCATAATTGTTAAAAGATGGGAAACTATTTTGGCTTTGACCAAACTATAGCTTTATGATTAACAAAGTAAAAGCTTTGATCGTCATTATAAAAATTACCTCTGGTAACGATTTCTTCTATTCACATTGTGTTTTGCCAATACTTCCCAGTATCAAGACTTTATGAGAATGTACCAAATCTCATGATTACATTTCCATTTTATTTATGAGATGAAATTGATTGGTAATACATCTTTAAGAAAGACTGTTTGATCTATCTTTCTCCCTTATGTGATAAAACCTTGAGTAATTTAATAATCTTTTATATGATAAGTTCCTTATACAGGTATGAATAAGGCAAAAAATGTTAATCATTGAAATTTTTTAAAAGGTGAAAGTTTTTAAAAGGAATGAAGGAGGTTTTGAAACCTTATTATGTATTTTTTTGAATATCTGAATATTTTAACCTTACAAAGTACTGAAAACTAATCTAAAAATCTGTATTATGATATTAAAATCATAAATTTAAAATCTTTTTTTTTTTTTTTACTTTTTCTTAAAGCAAAACATTAAAACTTAACGAGCATGCACCATTTTCCACTTCAACAAATTCTATGACCAGGGCAATATTTAATTACAAACTTGTTGTCAGACTGTGAACCAACTCATGCCTATGAACCATTTCTGTTTGCCAGCCCATTGATTTATTGCACTTAGTACACATTTAATATGTAGCAGATTTTCCTGCTGTGAAACCAGATGTAATCATGTATATATAAATGAAAAACAGGCTGTATAGAAACACAAACAATTAATAGCAGCATTCATGGATAAATCAGATTTATGGAAATTAAGATGTATTATTTGAAGCAAATATCAGCAATGAGGAATTAATTTTATTTTGAATGAATTTGATGTCAGATTTAACTAACCAAAAAATATTTTATTTGACTGATAGGTGAATTTTATTCACAATTATCTTGGAGAACATTTTTTTTTTATTTGAAAGAACTGCTTTCTAAAATTATTTTTTATGAATTGTATTTGTATACCATTCCAGAGAGACTACAATAGAAATTTTGTCAACCTTTTCTGGTTTTGCAAGAAGGCTGTCTGTTTGTGTGTGTGTGTACTGGTTTGAAATTATCTTTAAGCATGAATATGGCAGCCTATGCAATCATTTTTGCAGCTGTATATTCATGTTGTTTGGGTTTTTTCAATATCATCTTCTAGGTTGTTATGGCCAGATGCATTGGCACATCTTTTTCAGGCAAACATTATGTGGAACATGCTAATTTCTGGACAGTGTCGATCTTATCTATAGAGACAACTTGCAAAAATCACTTTAGACCACGAAGGTCACACATGGTATTGTAATTGAAATGATACCAACAATTTTGATCAAACTGTAGATGCACCATAAACTAACTGCAGTGCAGTGAGCCGTCCATGCTATAATTTCAGCTAATCTCTCCAACAATAAAGTATTTTTTGTAAATATCTATACACCATTTTTTGTCAGTAATATATGATGTACAAAAATAAATTTAGAAATTGTGATAGTGTCATTCAGTTATGGGAGGATTTACCTTGGAAACCTGCATGTAAAGGTGTTGTCAAACCAATAAAAAACTTCTGATGAAAAGCAAGCTAATCAGTGATAAGTTGTAACTTAAGTCGTGTCTGTAACTGAAAGCTCTACATTTTGAAGCATCGTCATATGGTGAAACATCTCCCACGGTACCTATGGTAGTGAAGCAGTTAACTGCCAGAGTGGTTTACAACATATCATCATGTATAAAATATTTAAAGCTTCCATACCATAACAAACATAATAAATCTGGTTGGATTATTTTTTAGAACATGTGGAAATTTGGAATTTTAAATTTTAATAATGTATTTAAAATATTTGTTAAAATTATTGAAATGTATCACCATTTTGAGCAAATTTGAGCTGCTTAAAGGTTCATGTTGATTTATTTGAGCTGATCCATGAACTAATCAAAATTCTTTCTTTTTTCTTGCGATGTTAGCTAAACACAAGGAAAGGATTATTGTGTTTCTGCCATTGCATACTCAAGAACATCTGTTTGCATGTGTCAATGAGAAACTGCTATAGAAATTAACTCTGTACTGCTACATTAGAATATGGCACAGATCTATTCCTGGATTATTTTTTTAAAATTTCTTAAAAAACCTTTTCATTACTATAAGATTAAATGACTGCACATACAGTATGCCACAAACTTTGATAAATTTTCCAGAAAGCTTACAATTTCATTTTTCAGTTTTCTTTCCCTTGAGTCTCATGTTGAATAAACAGCTGATGTATGTTATTATAAAGCAACTACTGCGGATATTTGTTTTTTCTGTCTCCTTCAGTTGTTTATGCTAAAACATGTTCATTGTTTGTTGTTGCATGATAAGGAAGGAAAGTAAAACAAAGAAATTATTATAACAGAAGTTCATGGTGTGAGAGTTAATGTAAAGGAAAAACAACAAGAACACTAAATTTAACAGTGTTACACAAATTATACTTTTGTATTCCAAGTTGTTTTGGTTTTAAGTTTTGTTTTGTTACTTTTGAATGGTACTGTAACAGGTTCTTAGAAAACAGAGTAAAATAATAATACCAATAAATTCTTATCTGATGACAAATACAACCCATTACACAACAACAGTTGATGGTACAGAACATAGTGCTTTTAAGTCTTTTTAGATGATCAAGGGTATGATGGATAGAACCAAATAAAGGAGAAATGTAGGATAATTTATTAATAGCCCCAATGTATCCATTTGTAGCTGATTTTAAATACTAGTGTAGCGTCTGTTGATAATTTCCATCCATAAAAACATTGCTTATTCAGACTTTACGATCCTGTTTTGTTTGCACATCTATGTTCAAACTATGAAAAGAGGATACTATAGTAAAAAGAAACATTGAGCAGACTGTTTTGATTGTTTTCTCTTTTCATTAAGTCCTGCAGCTGTACAGGGATAAATTGCTGATGTTGTACTCACATGACCACAGCATTCAGTCCACCATTGTAGTGGCAGATCTGCTAGGTTTATATATTCAACTTAAAAATGAGAAAATGTTCAAGTTTTCTGATGAATTACGGATATGTAGCAAACAGATAGTTAATGTTAGCAACTAGAGATGTAGTTATGCAATCAATACTTTCTTACTGGTAATAAGTCTACTTTTGTTTTATCTGTGTCTTAATTTATGGAATTGACTGAAAACTCTAAGAACCAGTTGCAGCTAACCATATGCCATCTTTGCAGTAACGTAAAAATGTGTATCTAGTCGGAGCTGTGAGTGTAGTGTCAATGCATTTTTGAATATAGGCAAGCAGCTGTAATTTTTTGTTGTTTCCTTTTCAATTTAATCTAGCAAATACTGGAAATGCAATATGTATTATCTTGTTCTCAGTCAGCTCAAATGAGAAATTAAGATTTAATTGTTATATGATCCTCACAAATTCTGCTCTAAATATACATAACATATGATATTAATAATACTTTTAAGAAAGAATATTTTTTGTAGCAGCAGAGTAATGTGTAAGGACTAACAGACTCCACAATGTTTAGATATATGACCTCAGTGCTTGTTCTTCTCCATCTGTAAATTAGAGCCTTTTGAGGTTTGTATGTGGGGAAGATACCAACATAAGAAACCTTGAAATAGGTCAGCAGCCTCATTCTGACGCTTAAAGTATCTAACATTTCTATTTCTGAGACATTCCCAGCACACACTTTGAATAAACAAAACATTTTTATGCTATTCTACATGCATAGCAGCCAAGTAGGAGGAAACAAGGTTGCAAAATAAAGTAATTTAATAGTTTAAACAGTAGTGGACAGGGATTTGATGGAAGCATCTTTCTGGGATGTTTTCTCTTCATGAGTGCACTGAATTGATCCTCTCTCAAACAGCTTTGTAATGAGTTCTCAATTTCAACTCTACTTGATGTGACTGTGAGGATTTTAAAAAATTGTTTGGGTACATTGACTGCATGCTCTTCCTGTCATCCTGGCTTCTCTACGTGTTGTCTAACTTTTTCCTTGAATGAATGAGCAGATGGAAAATCCTCTTCGTTATCCTGCAGGATGGCATCAGCATTGTAATGCAATGGATGAGGGAATTAGTTAGGCTCAGAGCCACAATAGCTTGCTGAACTATTGGACAAGAGGGTCCAAAAACAGAATGGAGAGAGAATATTTTAAGTATTTTGGAGTTTTTGCAGAAGCATTTTTTTTTTTTGTGTGTCTACATACCATATTGTTTTGGAAATTCAAGGTATGTAAGCTTTGCTACCTCTGCCATTTTTGAAATTTTCTTTATGCTATGTCAAACTCATCTTCTTCACCTCTGATAGCAGATAACAGAGACTTTACATGGGTCAATATTTTAAAACTTTTAACAACATCTAGAGTAGATCCTTGCAATATTTTGCTTAGGCCCCAAATGTAACCAAAGCAGTGAAGAACTATCTGGAAACATGTTACAAAGATGGGATCCTATGCTTCACAACCTGTCTTTTTATCTCAGTCAGATTTCTGATGAGCTATGGAAAGGTGGTAAACCTTTTCTATACTGAAGCTGAAAATACTTTCAGATATCTCTGGCAGGCCACACACCTTAGCTTTAACCAATAATAATGCAAAAAATTATTGGGGCTCATGTTTGCCACTCTAATGTGATGTGATGCCTGCCTGCACTTGCTTTTCTCTTACTAATGCACTGATGTCAGGTCACAGTTCTGAAAGAGAAGCATGGTCTTGATTTTTCATATTCATTTTTGTTGACTTGGTTCTGGTTTTGCATTTAGCAATTCTCGTCTTTGAGAAGAATTGCCTAAATTTTTTAGTTCTGCTGAAGAGATACAATTTTACAATGCATGTTTCTTCAAATTTGGGAAATTGCACCTTCTCATGTATAGCTTCTAGTTTGTAAATGCCCATCAGTGGCAAGCTGTTATGTTGTTTTGAGTTCATTTTTAGCTTACAGCTCAATCAATTTCATCTGCAAATTTTCAGGACCACTGGCAATGTCCATGTCAAAAGAATTCATAAACAAGTTCAGTACATTCTCCCTTTTCTTTTAAATCGCAGGATTGCTCAATAAATTGTGAACAAAGCTGGCAACTCACCTGTGGGCTCCCTAGTTGGAGCTGCTTTGTTTAGTACAAGTGTTTGAGAATGTGTGGTGTTGCCCTTTTATCTCTCTGTCAGCTGGTTTTCTCATAGATGGAGATTGTTTTCATGTGCTTTATGTTCAGCTCTGATAAATGTTGAGTTATATCAACTACAAATGAAAGCTTGCCTAACCACTTGTGACTACTTATCTTTCCTACAGGCTTCCCCTAAATTTCTGTAAACAACTTTGCTTCGTTCTTGAGTTTGAAAAATCACTTCAGTATTGTGACAACTGACATCACATTTTTCAATCACACAGATTGTGCACAGAGGCTCTCTTGATGAATTATGCATTGACATGCAATCAAATTAGAAGCATCCAGATTGAACTTCTCCACTTCCCCGAGTAGAGTTGCCAGTTCCTTTTGCTATCCCATCATGGGTGGGACTCTGTCAGTAGTGATACCGCTCAACTGATTGGATTTTGTCAAGTTCTTTCATTGCTGACTAAACCACAGTTAACTTGTCCTCTTCATTGTTCATATCATGTATTCAATTCAACCAACTCCTCCATGACTTCAAAATCAGTTGCAACACCATGAACAGAAATGGCTAATTGGCTTATATTAGTGGCATCTGTACTCTTATCTGTAGTGAGAGAATAGGCTGCAAAGTTAGCCACATGCTTTTTTAATGACCCCTTCATGGTTGCAGCCATATCCTGAATTTGATTAGGAACAGTCCTGCATGATAGACTCTTCTCAGGACACAAATACTTCCAGCCAGTACCATACGCTGCTAAACAAATTCACCATCTGAATGAAGCTTTAGGTTTTTTGTTATCAGTGCACACTGCATAGTTACTAGCATTACACAATATTGTCTAATTCTTTATTCTGCCTGGTAAGTACAGATTGCTGAGCAATTATATTTTTCTTTAAGAACTCAATCTTCCTAGAAATTAACACATTTTCCATGTTTCACTTTATTCCAGAATATTTTTTCTTGTAACAAGTGGCCTTTTGTATCTACCTTTATTTCTATATTACTGCACCACGTGCATTATGCGCACACAAAAAATTTTTCATATCACACCCAGGGAGTTGAACATGTGTTGACTAAGTGTAAATAAACAATAAGAGAAGTGATTGAGTATACTGAAGTCAGAAACTTTTTCCAGGTTGATTTCCTTTTCTAGTACAGTTATTTGGCTCTACCCTACAATCTGCCATCAGAACTAGACCAGTCGTGTCGGAGGGTGGTGCTGAGTGCAACTGGTCATGTCTGACAGCTAGGGAAAGAGACTCTGGCTGACCTGCATAAGAAGTTGAACATGGCTATTTACCTGCTTCTGAGCAGTGCACTTATCTTCATCACACCACAAAAAAAGAGAAAAATCCTTATAGTGGCAGATAAATATCGCTTGTGGACTGCCTAAAAGTGGTAGGCCTCATGTAGCCATAGCGCACAGATTTCCTACCCATGGGGCTTTGGGTAAATGTCCAGATATCTTATCAAAGTCACATACAGTTCTGTCTTCTTGACTTATCCTTTTTTCGCAGAATAATTTGAATTTTGTTTTATTGATATGCTCTGTTTTACTTTTTGGATGGCATTTTATAATCACCTGGTTCTTTTAAGTTGATTAAGAGTGCCTAACATGATGTGAACTTCCTTCAACAGGTGACTCTTACAAAGCACTAGGTGTAGGTCATGGGATAGACTGTCCTTGGGGATTTCTCTCTGAACAGGGCAGCACATCCTGACCCATGTCCTATTATATTACCAGCTCCATCCACAGTTACAGACTGACAGAGTTGGACATCCAGATCACTGTTATGCATCACCTATAGTGTTTGTCAGCTAGTTTTCTAATAACAGGGTAACACATAACACTCAATACTTTCGTGTTCTGCTTTCATCTGCAATGGTGACATCTGTTCAACTGAGTGAATTTGCTTATCTTGTCTTAGAGGTGTTCAGTTTTTGCCATTCAACTGATGTGGTCTACACGACTCTCGAGATTTTGAGGAACATTCTTCCAATTTTGATAAAACTGATTAGCTTTTCGGTGAGGTGGGGGGGGCAGCGGCATGAAGTTTCTGGTGGGG
Organism: Nautilus pompilius; assembly: GCA_018389105.1. Lineage (NCBI taxonomy): Eukaryota > Metazoa > Mollusca > Cephalopoda > Nautilida > Nautilidae > Nautilus > Nautilus pompilius. Next base: position 625,473 of record JACATO010000130.1, on the reverse strand, counting down.
GGGGCCATCTAGACAGTAGGAACCCATCAGTGCTTTTTAAATGGCAAGTAGTTTATCTTGGTTCTCGTGTTTATATCACCATTGTGCTCTGTGGTTTTCTATGACAATGACTTGTTGTTGTTCATCAACCTGCAAACGAAATTATAAATGAAAATTGATGTTTAGCAAAGTTTTTTTTTTTTTTTTTCAATTGCATTCCCAATAAAGTTGTCTACAAAGAAAGTACGAATGATGTATATTTATTTCAAATGATTTAAGATGATTTTCCATGACTGCCGGCCACTTGACATTTGAAACCACTCACCGGCTGCCAATCATGTGACCACTTTTTTGTTGTGTGTTTTGAGATAAGATAATACAAACAAAACTTTTGCCAAATTCACGCACAACCACTGCTACAAGGGTGGAATCATTACGCTTAGTCTTATTATTACTTTTGGGTACTTGTAGAATTTGAGATGCTGCAAAGTTGGCTGAATTATCTTTCTCTTGCAACTTACATCTGCTGCTGAGCTAATGTAATAAAACAATGAACTAAGGATGTGTACTGTAAAACAATGCAGTATAACACACCCCACAAGGGATCGACGTCCATTTGACCCGTAGTCACTGCTTATATATGTTTGTCTATCAGTGACCACCGGATCATTTCCAATGTCTATTTCCCATAGGGCCACGCAAAGTGCCCTTTATCTAATGTGACAATGTCACACTGGAACAGTTGTGGTGGCCAATGAAAAAATTCCAAGGATAATTTATGCGCTCTTCTAGGAGTACACTGCATAGTAATTAACCTCCCATTATATAACTTTCAATTTACATTATAAACCTTGAAACAAATTGAATTCAGTTCAAAATAAACCAAGAATTGTGACTAAAAGGGCAGAAAAAACAACTGGAAAAGGTTAAACCATGGAAGCGATGTTGTGAAAAAAGCAAGCAGTCAGAAGCCACATTTTAGTACCATGTTTTCTTGCTAAATCTTTGCTGCCACTTTTCTCATGGAAGATTGTAGGAATGAAGTTGAATGACAAACGGTGTCTGTTTTCTTGCATTAACTACTTAATGGCAGTTTTGATATGATTTATAAAATATTAGATCTTCATTTGGTCTCACCTGGGTATTTTGGTTCATTTGGATATTGTCAAAATGCAAGCCATAGCTTGAAAAAAAAAACATGCTTTGAGATTTTTTATGGAACGGCCTGATTCCATTGTAACCTGAGATTTATTGGCAGGGTAGCTGCTGGATACCCCATTTCCTTTCTTAAATCTGCCACTGTATAGAGGATATTTCTTCACAACCTTTTCCAACTTAGGCCTAAATTGGCTCCATAAATGATTGTCTCTAAATATGTTGCATGAATTCCATTTTTTAATTGGATTCAGGATGATCCAGTAATAACTTGTTGAACTCGGTATTACAATTGACCATAGTCATTTTGGTAAACAAGTTTTTTATTGTCGTTTTAAACTTTTCACATTCACCACAACCCCAAGCTCAGAGTAGAGTGGATCTCTGAGCAGCTTTGTTTGCCATCATATGGTGAGCAAGCAAGTGTCAGAGAGGACTGACAGGTTCTCCTCATAACAATATAGGTCATATTCCTGCTGCTGTACCTGGAATTTCTTTAATATCAGTGAAGCAGAGGTTGGATTCGACAAATGCCGCTACTGTTCTTTCATACTAATCTTGTTTTTCACTGTTTAATTTTTTTTAGATATTAAAAACTTATTTAAAAATTCTTTTATTTTCTATTGGTTACTCAACTTTGTGGCTGTTATATCCTAAAAACAATGAAATATTTTTAAAACATCTAAAATTTCAGTTTAGTTTAAGAATTCTGAGCAGAAGTTCATTCGGACATTTTACTGACTGTGAGGATTATGAACACAAATTGGCTACATTTTTGGCCAGGCCTTGTATTAGAAAAAACAACTGTAGCAAGAGAATGGTAATTGTTGATGGAATAAATTACAATTACTACCATGAGACTTTGATGGTGACTCAGCTGGTCTGAAAAAGCTGATATTTCTTTATCATGGATTCTTCGTATAAATAATTCATAATATTTTATAATAAATAAAACATCCAAAAAATATTACACACATACACACATGTGTACAGTTGTAGCTTACTTTTGCAATAATGTTTTGTACCTTATTAAAACAACTAAATATTGCTTACTTGATTCAGAGCAGCTGTATAATTTTTCTATCTTTCTTTTATATTAGCTAAATGATGGTGCCTTAGGAAATAAATTGCAAGTAACTCTGGAAATTGTCATAGGAGGAATATAAAGTAGCATCTTTCAGCATATTAGTTAGAAAGAGAAAAATCATGAACATGCAGTAATATCTTCAGGATATATATATATATATATATTGGTGGGTAGACTGATGGCATCTATTGGTTGCAGATTAATAAATTACTTTTCTTTTATTATTTGGCAAAAGCTGCAGTGTACATCTTGACAACAATTAAAACAATAACTATAAGTGTTCATTCTAGAATTTTTAATTTGTATCTCAGGCCAGTGTTTGTAAAAGGGTTGGCTACTCGGATCAGTACCATGATTGTATTTTAAGAAGTAATGCATAAGTCAGAAACCACTATATCTGTTTTAATCCAATATTTAGTTTAGTAGTAGTGAAAAGGATGCAGGAAGGCATTAAGGCTTATGCAAGAGTTCCAAGCAAAATTTTTTAAAAAGTTAATATGCTAAAAATGCTTTGATTTTATATTAAATGGGAATTGGTAGGCCCCTGTCTGCACATTATTTTTAGAATTCCAATTCTGAAAACAACAATTTATTTCATATTTCTCCTAAATTATTACTAAATTATAAACTGCTTTCAAAGTTAGAATAAAAACAAACTAGGAAGCCCTCTGCAATCTCCAGTATTTACACATGATGTGATTTAGTAGAAATATATATATGTAAGTTGTGCGTAACTGTTTAGCAGCAATCCTGGGGAAGTGATAAAAAGGAACTACATCGGAACATGTGATCAGTCTTACTTGACATTGTTTTCAGCAGTGAGATAATAGCTGCTTTCTGTGTATTGTTGTGAGTTTAGGTCTCTTTTAGTTATTATTACTGCCACTAGGTAAAGTTTCTTTTATAAACTGCTACACAAATTCTATCATTGCATCTTAGCTTCCCTTTAAATAAATGTCTTTATGTGAGGGTCCTAGCTGGCTATTTCTAGAAGAGATGGTGATGATAAATTTGTAAATTATAAAAGTGTTGTAGAGTAATAACTCATCAGTTTTTAGGTGAACAAAATACATGCAGTTTTCACTGTTTTAAGTTATAACAGAAGCTAAGCACAGGAAATGCACTGACCAAGCAGATGTTTCTGGGTTTCAAACATTTACAGTAAATATACTGAACAATTTAAAAGATTACAATGATCTACTAGTTAGGGTTTTAATATTTTAAGGAAAACCCTGTTGGAAATTAAAAAAAAATAATTTAGGACTTTAGCAAATGGGCAACATTAACTTTTAAAGGTTTTTTTAGTTGATAATACTAGATGGCAGAGTTCATAAAGACTTTATATTAGAAACCACATTTTGGTAATAAAATGTAAATTAATGGCATCTATATACATTTATCTTTCCTGATTGGAGAGGTACTGCGTAAGGTGGGATGTGTGGTTTTTTTCACAATATGACAGACAAGCAAGTTTTTAAAAAAAATCTGCCAAGAAAATGCAAATACAGAAGTCACCTGAAAACCATTCTGGTGAAGAAGCATAACAAATTACTACAGTGGAAGAACTGGATTATATAAGCTTTCCTGCATCTCTTGCCATTACTTTCTGGAAGTGACTGCTTGATTTTTGGCAGATAGAAATGGTTATTTTTTCCATGCATAGAAAAGCTTTTAACTAGTCATGCAAAGGTAACTTTTAGGTAAACGTTAGCCATGCAGAATATTCATTCAAGATCCTACCTATTGTTATAGATGCTGATCAGTCATGTACATCTGCCTCTCATAATATACTATAGATCCTGTTTTTAATCTTGTGAATGGCCTTGAACTCTATATACAATTCATTATGCTGTTTCCAGAATGACAAAAAAAATGGGAGATTCAGGCCTATGATGGATGTCTGATTGACTAATGCATTAGTTTGACCTGGCTTGCTTTACTACGCTGTATGAATGTTTGGCATCATGAATCTCTATTGTGACCTAAGGAAAAGTTTAAAGGAGCTGAAACTCTACATAACTGATAAATCTACCCAGCTGATTGCTACATGAAATCTTAGACTTGAATGAATACATGAGAACAAAGACAAATAAAATCAGAACATAACCAAGTTTTTGTCAGCTGTTGCCAGATCCCTTAATGCTGAGAAGCTCAAAGAAACCATTATATCGTGAGCAAACCAGATTTTCAATGAGCCATCTGTTGATCACATCAAACAATTCATCCTCAGTAATAATTTTAAATGCTATTAGTGAGATCAGATAAAACTGATTATAACCCTGGAGTCTGAAGCTTTTATTGTTTAGTTAATTTGTTTGTTTTTCTCCTCATCTCCAAACAAATATAATGATGTAAAAGGAAAAGAAAAAACACTGAAGAATGAAATAATTTCTAACAGAAAATAAACAAAGCATGGGGGAGACTGGAATGAAAGAAGCTTTAAACGAAATATAAGTAGGAAAAATTTTGATTTCAGCAAAAACAAACAAAAAAATATGTAAAAAGATTGATGGCTAACAGAGTCGGATATCAAAATGTTGACAAGAGAGGCTACAGATCAGAATGTGAACTTAGAACCCCACAGTGATGCAAAAAGTGTATGAAAATACGGAAGTAGAAAAGGAAAATTGCAGATGAATTGCGCTCATTAAAAGACAGTTGAAGAAGTTTGTATAGAGAGAGATTTTGTACTTTGAAGTTAAAATCAGTTGATTCTAACATCATCTGGGCAGAAATTGTGTAGCAGAATAAGACAGGTCAAATAAAATCAGCTGCAGCAAAGTGCAGGTTAATAAAAAAAATTCATCTTTTGCTTACTCGGCAAGCATGGATGATTTTACTGAATCTATGCAGTAAGAATATCTTCCCTTTAATCAAGGGAGAGGAGGGATTTTCAAAATAAATTAACTTCCAGCAAAATCTAAAGCTCAGGCAATCAGCAATGAAACTTTCAAAGCTACTAAAGTCTCTTTATTTTAAACAAACCTTTTAAAAACAGTGCATGCTCTCTTTCTCTCTCTCAAAATGGTGAATCATCTAATGGCTGCAATCTTGTTGTTGTTTCATTTTGATTTTTTTAAAAAAAGTAAGTAAAATATTCCAGTGCAATCTCAACAGTAATTTTCCATGTATAATTAGTGGGTATGTACACATTCGTTGTTAAATAAAGCTTTATTAAAACTGATAGCCTAATATGTATTTTAGAAATAGCTTTCAAAATAAAATAAATAATGTACAGTGATAGATTATACAAAATGGCTAAACAATGACATTGGAATGAACTTGCTACCATTTTATCAAGATGAGAAACCAATTACATAATTTTTTGATAGTTAAAAGAATATATATAACATTTCAATTGCCTCCATGCAGGTGGAGGAAAGGTGATATTTTCCCCACACAACTTGTCTTATATAATAATGTTTATTATATAAGAAATTTTAAAATAATTAAGAATGGAATGTGATGATAGATAGCTAAGTGGTTTACAAAAACTTTGAGTTAGCTGAATACATGACAAATGTGGTTTGGTCCATTGAGGTATTCTGTTGTTTGGTGATAGCTATTATTCCCAGCAAAGTGATAATTGGTATCGCTGTCATGAAATCATTGCTGGAAGAGATAAGGAAATATCACTGACACCTACTCCATGGATTTTAGCGCCATGTCAGTCATAAAATTTTGCCTTTTTTTTTTTTTTAACACTTTTTTCAATGATTGCATTTATTGAACATAATGGCCACTCAGGGATCCACTTAAACCTGGCTGATTTATTCATTTGCTGTCTGTGCTTTGATGGTATTCAGTGATTCAATGGGACCCCCCTCAGAGGTGGAACCAGAGACACCGATAATACCAGATCCATTTTACAGCCACATAAGTGTCACTTAGGCAAAAATTTATTTTCATTTCTACTCTTTTAGTATAACATATCAATAATTTTGCATTAGACAAGTTGGAGAGTCACTTAACAGATAATTCCTGTTATAATAATAGACATCTTTTTTTTTTAATTAATTAACCATGTTGTATCATACCTGTCAACCCACCTTTGTATTAAAGCTTCCAAAAATTTATTTCAAGGTATTGGGCCATAAGAATATTGGATTATGTTCTGGCAATATAACAATTGAACAAAAACTCTTCGAACAATGGAATACAGAAAGAAATCTAAAAGAATGTAGATACTGAATTGGCAGTATTCAGTTGCTAACAAGCCTCCTATTGCTCTCATCAGTTGTCAGTCTTCCAGCAGCTGGATCTGTGTAAGGATTAGTTAGACCTCCTTTAATTATTTTAGGGGATTTTGCTCTACTGCATGTGAATTTACCTGCAGTTTTGCTGTCACCAAACATTTCTCTTGTAAGTTCATTAAAATCAGCATTTGTCACCAGCAAATTCTTTTTTAGCCACAAATTGGCAGAAAAACACCTCTGCCCTTGTTACATCTGCTTCTGGTCATTTCTTCTGAAAATGAACATTTGTGGGCACACATTATTTGCTCCTCTTCACACATTCTTTGTGAGCAGCAGTCTGAGAATGCAGCTTAGGTTATATTGACAAGGAATGCAAATTGTGTGCTCTTTACTTTCTGGCAATGCACAGCTGAAACCACCATATTCTAGATCTTCACATGCTTTCAAATAATGGCCAGTCTGTTTTCCCATCTTTTGCAGGTGGTATTTTTCATGTCATTTACCTTCAAATTTCTCCATATCACAAGTTTCTGGATACATCATTATACATACACACATGGCATCCATGGGATAAATTACAGTTGGGAAAGGGAAAATTGACAAAATAATATCAAGCACATGGAATGTGCCTAGCAATGAAAGCATACTAATGCCAGGTGTGGTATCAACTCTCTGGAGACAATAGGGCCAACCTACTGGTCCCAAGCTAGTAAGCGAAAAAGACAATAGCCGATCCTTCATACCATAAAAGAGTCTTGCTAAATGTTTTCCTATAAGTAGTGTGTATCAATCAGTAATGGCCTTTCAATAAAGCAGCATCCTGGTAAATCAATGGTAGCAGTCAGTTTTGCCATCTTTTAGAATTTTCCAAAGGTGTCCGTCGCCAAAGAGTTAAATATGGGTGCACCATATGGGTTAACAAATATTCTATATGATGAAGGAAAATAAGCTAATTTAATAATTCTAAACATACTGTAATTATTTATTTATCCATCATCTACACTTTTAAACATTTTTATTTGTTTGCCGGCAATATATTTGAAAAGTGTTTTTAAAAATCCTTTAATACGTTCTGCCCTGAATGACATCTGCTGATTGAAATATCTTTTTACTCAGTTTTAACACAAAAAGAATTCAGTGTTGAATATTCACTATTTTTTATTGGTTACATTTGACAAAGTTATAAAATAAATGGTATTAGAAATGGCATGAAGTAAAGGTTTAAAAAGTTATGACTACAAGACACAGGGCCTCATGTATTGCCAATTTTAATTCATGTACAGGCTGGCTCTGAGTGACGGGGTAATGGTTCTCCAATAATTTTGCTAAAAGATTTTATTATATTGTTATATTTTTAATATATAGTGTTTCTGCTGCTCCATCAACTGAGTGTATAAACGAATGTTATGTTAGTCTCATATATTTTAAAAGTCTCACAATTATGCTAGCTGCCATTCATTGCCTACCCCTAATCAAAAACTGCCAGAGCCAGGCCCCATTAGCTTGCTTCCTATAGACAGAACTAGGGAGGGGTTCAAACCAAAGGTAGAAAGAAAATAACTCATCTGAATGTTGTCTGGTGAAATTCAAACAAAAATGAGAGGAATCCACTGAAACTAGATATAGGAAAGCAAATCACAGCAGCTCAGATTTCAGGGGCTGCTTCATTGGCTTGGGAGAATTTACACTGGAACATAATAAAAATCTCTTTTTAATGAGCCAGCCAGACACTTTTAATGCTGCCATCTTGGTTCCATTTTGGCTCTGAACACAGGAAATAAATAACAGGTTGTTATTGACATTCCTGAAGTGTTTTACTCTCTTGTCATTTGAAGATTCTCTTTTAAGTCTGTTTTGTTTGGTCTCCTTCTCTTTCTCTGAATACTTCAAATGAAGACAAAACAAATAATTATGTGAAAGCATTAGTCAGCAATCTGTTAAAGCTAATGTCACATTTATGTATCTACAGTAGAATACACATACACACCATGGTTAAAGCCAATAGTAATACAAATAAACAGAATATTTCAGATTGGTCTTAGTTTATGCTTATCTAAAGCAAATTCAAATCCAGGCAGAAAAACCCCGAACAACAATGAGTTGGGAAAGGGATAAATGTAAATATGCAAATTAAATAAAGAGACAGAAACACGGAAGTTCTATTTTCATGTTTGATGAATAGGGGTTATCAGCCTACAGTATTTCTGTAAAAAAGGGACACTTTATGAAAACCAGAAGATAACCAGATTTTGTGGGCTCAACAGGTGGGATAATCTCCTTGGCACCCTGACCAATTTTTATTTCAGAGAATGTTGATGATGAATTTGCAGAGTTTTCTTCTACCTGCTGTAGTCAACATAATATTAAAATGTTTCTGCTTGCCATAAAAATCATTTCATTGGTTTTAACGTAAAGCAAAATGGTTTTATCTCATTATTACATACTAATTTAGTAGAGACCAAAACAAACACAGATTAAACTTATTATTAGTCAAACAATACAAAGCTGATAAATAACAAAATGGTTTACAGAGGATAATCACAATAGTTTGATATGTTATTGCATAAAATAGTGATGTCTAGCCAGGTACTGGTGAAGAATGCACTTAGGCAATGGAGAATCACAACAGTCTACATATAAATCAGCAAACCAGGGCCAGGTCAGCAAATGACAAGCAGCAGGGACTTGAATGCAGGAATCTTTAGTTTGCAATGCTAGGATGGCTGAATGACTGGACAATCCTTGCTTCGTGGACACAAACTGGTCTTTTACAAAGTAGAACAAAGTCTTCTGAAGACTTCTGATGTCAATCGTCATCTTCTGTCTTTATCTCAAAAATTATCCAAGCTGCCTTGTTCTCCAGACTTTTGTCTTCACTCTTGGTGTGGAATATTTTCTGCACACCACAGAAATACCAACCCCCATCAAGGAAACTAAGATTAATCCCAATAAATGACCACCAATGAGTCTTCTGAGGCTATCAAGAGGAACCATTCCTTAACACCATCTTCATATAAATCCAATTTTGTTTATATTTTCTGTCATAAGAAACCTCTTCATCTTTTTAAACACTTTATTTTTATGAAAATGCACAATCTCATCAAAAACACCATCACAAATCCGATGAACCATATATTAGAGCAGTTATTTCCATGAATGTTAAATTTAGTTTATACCAAAAACATAATATTGTTTTGTTCATTTGATATTATTTATTACTACTAATTTGAATAATTGTCAGCTTATACTATGTTTTTTTTTTTTAGATGTTCAAGGTTTTCATTATCAAAGACTGCTTTTACTTTGTTTGGCAGATAAAAGGCTCTCCATTATTTCCCTTCATAAAGTTAGCTAACCCTAATGGAAAAATATAAGGATGGGCTTTATGTTCATAAGTGTTCTTGATAGGTAGCCATTTAACTGTTGACCACACTTCCTCTGCCGAAGTCAGTGTCTCAACCTCTATCATTAGATGACAGGTAGAAAGTTGGTTTGATTGGCCAAGTAGCAGCTACAAACCTTAGACTTGGTAACAACAACAACAACAACAAAAAATAGGCAAATACAACCTGGAGCAATGGCACAATTTTATATAATTAGAGTATCAAAGAAGAAAGTCTGGATAAGCTGTGTTCATCCTACAATTAAGCATGGTGGATGTGAAAGCATGGATTTACTTTGTTGGTTATTTGGAAGACATCTTGATAGAACTTGATGGGATTCTCATAAAGGAGATCACAATATTTTGCAGTGCCGTGACAAATTGCACGGCACTGTTTGATGAGTGATGGGTTTGTACTACAACGAAATAATGGTCTGAGAAAGCTCAATAAACAATACTTTGCTGGAAGAAAATTGGAAGAGTTTCATAAAACCATCCTCTCTAGATTTGAATCCCATTAGTGTGGAATGAATGGAATGGGAGAGGTTGCTAACAACACAGTATTCTGAAAAGTTACTAAACAGGATGTCCAAAATATGTACAAAAGTTATTCAGTCACATGCAAGAGGACTTTAATGCTGAAACAAGCTTGAAGTGATGGCAATGCCACAATTAATGGTTTATGGCTGAAATAATTTATTAACAATGATGCATTGATAAGTGACTTTGTATGGTTTTCTTATAATTTTGAGCATCGCTGTATATACATAAATTTCTGTAGGTTTGTATCTGGAAATTGATAGCCAACCCTATGCACCCTTTCTGAAGAAATTAGCTTTAGCAAAGAAGAGAGGGAAAAAAAACTATAAACAACAGTACACCTTTATCTAGTTTAATCATCGCAAACCAACTATCAAAGAAAATTTCTCTGAAAATAAAGTGCAGATAACATTTGAAAGTAGCTTCAATAACATGGAAGTTCACTGTTCAGGGCTGTCAATGTTTATGCTTATAGATCGGTCTATTTGTTCATCATTATTATTTTGTATAGATAGTAATGGCCAAATATTAAGTAATTGTTTGATTTTTAAAGTATTTTTTAAAACAATTCAAAGTGAATTTTCACTATTTTCAAGGGTTTTAAAACTTTCCTGTTTCCTTTCTACTTTAAAACCTCTTTTTCCGCCACTTAACAATTTTTTGGTTTTTCAAGCTTCCTCTTGTTGTAAGAAGCCACCTGCATCAACGTGATCATCCACGTGTGCTGCTATCCCCATCACCACGACATTTATCCCACTATTAGTACTTAAGCAGGAATACTCTCCACGTCTGTGGCCTTTCCCAGGAACCAACAGAACATCTTTCCCAACAGACAGGTTAAAAAAAAGAAAGAAACAGAAGTGAAAAATGCTTAGACATCAGAGATGAGATTCACTGTGTGAACCTACCTACTTTTTTGGCATCAACATGCAATTCATCCAACCCTTTTCTCTGTATTTATTGCAATTTTTTATGTATTTCTGATATTTTAAGTATGACCAATTACTTAGGGTTCAGTCAAGGAAGACATTCATTAAGTTACTTCAAATACAAATAAATAATCAGCTATTCATTTTCAATTAGTGTACTCTAACTTTGGATTATTTTGCTATTTTTTAAGTTAGTAGCCCTCATTAACCCTATAACACCAGAGATTTTTTTTAGCTACACCATATATACAAATTCAAAGATGCTTGTATTTTATAAAAGGTGAAAAAGATCAGTCACTGGTTCATTGCTATTGCAAAGATACTTAAAGGTACTATTGCCATTGAATATGTTCTGTGTTCTAGCATTAAATCAGTCAAGAATAATATAATAAAATCTGTTTAACTTTCTGCCATCTGAAAGAAAAGATCATTTTAAATTAATATGAATTTTTGATCGAAATATTTTTACTACAAAGGAGTGTTACGCTAGGAAGTGATCAGGGTCATAGGACAATCTAAAACCTTTTCTTGCTACCTTGAATCCATAGTTTGCACCAAGTTCTGTACCTACTTGTAATGCAGACCGAATTGCAGAAAGTAAAGTGAATTCAGATATTTTCCATTGCCACGGTAGTAACTGAACTACTAAAGGTGGGAAAGACACCCAAATCAACTCGTACTTTTTGTAAATAACATCAGGGTTAATGTTCTAGTCTGAAACAACTTGGCATGTTAGCCACAGGTAAGAAAACTGAATCCATTTCATTCTTTCTTTGCAAATCATTGTTTTGACTTTGTGCTCTTGAGAACATCTCAAGCAGCAGCAGCATGGCGTATCAGTCATCAGGATCAGTGTAGTTACTTGGGTGCAGTTGGGAGCTCTTGAACATTAGTCAAGGGACCACTCCATGTCTATCCAGAAAATTCTTACAAGAATTTTTCTGTTTAGCAGTGGGAAGAAACCCCATGCAGACAGACTAGTACAGAAGATCGAGAAGAAATTATGTTGCAGGAGAGATTGCCAAACAAAGTCGGATCTTGATAGGAGCTGGACCCTTATCCAGAGTGGGCTAGTGAACTATGCACATAATCATCCAGTTAAAAGCCCCCTTAACTGCCAAGCTGTTTTGTCCCCGTTCTCTCTATGTGACTTGGTCAAGTTTTCATCACTGTTTGATCCTCTCAACCTTAGTATTCCAAAAACTGGCTGAGAGGAACTCCGCTCAGATCTGCTTCTTCATTAAGTAATCTCAAGTATTCCTAAACGATAGATAAAAATTCAGTATAAAACTAATAAAGGTCACGTGGTCAGAAAGACGACAACAACAAACAAGTTCACGTGAATAATAGGAGATTCATACTAGTGGTTTATAAAAAGAAATTCTTAAGATTAAGCTAATTTCTCTATAGATAAAGTCATTTGCTAATAGTTTTCAAGTTTAGAACACAAGTGGAACATTTAAAACTTTTATCAAAAATTTTAAAGGTAGACAAAAGATTATTTAAAATATATAACCTTTTAGCGAATTATTCTGATGCTTCGTTAAAGAGAGTGGATGTTTTCCTAAATTTTTGCATTAAATATTCTTTTTAACTGGTTTGATACTGTAAGTGATGCTTTTAAGGATCAGAATAAAAGTTGTTTAATAGTGTGAATGCACCTTGTTATTTTAGTCACACACTTCCCCTGGTTATGGAGAAGGGAGAATTGTGGCTCCCTATATCGGTTATGAGATGAATGTACTTACATACTGTGTGTTTCATTACCATTTTCCAGGACGGGAGGAACCATGAGTGAACACCTCTATTTTCAGACGTGAAAAGAAGCTAAAAGATACATCTAAAATTGTTTTATGTAAATAATTGATCAAGAAGCCCTGAACATTGCAGTTTTAATAATTATTTATACAACTAGAAGAAGCGAGTTATCTCTTCTCTTATTATCAAACAATGTGTATTAAAGAAATATCTGGATATTCTGGAAGGTGGGTGGTGGTTGGCACCTGTATTGTAATTGCATTTGGTGATTTTTTATTTTAAAATTAATATTCAAAAAGGCAAATGTCAGGAGTCTAAAGGGGAGTTTCTGGTCACTGATAATTTAAGAAAACTTTACCACAGTGGAATGCTGCAGAAGCTGGCACACCACTTACCTCTGGTAGAGCCAGCCAATAGTTGACCATTGAAGAAAGCTCACCAGAGTTTATGGGGCTGATCTTGGAAACTGTAGCTGCAATGATATTTACAGTTAAGAAAAGCATGGGGAAAATATATTGTTAAATTCATGTGCACTAGCAATCTTTATTGTATAGTTAACCGAATTTTAACATTCTCCACATTAAATGGAGGGATTCAGAATGATGTCTTTCTGCATTTTAAACTGTCCATATTAACGAACCACAGTTCTGGTAATGAATTTATACACATTTGCCTCTTTGACCGGAATCAGTAACAAGGGGTCCAGTTATGCATAGTTTACAACATTTAAAATAAAGACAAGACTTTGCTTTGTCTTAAAACTCTTGAAGCAGAGTCTGCCAGGTGTAACTTTAATATGGCTTCACTTGGCCTAGTGGAGTGTTGGACTTGTCCAGTGAAAACCAGCAAGGAGACTGACTATTCATGGCAGATGGCTCAGGCCAGAACAGCTGAAAAGTTTTTTGAAATTTACTATTGCTGATTAAAAATCTGTCAGAATGCAACTGGTGCATGAATGAGGTAGATTATTGCTTAACACGACACAGCCTTTCTTCCCTGCTGTGGAAAGATGGCTGCCAAGTATTTCATTTCATTAATGTCTAGAAGCAGGGGTAAAGAAGGGACCTAATCATACTGTTACAACTCCAGACTACAAATAAAAACATAGGAAAAAATATTATGTTATACCTTAAATGTAGCAAAGTTGGGGTCAAAATCCCTGGAGAAAGACAGACTATCTTTGGTTTTGTCAGCGATGTATTTATAGCTAATTGATGGAAATGTTTCAGTAAAACAAGCAGACAAAAATAGATAAATAAGCTTAATTACTGGATATATATATATATATATATATATAATATTTTTTCTCAATCTTTGAAATTTGAATTATAATAGGCTTTACAGGTATTTTCTATTGTTTAATGTTTTTGTAGTATAGGAGACAGGAGGGCACAGTGAGATAGAAAAGTTGTTTTCGCTCAAGTCACACACTAATTGAACCAACCACCTACTGTAACCACACACAAAAATTACCATACCCTGCTTTTCATGTTATACTGGACACCAGAAGTTTTTGTTGATGTACTACGTGTTGCTAAAATGCAATAATAATAATAATAATAATAATATAATAATAATAATAATAATAATAATTGTATCTACTTAGTCTGAAAAGAGAGATGGATTTATTGTTAGCATTTAGATTAACTCTTTATCTTGTGAGACTTTCACAGCGGTAGAAAGTTAATGTTTGCTTTGCATCTGTTTAGTTTGTGAATTCTCTAATCAGAAGACCAGGTTAAGAGCGGGGTAGATACATCTGAAAGGAGTTAAAGATGGTGCAGAGATGATTTTAATTATATTCTAATTGCTTTCCAAATTCTGTTATATTCCTAAAAACAAACAACTTTTATGAACATGAAAAATATTTTGTAAGTTACTTAATATCAAGTCCAATCTAGGATTTGACTTTGAAGTGGCTGCCCTCATCGTTTCTATGCAATCACCTGTTACTCTGCCACAGGTTCTTTCACATGATGCGAACTGACTTGTCATAATGAAATCCCATTTCTATTATGCTTTCTGCATGATGTGGATAAAAATAATAATAAGAACAGCCTTGTGCAGTGGTTACAAGGATTCAGAAAACTATGTACAAGCCCCCCCCAGTAATGTTTATTTACGGGCTAATCCGCACAAAGTTCTCAGGTATTCAGTCTTGGTCTAACTGATCTGAGCAAAAAACAGATCCATTCCATTCCTCCTTCCCACCTGATATGATGAAATATAAATAAACAGACTACTTGATAGATTGAGTTTATTAGTTTAAAACTTTGTTTTGTTGTTGATCATTTTAAAATTTATTCTTTAAAAAGTAAAATGACATGACCAGTATCGGTGGTGGATTGGTTCATAAGAAATAGCAATTCTTTAATTTAAAGGATTTAAAAAGATTTTTTTCTTAAAACAATTATTGAAGTACAGCTGCATGTACACTACCAGCATTAACAAACAGTGTGTGCTAATTATTCCTTTCTTGTCACCTGGCTTTCATAAATTTAACCAAATTAAACAGGTACAGGTGGACATTCAAATCTGTATTCCTTCTAGCAATACCCTAACCCAACCATCGCATCCTAGGACAAGCTGGCTATTAGGTACATCTCAGGGCTAACCAATCACTCTTTTGAAACTGTACAGTGTTACACACGTTTTTCAAGAATGCTGTTGTTGTCATATCCGCTGTCACACCCAACCAACATAGGCTAAACAGGACCAAGCAGGGAAAGAGGGGTACATGGCACTAGAAACTATGATCTGTACTTAGCAGAGAAGTGGGATGCAAGACACCAGAACTATGGTCAGCACAAAATTGCCCAGTGCACCCTAACTCCAGCTGATCTAATGAGTGCTTATGAGAACTCTTCATCTTTAGATGTGGGAGGAAAGCAGTGTGCCAGGAAGTCTGGGTTGCCACCTACTGAAGAAGAAACTGCGGTAGACTGAACTTGGGCCCTCAACCTTAGCAGCCCAGTAGTCTAATTACTATGATTTCGCATCTGCTGAAGTTCAGGTCAAGCCAGATCAGAATGAACAATTAATAAGAACAAATATTCAAGATATGTATCATTATAATAAACTTTGACAAACTCATTCCTGAAGACATCAACAGCTCCAAAGTAGCCTATCTGTTGCCATGATAACCATTATACTGATGATTGATGGCTTGGAGGGGACTTTCTAGTTATGCTTGTTAAGATGGGATGGGATGATATGTTAAATTAATCACCAGATGAATCATCTTTAATGACTGACCACAGCATTAACACGACATTTACTACCTATTCCATATTTAACATCAGGTAAGTACCATGTAAAGATATCCTGTTGTTTCACTGTTAGTCAATAAAGATGAAGTCAAGCTGCCATTTTATCCATGAATCTACCCCCTTTTCCAATTTTTCTGTGTTAAATCTATTCCAACATCAAACAACTCTGTACCTTATTGTATTGTTCTGTAAATTTATGAATCTTTACAGAAAATACTGCATTATATGAAAATCTTATTATTCCACTCATGGAATGAGAGTTTGGAAGCTCAATTAGATTTTAGAAATCCACTTAAATTGTACAACTTTCAAAATTTGTTTGTTAACCCTTTCAAAACATATGCACTTCAAATCCAATTAGTCATTAGCGTTATGTTCTTTAATATATGATTTTATAGCGTAAAGATGATAAATATTATTTTCTCACAATTTATAAAAAGGTTGATGCTTATGTTAATGTCTTCATTTTGATATGGAGCAAGAAATGCCAAATGACATAATGCTGTTAGGTGTACTGTAGATATGTTAATTCATCAGCTCCAAATGATCTACGAAGCCTGAGTTAGCCTCCAATTTAAATGTCTGCGTGACTAATGCTCCCAGTCATCACTTGCTCAGGTGCTTGATCCATCAATGACTAATGATCCTAGTCATCACTTGCTCGGGTACTTGATCCATCAGTTTTGTTTTACTTTCTTATTAAATCACAAGGTGTTAATGTTTACAAAGGCCAGTGTCATTTTTTAAAAGGGAGGATGAGGTAAGACACTAGGAAAATAGCATATCACATAAGAAAAAAATGGTCATGTTGCATTTGGTTAGATACGAAAATGAAGATTAATACTGAGAAAGACGAGGCAGTGATACTCTGGCATTTTATAATGAAATCAGTTTGCAGGAAAAATATACATGATAATATCACTTTCATTACGTTGACTCAGTGGGGATAGTTCTTTTGAGAGACACGAATCTTATTAACATGTGGGTGCAATTTCTGCATTTTTAAACTAAAAATAAATGTGTAATTATAGAGCTGAGTAGTATCTATTTCGTTAATATATCTATATGAATTATGCATGTAGCATTGTTATAATGATGCAGTTATTTATATTGAAACTGTGTGAAACAAATAGAAATAACCTCCAGATTATGATGGAATACAGGAAATATAACCTAGATTTTCAAAATGTTTGTTCTTGTATCTTTCCTAGATTCTATACTTTGCATTTCTTGGTTTAATTTAGCTTAGTTTACTAATAACAAGGTTTCAAGCCTGGAAAGTGGATTTCAGCTGTTTGGAACTTGCTTTTCTGTAATAGAGTAAATTGAGCAATTTTTGCAGTCCCCCCCTTTTTAAAACCATAATTTAGCTAGAATTTAAATAGAAACTTCAGAGAATCCTTTTAATAAAGGGATGGAGTACCATCAATGCAATGTTTGGTTTGGAGGAATTAGGAAATTCAAAAACTCTTGGTGTGGCCATAAATGTACGGTTTCTACGTATGTTCGTGTTGGCACCGTGCATATGGCACAGATTAGCTGGCCATCAGATATCACCAAAAGATATGTGGACTGTCCAGAAAACCCAACTATAGAAATCTTTAGATTAGAAAAGAACTGGCAGTCAAGCAAAGGTACAGGAAATTAAAACAGTTACCACCATACCGCATGGTGTCAGGGCTACTGCAGTATTTTATTTAAGCCAAGAGTGACAGGTTTGTTTGCCAAATGATGCAGCATGCCATAAGGTGAACATCCTAAGACCAACAAAGAATAAAATTAAAGTTACAGGAGGCGAATCTTTAAGCAGCTGCCCTTACTGTCATTGCCTGTTGTCTTCCATTCCTTGTTTTCAGAAACATTCTGCTGAAACAGGATGTCCATTCAGACTTTTAGCAGATACAAATAGTCTATAAAACAAATCCCCTCAAATAGCTTTCACATGCAGGACCAATAACTGCATAGATAGCTGATATAGTAGCCCACATTAGTCTTAACTGTTTAGCAGCAGTGAGGAATTGCTACTCTAGTGTCTTCCAGATGTTTACAATTTACATGCTGATTTGTAATAAACTGCTGTAGACTGTTGTGCCACTTAAGCCATGTGTTTTAATCCTTTGCACAAAGTTTGTTGTTTATTTGTAGTTGTCCATCACTACATATTTAAATTCTGTAATATTTAGAAACTCTGCTGTGTTTTAGAGCCTTTTTAAGACCATCAGCAGACTTGGAAGCTACAGACTTGTGAAAAATGTTTTAGAAATTAAAAAATATCAGAGATTTGAATAGTTTTTTTTGCACAACAAAACTTGTTCTACGTGTGTAAGCTATGCTATTCACAAATTAATGTAGCTGGTCTTCAATTATTTTTCCTTTTTTTTAAAAAAAAAATAGGCTAAAATAATTTTAAAGGTGTTGCATTACATCGTATAAACACTGGCGCCTGTGATTTGGAATTCAACAATAAAATTATTAATTAGATGTAGAAAAAAGTCATTTGTAACAAATATTTGAAAATAAACTTTTTACATATGTTTTTTTTTTTCTATCTTTATCCACATCTGTAATTATAGAGCAAAATATAGGATAAATTTTTACTGATGAGACCACAGTTCTGACTGCTTGTCAATTTAATCATATGCGCCTACACGAACAATGTTTTAAAAAGTTGAGAATCACTGTCTTTCGCACGTATATTATCTCTTACATATTATTTTAAAAATAAACCAATCATGTTCTGATGAAAAAAGGATTTCCAGAGAGAAAGTGTAAACCAGTCGTGTTCTGTTCTGAAGAAAAACGATTCCAAGAGAGAAAAGTGTGCAAGCCGCAGTTACCCAGGTCAGGGGTTCACAGCAACTGAAAATGGGATTAATAAGCCTAGAAATGGTTATCTAAGAATAACAAATGGTCTTCTCTGGCTAAGACATAAGTTTTCATTTTAAAAAAAATTATCAATTTTTGTTAATAATCAAAATTTAAATAAAATTTCTTTGAACCTAAAAAAAAAAGAAGAAGAAAAAAGAAGATGAAAGCATCTTCCTACCTTTCTCCAGGAGTTAAAGTTTCTTTTGAGTTGTCAATGCCGTTTTGTGATGCCTTGGAGCCTGTACTATGAGCTCCTTCGCGATCACCAACGTGGTCCTAGGATAATAATACTGCTGGAGGGAATTACACTTGTGGGCTTTGGCCCCACCCAAAATTGCTTGCGAGTTTTGGTAACCCACTACCCTCCAGAAGGAGTAAACAGGAATACTTTTAAACAATTTTCTTGCAGTAGCACCACACAGAGAGAGAGAGAGGAGAGAGAGAGAGAGAGAGAGAGAGAGAGAGAGCTAAAAGAATAGTGAAGGAACATGCAGTGAAACTGCTACACAGATTGCCGGAAAGTGGGATAGCAATTATTATGTCTCTAACAATGAGGGACAAAAATTGCGTGAAAGAATGGCCAGAAAGGAGTTGTTCATCAAACAGAAGAATATAACAGGATGATTACACTTTACAAAAGAGCATGCGGATAGTTCCCAGATTGTGTGTATAGAGTTTTATGGAGTTATAAAATACAAAAAATGCATCAGATGATATAAGCTGCAGCCCAGAGACGAGTGAAGTGTGTAGTGCTGGTAATGCCATGTATCTATTCTCGGGTCACCTGGAATTGACAGAAGAAATTATTGACCATACGAGGGCATACTAGAAATAAAGATGTTAGCAAGGAATTTGTTTTGATAAAATGATATTTTGCAGCAGGACTGTGATCCTAAGTGCATTTTGAAGGAGATTTTCATGGAATCTTTCGCACAGTTTGTAGACATATTCCAAGGAGAAAGTATGTGAAATGATACAAAATAAAATGTGGAGCAGAGAAGATTTGTATCAGTGAGTTATCTAAGCATGGAAGTCATCCTCTACTGAATGCTGTAGAATTTAATTTTTACCATTTCAAAATGTCTGTAAACTGTTATTAAAGATAATGATGGTTGGTCATATTTGGTAATGACAACCTGAAAATGGAATTATATGAACATAACTGATTAGGTATTTATTTAGCAGCAATGTTCATGATACAATAATAAATAATTAGCATCAAAAAGTGGAGATATTCACAGCACTTCTTTTTGTATTTATTTTACATGAAAACAGGTGATTATTAAAAGTATATGCAGTTAATCCTAGCCTCTATCCATTAGATTTTGTAAGAATTTTAAAATCTGGAAAAGATTATTGTTCTTCATTACTTATCCGCTATATCATCTGCATTCACATTGTTACAAATTATAGAAAAAAATTTTTTGTAAACATGGCAAAATCACGGTGATGCTCAAAACATTGTCTACCTCATAAGAAAACACAAACAAAAATCATGGCAGTTAACATTGGCCATGGTAGGCATTGTTTTCATAAATGATCTTTTTTGGAATTATTATTATGATTTTAAAAAGAATTATCATTGTTTTTTTTAAAAAAATATATATATGTATGTATGTATGTGTTGGACAGACTTTTTTGTCTTTATTATCGCAGTCTCATTAATCTCAGTGGACAATTAGCTCCATACACTTTTTGTCAGTTATTGTATTATCTAGACCAGAAGCTAACAGGCAGAGTGACTTTTACATTCTATTACTTAAGATTAGGGGATGGCCCCCTCTTAAAAGCTCTTTGAAAAGTGAAATTAAGATTATTTTTAGCTCCAGGAAACAAAGCTGTTTGGATATTAATGTTCCTTATATTTGTGCTGATCAATTAAAACTCTTGATTTATTTTTAAATAACTGCTTTAATTTACTATTATTTTTTTTCAATTCCTCTGCCAGTTGATAAAGTTCATTTGCATTTTTAATATATATCTATATGCTACAGTTTTACCAGTGCTTAGACAAAATTATACTTGGAAATAAATGTATTTTCTCCTTATTCTGTCCCCCATCACCAACCAAGGTTTCTCTTGGGAAATTTTGTACTTGACTCTACTCAAGAAATCTTTTTACAGGTTTTTGTATACACAGGTTGTTCTTTTTTTTTTAAAGTAAACAAACTGAGCAGTTTTCTGGTGTAAAACTTTGCTCATAAACCAGGTCAGTGTCAGCTTTGCACTGATAAAACCACAGCAGTCAATTATTATGGAGGCTGATGGTACCAGATGTAAGTTCTTGAGGGTGTGCTAGACACGTGTGATCAGGCCAAAATGACAACCATTCTGTCGTGTATTTACTTTTCTTGGGATTCATGCGCTTCAATTTAGGAAAAATGAAACAATTTGCCAGCTTTAATTAAATCTGTAAATTGTGGCAATCATTTTTTTTTTTTTATTAAATTCTATAAAATCTTTTCTTTAAAATGATTTCATAAGTCTAGAACAGTGGAGTTACTGAATGATCTTATAAATTAAGATATCCTTCGTGTATATACTTTACTTCAGATTCATTCTTCATTAAGGTTCCTGGAGCTGTGTACATTACTTGATCCCAGGAACTATGAAAACCTATGATTGCTTATGAGTAAATTGCTAGTAAAACGGGAATCGATCATCAAATGCGTGCTCTTTTATTTATTTTCTACAATTTCTTTCCAAAAAAAAAAAAAGATTTGTAGTTTCTTTCCTTCGATTCTTTTACTTCACGCACCGTATTGGTTTGGCAGCTAAAAGTCTGACGGCAGCAGTTAACAATGGTCAGAGTCCAGATGCAGGTTTCTCATAGCTTTGCACTGTGAGCAATGTTCTCAATTACTGGCAGATTAAAAACCAGATTCCGATTTCCTGCACACAACCAACACAGCCGCTTTAAAACGAGTTCTTTTTTGTTTTTGTGGTGCAGATATCAGACTTTCTAATGATACCGAACCGCACAGTACATCAGAGAATACCACAGCCAAAGTACATTCTGTCCTGCTCTGTTTGGCTGTTTGCAGTAATCTTCACCAACTGTAAAATCACAAAGTTCACCACTTATCCAGAGTCTTCTATTACTTTGTCTAACACTCCCACATTTTACACTAATGATTTAGGAAAGGTTTTATCAGTAGAATGCAACTTTTTCTTTTGTTTAGTATGTAGACTATTCTCAGCACAGTATTCAGATTGTACCACCTATTTTCCAGTGCTGATAGCACAAGAACCCAACTAACACTTTTTTATATTTTCTATCCAGAACTGACCGTGTTGTTACTTAGTTCTTGTTGCGATAACTAAAACTGTCCTTAAAGATAATTTATTTAAAAAATTACAATTATTGACAAACCAAGGTTTAGATAATTAAGCTATTTCAGCTCATTAGAGACCCACTACTTCCACTATCTGTCATAGGAGGAGATACAGTGGATTCTGTTTTATCAGCTGTGTCTCGATTCTGAAGATATCAGGCCACAAGACGATGAAAAAGTAATATTGTTAGAATGAATCACGTTATATGGTAAAACTTGGTGGCAGTTACCAGGTGTCAAATATTTGGTAACATCTCAGTGGTATCAGAAGTTTAACAAAATGATATATATATATTAAAACAAAAAAGAAAATATGAAATATTATCTGAGAAGAAAATAAATAAAATCTATACAAAAGTATTGTGGGAATACTTGCATAATTTTATTGTTATCAGGATATATATATAATGGTTTTAATGTAAAAAAAGTTAAAAAAATAACTTGAATAACTTGTTCTATCAGGAAATTTGGCGAAGAAAATCTAGATACAAAAATCTTTTGTGGAAGTTATTGCAGTGTATGACTTTAATTAATAAGATGTACTAATATTATCTTTTAGTTAAACCTACGAGAGCTGATCCAGCAAGTTTAGAAAATGCATTATGGTCCTTGATATAGTTTAAAAATAATTAGTCATTTTAATAATTAAATGAAAGCCAGCCTTGCAATAAAATTCCTTTATTTTTCAGTTTACCATTAGCATTTAAATTGTAAGCCATGCACTCTGAGGTGAAAAAGAGATGACTTATGTCTGTGTGAACAATTAATTGTTAGCTTCGCACTAATGTCACTTGTCAAATTAATTCACACCTTGCTCCTTTTCAAAATTTACCTCCCCTCAACACTTCAGACAATGCCTGGCAGTTATTGATGGGCAACAACTGTGCTGCTGTGATGTCAGAATAAACTTTTTTCCTCCTGCTCAATTTCTCATAGGTGTTGTAACACCTCTAATTAAAATGTCAAGCTTATTCTGGGACACAGATGCAAATACAAATTCCCTTGAAGCCAGCTTCTGTCTTAATGGGGGCTATCATTATGTGAGATAAATGGTGATTATGTTGGGCAGGGGAAGAACAAAGATGTAGTGACCAGCTGGAGGATGGCATCATCATGTAAAAATGACTGATAGATGATCATTGTTTTTTTAATTGCCAATATCCATTTAGAAAAATCTGGTTTTAATTTGATATTAATTTCATAAACACCCATTATCACCCAGTTTAAAAATAAGTGTTCAGAAGAAAAATATATAACAGAATTAAGTAATCGTTGAGAGGCCAGAGGGGCTTCATTTTAAACAGGTGCTTGTTGTCACATTTGAAATGGAGAGACCAGGTTTATCAAGCAAAAAGAATTATTTACAGGTGGCTGGCATGGCAACATGAAGTCGCATCTGTCACAAGTTTTTTGGTAATAAAAAGTTTCTTTCTTTTTTTTTAAATTAGAAAAGAAAGGTAGTAATGTCGGGCAGTTTCACACACACCCTTCATTAAGATAACATCTCTGTTCCTGCCTCCATTCAATGGTGGTAATGTAGTTTCAGCAGCACGTTTGTGTCTGACTAGGTTTCCAAGAGACACCGTCTCGTTGGGGTCTATATCTACATAACTCGTGTCATTCCCTAGTACAGTCACACCTCGCCTTACGGACGGCGTTAATTCGTCCCAAGACTTAAAGTCGAATTAACTCTTCAGGGAACGACCTGGAGAGAGCGCCCCCCACTGCCTATAGATGACCCCCATAAGGTCCCTAATGACATCGGCGCCTAGGTAGTTCAACATTTTTTTTTTTTACATTCTTTCTAATAAATTTATACATTTTAATCGATTCTAGTGTCAAGAAAAAACAAAAAAAAATTTTTTTTTTACCTGGTGGGTGACATCGATGCGGTTGATGAGCCAGGAGGAGGAGGAGGAGGAGGAAGGATGAGACTACGTCGACGTTGACGGCTGTGGCTCTCCAGGAGACGATTCGAGTTCTTCCTGTTGATTTTGGATGCGCTGCAAGAAGAGTGCCATGGATAGTCTTGCTCTTCTTTTCATGCAGGATGATGATCCCATGAGGAACAGTAGCGCCGTGAACTGCCCCCCCTCTCTCTCCCTCCCCACCATAATTTTCGCGAAGCGTTGAGCATTGGGATCCATCTCCTCGGAAACTGCAAGGGCGCGTTCTCGATGTGCGCTGCTGCTGCTGGTGGTGGTGGAGTGTCGCGGTTCTTGGGGGTTTCGTGTCCCTGTCGTCATCCAGTTCCATCGCAGCTACGAGCTGCCTAAGGTAGTAACGGTTGAAGATGGCAATGATCCCCTGGTCCATCGGCTGCGAGAGAGAGAGAGGTGGTGTTGGGGCGGGAGGTAAACGACGGATCTTGAAGGTTGTGAAGACCGTGGTCGCTGCTTAGACCCCCATAGACCATCCCGGACTCCCCTTCAATTCTGCGTCTCTCCCGTCGGGAAGCTCCTTCTTGAGGCCCTTAAACAAAGACGACGCTTTCTCCTGGAACAACAGCTGGCTTCTGGGGGAGAGAGGGGAATACGGTGGCGAGTCTGCCGTTCAATCCAAAGAGAAGGAAGATGTTCCATTTCCTCTTTTCTGGTTGATGACGGCGTTCTCCATCGCTGCTGGAACATCATCCCTGACCGGGGGATGGGGGCTGAAATCCCTGCCTTACCATGGACGATCGTCGATACCGTCGCCCGATTCAAGCTGAGACCACGAGAGCAATGGCGGCAACCTTTCCGCCATTTTCCATGGCGTCCTATCATAGCCAGCTGATCGTCCGAAGATGTGGCGGCGGCAGCAGCAGCAGCATCAGGACCATCAGCAGGAACTGTCTCCGGAGCCCTGGGGTACAAACAAAGCCACAGATTCAACGCAAACGAGACGCTGCAACAACAACACATGCACAAGTTTTGAATCAGCTGACAAGAACTTAAGCGCCGCCACGCGGCGAACGCTGGAACTATAGATACCGAACGTCGTGTAAATTAATAAGTGTACTGCACACAATATTTAAAATAAAAAAAATGTTTTTTTTTAAGCTTTTAAATAATTTTATAAATTATTTTACACTTTTTAACATTTATTTATTTTGTTGTTGTTGTTGTCCTAATATTATTAACAGAAAACCGAGGTTAAGTCGAAAATTACGTAAGTCGAAGACGACGTAAGTCGAGGTGTGATTGTACTATTTTTTTTTTAAAGCTTATGAAACATGTTAAATTATTTTATAAATCCACATATAACCAATGTAGCATTATTTCTGATCCATACTATGATGGTTCTATTTAAAAAAATATTTTTAAAACTAAATTTTATAAAAGACATTTCTAGAAATACAAGAAAAACTTGATTTTTTTTCTTTCTAAATCTGTAAAAGCATGAATGAGATTTTCCCTTGACATTTGAGTTTTCCCAAATTTTAAATATTTAATTCTCACAAAGGACTTTTAAGAATATTAAATTAACTTTTGTTAAACTCTACCTGCAAAGATTGATATTTCCATAAAATATTAACCCGTTCATATGCTGATACTCTCCGACTTATGACCACCCGCCATTACGACCATGCGTAGAAAAAAAATTCAAATATTCCCGTGCGCTGTACGAGAGTCACTATGGCAACACGTCCAAGAAGCAGCATCGCAAGTATCTCACTTAGCTTCTACGGATTTACCACCCACAAATATGTCGTGCAAAAGGAACATTTCTCCATCTACCAATACACCAGGCGAGGAACAGGGGAAGTCACTTGATTCGGAAGTTAGAATGAAAATAATCAGCCAACATGAAGGAGGGGGGAGAAAAGTAAATGCTATCGCACGTGATCTACAGTTGTCCCATTCAATGATCTCCACTATTCTTAAGGACAAGGAAAGAGTCTTGGACGCAGTAAAAGGTTCGGCCGCCATGCGGTCAATGATAATAACAAAGAGGAGACGAGGACCTATCCACGAAATGGAGAAATTGTTGATGCTCTGGATGGAAGACCAGATACAAAAACGTGTACTCATAAGCCTACTAGCAATTCAAGCTAACGCTAGAAGTATTTTTGAGATGCTAAAGGAACGAGTAGGAGATGACTACAAGGAAAACTTTCTAAGCAAGCAATGGATGGTTCAATCCCTTCAAAAAGATACAATCTGCATAGTGTCCAAGTAACAGGAGATAAAATAAAATGTATTACGTAGTACAGTACATACTAGTAATGCATATAAAATACCCCCCAAAAGGTCAAATATGTATAGGTCTTCAAGTTACGTCCATATCGACTTACGACCGGTTGGTCGGAATGGAACCCAGTCATAAGTCGGGGAGTACCTGTAGTGTACTGCGGTTTAATGTAGTAAGCATGAAGCCATCCATCATGGCTTATACAAGACTCCAAGGGAACAGGGTTGTCTTCCTATTTTGATATTTAAACTGATTTACACCAATGCCATTATCTTCTATCACCAGTAATTTTCATGATGAATCTGGAAATCATAATGTTTGGTTTGGTCAATTCTTTTTTTTTTTTAAATATAGATTCACTGAATTTCAACAGTGTCTACCCATCTTCTGTTCTGGACACTTTAAATAATATATCAAGCCTGTCAGTTTATTGTGTGGTTATATGTTGTTATTGTCCATAATGATCAAATCATAGCATATTTCCCATATGAGTTATTTCTAAGATTAACTGGCTAGGAAGGTCAGCTATAAGATAATGGAAGATCTTCGGGTAGGCAATGTTTGAGGCAGGCAAGAAAATTAATCTTATCAATAGAATATCCAGAAACCATTTTCAACTTGGGTACACCTCGATGTAATTAATAGAAAAGGCTAGAAATTGAAATATATGACTATGCTTTATTCATGCAAACAACATTAATTTATGATTTTGGCCTACAACCCTTATTAATTCTTAGAGTGAATTTCTTCCACTGAGATCTCTTATAAATGTAAGTAACCCTTTTTTTTTCTCTTTGGGGTCACAAGCTATCCAGTTATTTGGCAATTCTGTCACCTGGCAGTTTATTTAATCTCTCTATTGTTTAATTTTGTTATTTTATTAATGCATTTCCTTCCATAAAGTTCAAAATGTTTTGAGTCAAAGCTTTGACCATAATGTTTTATCTTGTTTTAAACATCGGTTTTTCAAAATCGGCAAAGCAGTGTACAACCAATATTCCAACATTTTGGAAGAATCTGTTAATTATAGACATACTTTTGTTATTTATAACAGTGGGCTGGTATTCCATCAGTTATATAACAGGGGGTGGGGTGGGAAATAATCTTTGAAAAGTTTTATTAAATATTTAATTCTGATTAGAATTTAAATTGTTGAGAAAATTGTAATTTATACAGTTTGGAAAGAATTTAAGATATTTTAAAAAGATTTAAAAGTTGATCAAATATTTAATTCCTTTTTTCATTATTTAAACAAAAAGCAAAAGTTGGAAATTTTATTTGATTAACTTAAAAGTGAGACTGTAGTTTTTTAAAATAATTTCTAATCATAGGATCAGACTGATGAAATGTGCTAGTCGTAGGGTCACAGGGTTGCAGACTGCTGAAATGCATTAGTCAGAAGGCTACAAACTGATGAAATGTGCTAGTCATAAAGTCACATGATTCCAGACTGGTGAAATGTGCTAGTCATAGGTCACAGGGTCACAGACTGATGAAATGCACAAGTCATAGTTCACAGGGTCACAGACTGGTGAAATGAGCTGCTAACAAAGTAAAATGTTTATATTTATATTTGCTAACAAAAAAATACCTGTTCATGATCTTAATGACTGAAATTGATAATATCACATTAAGGAGAGATCCCTTTTTTACAAAACAGAAGCCAAAAAAAATTACTACTTGTAATCTTGATGTATATAAAAAGGTTCCAATTCTGTAGCTGTATTTAAAAGTGGATAGCGCGTATTTAGTTTTAATCATGTGTATACTTACTCAAACCCTTTGCACTTCACACACTTCCTAATATTTGAATGCTGATCACACATTTTATATTTTACTATCAGGTCATTGATCTCACTGTTAAGAGTTTAAATTGAATTTAACTTTGTCAAAATTTTATTGGGTAGTCCTGTTCTGAAATACCCTAAAGTACATTCAGTACCTACTTCATGGGACTGCAGATGTTGATGCAAAAATATAAAGTCATTCAAAATGATAATGGGGAAGGTAAGGGTCACTCCTGAAGGGCAGAAAAATGCAATAACCGATTTGGGGGGGGGGGGGGTAACTTGTTCAAAATTTTTGAATTCAGAAATAAAATAAAATTGCAAAGGAATCAGAAAAAATTCTGTAGATTAAAATTTTCATTTCCTTTTTTTATTTTTTTTGTAACAGATGGTTTTCGGAATATGGCAGAAAAACTCCCTGGCTATACAGCTATGCTTAAAAGTTTAGCATCTCCTTAAAAATAACATAAACAACCACATTCTCCATCTGGTGCTGTGTCTCTCCCTGATCACTTCTGACTGAGTCCCACCAGTTGCGATAGTTCATAAGATGCTTTCTGAAATCATGCATTTTCCCGTTAGATTTCAAATGGTCACCTCTCACAATTTTGGTAATTTTCCCAGGATGGTGGTTTGTTTATTGTTAATATAGAAACAACATGGTCATCTGTAAAGGGGACAAGATGGGGCAGCTGCCTCCACCCCTGTAAAGTTGATAGTGATAGTGTAACGACAGCATTATTTTTTGCTCGATTCACCATCCTTGCATGGTAAATTGGCCACAAAATAATGAGTTTCACTGCACCCTGCCGAAGGTCAAAAGGTTAAAGGCTTGGAAGAGAGTAGCAATATAGGAAAATACAATGTGCTTATGTCAAAGTAAATATCCAAGCTATCTGTCTAGTCTTGAGAAACAGACATAGGTTAATTGAGAAATTAAGCAATTGCCAGTTGGTTAATATAACTGTATTTTGATTAGTTAGTGGCCCTAGCAGCGCTTCTAATTGTTAATCAAATTAAGTGCTAGAAGTCACTTTCAGATCCCACTAGGCTATAAAAATTGGCAAAGAAATCCTCATCTAATGACCAAGTCAAGTCGTCAAATACGATTTACATTTGTATGTGTTTTAGATGTTTTGTTAATCCTCGTTTTCCAAAAATGGACATCAGAAAAAAGAAAGATGGAAATTAGAAAAATCAGAGAAGACAAGAAATTAAGAGCAAAGCTGCCCTGTCTCTGGTCCAGATTCAGCAACAGCAGTTAACCCAATGTTCTGATGATATTGGATTGCATGTTAATTCGTTTATAAAACTGATGGACAATCTTAAACACAATATATTTGTAAAAAGTGACTCATCTCTTCAGAATTATGATTTCAAAAAGAATGCAAAAGGAACACAGAGTTTCTGTCTTGTGGCTGAATCATTGTTCACCGTGGCTTAATTATTCCCTACCTAAAAGGAGAAGTTTCTTAAATATTGTACAATTTTCCCACAACCAGTTCAATGAGCAAAAAAGGGAACCTTCACCATGGCATCTTTTACTTTCATAAAAGTGCAAGAAGTCATATTCTCACCACTTGGCATAAAGATGCACAGATGGATGCAACTAACTTTTTGGCCATAAGGGAAAAACTAGAAATGAACAGTGTGTGTGTCAGCTGGACAGATCTTTGAAGCAGGATGTTGAACAGAACTGGAAAGTGTTATATCTAATATTGTCAACCATTTTACTCAATTTGGTTGTGAATAACTTGAATCATTTCTTGAGATATGTAATACTATTGGTATAATTTGTTAACATTTTTCTGTGAGAGTTCAAAGATAAGATGCCTTTTTCAATGTGCCACCATTATCTGAAACATAGACTACAAAATGCAAAAATATCCAACAACTTTGAACATTTGATCAGTTAGCAAACTGCCCACTATGGCTTTGGGTAAAACACAACAAGATGCACACCAGTTAGAATCTGTTTCAAGCAGAAAGGTTTGTCTTTTGTCTGACTGTAATTTCTAGCCGTTCAGCAATGCTAGAATCTGTACCCCAACCTCTCCAAGCTGTTGATATCACAAAAGTGTGTGATCATGTTCAGGAGCTTATAAGTGTTTTGTGAAAACCGACAAACAGCAGAACAATTCAGTGAACTTTTTGCCAAAGTTCAACAGTTGTCGAACCTGAATATTGAATTATCTATTCCCAGTCAATGCAGATGGCAGACATTTTGATCTAATGTTGGTGGCTCAATTGTGGAAGAATATTTTCTTCAGACACTGTTTATACCATATTTGGACTCAATCATTTCACACTAGAGAGCTGGTTTCCTGCAGACAATAAGGTTTCTATCTCTTTTGCCTTCTTCCTGTACAAATGGTGCACATTGGATGTGAAGAATTCAAAAACCAAATTGTAAAAGTAAATGAAGTGTATGAAATTGAAAACTTGGAAGCTGAAGCTATCACTTGGTTTGAGGTGTGGTCCAAAAAGAGGGACAATGTGTTAGCCTGATTGAGTTGTTAGAGTACTACATGGATCTATTCCCTTCCGTCCATCAGGCAATTCATATTGGTCTAACATCACCAGCAACAACCCGCACAGCAGAAAGGTCATTTAGTGCAATGAGAAGAGTGATGAAAAAACAAACATGGAAGGTCAACGATGGCAGATGAGAGCAAAATTTACAGCTAACAAACACAAACCTATTCAGAAAGAAATGGACAGATTTGAACAAGACCAGAGAAGTTTGAAACTTGTATTGAATAAGAATTATTTCTTTGTTTTCTTATTGTAAGCTTCTCTGATGGGGCAGCGCAATAACAAAGGAAGCATATAATGCCTAAGAGAATCACGAGAAATATTTCTGAATAAACAAAAAAATTGATCAAAATCAGATATCTTCAGTAGAAAAAACAAATTACCACCTTTTTGTTTTTTGATGTTGGTAGCCTTCCACCGCAAGGCTCATTCCCCGCCCTTGGTGTTATCTGTCGATTTGCTCCTCCCCTCTCCTGTGGATGCCCATAATAAACAAATTGCTGTTTTGTCTCAAAGAATTAAAATGTTTTGTACATTTTAATGTCCCTCAAATAAATAGATGAAAATTTATCAAGTTTCAGAAACCAATAACAGATATTCATGGCTGATTTATTATTAAGAATAAAGTCATAGCAAAGACTGAAAAATCTCAATAACAGTGCATTCATCATCACCTCCTCATATTCCCATGTAAATAACTCATTCGGAGGAACATTGCCAGCCTCTTTTGTGGACCCCCTGACTCCATCTCTGGTGATGTGACTTTCCAGAGCTGCTGTATGGGTTTATGGATGAATGTGGTCCCCAGGAGTGGTCCACACGACTTATTTTGATGGAATCTATCGCTGAGCAGTTTCCTTTAGAGAATCGCATGAAAGCTTTGCTAAATATGGAATTTGTTATGATAAAAATAGTGTTTATGCCTCCCCCTACAAAACTGTGGATTCAGTAACTTATCTCCCTCTGAAAGAAGTTACATACACATACCACCACAGGGAAAAAAAAAGGAATACCTTACCTCACCATGTTTTTGTTTCTTTTAGGCCTCAGTGATAAAAAATTATGTCCAACCCAGCTTCTGCTCCCTAAATATAAATAGATGAAGGAAGGGATCCTGCGTGTGCACACCCTCTCCATAAACACAAGGATGCTGCACATCAGAGGTCGAAACTGGTCATAAATGTTCAGAAAAACCAAACACGATGCCAATATGCAAATTTTGATAACTTTAAAAATTAAAATAAAATTAATTCTTTGAAGAGGAAGAAATGAAGCGACACCAAATGGCACATGCAAGTTCTCTTTTTATTTATTTCAATTATCCTTTTTATAATTCTAATTGCATTTTTTCTCCTCTTTTAGTTTTAATTGTAATATATAATTAACATGTGACAGATTATTCTTTGCATTTAACAAAATCTATTTATTTATATTTAGCATACAACTTGTGTGTGTGTGTGTGTACAGTACTCTTGTTAAAGGTCACCATTCAACCTTCAAAACCTTACACGATCTGAGTTCAGACCAACTCAGATCCAGGTTAGTTTCTCTCCCACAGTTTAGTTCAAGTAGTCTCTTGTTAACAGGGCAGAATGGCTACTGCAGATTTTTATTATACATGCAGAGTAAAACCTGGTATGTGGCTCGGGTACAGAGCCCACATTATACAAAATATAGAGACAATGGCAAAAAATTCAAAGGAAGTTTACTTGATTTCAACATTTCATTATTAGACAGACATTTTAACACTGATTGTGGACATCAGGAAGCATAAGAAACATTCTTGATTACTTGCGATGAAGTGGGCCCGGAATCATTTACCCAACCAAGTTTTAAAACTTATAGCTTCTGTGTTGACTCACATCCTGAACATACTGACATACTGTAAATATCTCTGGACCTTTTGCCCCCCCCCTTTTATTACTGAAAATAGAATCAGCTTTCAAAGTGATCGTTTGTTTATCAAATGTATTCAAAAACATTTAATCACCATAAACAAAATACTGGAATGTGTTAAACAGTGTGATCTCAGCATTTAAAAATTAATATCTTTAAAAAAATTATGTATTTTTTAAAGTTTAATATAACATTATAAAGTTAAAGTTTTTCTGCATCAACAAATTTGTGCAAAAGTATTTCAATGCAAAGCTAAAGATGTTATTATGAATGCTGTATCAGCTAATTGCCAAAAATCATCTAACAGTTGCCAGTCACTCTCACTGAAAAGAAAACTAGTTAATGTGTCCTGTTTCATACCATTGCACATGGCTAGGTGTACTATACATGAATAAAGATAAAAATCATTTTTAATTGTTTTTTTTTTTACAAATTTTTAGAGACTATTCTTAAAAATATTTTTAAAGCTATAGTTATAGATACTCTGATATTTTTGGGGAGTCCACCTCTTGATACCTTATTTACTAATTTCAATGGCAAAACCAGCTCATGTTGGGGCTCCGTTACTTTAAAAGTTGTATGCTTTTGTTTTTAAATCCTGATGGAAGTAGGCAGGACTGTTTACTAAATTCTTAAAAGAAGAGATAATAAATAAAATTCAGTGTTAGAAATGACAGGAAATTTTACAGGAATATCGACCACATTAACAGAATCTGTGCAGGTTTTGCCAAACTTAAAATGGTGGTTATGAAAATCTCACCGTAACCTGCAGTTACCTGATTATCTTCTTTAATCTATATATATATATTAATAACAAAGCCTGGCTGTGGAAATATTAAAGGTTCTGAAGTCATTCAGTTGGTACATAGATTTTCATTATTTTTGACAATCTACACATTTTTCCTTTCATATTCAGATAAATCAACCTAAACAGAGATCGTTAATCCTCCTGCTACACCTGTTGTATGTTGGCCACCATGGATTCTTGATTAGATATAGATATGGTTTCTCAGAGAGGCAGAAAGTTTTAAAACTTATAATTGCAGGATTCTTAGAGCAGGCAGCAAGTACATCCCCACCACTTATGTTGGTTCCCAGTATTTATGACCTGAATACAAAAAGAACATTTTCCACCATTTAATCTAGTTTGGTTTTTCTTAACAGTAGATGCAGGTTCTCAGCATCATCCCTGACACATCCCATAATAGTTCGTCTTGACAAGCTAATTTTCTCAAACTGGGTCTGCTCACCTGGATATAAAATAGAGGCAAAGTCAACCATACATTTCTTAATAGATTCTCCTTCAGAAAATGGCTTGCTGTTCTTGGCAATTCTGTTTGCAATCACCCTGGGATTCACACAGTTTTGTGAAAGTATTTTTTTGTTTCTGCAAATTAACAACCATCTCATCAGCCTCCTTTCTTTGTGTGAAAAGTTCTTATATCTCTCTGCATGTTTACTCTCAAGATGGCAACTAAATTATACTTTTCAAGCACTGATACACTTTCTCTGCCTATTAAGCACACAGCGTTTCCACTCACATTACTAAAAACATATTTAGAAGTCCATTCTTCGTTGAATTAACATGCAAGGGTCCAGTGTTCACTTTTCTATTCCTTGATACACTCATTGTTGAATTAACATGCATGGGTCGTGGGTGATATATTAACAACGGGCTCACAAAAAATACACAGGTGTTAAAAATGGATAAACTGCAGTGAGATCAAGCACAGAAGAAAATGTTCTTCTTCTAATTAAAATTACCCATCAATTGGAGAAAAACAGGTGGCATACTGATTGAGGTCATCACATATAAAGATTTAGTCAACCATGTCCTGAGGTCTAGGTGGTTATATTAAGTGTGCCAAGAGGAGCCATCTTGCTGCTATGGCTGCCCATCTCTCCTGATCAGGATGCAATTAAAATGAATTATTTCTGAAATTGGGGAAAACTATATATTTTCCTAAATTGCTAGATAATGGGCTGGGCGGGGCAGATCGAATTACTTGGCAGGCAGGATATGGCCCACATGGCCAGCTAGTGAAGAGGGGAAACCAAGCTGGGTGGGTAAGCCAGATCAAGCTGTTTCCATGGAGGGGGTTGGTCAAACTTGAGCCCCTGACCTAACTCTTAGTATCCTAACCACTGCACAGCCCCTCTTATCTCTTCAAAAGAAAAGGTTAATATTTTTTCTTGGTGGTAAATAAATATCTGTACACTTTAAAAAATTTTTTGTAATTTTTTTTCTCTCAGTGTCATCCTTTTGGTCTTGCACTTTTTATTGGCACCAATCAATCAAAATGTTGGTTTATACCTTTGTTCTCACAAGATTGTGAACTCCACTCTGTTGCTGTTTTAAAGACTGACTGACTGTAATTTACTGATAAATTTCGACAAGCTCTTGCATTAAATGCTGATTTGTGATCCATTAAGACTTATGCAGTTAAAACTATATACCTCATATGGTATCAGTAACAAGTATTATTAATTAATCATTAAAATATTACAAAAAAGGTTATACGTCTATTATGTAGAACTTAATGGATTTCTGAGAACTATCGCTTTCTGCAATTTCATTTTACTTTCTCTACATTTTACAGGTAGATCAACTTTATTGTTATTAATATTATTATCAAAAATACTGATATTTTCATTAGAATAGTTTTTTCTTTGCTTCTATTATATAAATGTTTTTAGAATGTAAGCTAATAAATTTTAGTCATTAATGAGATTGTTCTTCATTGTTGTTGTTGATTTATCCTGTGTTTGATTCTTCATACAGACCAAGAATGGTTAGAATGAAGTTTGTTGCTTGCTCTTATATTAGTAAAGAGCAAAATCTTAAGGGCTCATGTCCAAATGGAAGGAGGCAGTAAGGTCTGTTTAGTGTTAGTTAGCTCATCTAGTTGTTTCCTCTGACATACTGGATGTTTCTTTGATCCATCTGGTTGAATTCATAGACCCTTTGCATGCTCAGAACAGAGTCATATTATTACATTTCATTAAACAATAGAATATAAACAGCAATTGTAAAATTCATGGTTGTACTGACTTGCCATCATTGTTGATACAATATGTAGTAGTTCAAATTACAGGTGTCATCAGCCAGTTTAGCACTACAACAGAAATGTTGTAGACAGTTTTCTTTTAATGCTAAACATTTTACTGAATAATTAATGGTTTCTTCTGATCACCAAATGTTCGCAGAGAAAACATGTTTGGAAGTGCCTTTCAATTACTGGTTGTAGGTAAAAATGAAAAATTCAGAATAAAAAGAAAAGAAGTAAGATTCTAAGATACTTTACAGTTCTTCTAATTTTGAAAACTACCAGCAGGGAGGATGTGTAACTAAAGTTTTAGATCTGTGATACTGAAGTTGATGGCTATATCAACCTGTAATGTAAATCCTGAAGGAACCAATTTTCTTTATATTTGTTCAATTTAAAAAGTTTATTTTTTTAAAAATTCATTTTAATATTTACTATCCAAGCAAACCAGACACCCAGCAGTAGTTTGATGAGATGAAAAGGTGAAATACAGATAATTTTCTGTATTTTTTTTTCAAAAGATCTGTTTAAAAAGTGATAAACCATCAACAAATTTTACCATCAAAGTCATTACTGATTGATGTATCAATTATGTAATAACAAGGCAAATTCTAACCGTGAAGTTAAACTGATTTACAGTTTGTTTTTATCTTGCAGAAGAGGAAGACACATGTCCTTTGTTCAAAGCTCTCTCTAATCGCTTCCAAAAATACTTCAATTTTGTGAGGCTGGTTAAGCCATCAGCTGAAGACTTTGAAACTCTTGGAACTGGAGATGCATATATCGACATACCCACAGTTCTTGTCCTTGTCACTGATTCATCAGACCATTCCAAAAACCTGGGATTCAAGGCTGTATTATACACAAAGGATACCTTCGGGGATATGACCTACTCTAATTTACTGCAGTTTCTGTTCACAGTAAATAGGCAGTTCCGTCACACGTTACCAGGTGACAGTCAGTCTTACCAAAGAACTGAAGCAGAAATGCAAGATATCTTGGAGATAGAAAAGGGAAGGTTTAAAATCATTTACCAAGATGCAGCGTCAGACTCACAAGACAGCTCCATAGAACACCAGACCTCAAAAATACTTCAATTCCAAAAAGTTAGCAAGCAAGAACTTTAAGTAAAATTGGCTTTTAAGTTTATTTTTTTGCAGATAAATCTGATAACATAATTTGGTTGATAAGTGTGTGATGTGCTTTTATTTCAATAAAATAAAAAAATTTTGAATAATGCTGTTGATTACTTGTTTCTCGCTGAAAAAAATTCCATTATATTCAGAAATATCTGGCTAATTTTCTTGGTGTCTTTATTGA
Source organism: Nautilus pompilius (assembly GCA_018389105.1). Taxonomy (NCBI): domain Eukaryota; kingdom Metazoa; phylum Mollusca; class Cephalopoda; order Nautilida; family Nautilidae; genus Nautilus; species Nautilus pompilius. Next base: position 588,217 of record JACATO010000130.1, on the reverse strand, counting down.
AGAAAAGTAGAGAGAATTATTTTCAATCAGCTCATTATATTAGTAAATGCTAGAAAATACCACTTTGATCAAAGATGAATTTCTTTTTATCATAATTTATTATTGTATACTCAAACATTTTGAAAATGCAACAACTAGTTATGTTGGGTATGTTGTTTTACACTACCAATGTACAGATGATAAATGGTAGCAGAAATGAAGTTCATGTAATATAGAACATCAAAGAAAGTTCATAAATTGACATCTGAAAGGTAACATTACATGAAACAAGAGTTTAGCAAGATGATATTGGGCTGGTATATCCACAGCTTGTTATAACAACACATGCATAAAAGATATGACTCATAAACTGGCATTTGTCACATCCTGGACACAGGTTGTTGTTCCAGTGCTGGTGGGTTTTTAGTATGGCATTATGTCGATGCCCTGGCTTATCCAAAAAAATAAGATTAATGCAGTCAGAGCTACACTCTAGAAATGGTTTTCCATGGATGACCATCATATATGTTACTGCTGCTGCTGCTGCTGTTGTTGTTGAGTGAGTTGGACTTCTGAACGAGGCTCTTTCAATGGCATTGCATTTCGTAAAGACAAGTGGCCTGTTCTCTGTCGAGTCCTCCTCGTGATTGAGAGACGTTCATCGAGCCGACAAGCGGCCCAGTCCACCCGACACCCAGGTGGGGGGGTCGCTCTCACATCGGGCTGCTGTTGTTGGTCAGCCTTAGGCAATCTCTGTCGCTGCCTGTAGCTTTGTATGATGCAAACCAAACCAATTGGTAAACACATGCACACCCAGCTGATTGCAAACCATTTTTTTTTACCCCCATCTAACTTGCCTAAGGTGTAATCTCTATCTACTTGTTCTCCTGTCACTGCCGCTATCTCACTTCATGGTAGAACTAAACAGAACTTGTGTTATAGGTAATCATTAACAATTTTTACAGGTAAAAACATGTACCATTGCCATCAAATGCTGTGCTGCTCCAAATACAAAAAATGGGATATCCGATTATAACTTGCTGAACATGTTAACCCTAGTCCTGCCTGCAGACAGGAGAGTGTTTTGGAATCACTTTATCGATGACCAGAATGCCATGTAATTGCTGCTGGGGATCAATATAGTGAGTGCTTGCAGGACTAGGGTTAAAATATAACAACATTGATACATAAGTCATTTTTGGAAAAGGGTTTGAATTTTGTTAAGTGTTTGAGTAAAAAACATTTGCTAATATTTAATTTTCATATTTTAAACATTTTAAGATATTGCAATTTTGTATTTCTCTCTCTAATAATCTTAAAACAGTACTTGCAAAATTTAAAAGAAAAAAAACTACATAAATTTTTATTTTAAATACAAAATTTATATAATTTAAAATATTTTAAATCGATAGAAGATGTGACATGAGTCATGGTAAAATACCACTGTTTTAATCAGAAAAACACTGTAAACAAAGACAAATTTCCTTTTCGTTTGTTTAAAATCTGTGCATCTTTACAACTGGAGAAGAATCCTTAATCTTAGGTTGAAGAAAAAAGGTAATTGGATAGGAATTTTTATGTACTGATTTACCAGGAGAGTTTATATACTGAGATTTCCAAGACAGATTAAAGATTTCCATTTCTTTTATCTTCAAAATACTTATTCTTAGGTAAAATTAGATCTAAGCCTTTTGATGTCATAATGTCAAGAATGAAGAATGTATTAGGTATGGGATCAATAAAAATACATATCTTCATTTCAAACTGTGCAACCATTACAGTGGCTGCAAATTCATTTGGAATACTGTTATTTATTACCAGAGCCTTATTAGTTCCTTCAGTTGAAACAGAAATGAATCTGATGGATGCTACATCTAATCTACCAGTGGTGCTAGATAGAATCAGTGGGGTTTGGCAATTTTTAAATTAACGGATATAAATTATATGTACAAATAGTGCAGTACAAATGTGAAGAGCATATTTTTTGAACCATTGTCGTATTGTTCTACAGTAAAAGATCTGGGTAGCTGAAGACATTCCTGTCCTATGGTTCAGTGTTTTAGATGATCATTTTTTACTGTCATTTAAAAAAAAAAAAAAGTGACAAAACAAACAGCTAAATTAAGTCAGTTATAGCATGGAAAAGCAATTGGTATGTCGTGTCACCTGCAATCCATTTATGCATGTCTGAATCTTTTTTCTCATCATACAGAAACAAAACTGTTTAGATGCTATTGACTCTATGGACAGAAAGCAAAACCCCTCTGTAAATACTTGTATTCCTCAAAAAGTTTTATTGATCATAGTTCTACAATTAATTGGCAGACAATTATACTAAAGTTAAACACATTTTTAGTTAAGGTCTCAACAAGCTGACAGTGTATTTGAAAAATAGTAATGCAGGCTTATCTAAAACATAACATCCATTAACTGGTATTAAATGCATTTTGGCTTTGAGATTTAATTTACCAATTTGATGAAAGGCTAATATCTATGTTTGGTATCATCAATTCATTATATACTGTTAGTAAATTAAAACTGATACCGAAGCAATCATGATGTGTGTATCTGAATGCTTTCAACAAGATTGTCTTGCTTGGACACCCTATGTACATAATAAAATATTTCAATGTGATGCATTTATTCATATTTTCAAGATTACACTCTAAAGATACTTAAATTATCACAAAAAAATAAATGACAAGCATTTCAAAGCCTGGTTCAAATGTGTTCATATTCTGGCTGAAGAGGACCTGCATATTGAGGAGAGAAACCAAATCATGACATCACATGTGCAACAGGTAATGTTGCAGTCATGTTCTCTGGATTTGAGTGATCTTGGAAACTCACATTGCAAATCACTATCCCACTTAATCTGCGTGCATCCTTGCACATGACCCTTTATCAATTTCCTCTGTAAACTGACCATACATGTGATGAATGCCTAGGTGTCATTGAACTCAAAATGCGATGTCTCAGACCATTAGGATAATTCAAGAAAGGATGAAAGCCTGTCAATGCTTCCAAATACAGTGTTCATCTCAGTGTTGTTTTCAGGTCACTGGGTATCATCAGATTGGCCAGGGTTAGGGTTAGACCTGTTCAAGTTTCCTAAGACATCTCACTCCCATGAGGATTGTTATATTGTCACATATAGTTTCCCAACAGCATCTAAAGAACAACCTACCATAGAATTATAATACAGTTCACAACAAGCTTCATGCTAGTGGTATGTAGTCCAGAATACAGCATCATTGACAGCTATTCATGCAGTGACAGCACAGCATCACAGCCATTTGTGCCGCGTTCTTTTCACTGTTGAGTCTAGACTCAGTCTCAAGATGAACTTGGAAACATTTTACTAACTTGTTCCATTACCAAGCATGACTGATTTTGTAGATACAGCCTGATGGTATAGGCATTCAAGTAAGCTGAAGAACTCTTTTTGTCATCATTAGGATGGGTACTGTGACTGGTGTGAGATACAGGGGCAAGATCATTACCTTGTGTCATCTCACTGGCCTAACATCATCTTTATGAACGATAATTCTCATTCATACTGTGCACGTGTTGTCATTGCTGCACCTAAGATCTGCTTTATGATCTGGTCTGCATGATATCTGGATGTGTCTGGGATGTCCTCGGAGATGTGTTTGTGATTGCCAAGTCCACTCACAATCAGTTTGAAATGGCCCTGGTTGAAGAATGATGCTGATCATCTGATTTGGCAGATATCAAAACCTATACAAGATTGTGTCAGAAATAAAGGTGGTCAGCGATGTTACTTAAGTCTTTTCTGCCGATTTCAAATGATCTGAGATTATTTTTTGCACACTCACTTCAGAGAGGCATTTTGTCTTCGCACAGCAGTTTAACTTAGCTTCTGATGACGTCAAGATTTTTACGCAGAATTTAGATCAATATGGAGGTCTTCTTCAACCAGAATATGAATAACATACTATACAGGCTGGGAACTGTTTGTTGCTTTTTCTCTGTGAGGATTATCTATTCTGATGATGTCGTGTACATACAAATCCCATCTTCCATATTTTAGTTTTGCATAGATCATTTAGCAGCAGTGAGGCATGTAAATGGCTGACTGACCCTTAGATGATTACATCAATAACTTGATACCAAAATCTGATGGCCTTTAAAATAGGTTAAAAAATCATTTTCTATCTTGGAAAAGAACTGCAGATTGTTATCAGATGGAGACAGCACCGAGCTGTGGCCATTTTTTAAAAAAATTTGTCAAACTCTACACAATGGTTGGAAATTTTTCTTCTGAATGAATGAAAATGGAATTAAGTATTTTCTGCTGATGCTGATGCAATTTTAACAGTATATTTGACAAAGTTATTACTAAAGGAGACAGATTATCATATTTTTCAGCGCTAGAAATAAATAGTGATTATCAAACATGTTATTACCATTCAAACAGCGGAAAAAGAACAGAAAACAGCCACCACATTTCCTGTTGACTGTTTTTTTTTATGTTATCACATTGAAATAGTTTAGAAATGTTTTTGGAAAATGATCCCTATCCCAAGTCAGATGTTACGCTTTGCTTTGGGATGGTCAGGGCCCCAAGTTGTCTTTCTTTAAACTCTGACAGTGCTATTATGTTTCATTGATTTATGTTTGCATCATTGTGTGCAGAGAAGAATTATCTTAACCGGATAAGCACCACATTATAAAAGGTTGACTAAGGGTAAAATGCTTTTTGTTTTGTCACTAGGTATTTTATGTTGTTATGCTTTAATTTAGAGTAAAGATGCTATACTTTGGACTAATTATCTGCCAATGCTCTCTTACACTTGACATCACATTAGTTTGTGTTATCTGACAACTCATTTCGTTGAGTAAGTACCCTGAATAAGAATTTTGTTTTGTATCCAGTCTCTCTAATTATTTAGTTTAAAATACACACAGTTTTTAACTTTGTTCCTTTTAAAATTCATTATTGTTTATTCCGTAAATATTTGCCCTTATATGCATATGCACATCCATGGGAATAATAAATAATGGCTGAGCTGGGAAATATCATGTTCTGGTCAAAGATTAGAAAGGTTTTTCTGACTGGGTGTATCCTGCTTAAAGTATGCTGTAATTCACATCGACAAACATATCTATCATTTTTGTCATCAAATAGAAAAAAAGAATAACCCACTTATGTTGTACCTACTGACAGTGATGAGGGGGCTGGTGTAAGATAAAACCAAGAGTGTTTTAAATCAACTCTGATCAAAGTCTAGATAAAAACTACCAAGTGTTTGTTTGAAGAGGAAAGGAGGAAGTTAATACTTTCAATGGATAATACATAACTGTACACTGGCACACATAGTGGTGACAATTCATGGAAACAGGTTGAAAGTAAATGGTTCATTTGCATAACAAAAGGTAATGCATCAATGCTAGTTACATACACAGAGTATATGATACATCAAATGCCATGACACAATGACATAGGAAGAATAAGAAAATATTAATATTTTTTGTGTGATCCTTTTGCTATGCAGAGTTCCATTCAGCATGAAACACAAAATATGAAATCAAAAGTGTAAGTACATAGTAATAGTTGAATTTAGTCACAGCTTTGTCTGGAAAGGGGCTAGAGCTTAAAGAAGATCGGGATAAATAAAATTATTGCTTTTATTTAAAAACAAACTGATCTGTTAAACTGTATATGACAATGGGGTTTCATTTCTGATCACTGGCTTAGATTATTCCAACTCAAGATTATTGTGTTTTTCTTTATTTTACTTGATGAAGCAGGACTTAAACCTTCTGATCCAAGTCTTCATTGGGAGCTAATTCTACCATTGGCCAGCCATTTCTATAAATTTAAAATCTTTATGCATTCTCAGGTGAACATTTAAAAAATTTCAGTACATAGTGGCATGCAACCTGTTACTATACCTGTATATGCTTTTGTTATGATTTCCATGAACTAAATATAATAATCACCTAATTCAACAAAAGTAAATGCAGTGTGTACATTACTCAAATCAGTGCAGAGCGTTAACAACTATGGTGGTCATCAGCCATTTTAGCAAGTTTGACATTCCATGAAAAGAATTTTCTGGTAAAGAAGATAAGAGAGCAGTTACTCTAGTAAATGGGGGTTTTAAAGTAATTCTCGCTTTCTGAGGGTGCGATCTCAGAGCTCATGAAGAAATATTGAAAAGAAAGCAATGATTAATTATGATTCCAGAGGTTTGGATCAGATGGTCAGATCTATGTACCACAGAGATTTGGTGAAGCATTCATTCTACATGAAGTGTGCCAAACTGCCTTATTCATCGCATCCAGGGAATAAGGAATTTGTTTGTTTACCTGTACATTTTGACCAATATACTAGAACCATATTCTGAAGGCCGCCTCCCTTTCAACTGGATTTTCCAACACGATAAAGATCTTAAATATTCAGCCACCGGGAAAATTCCAGCTAAAAAGACCAGCTCAAAGCTCTGCTTTTAATTCAAAAGAGGATCTATGGAACAATAAAGACAAAGCTATCAAGATAACAAAGCTCAGAAATTTGGATCAATTGTTCTAACCTATTCAGTCGACTTTGGCTAATATTTGCTTAAACCAGTGTATTTGTCTGGTAGACTCTATGCATAAGCACTGTCAGGCTGTAATTGATGCTTATGGCTGCTGTGCGACCAGATACTAACACATTCTCGATCTGTTTATCTCATGTCATCTCTGAAAATTGGGTTTTGTGTTAAAATTTTTAATTTGTTTTATTCTTAAACTTTTGCTACCTTGAAATTCTGTAATCATGTAAGAAAAACGAGCTACGCAAATTATTTAACATCAGTTATCTTGTTGTATATGTCAGTCAAGCCCCTGCTAGGACGTTTATTTACACCTGCCACTATATGCGCCCCACTCGTGTGAGAAGAATTTATTTTTATGTTATGCAAATAAATTGTTGTTAGCCAGCCTTCCTTCTCCACCATCTAGTTTTCAGAGATTTTTGTATTTTGACATATAGCTTAGAAAAGAATTTGCTGTGGCAATAATAGTGACTTTTATACTGCATTTTTGTCACCACAGGTGCACATCTTCACAGGTACATATATTTCAGATGCGTACACATTTCTATTTTTATCTTTTCTCCCACCTGTTTTTCTCAATCTTTTGTATTCACACCTATAGTTGCTCTGAGCTTCACAATTTTATTGTTAACTACTGACTTGGTTAACTGAAATGTTGCAATTAAACATTTATTTACTGTCAGTTTTGATGCTGAAGTAAACAATGCATAATTTGCATATGAAAAAAGGTATTTGTAGCACTTATTTCCCTTCATCAACCAGGTTTATCAAAAGGCTGATTATTTTAAGGTAGCTGAATACCTTTTTCACCCACTGTATATATTTACCATGAGTCTGTTATACTCTATTGCCACTGTTCAAATACTGGTCTAATTCTCAGCTGTCTTGGGCTGGTTTATCTCAGGTTTTAAAATAAAGGATTCTAACTTTTATAAAATTGGAATGATAGCTGAATGGGAAGAGGTTTGTGGTGAGAGAAGCAATGTTAAACGAATTCAGCTCAAGATGTTTTCTCCATCAATAAATACTCTATAGCAACATGCTGGGAAACCAGCCATTCTCTATTTCATTCCAGTCATGCAAAACATTATTATGCTGACAGTATTTCTCAGCACAAGCACGCATGATGATCTGCTCAATGTGTACGCATCTACTTTTCATTTCTCTCAAAATTTCATAATCAATTCATTTTCCACCTGTAGTTATCTCCCCTCACTGAGGAAAGAAAAAAAACTAATTAAACCAGTTTATTCACTGTTTTGATAAAGATGCTTGGAAAGTTGCTTTTCTGAAATAAGATATAATTCAAGAATACCCATAACTCTCCATGTCGATGATAGTAAATGCTTTAACCCACATGTCTGATGTACCTAAAGGGAGATAACAAGGTTTTGCTCCAACTATCTTTTCACAGAATTACAAATGAGATATACTTACAACATTGCAGGAATAGCACCATGTCATGGAGTACTGTATAAACTGACGTCTACCCACAAAGCTGGTGAATGTTTTGACCCACCTTCCTGACAACCAGAGAAAGATAAGTGGGTAAAATATTTTTTACAAATTTTAGATCTGTAGTTTTCTCCTATTTCGTATGGCAAAGTTTCAGAAAATAACAATAACAAATAAATCACATAGGGTTCAGTAGTTTGTTCTTCACAAAACAGATGTAGCTGCCATTTTCAAAACTTTTTCTTTTTCACAGAATTCAGCAGAACTTTCTCTGCAGGATGGAAGCCTCCTTTTTCTTGCAGCTCTTCCATAGGGACAGATAAGATATTCTGATATAATTATTAAGACACCTTCATTCTTATGACCATATAAATATTTTCCATATCAGAATAGAACCAGTGATGAATACCAAAACCAACGTCTACCACCTGACAAGCAGAGAATACACAAGATTACATGGAATCTACATCAGAAAAAAAATATTTTCTTCTGTTTACTTCAGAGAGTAAAAGTAATCTCAAACTCAATAAATTATTAAACAAAGCTGTGCATTTTTAACAGATGTAGCGACAATCGCTGATTTTCTGTTCATTTAGTGTACATGAGTGACAGGAGCAGATCCTCTGGATGTAACCTTATGTTGGTATTTGTTATGTCATGTGATTTATTTGAGATATAGAAGAGAGGAAATTTGTATGCATCTCTAAGCAGAAATTATGGGAAAGCAGAAAAATATCATTACAAGAAAGACCTTCAAAATGCATGAGTATATGAGGTCTGTTGAAAAAGTATCCGACCTTAGGCTGGGAAAAAAAAATTACGTACTTGGTGGGGTTCAATTGCTAATCCCCTTCGAAGTAGGCCCCTTGTTCCTCCACAAACTTAGCCCAGTAATCCTTCCGCTATTCGAAGCACATCCGGAATGGCTCTCAGCTCCACTGTCGCATTCTGCATGATGTCCTCTCAGCTCTCAAAGCGGGAGCCTTTCAGTGGCATCTTCATTTTTGGGAACAACCAGAAGTCAGGAGGAGCCATGTCTGGAGAGTAGGGAGTCTGGCAAATGAGCGAAATGCCTTTCTTTGCTAAGAAACTTTGGATCAGCTGCGACGGATGAGCTGGAGCGTTGTCATGATGCAGCTGCCAGTTTTGCGAGACCCACAGATCCGGTCTCTTGCGCCGAACTGCATCACAAAGATGTCAGAGGACTTCCTGATAGTACTCCTCTGTAACTGTTTTTTCCTTCTGGTGCGTATTTGTGATGCACAACGCCTCGGTAGTTAAAGAAAACAATCAGCATCACCTTGATTTTGCTCCAGACCTGATGTTGGGTGCTTCCTGTGATAACTGAGCTTTGGTTTCCGGGTCATACCCATACACGCACATCCCATCTCCAGTTATCACGGTATTCTGGAATTCAGGATCCCTGCTGGCAGTATCCAGCAGGTCCTGTGCAGCCTCAAGACGAAGTTGTTGTTCCTGAGAAAGCAGCATGGGCACAAATTTCGTTGCTATTCTGCGCAAACCAAAATCCTCCTTTAAGATTGCATGTGCAGAATCTTTACTGATCCCAACCTCGTTACCAATTTCCTGCACCCGCAAACAACGATCATCTATTATCAAGGTCCGCACTTTCTCAATAACAACTGCATTGCGGCTTGTTGACGCCCATCTTTGAACCTGTTGTACCAAACATTCTTTTATTTGGGTAACACCCATGGAATTGTCACTAAAAGTCTGTTGAATTTTGCAAGTTGTTTCCGCTTGGGTATCTCCAAGCTTTTGGTGAAACTTGATGCAAGATCATTGCTCCACACATTCCATCATCACGGGCTAAATGAAAATGTGACGAGTAAGTAGTACAGCACCTCACATGCTGGCTGCCTGACAGTGACTGACGCATCCAGCAAGCCCACCAAAAACCACATATGTGCATGAAGGCATGCGGCTCCACTGTGCACATTTTTGCCTCCCTAACGTCATTGCTTCCCATGGGAAAAAATAAAGTCAGATACTTTTTCGACAGACCTCGTATGACAATCAAACAACAGATCTGATACAGTTATCTCTCTCTTTTAGAAGACTGAAGTGTAATATATGCGCTAGAAGATCTTGTCCGCATTAAAACTATTTTCTAACTCTACAGAGAACCAGTTTTTTTTTAAAAAAATATTTCTTTAGCTTCTTTCTATGGAAAAACAAAGTGACATTTTAAAATTCATATTTTTTTGTCTTTTATCTTCCTTGCTATAATAAAAAAAAGGTCACTCTGAAAGCACAGAACACAAACCCACTAGATTTTAGTTCTAGGATGTATGGTAACTGTCATTTATGCCTACCTGACCATGAATATTTGGAATCCATAACAGATCAGCAAATTTGAACAGCCAGAGGGATTTACTAAGACATTAACAATGCAATAGTGATGAGATAATAGGTTACCAATTACTGTAATTTGTTTGTGTGGGGTTAATGTTTAGTAAGTGATGAAAAGGTACTCTTCAAAGCTTTTCTGAAAAAGTTAATTCAAGAATATCTTATAGTTCTTCAGATCAGACCTATCTTAATAAAGGGAATTTTCTGACATTATTATGCATTTGTGAAGGACTTTAACATTCAGTTTGAACTGATTAGTCATAGTTGACAGCAAGCATTCAGCAGTGTTGTCAAAAACTACCATGTTAAATCACATTCTAACAAGAGCATTATAAAAATTAATTTTGGTTCATATATTGTACCAAAAATAATTAACCCTAAAGTATGTAAATCAACGTGTGGCTGACTGATGCAGTAACAACCAAGGGATTCAGTTCTTGAGTTCTTTCTGGTTGGTGACCAAACAGGTAAAACTGAAATCAGATGTTTTACTATGGATGGCATACTGGATATTCACCGATGAGCTATACATTTCAATTTTATTCACATTATTACAAGAGATTATTTCTTTTTTTAACAGAAAATTTTAAATGTCATGATTGTAGTAGTTCCAAGATTTTGTTGCCATCTTCCCAAGAATGTTATTTTGCATAAACGAGCCACCAGATGGTGGCAAATATTTTTCTCACTGATAAGTTGGTAGAGAACTGGTAAAATAAATGCTTACTGTGTCACATAATATGTTAATGCATTGCGAACAGTCTGCGGCATGTCATCAAGATCTATACATAGAGAATGCATGCATACCTTTAATTGTTATCAACTTCTTAATGTAGAAAGGTTCGAGCAAAGCATCACTCTTTACCTGGATAAAATGTTAAAGAAAACAAACAGCTTTAAGTGACAGAGATAAGCATGTATCATAACTTATATTTGGCAACATTTTGACAGATATACACTGACTCACAAATCTTACTTAATTAATTAGACAGCCAAAAATGCTGCTGAAGAGTAAAGATCATACAGGTTAAACAATGAAATTTGGCAAAACAACACAGACTGCAGTTATTGATACAAAAGCTATTTTGCAGGACATAAAACATCTGTAAGATGCATGTTGAATGCGTAGTAAGAATGATAATGAGGGTTAGCGGTTCTTGCATCAGGCACAACATCAAAAGGTCTATAGAGCCACATCGTTTTGTTACTACATAAGTATTTTTATCTTGGCATGAACAGATTTACTATTTTCAGCAAAAGTATGCAGACAAAGTGTAGATCAGCCAGCCAAAGAAATGCATTCTGGGGAAGATTCTGTACGATGGTTTGCTGACATCTTATAGACAGGTTCTATTAAAAAAAAAGTGGCAGAGTTGCAGAAAAGAAGCTAGATTTGTTGTTCGTTTCAACACTATAGCCATGCTGTGCGATGCTTGGAGCCTGAATAGTCACAAATTATACTTAACTCAGGGACGGATACAGTACTTTTCAAAAGGTGGGATCAATGTCAGACAGCACAAGACATTACAATATCATCAAGTAAATTATCCATAATTTTATACTTACCATTTTTAAAAATATATGCTATCCCTCTCCTCAGGTCAAACTTGTGCCTCGAATGACTGCTTTAAATGTCATATTTATGATCATTGAGATTAGTGCAGGACACATTCTGTGGTGCATATGGTGCATACATTTAAAAGAAAAACTAGCTGGGTTAAAAAGAGCCACGCTTTTAGTTTTTGCCCAATGGGGATCTTTCTTCCAATGTTGATATTGATTTAAAGGGCAAGTGTATGGAGGATTCATGAAAACTAAGGATTTTGATATTTAAAATAAAATATCTAGTATCCACAAAAATCATGTGGTCAAATGAAAGAAAGAAAAAGAAATTGATAATAGTTGTATATTCAGAAAGAATATTCATAAATATTATAAAATTATGTTTCAATCTCTTGTTTTAAAAAATATATAAATATTGTTCCAAAAACGATGTATATACATACTATTATATGCTACCATAAACAGGCATTTTGTATCCTTAATGTTACACAGATGACTGTGCTGTACACAACCTTGATGTGAGGTGTTTTCAGTGTGGAAAAAATGTACAAGTATTTTGGACAGATACTTTACTGGGAGATGTACGAGATGACATGGACCATTTGAATACCTGCTACACAGACAACTGTTGATGTTTCAACAGATATTCCTGTGAAAACATGGTCTGTTGCATGTCACTCCTGTTCTCAGATGCTGCATGGATGCCGATGGTAGACATTTTGAACAGTTATTGTAGTTATCATGTTTAAGGTGTCTGATCTATAGAGCACAAATTCTACTTAGCAATATGTCTTTGTTTACCAAACTATAGAAAAGTGTATATCTCTATTTGGGACTCTGTGTAGACAGAGAAATTTTAAATTTGCATCATTGTGTTAATTTTTTAACCCTGAAAATGCTTTCTAACATTATAATTTGTATTATTTATACAAACTGCTATCTTTAAAATTTACAAAATATCTCTGGAAAGCTTTAGCATTTTAAGTAAACTTTATATCTGTAAAGCTTCAGTATAAATATCATTATTAACTAATTAAAATTATTAAATATTATAAACCTTGAAATCCATATATCACTGACCATATCAAACAAAATAGATACAAATTAACTTGGATACAAAGTTACAAATTTATGAGAACTTTTTCAAAATCTGTAAAATAAAGTCTTTAGGCTACATACAATTTTGTTATGAGCAGGGAAAAAGAAAAAAGTCACCAAATAATGTATTTTTGTTAAACCAACTTACATGGAAGCTTTTAAATAGTGAATTAAAACCAATAATATTAACACTACTGACAAGTTTAACTATTATTTTAGAATACAAATTTACTTAGAGATTTTCATGATTTTGAACCAGCTTGTGAGGTTGTCATCCTTGGTTCCATGGCTCATCTCACAGGACATCTTTGTGAAAAGAAAATGATCTGTTATAGTCTGTGCTGCTAGCAGTGATAGCCGACTCCTCAAAACATTCACAGCCAGTGATCTTTCAAGTCAGATCAAAATTCAACGATGCTAAATCACTTCATAACAAAAATTACACAGAGGTAGCTGCCAAGGTGTTGTCTTCAAATTTGGGAATCACATCAAATGCATTTAGTTATGCAAGGAAAAGATGTCTGGTTTTATTGGGATGGAGCACTTGTCAACATGGCGACAACCCATACTGAACTTCCCTGGTGGATATGTTCTCGCAGCTTTGTAAAGGCTTTCTTAGCTTATACATTTTCAATTTTGTAATTGAAAGATTTCGCCTGTCAGGCATTATCAGCCAAACCATTTGCCCTCTTACATAACCCGATTTATGATTTTACACAAACAGTAAAAGTTGACATCATTTTTGAAGCAAACTCTTCTATTATTGCAACACTTACTTTTATTGCTGCTGATCCACTTAAGTTGGCCACATCTTCCACTGCTGAACTGCAGCTTCGCTCTCTCCTCTTTAAAGAAATCCGAGTGATTCTGAAAGTTAATGGCACGCAAATGGACAGCTTCAAACCAGTTGTCTCACCTTGTGACTGCCAGCAGAGGTGTAGTGACTATGACAAAAACTGATTTTCTTAACTGTTTGATGCACAGTTTTCATTGTCTCCATATTACCTCTGCATATCCGCTACTGTGTCTGCCAGACAGCCATCAATAGCTGCTAATTCATTCAGAGGCCTTTTTCTATCCTGATGCAGAGAGTCCATTGTGTCCAGCAGACAGTCAGTTGATAACTAATCATCTTTTGAGCACATGTGCTTTCTGTTGGGTGACTTTGACCAGCAGAATCTCTTGGAAGACCATGATGATCCATAATCACCTGTGAACTCAGGGATGGTCACTGATTGACAAGTGAAGGGCTGGAATAATGAACTGCTTTTTTACGGTCTGGCTATGAGCTTGATAAAACCCTGACTTGGGACTGTGCTTCTCTCCACACACCATGCATTTACAGAGTGTGTGGAAAACCATCATAACCCGGGTTTCATTTGGTCCATCTTTTAATTTCATATGCTACCAATTTAAAAATCAAGAATGAAGTTGTTCCCTTCTGATTTTTTGATAGGGCAAATGATGACTGAACTCAGCAATCAATAAATTTCCCACCTTAATGATATGAAGAGATTTCATTGAAAAAGAGAGGGTGACCAAATTAACCTGGCAGCAGGTCTACTTTGGCCACCATCTCAGACACCACAAAATATTGTTCTGTGGTATAGTCCTAGTCATAAGACTGTGGTTCCACCTGCAAAAGGTCATGCAGCCAAGCAAAATGAAATGGACAGAGCATGAAGTGAAAAAATAAAAATCCAAAAATTTGATGTTGCTTGAGCTTCATGTTCTACTCCAGTTATCAGCGATTCCCCCCTTTAAGCCAATATCATCAAACCATTTTCAACAGTGTCCAGTGCAACTTTGAGGCATCATGTTCCCAAAAGATCAAAATGGAAGATAATCTGTGGAAACTTAGTTTGATAAATGTACTGGTTGGAGTACAAGGATATCATGATCATGCTTTCTGTCATCTAATGTAGAGGCTGATTTCTCTCAAGATGCTTGTGAAAACATTCACCAGTCTGTGGCCAACCCTTGCTCAGATTGAGGGGTAAGTGAAGAAACATTTGACTTTCACCAGAGATACAAAGTGAGATATTTGCGCTGTTTGCTTTAGATGTCCCAGAACAGTCCAATATTATGCTCTTGTATGTGAAACAGCTGGTGTCAGCAGGCCAGTCAGCATGTATATAAACTGTGACATATGTTTTGAAAGTACAAGAGTGAGTGTTGGGACTGTTGTATGTGATTCAGAGTAAATCTTCAGTGATCAGAGATTTCTTATTGTGTTTTGGATGTAATATCAAAAATTGTAGGGCTCAGTACTATGATGATGCCAACATTTAAATTCAGTGGAGTTGAAGCTCATTTTGAACAAGAAACCAGAACAATGTGTCCATTGCCAAATGCACTACATTTAGCCACTCAAGAGACAGTTCCCGGAAACTCTCTCTCATGCGTAACTTTTTATCATTTGTACAAGAACAAATTTCTATAAGGTTCTCCAAAATGTCCAGCAACAGTTGAAAACCTTGAAAAATCTGCTGCATGACCTCAAATGTTTATACAGCCATTGTGTCCTATTTGTTTCACAGTAAAATTCCATTCATTAGAAGTGATAAAATTACAGTTGCAGATTTTACTTGAAGCACTGGAATCTGTACAATAACAGCTGGGTGAGAGAGACCCTCATCAGATCTGAAGCAGTGAGCTTTCAGGAAAAGTTACAACAATTCAGATTTTTCATAGCCTTGAGGATTTTTGAAATTACTGATAAATTCAGTAAACTCACTCAGTCTGAAAGATCCGGGAAAGATGTGAAATTTGTGGAACATGCAAATAAGGAACTTGTTTGTTTGAAAGATGACTTTGACTCTATTTGGGTTAACAGTTTCAGATTCCGAAAAGATGTATGCAGATGATCCAAAGCTTCCCTGATAAACAAATACTCATCATCAACTTCAGTAGTTGTCCATAGATTTTCAAACCCAACAGATTATGATGTAGTTTCCTTCTGCGAAATTGTTGACAAGGCTACCAATTCAATAGAATGTGTATAATGAATAAAATGTACATCAAGGAAAAGTAACAAAATTCAATTTAAAATCTGTTTGTGAACATTCTGGCAATGGTTTAAATAAGTTCAGGCTGCTATCTCAACTCAGTGGATTGGAAAGTCTTCCTAGATCCAAAGACGTCTCTACCATTATTGAAACCAGACTGGTCATCAGAGAGAGAGCAAAGTAAAAGCAATGATTTCTCAAGTTGCAGAACTTTGATTTCAAACAGAAACTAAAATAAGAGTTTTTTAAAACAATCTTCTTCCCACCTTCATATGCTTTCTACACAGCTGTGCACAAATTATGCCAATTTGCATTTTTCATTGCATTCTTTGAGAGGAAATAAAGCTCCATAACTAGAGCCAGTTCCACAATTTCAGGGGCAAATTCATGAATTACATGACAAAACCGCAGCCCCAGTTATTGATAACGGTCAGTGCCATCTTCTAAACCAAGTGATTTGAACGTTATTGAGATTAAGCTTTATTTTTTTCAGCAATGACATCAGCATAAGACTGTATGTAAAACACCAAGCCAAAGGGTTCTTGGACAAAGAGATTAATTACAGTTATTGTTCAAATGAGTTCTAAGCTTCTCAAATCGCCTCTTTGAGCCACTCTGCAAACTTAGATGTGCGGCTGCTTTAATTAAATAAAACTGACCAGCACACACGCACGAGAAATTGTTGTGGCATTTACAAGGCTCCAAGACAAATTCTTTTAAAAGTTTAAAAATTCCTGAATAAAACAAACAAAAAAATTAGTTTGGGTGGTGATTTGAAATATTTTTCTTTTTCTTATGAGAAATTTCACAGAACAAACAAACAAAAAAACTCTGAATGATAAAATGAAGAATTTCTTTGTGCCTTAACCAACATCTGGATACGCTTTTCTTATTAAAGAAAACCACATTTAAAAAGCTTTAATTTCCTCAACCCCCCCCACACCTAACCACACAGATATGGTGAATGATAAAAAATTCCCCTGTTTTGCAATTTTATTTATTTATTTTTTTGGTGTTGTATGTAAAATAATCCTGGTATTTGTAAGAGCCAACATTGGTCAGTCTGGGTGCTGGAGCTGTACAAATAATGGTATTCCTTTCTGACATTCTTCTGCGTTGTTTATGGTACAGTACAAAACAAAATAATATAAATTAATTAAAGCATACTGTATAAATAATCTGTTGAGTATCCTCCCCCACAAATGATTTGTTTTTGTTTCTTTTCCCCCTAAATTGTCTCTCACTAGTGCCAGCAGACAGCTGCACACATGAAAGATACCACCATACCGGATTAATTTACTGTACATAGAACCCAACTTTTATGTCGGCTAAAATCAGCATCTCGTTGGAAAAACAGATGAAGCATCATCACTCTCATCTGATATTCTAGCTGAATCTGTTAAAAAGTAGAATTTTCATTTGTTTCGTTTAGGACAGCTTCTCTCTCAATCAAGAGACTGTGTTGGATCCTTGTCTATAAAGAGACAACTCCAAATATAAGCAAAAAACGAAAGGAAAAGCTGAAATACATTATCTCTCTTTAGAAATAATTAAAAACAGTCAAAAGGTTTTACAAATTGAATTAGCAATTAACCCTGATTATTGAAAACATGAATAGTTACATAAGACATTTTCACATCAGAAGCTCTGCCTGAGTAGTGGTTCCACTTAACATTAAGTGTTTCTTGGGTTGTTGAAATGGCACTGGGGTTAGTTTATGATGAAATTCTTCTTAATGCTACTTGCTATTGAAAACTGCTTGAGGTCTCGGTAATAATTTAATCTAACTTTAGTTGCTATAAGGAGGCAGCCATCGTTACTTATACAGGAAACATCCCCTAGAAAAACGTCTATCAATTTGACTTTATCTACCACCAGTATCAAGAAATACTGCTGGTAATTCCATTGACAGAACCTCTTTTCTCCTATCAAGCCAGTCATGCTGGTACTTGAGCTATTTAGAGTTAACTTCAGATAGCTAAAGGAATCTAACTATCCGCAAACATCCTTCAAATCTTATTTTAATCTGCCATGGTTCCAGCTCACTCTTCTTCCCCAGCAAGCTGCTCCTCCTGCATCTAAACAAAAGATTACTAGTAGGGCTTTCCCTGCTGGGTTGTCTCCTCTTCTAAACCAAACTGGGTCCTGGTGGGAGTCCTTAAGTTATGCACCTGCATTTTGCATTGGAAAGGAAAGAAAGCTGTCCTTCTGGAATGGGGTGACTGCTGACAATGAAGAAGACAGTGAGGATAGTTTTAATTATTCAGCATATTCTAAACTTAAGATTTAGAAAGATTCCAGTGGGTTTATACTGAACTCAGCATCCCCTTATTGACTGTGTACATGATGTTCAAGTTTTGGATACCAAGAAATTATAAAATGAAAAGGAAACAAAAAAACCAAAAAGATCTTATTGTTTCACTAATTATATTTAACATTTAAATTGTGTTAGTAGCTAAAATGAATTCTTCTTCACATTTAAGGTCCTTTTCCAAACCTGCATTTTATATTATTGGAATATTCTGGACACACTTGTCTAGGGTATTCCTTTATCAAAGTATTTTGTGGCTGCTTTGCCATCTTCAATTTTTCAGGTATATAATCACAACTAAAAACAAACCAATAATTATTTTAACATCATCGTTGTTATCATTTTCTAATTATGGTCAAACACCTACACAATACAAAAGTTGAAATAGGAAGACAAAAATTTACAACAGCATAGCCTGGATCTTAATCTGCTGATGTAGCTGAGATGAAGGGAGGTGCCAGCTCACCTTCACAGACATTTTTATTTGATGGTATCACTGACAATCTAATTTATAAGTTTCTCTCTAAACTAATATCCATCCACTTGATTTATTAATAGAGAACTGTGGCTTGCATGGCATTTTAGTGAAGTCAATTTATAAGTATCTGCAAGGAAAGCATCTGTACATCAATTGAATAAGTGGGACTTTGCAATACTGCACTTATAGAAGTGGCTTGACGATTTTCCTTTAATCCCAACATGTTGTCTGTCTTCAGGGTGGTAAATCAGTTGTATAGATTCAAAATGTTAGCTGAAACAGATGCTATCATCTGTAGGTGTATTAGAGAAGCAGATATGTTCTTATCTCTGAGTAGCATTTTTATTAAATATATTTAGTTTCAGTATATCATTATATTTTCAAAACCCTATATTATCAGTTCATATTATATTTAATCAAGTTGGATCTAGGTTTCTTTAGTTAAAATGAATATGAATGATTCTGCCTTTAACTGAAAGTATTGAGAATTTAAATTCAATACAGCCAAGTTATTTTGAACAATGTTTTAAATTATTTCTTGTCACCATGTATCACCGTTCTCTTCATCATGGTTCTTATGACATAGCTTATTAACAGATTACATTTGGAATTTATAATTAAGGTATTACAGAGAGGTAGGGAGAGAGAGATAAGAGAATATAATATGAACAAAAATAGTTGCCTCTTGTGAAAAATGCAAGTAAAGTTGCTTCAACGAGAATATGCGGAAAGAGCAATGCAACGTAATAAAGCAAAGTAGCTATTGATACTAGAATAAGATAAATCCATCCATAGTGGCTAGAAAAACGATCAGATCAATATCCAACTGGTCTCTGGATCTACGATTAAAATGTGAAGAAAGAATAAATATTACTGAAAGAACTTGCTGCTAAGTTACATTAAAAATAGCTGGAATCAGAGAAAACCAAGCAATGTTTATTGGTGAAGTGTTATATCATCATCATGACATACAAAACAAAAAAATAAAATCTAATATTGTATTTCATGATATCATAAAAAAAATTTAATGGATACAAAGCTGATACTTACCTCATTGGCAGCCATAAGTGTGCACTTGGCAATAAAAATTATTGTGACAAAAGTTCATTTTCAGACATGTAAACTGATGTATGTATGAAGGGCTACTTCATCTTTAGGTTCATGATTATGGCCACACAATTCTGAATAAATTGTTATTGTATTGATTGTTAGGTTTTTAATTAAAGAGGTAGTGTTTGGGTTTCATGTAATATTTTATGAAATATTTCAAATAATTTTAGATTATTGGTCAAGAGAGTTTCTTTGAGTCATCTAAATGCTCACTTAGGAAAGAACAGTACACCAAAACAGTCTCATTACTAGCAAGAAAGGCAAACAGTTAATGAATTGAGTAGGATTTAGTCCAGAACACAAGTGTAGTAAATATGCTAAGTTGCTGAACCAATGGTGTAAGCAATCAACAAACCATTCATCCATCATCTTTACATCTTGTATTATCGTTACAGATAATACCTCTTAAAATCAGTTTCAAGTGACAGAGTCAAAAGTTTGCTATTCACTCATTGTATAAACCAAAAAAAAAAACAAACACTTTTTACCATAATTGATATCTGGTGTGACATAGGATATGCAAGTATTACCAGAATGCTTTTAAATGACAGCAGAATTAAAACAGGCTTAAATGTATGCCTGAATTCTTTGAAATGACTGTATATAAATTCATGCTTGACAAGTGTTATGGGAACCATTCTTTAAAAAAAAACTAATTTCTGATACACTTATATTTACAGCTGAATGCAAGAAAGTAAGTAATATATGTATTATGTCTTCATGCAGAGGAAGGTCAGAAATCAGAAACAGTAGAAGGAAAGTATTCTAGAGCAAATATGTAGACGGAGCTTTGTGGGTGATGTCAACAGAGAAATTAATTTATTACAGCTAGGTTAAAAAAGGGGGTGAGAGAGAAATTATATATCATCAATGAATTATTTAGCTCCACTCTGTTTCTACAAAAAAACTCAACTATAATGATAAGTTTTTACAATCATTATACAAATCTGCTCTCATCTGTGTGCACACCACTCGTGGAATAGTAGAGAAAAAACAAAAAACAAGTAGATTTACTAAGTGCATTTTTTTGCGTGTGTTCAGAAAAATCTGGTATTGTATTCCTCTAAGCCTGGAGCTATTAATTCTAAACCAAATACAGGTCTGAAGAAACTAATAGTAAGACCTAGGAAATAAACACTTCTGAACTCCTGACCAACCCACAGCTTTTAAAATTACTTCCTAACAGATGTAGGAATCAAATTTTTTAGAAATTATAGTCTTTAAATCTGTCGTCATTTCCACCTCACATCACACGCGCGCGCAGAAATCGTGGCTTTTGACAAATAAAACTTGATTGTAGCAAACTCATTTTGATTAGAAGTGGTATCAGAATTGTGTTGTAATAAACAACAGAT
Organism: Nautilus pompilius; assembly: GCA_018389105.1. Taxonomy (NCBI): domain Eukaryota; kingdom Metazoa; phylum Mollusca; class Cephalopoda; order Nautilida; family Nautilidae; genus Nautilus; species Nautilus pompilius. Next base: position 566,921 of record JACATO010000130.1, on the reverse strand, counting down.
ACAATAAACCAAAAAGCTCCAACCATACACTGTTAATGTTTCAAGTTTCAGATGAAAATATCAAGCATGCATACGGCAGGATGCTATCCCACAGTTCAAAATGTTAGTACTTTTCAACATCTAAAGCAGTAGCAATGGAGTGTATATTTGTAGCAGATATAGATAATGACAGCATCAATCTTCACAATTCAGAATTTAAAAAATAAATCTACAAATTTAGTGTAAATTTTAGAATATAAAATGGCAATGAAAAGGAAGTAAATATTTTTTTTAATGTTCCACTGTCATGGAATATATTTAGTATTTAACTAAAAATTATAATTTGTGATATGGTACCCATAGTTGTGGACTCAACAGGAGAATTCAGTGAAAAGTTCAAAAAGAAACATTTTCAAAAAACAAATTTTCTCCTAGTTTTAGGGAGATTATCACATTCTGATCACTGAACAAAAGTCCAACATATACGAGGTCTGTCCAAAAAGAAATCAAACTTTTTAAAAAAATAAATTTATTGTTTTACTTACAATTTAATCGAACTTGTCTCCTTCAAAATAGTTCCCTCCACTGTTGATACACCGGTCCCAACGTTTTTTCCAGTTTTGGAATGCCCCCTGGAATGCGTTTTCATGGATAGTGCGCTGTTCTCGTAGCAAATTTTCTTCGATCTCTTCTATCGTCTGAAATCAGTGACCTTTCAGGGTGGATTTCAACTTTGGGAACAAAAAAGTCCGCAGGGGCCAAATCCGGAGAGTAGGGTGGCCGGGGGTCAAGAGTTGTCTCGTGCTTTGCCAAAAAGTCACGGATAAGGAGTGACGCGTGAGCAGGTGCATTGTCATGGTGCAGCATCCAGGTTTTGTTTTTCCATGCCTCAGGCCTCCCCCCCTCAACTGCCTCAGGACACCCAAGTAAAACTCTTTATTGATCGTCTGACCATGTGGAACAAACTCATGATGAATGACACCCTTCCAATCAAAAAAGACGATCGACATCACCTTCACATTTGAGCGACTCTGACTTGCTTTCTTTGGTCGCTGCAATGATGATCCAACCCACTGTGATGACTGTCTTTTTGTTTCGACATTGTAGCTGTACACCCATGTTTCATCCCCTGTTATGACACTTTTCAGAAAGCTTTCATCAGCATTTGAACGATCAAAGAGCTCCTGACTTACTGACTCGGTTCTCTTTTTGTTCATCTGTCAGCAGACGCAGCACAAATTTTGTGGCTACACGATGCATGTTCAATTTTTCTTTTAAAATCATGTGGCCCAAACTTTTACAGATGCCTACTTCTTCTGAAACTTCACGGACAGTCAGGTGATGATTTCCACGGATCACAGCTCACACTTTCTCGATGTGATCGTCATCCGTTGTCGTGGAAGGTCATCCAGATTTGGGGTTGTCTTCGGTGGATGTTCCCGATTTGAAACGCTGGTACCACTCGTGACATTGCGTACGGCTCAAACAATCCTTCCCATAGTCCTGTTGCAACATTAGAAAAGTATCCATAAAAGTTTTTTCCCAATTCGAAACAGAATTTCACAAAAACACATTGCTCTTCAAGATCCTTCATTGTTCAACTTGCGACAAATCGCCAAGTTCACCAAACATACGTTCACTCTAGCGCGTGTAGATCGATGACTAACTGACATTGCATGATGCGGCTATTATTAGACTGAAGGTCAAGGTCACCAATACACAGCACTGGAGTCGTGAGCACACAGTTTTAAAAGTTCAGTTTCTTTTTGGACAGACCTTGTACCTAGACTTTTGCATGCTTTGGATGATGATGATCTGGATAGAAGATTACAGTTCCGTGAGTGGTTTATTAGCATGCGCAATCAATGTGATTTTGAGGACAGGATAATTTGGTTTGATGAGGCATCCTTAAAACTGAATGGGCACATAAATAATGACAACTGCGTTTAGCCTAGTGCAAAACCCAAACATGTACTTGGAGAAAGATGTTAACCTATCAAGAGTTACATCATGGATTGGACTCTCTTCTCATGGCATATTGTTGGGCTATTCTCTTTTAATGCTGTTGTAACCAGTGAAAATTACCTGGAAATGCTATGCAATGCTGTTGTTCCTGCTGTAATATATCTGTATGGAGTCTGAGGTTTACTTTCAGTAAGATGGCACACCACCAGAGTGATTTGATCCTTTCTTGATAGTTTCCTGAGATGTGGTTAGGTTTTCGTGGAACTGCTCATGAATATTCTCCAAGGTCACTTGACTGTACGCCTCTGGACTTCTACCTGTGCGGGAAGGGCCTGAAGGATAAGGTGTACAGTGCTAAACCTCAAACACTACAAGACTTGGAGGAAAAGATTAAGCAGGAAGTACGCAGTGTCTCTGTTCATATATGCACGATTGTATGCCTGTGTCTCTCAGAATGTGGTGGTGGGCATTTTGAACATTTGTCTTAAGATGAACGTTGTACGTTGTTGTGTAGAAAAAGTTTTGTTTATTCAGTGATATAAGTATTAAAGATTCATAAATTCAAAGTCTGTATACATATTTCTGAATCACTGTATTGCTGGCCTACTTTTGTTTCCAATTATCGGCTCAGATAAGGAAAATAATACAGCACATTCTGTGTTCAGTAAGAAGGCTGAGCAGAATCACCACCTGACAAACAAAGCAGGGGATGCAGGATATCTTAACTGGAATATTTTCTCATGAAATGAAAGGGAAAGCATTTGAGTGACTGATGTTCTATAGTCTTGGAGTGATAAAATTTGCAGATATAATTAACTTTGCTTATTTAAGCAAATAATGAATCGTTAGCACATGTAAGAATACTAATAGAACGGTAAAATTAAACTGAATTTTAAAACATTCAAGATTTGTCTGTGTTTCGGTCTTCCATTGGGTCCCTCTGCTCATATTTATCATCAGTCTATCCCAAAAACAAGTGACCCGTAAACCTTTACCTAAGACTAGCATTATTACCTGCTAAACTTTTCCTAAGATGAATGGTATCACCTGAACCTTTACCTAAGACATAAAGCAACCATAAACCTTTACATGAAAGATGGTATCAGCTGCTAACCTTTCCCTAAGGTGGGACAAGTGATATCACTTTTAACTCTTCCCTAAGATAACTAGAAGCTATCATCAACCCGATACTAGTTCAGAATAGCAGTAATATATTAGTGGTATCATCACAAACGAAGATTTAAATTTGACATTTAATGGTACATTTGTCTAAAGCACGTTTAGATAAGGCTTATTTATCATTATCATTGTGGTTATGACCAGAGGTTCATTTAGTAACTTTCATGGTTTATTTGGAAAAACATAATGAAAAATCAGTCTGTTGAAGCATACAGCTGACAACCAGCATGAACCACAGGAAACATGGGTACCAAACTGAGCAGCGTGTTATTAAAGTAAAACTATCAACCTGCCACTACTATCACACAGCGCATTTATCCTCTCAATCAACATTTTTAAAAAAGTTATGACATTTTAAGAATGCTTCAAATAAATCAGCAAATGCAGCTTCAATGAAATTACTTTTTTTCCTGTTGGAAAAATATGAATAATTAATTAGCCTGTTCAAACTTCTACATTATATCCAATGAGCACCAGAACAAAATCTCTGCATGGTACCAACTGGGAACATTGTAATACTTCATCTCTCATCAATCAGACTCCAAATTCTCATGAATGCTTTTGTCAGTGAATGGAACTGCTTCTGACTAATTGCTAAATCTAAACAGCTAAACATTTGCAAACATAAACACATGCTGGGCAGTTAGAGCAAAACCAGGAATCAGTTAATTAGTTTGCTTCATGTTACCTCTAAGCTGCTTTCCAGCTGCTTTGGACTTGAAATTTTTGACACCTCAAACATCTCCATATCGGACTGCTCCTTGTTAAAACAACAAAACCTGCTAATCAACAGCTGCATTTGATAGTTTATTTTAAGCATTCTTCTCTCATGAAATGTCAGTAAACTCAAAAAAAAAAACAACAAAAACAACTTGTCTGCTAGTAACTGTACTGTGTGTGATAGTGGTGGTAGGTTGGTTGTTTTACTTTAATAACACGCTGCTCAGTTTGGTACCCGTTTCCTGTGTGGCTCATGCTGGCTGTCGGCTGTATTCTTCAGCAGACTGATTTTTCATTGTTTTTCCAAATGAAAAACTGAAAACCATGAAAGTTGCTAAATTAACCTCTGGTCACAAACTGATGATGATGATAAATAAGCTTTATCCAAACACACGCTTTAGAAACCCAGTTCTGTGATGACACTGGTATATTACTGTTGGCATGTCACAGAGTTCTGCAAACTTAGACACAGTGCCTGTAGTTTTATAATCGATATGTAAATATATTATTAAATGAAAAAAAAAATATAATTGATTGTATTATACTTTATAAATATAAAAAGATGCAGTTAAATTCAAAATTATAATTTACTAATAGCTGATAAACTTTTCTACATAAGAAACTAACTGAAAGTTATACTGCCATATTTATTTCTCGAGTCCTAATCATTGCCGTACACTTTTAGCATACTTCATGAAACATGCCACCAGTTTCCATAATCTGAGAGTCAAGTCATCTGAAGATCATGCTCATTTGTTCAACTTGCAGCTAACTTATCTCAATGATAATGCAAAAGTATACATATTCCTTTAGCCATTCATAAAAAAGGGAAGAGTATTGAAAATTTTAACTATTAATTACTCAAGTTTTTAACATATTATCTCTTTGATGTTTTCACATAACAACTTACTATAAACAAAGCACACTCATTTCACCCTGATTGTATATAATTTTAATGCTAAAATAATCTATCTATTCCACAAGATCCGTATATTGAATTCTCCCCTTTTATTTCATCAACAAAATTATGAGGACTTCTTAGTCTAACCTTCTGAATAAATTAACTGTACACAGTCAAAGCAACTAACGAATTTAAGTTTTGCTATAGCTCACTCCATCACAAGTCTTTCTTTTCGGGTGCTGAAGATATATGAGTAACAGATGTCACACCAACTGGCTGTTCCTTTGAAAAGTAGGAACACCACCTGATCATGCAGACTCTCATGCGATCCCAGCATGCCTCCCAGGAGTCCAGCGCTGGTCGGACATCAAGAAGAGTAAATTGATAGTTGCTCACGCTGATGGACCCACTGTCATAGTAGTCAATTATGTACCGAATGTCTTTACCACACCTGTCAACAACCCAGTCATGTCGATCAAAAGGAAGTTCATACCTGAAATTCAAAAAGACATTATACATGGCATATCAACTTTTGCCTTTCATAAGAGATGCATCAACGTGTAGATTAAAAAATAGTACAAAGAATACAAAAGACAATTTTTCCCTGAGGGGGCAGTTTTGAGAATCTATTTAACAAAATGTGTAACACCAAGAAATATGTATGGAGGTGGTGTGTAAATGTGCACAGCCTTATAAAGGTGTACTCGCTTATTTCAGTAAGTGATTACTCCGTAGGTGTAAAAGTTAACCCATCACATTCTTTTAGTAAAAATTTTTTAAACAGTTAATACACAAACTGAAAGCAAGTTTCATCCCAACTTTTTACTACCATATTCATTAGTGCAGCCATAATTAATCTGATGATTTCAAAAAGTAATTATTTGCAATATCTTATTGCTTTTGGCTGTCAGTGGTCAGCAAAATTCAACACGGCGGGATGATAGTGTTTTCTTCTCATCCCCAAACATGGAGGAATGTCAGCCGGTGAACTCCGAGATGGTGATACAAATATAATAGTCCACAATGGTGGCAAATCAAACAAACAAACAGAAATATAACAAAGGCTAGCAGCACCCATTTTAAAAACATGATCACTGCTTTTTTTTATTATTTGCAGCAGCAAAGGACAGAGAGAGTACAAAGCATCAGTTGGAACAGTCATGCAGAAACTTCAAACAAACTGCCAACACCAACTATTTCTTTAAAAGAAAATCCCATCTTTAAATCTATGCTCTTAGAAATGATTTTTAAGATCTTTTTTTGGAAATTATGCATTCACAGGCTAGATTTTAAACTGTCACATTTTTCGATTTTGGTCCTCTTTTTTTTTCAATTATATGTAAAACTACAAAGCAGCGTGCACTTTGGTGTGTTAACATAACCCGGGGGTCAGGCTAAACCTTTGGCCGAGTCCGTACATCACTTGGTGGCGGTATTTTTTTAAAAAAAAAAAAACAAAACAAACTCAGGTGATGGTCAGCAGCAAATTTTAACAGAATCTTTGCTTGCTTCTCCCTTAGTTTTAGAGCAACCTAGATTTTTTTTTTCCCATGTGGTAAAGTTGCAAACTTACTACGATCTCATAGTTGTTTTAATATTTTACCTAACTAAAGTAGCAAAGTAAGATACCTCCAGCAGTAACATTATGATAATTAATTGGTATTAAAATTATGTACAACTAGTCAGCTTCACAAAGGATGGTTTAGTTCCCTCCACCTCAATACAATACAGTAATTTTATCTCCCAAAAGCCTTGTAGGGTTTTCAACAAAATCTGCTATTCAAGGAATAAATGCCTGGAAACACATCTGTTTTACTAAAGATTTCTTACCAGACAACCAATTAACTAAGAGAAGAAACCCTGCTATGTTGATGTTCTTAGCTTTATCAACAAATAATTTATATTGCATTCTCCACTACTAGATTTAGTATTTTGTAAGCAGCTGCCAAAAATCTGTTTTATTACTATGGAAATTCAAGAGTTTGCTTGTTTCAAATAGCTTAACCATAGTTTGTCATCGTCAATGTTTTTTGACAATCATATTAGCCAAACCATTCAGTAAATTTATCTGCCTAGTTACACTCTTGCCGCTGGAGCCAAGTCAACTAATCAGAAACTCATTTTCTGTAACTTATTCAACAAATAAAGAAAAATAATTAGATTGCCTAACCACCAAGTTGGCAAGGTTTACCATAGGAGATGTGTGCAATGAGTCTGGAAGCCACATATCTCTAAGATATAATGAAGTAGACTTAGATGACACTCAAAAATAATGTCAACCAAAAATCTGGGGAACTTAAACTATAATCAGCTATAAATCTGTTAAATGAGAATTGAGGGATATTTGGCATAGGAAGAAACTTGCTCCGTAATTAGGTTATTCAGAATAATGTGAAAGTTCAAGCAATTTATAATCTGAGCCTGGTCTCCCGTGTGTCCAGCTGTTAATAATTTCCTCAAAGAGATATTTCTTGACTAGTTTATAGATATTTAGAAAAGGATGGTGGCAATAAAACCATGTATCCTAAAAACAAAGATGATTGGAAAAATGAGCATGTGTGGAGCACGGTACTTGCAAACACCACACTGACATTTCCAAAGATACTAATCATTTAGATGCTGAAAAATAATAAACCTGTCAAATTGGAAAATACATTATATGAAAAATATCAACTGCAAATGAAGACTGATGGTAAATAATGGCACAGGTGAAGAATTACAATAAAATAGCGATTTATCATGTGTTCTGAATCATAAAAACTTCTCTCCTCCTTACAAGTTATTAACTTTTTAAAATTTCCAACAAAAAATGAACAAACAAAAAATTGGATTCTAACATTGAAAAATATTTTCTCTTTTTCAATTACTGACAATGAGAACAAATCAGTTTATCCTTCTTTTTGCTGGTAGAAAGAATATTAAAGAGACACAAAAAAAATTAAAACTTTACAAAAATTGCTAGTTCTTTCCTTTACAAACAGTGGGTGGTACAGTGACAGACCACTGGACTGCCATGGCTGAGCCCAAGAATCCAAATCAGAGCCATGTTTTCATACTTTTTCACCAGCTGATCACGTGAGTTTCCTCCCAGATCTAAAGAGTTCTAATAGGAATTTCCCAGCTGAAGTCAGAAGTGCCGGCCCCTCCCTTGTACACACACACACACACCAGCACACATCTGAACTGTCACACTGAAGTTTAAAACGTCCTAACCAACTGTTATTGCAGTAAAGCTCCCAAATTACAACAACTTAATCATGGATGCTAGACATTGGAGTCGCAATCTAATTCAGATAACTGTCAAATATAAAGTATATCATGTTTTGTCGAATAATAAAGTTAGCATAGTTTGTGGTATTTGGTAAATGGTTTGACGTATCTCTTTACAATCCACAGGCTCTGGATGAACAAACAAACAAATTCTCAACAGAAAGGTTACAGAGCAGTAGGCAGAACCAACGATTTTTCACACACACTTTGATAACTTGGAGAGAGAGACCGTCAGTAAACCAAATAAAATATTTAAAAACCAATTAAAATTTCCACTTTCAATGGCAATTCTTTAAGAAAATTGCATATATCACAAAACAAATGTTCAGTTTTTTTTTTTTTTTAAGTGCAGTGGAATTTTCTGTTAATGCGTTGTAGACATTGAAGCAAGTAACCAACACTTGTTCAACCCAGGCGGCGCAAGGTGCGTCTTTGGTGGTCTAGTGATGATTGTCATCACACCACAGAGCCCATCATAAAAAAGCCAATAAAACAAACATTACTAAAAAATACTTCTTGTTTTGCTACACATTCGTGATTCTCACTGTCAGTGTCTTTTAAACATTCCCAGCTTTAGTAGAATCTACGGTTGTCTAGTTTAGCCGCTCCAAGAATCAGGGCGTCTAGGGGAAAGAAATACAAGTCATTTTAACTTTTAAACTATCTTACACCATCAAGAACCACCACAGTTTATAATTATGTATAGTATTTCTGACTTAGACAGCCAAAAGAAATTGCTGCTGTCCAAACATCCAACAACCTCTATCAGACCTTTCCTCAGATATTTAATACTCAAACTTGACAAATCTAATATTTTTTAATTGTTTGGTATATTCTGCACTTAAGCATTCATATATGTAAAAATGCTAAATCATTTGGCTTACACATTTTCTGTTACTTCAGATTACAATTTAAACTCATTTTAAAGCAGTTACTTGAACTGAAAATATTAGTATCTGATCATAACCCCAACTCTAAACAAATATTTTATTTTGTCTAAATATTAAAACTAATTTCCCAAATTACATTTACACTAAAATCAGCTGGAGCTTCAACTAAATGTTTTGGGAATTTATCTGATCATTTTCACTGCTACAATACGTCTGGTTTGCGTAGGCAGATGTTCACTTCACAGATGGAAAACTTACATCTACTATCTCTTTGCACAAAAATTAAAACAAAATATAATTTGTAGTAACTTCATTAAACAGCAGCACTTTTAGTATCTAACACATTCATCGTGTCTGCATTCATTGGCTTTCTTTTTGCAAAATAAGCAGGTTTAAATCAGGCACAACCTTTCAAAACAAGAAAATTCAGTAGAATATCAGTTTTAGAAAGTCAGCAGTTAATTAAAAATTAAATGCACTGCAGTAGGTCCTATTTTATTACATTAGAAAAGGTGCAAAACTTTAAACTGAATTGAATTTGTTCTCTAACTTTGTACCCTGTGTTATCTGTATAAAAAAGAAAGTGCCTATTGAAGTTAACAGAATGAGCTCATTGTATTTTTAGTTATTATTATAATGAAGTTAATTTGTTAATGGTCAGATACACACACAGTGCAAATCGATGAGTATAAGTGTTCCTAGCAAGCTAAAGAATAAAATTTTAAGGCACATCTTTGTTTAACTTATGTTTTTGATGGTAAACAGACAGATATATCATAAGCAGATGCTTATAAGATACATCATGAAGAAAAAAAAGAGCTGCCTTCTTCCAAATTGTTCTGATCAGCAAGTTTACGGTCATTATTGCTTTTCTCCATCCATCCCTCCAACTGACTTTGTGAGTGCCGACTATTTTTTAATTTTTCCTATTAGAAACATTGAACAGACTTCCCTCTTGCACTAACACTGCCGAGTTTATTAGAATTCATATTTTCACGCTACTCTTCACTTTACACACAATGACCAACTAAATCATTTATTGAACTTTCTGATGTGCTATTATGTAGAATACTGAAAGTCTGTTCATGTAACAATACACACATGAATATTCATAAACAGAGTAAATAAAATCAATGATATATCCATGACAATCATTTCCAGTTTCTACCCGTACACCTCCTTAATTGGTATCTGTTAAGACAGCCAGGTTTTTCTTTGAAAAACTTTAATACAAATCCAGTGATTCAGTTTGCGTACTAAGCATAATCTATAACAGTGAAGCCTCTGCTCCACAGCTACAATGTCATTATAAATGTCAGATGTATTCCAGCAGAGGTCCCACTCTCATGGTTAATTTATTCGTTTTCTGGATGGAAGAGCCTTTAATTGTTAGCCTAACGTTTTCCAGAAATAAAACCATGTTTTTAGTTATTGTGTATGCAACACCTGGAAGTCAGCTGAATCAATAAAACATTCACGGGCAATTCTGGTATATTTGTAGTCATATCCTTTGAGCATTCCTAGAAACCAGCTTTGACTTTCATATAAATGCATTTAATTTAAAATATTTTATCAGTCTTCAGAGACTTCTATTGCTATTATCATTGAAAAGCTTTCCATCTTTCCTGGGGCTGCACGCTCTGTCAACATCCATAAATTGATGATGACTCAGAGGTTCATGTTGAGGTTCAAAAGTAAAACCAATTATGACAGTATAGATGTTTCGGACATCTCTCATGGGTTTTGGTAGTTAAGCAACATCTGTGAGCACCTAAGTGATGTCAGGATGTGGTCATTGAAGACTGACCTCACCCTGCTAATAGCTAGCTGGATAGCAGAAGCAGTTGCTTGACAAAAAAATCAACCAACCCAACAAATTGCAGATATAAAAACAGACAGACAGAAATGGCTGTTTCTGTTCATCTTATCACAATGGAAGCTCTGCATTTCGGTAAATCTGCAGATGGCAAAGAGACAAGCTGTCCACAGCAGCTGGCCTATAATTATATACACGTAATGTTTTAGGCATCCATTAAAGCAAGCTGATATAATTTAAAACAAAGAAAACTGATGCAGCACATACAGAACTATAAATAAAACACCAGTAAATGTACCAATAGCATTCTTTCAGTTTAAAACTGTAATCTCCAAATGAAAAAAAACAACAACAATAAAAGATAGCAAATTTAGTTAAATAAAAATAACCAGAAAGAGAAACAATAAATCAGTCAAAACATTTTATTAGATTTTTTTCTGTTAGTATTAAAATAAATAATAATGACTAATCAATTACCATACGGTGTCCAGCTGTTCAGGTCGAGTAGTTGGTAAACAAACAACAAGAGTCTTCCAAAAAAGGTCTTTATTAAACCATCATCAACAAACAAATGCTTCAAAGCAGAATTAATTTTAAACTCCCACCTCCATTTTTAATGAACTATGATAAAAGGTTTAGGAAAATATTAAATTGTTAATTACTAACGAGCAAGCAGGCGTGAGAATGGCAAGAGCCCCTACTCCGGTCTTCCCTCCCAGCCAGGGGTGAGTGCTGGGCGGGAATTTGTGACCGACCTGCTCCATTGCCCTACACTCCGACGCGTAGTGGGTTCTATAAACTGGTGTAAACAACCTGAACCATAACTAGAAGCTGTCAAATAATCCAAACTGAAAGTAGGATAACTTGGATGTGAATCTGATATTTTAAATTATTAATTTTCCCTAACGACTCTTAATAGAAAATCTTATTGTTCGGAGTTCGAGAGCAGTGGCTAAAGGGATGTAACTAGTTTCTACAATAAAAAAAGATAAAACTTATGATGGGAGATAACTCTGATTAAATAAAATTTTAAGAGAACCAATTGACAAGACTATTTGCTTTTTTTAAAATCACAAAATAATAAAATGTATGCACATAGCGCTAATGGTAAAAAAAAAAAAAGAAGCAATTTAAACTGAATACTTAATATAGAAGCTAAATCTTTACCAAAAACTGTTAAGTTAACAGAATTAAAACAAGTTAGATCATTGCCTCCCATTCATGATTTGGGAAGATGAGTTTCATAACTTTTCTAAACAAATCCTGACCATTACAATTCTACGTAAAAAGTTGTGGAAGCGGAATAAAATAAATAGACACCCTAAAAAAGTTTGTTTTATAAGTTTCTAATAAATTAAAAACTGAACCTGATACTTTTATGTTGAAAATTGAAGATTAAAGAAAAAAGAAATTATCAGGAGGCATGTTGTTCTATTCCAAGGAATAACAAAAGTGTTTAGAAAAATTCTCTCATTAATAAACCTTTAAAATATTGTACTTAATTAGATACTATAGATTTTCAAAGGCATGTAGAAATTTCTGCATTGAAGAATTTTGCCTTTTTTTTTTTTTTTTGCAGGTCAAATACGTAGCTGAGTTCACTGACAGCTAAACTCTTTTTCTCGTTATCAACATGTAGTGAAGTCAGCACAAAAATCTTTTAACAAAAAATCATAGCTTATTGCATGAACTATATCTGAAGTGCTTTTGTATATTAGCTCAGAGTTGGACAACAACACAGAATTAAGAACTATTTTTATATTAAAATAAAAAGTTGCTTTGGACTATGAAGGAAGGCCCACTGAGCAAAACCAATATCCAGACAGTATGACAGGCCATACCACAACTATGAGATATGAATTATTGTGCAAATACAGCAAATAGTCTGGTCTTTTTTTCAAGAGAGCAACCTTTCACTGCTAACTGTTATCCATGAAACAGGCATTAAGCTATGAGCAGCAGCATGTTAAAATTAGTAAAAAAAACAATCTCACCATAAAACAAAATCTTGTAGAAGTTTAGGAAATAGCAAAAAGAGCTCAATGCTTCACCCTTCATATCTCTCTGGTGACTGTTTTCTTGTTATCCTCAAGATTTTGAAAAGATGCCTGGATGCGTGATGCAGTGCAAATTTTGACCATTGTGCATGTTTTTCTTGCCACTAACATCAATATATCTTCTTCAGTTAAAACTTCATGCTGAATCAGAAAGCTCTTAAAATTCAGCAAGCTTCTTGTATACGTTTTGTATACAAAGAGCCCAAACATAAATCCTTTGCCTGCCTCCACATTGACACAAATCCTGCATAGTTATAAAGCCTAAAATCGGAGTATCACTCGTGTAATGTTGCCACCTATAGTCTTTGTCATAATGGAGAAAATTCAGAAAGAAATCTGAAAATGCTAGAAGAAATTCACATTATAATTTTAAAAGTTGCTGGATTATTGAAAAACAAAAGATAAATAAATATTAATGACTTTATTTAAAAATGAGAGGGGGAGAGTACAGTAAATCAGAATAAAGCATAAATTTTAAGGTATAATACTTTTAAAACTTACCCAAGAAAATGTCTTAATTTTGCCCGAGGGGAATATTCCGTAGCCTTTCCACCAAATCGTTTTAACTTCGGAGAAAAGCATTCGCTGACAATAAGAAAGCAACGACAAATGTCAGATCACCAGATAACTTTTTTAAAATTGGGTAAAAACAAATTCTAAGCTAATTTTCTATACTGACTGAGTTCAACCTCAGCTCTACCATGTGAACTAAGCATAGTAAGGAGTGGAGCTTGAAGCAACACTCAAGTAAAACCACAATACCCTGCATTTAAAAAAGAAATCTGTGACCTGGCTTTTTTGGCAAACATTAACATGTATATACAATTAAAAATATCTGGTCCCATCTGTCGTGTTTGCAATTCTGCAAAAACTGATACTTATAATGAGCAAGTTATCCTGAACTAATGAAATAAAGAATTTCAGTAGAAAAATTAAGTAGCATTCATGAAATGAACACAGAAATAATTCTTTCAATAATAATAAAGGTTTCTTACTGTTTCCTTTTCAACTAAATTCCACTCAAAGCCGAATGAAAGTACTGTTGAGATAACATACCTCAGAGCTATTCATCAGGCAAGCCACTATAGGCAAGTGATTTCTGTAATTTACGCACTTCATTTAAAATCTACTTTTGTAACGATGCGGAGTTCTAGGGTAAAAACAGAAGTACTGCCCAGATAAACCACTAAATAATCTCACTGAGAATGTAATGCTTCCCACTTCAAAACTTCTTTCCATGCCTGCTCATTGTTTACATTGTGTATCTTGACTATATGCATCATGTCATCTGCAGAGATATCATCTGCCTTCCATTTCCATCCTGAGAAAAACCAAACAAATCACAGATTAACTAAAGAACAAATTTTCCTCTCTTAAGGAAATAAAATATACAAGACACTAACATTGTGTGACGACTGATTAATGTGCTTTTACAACTGAGTTTGAAATTAAAATGTAGCCAATTAGCTCAAAGAACTAAAACACAATATCAGATAAAACAAGCCACAGTAATACTCGTTCAAAATGACTGCTTATAGACAACATTTTTATGGGTCATTTATCATGTCTAAGGTTTCTAATAGGTAACTATAACATAACAGGTAAGCAAAAATCAGAAGCGCTTATAGGAAAGCTGCAGGATTTTAGACGTTGGCCCGGGCATTTGTAGTCAGTCTAGCCACTCGTGACGACTTTTCTAGTTTCCTGAACACTTCCCGTTTGCTTAATGTAGTTCTTCAACATACCTTTGCGACGCATTGCATTCCAAAACATCTGCTCAGAAGGATACACCCAATTCTCCTTTTCTTTTCCGGCCTTAGGGATGGATGAAACTTCTCTGTTCAGACAAAGGGGGAAGGGTTGTTCTGGGGATGGACACTGGTTAGCTGGGGGCATCTAAAATCGAAACAAAGAAATGAATTCATTTCTTGTTGTACTACTATTATTAATAACATGGAATAGTGATAAATGAACTTATAATTTTTGTTTTTTACAGTGATAATATGGTGGCTATTACTGTGCACTCACCAATGAAATATCTTGTTTTATGCACAATCAATTACACTGGTATGCAACATCATATGTGATGTTTCAACAGACATAGTAGTTATTATTTATCAATTCAGGTGTTCCAAATCCAAAAATGACATCCATTTTTTCCTCATCGTGTAGTTTTCTAACAATATCTTTCACTTATTTTGTATTGGTGGGATATAGACATACACGCAATTATACAATATATGCACAGAATGGCTTATTCATTACATTTGTACACAGATACCATATTATTTAAATAAACAAATAAATACATATAAAATTTTTTTTCAGCATCGTTTTACATGGCAACAAGAGATGGTATAAATAACGCTGACATATTCTGTTATATCTGTGGTAGTTTTGTGATGCAGAAACAAAGACAAAAAATCACATATTTTAGAATGAAGCCTGGAGATCAAGATAAGTAATGGGCTCCACATACAGTCTGTAAGTCACTGAACTTTGGAATACCCATGGTATGGCATGAACCTAAGAACGGACACAGATGACCGCTACTTTTGCACTGTTAACATTGAAGGTTATAACACACAAAAACAAGAGAGATTTCCTATCCCGACCTTCAATCCGCACTGAGACCTATTCAACATGGCCCCAAATGAGCCTATTCTCTTGCCACAACAGCTTGAAAAGATCACGTCAGAGTCTGAATCGGAGGACAGTACTGAAACTGAAGACAACACTGATTACTACAGACCATATGAAGCACTTTGTAAACCTCAACTTTTCACATAGTGAGCTAAATGATTTGATTAAAGATCTATGCATTTGCCAAAAGACTGCAGAAGTTCAGGGATCTAGACTCCAAGCAAAACACTCTTAGATCATCATTTTCTTGGTACAGACATTGTGTAAAATGAATTTGTAGCATATTTTTCCACGTATGACACTTGTCTACTGCAAAAGCATTCTGGAAGCGATACAAAACACAGGAGCTGCATATCAAACGAGTGACTGGAGACTGTTTACTGATTCCTCAAAAACAAGTATAAAAGGAGTGCTTCTTCACAATGGCAACAAATATGCTTCTGTGCCTATTGCACATTCAGTGCACGAGAATCTGGAGCTTCTTCTGGAAAAAGTTGGACACAGTGAATGTCAGTGGGTTGTGCTCAGAGATTTGAATGTTTTGTGCGTGTTTGCTGGCCAGCAGTCCGGGTACATAAGAATGCCATGCTTCTTATGTGAATGGGACAGTAGAGAGAGAAATCAACGCTGGAAATAGAAGGTACGGCCACCCAGAAACACATTTACACCAGGTTCAAAGAACATCAACCACGAAAAGCTGATTGAACCTCATACGACCTCGTTACCGCCACTCCACATAAAGCTGGGTTTGAAAGAACTACGAGCAGATCAGAGGAGCCTGGACTGCATTCAAGAGTGTAATTCAGAACCTTCTGGGCAATCACAAAGATTCCAACTACAAGGAGACTGTCAATGAAATGCTCAGAAAATTTTAAAAGCAAGGGGCTGCAGCAAGAGTCTAAAAGTTCACTTCCTTCACTTGCATTTGGACTATTTTCCTAAGAACCTGGGTAGTGTGAATGAGGAACAAGGAGAAAGCCCTGGTACCCTGGTGGATCCTAAAAAGGTGGAATGTCAACATGATGGCAGACTTCTGCTGGTCGCCAAAAACGGGAAAGCTCGGGAGAAATGTAGCATAAGAATCTGGCAGAGAAACAATGTTTTTGTCCTGCTGATCAATCGTGTATCAAAGATGGATTTACTTAGAATTGTACTGTCTTTGTATTTCATAATAAAAACATTTTTGAGCAAATGTATTCAGAATCTTATAATTTTATGATCTTGAAAATCAAGTTGTTTAATACAAACTGAATATATGACATTTTTTGTGAAAAACCCTGTGATACATGAAAATGGCCGTGAAATTTGAAATCAGCTGGCAAAATTGTATGAGATCATTTAATAGAAAGAAAACATCTCTTCCTTTGTTTTGAAGTGCATACCAGTGTTATTAGTGTATGTCAGAAAAACCTGTAACAGCATTTTCCACAGATACTTCTACCTAATGACCAGTAGTTGGTAGAATCACATGAAATGTTAATTTCTGTCGCTGGAACATAATCACAAGCTTTTAAGTGATACAAGCAACAATTCTGATTAACAATATTCTATTGATCTTGGGGCCCCACCCTGAGAGCTATCCATCTCTTAAACAACAAACTCCACTAAGCGACAGCAGTGTCTTTGTTATTGTAAATTGATGATGGCACAAACCAAGTATGAACTCAAAAAAAACAAATGAAAACAGAGAACAATTGTGATAACTTTCTTCAGCTAATGGCATTCATTTTTGAAAACATTAACGCTCAAACTCAGAAACCATTCTCAGTCAATTGAACAAAACTGACAAAAAAAAATTTTTTGGTATATTACAAAATAAAGTTTTTTTTAAATACTGTAAAATATTTGGCGCTGGCTGTATGTATTTTAGAAATAACTCAAATTTTGCTGATTATTATGGGGTCTATCTAGCCTTTCAAAGTAATGTTGTTTTCACCCAGGTCCATAAATATCTGGTAAGATTTTGTTTTTTTTTTATGTCAAGCTCTCATATGAATATCAAATTAACAAGCGAAAAAATGTGTTGTTTTAAGGTGTTAACTTTGGTGAAAAATGAACCAGAATAAGCCACATTTTAAAGAAATTTCTGGGGACTTTGCATGTAAAACAAGATAAAAAAGAAAAGACGACAAATGTCACCTTGGGGCAGACTCTTGCAAAAAAGAAACTAGATGATCAGTGGTCAGGTCCCATTCCTCACCCTGGTCACTGATACACGATAATGTGCACTAAAGTGAGTGTATTTTGGAGCTTTGATTACACAGATTTTCCATCAAAGTCGCCTCATATACTTGATGAATCCACAATTAGGGCCAGCATATTTAAAAAATATAATCTGACCACTGAAGTTTAATTAAGATCAGATGGGCCAGTTGTCGATTCTCAATCAGCTGGGATAATTTCCTGATTAGTAAAATTCATGACATGCTTTTAGGCCAGCTATTCTGGGTAACCAAAACTGTTTCTGTACACGAAGTGTCATCACGTGCAGGAAAATAAATAGGTCAAAGGGGTTTGCCCTCTTTTCTACCTGGAAGTGTACGTGAAACTTCACGAGTTCAAATTTTATTCATCAAATCTTAATAAAATAAAAACTAAAGAGTAAAAACAAAATGAAACACCTAGACTTTGAAAATATTTAAGATGGATGAAATCAGAAATGGTTATTGCACATAAGGCTCCTACTGCACTGAATTATTAGGATATTCTCTTGCAGCACGTGAAGTTATGCATACCAACAATTTTAAAAAATCTGATTGATAATGGAATAATAAGCTTGTTTTGCTTATTATAACATAAACCATTAATATAACATTAAAGAGTGATTCCCATGCCACAGAACTCCTCTCCACTATGTTTTGCCTAATTATTAATTCTCAGTAATACTGAGAGTTGACTGATCAAACTGCCAGTCACCCTGATTCTATTATAGAAAAAACCTAGCCCAGGTATCATGCACTCAGCATAAGGGATGATTGTCGGGAATGTACTGTGATAAGAACCACATGGCTTCTGCCTAGGAAAGGTAAACATTCTTTTTACTGTAGCTGGAGTTGACAACCGCAATAACTTTTGTTAGTGACACTATAATGCTAATTATTAATCAGTATCAAAGAACCTATAGCTTGGTTGGTTATTATTTTAAAAATCAATTAGGGCTGATCAGCTGAGGAATTAAAGGTTAGAACTGTAGCAGGCTGATTTTAGAAAGCTACTAAATTACTTGTCTTCTAACTATAATATACCACAACATAACTTTTTCAGTCAAACCCTGATACCAGATATGCACAACACTGTTTCCAAAAGTTGCTATGAGAGAAAATTAGTAGTATAGCATCGACAACAGACATTTGGACAGCTAGTACTTCTAGAACACTATTTCTTAGTATGATCAGTCACTGGCTAACACTCTCTAAACATGGCTCCATTTCCAGAATCACATAAGCAAGCAAATTTTGACTGGTCTGTTTGGTCCTTAGGAACAATACTGCTAGCATAGTGCTGGGCTTCTCAAAACCAGATTACTAATCACTATCTTGTTTTATCCATACTCCACAATTATGCATTAAGGATGTCATATCTAGCTGAGCTGTAGAGGACATCTTTCTTATTAATCAAGAGATTGGTGGCCATTTCCACTATTCATCAACTGCCTCATAAAAGTCATCAGGAACAACTGAAAGTTCCCAAACTCAGACCTCTTTCTACAAAAATGTATCCATTCAACCATTGGAATAGTTCATATTACACGCCAGAACCTAATACTAAAAACAGACAGTCATTCATTGACAAGTCATTTAACAATCACTTCCACCTATACCATGCATATTACTTGCAGGAGGATGTTGGTTGACATAATTACTTTCACTTTGTATATTCAGTACTTTATTTTCCAGAAAAAGTGATTTCTGAACTGTTAGCTCATTGTTTTATCTTCTTGCTACATGAGAATCCAATACTCAAACCTTTCCATTTGGTTATGTGGAGATCTCAATTGTGCATATGTTGGATCTCTCATCATTTAGCTTGGCAGACAGTGATGAAGAGGAATCAAGGAATACATAAAAGGTTGTTGAGTGAAGGTAAAGTCATCTGTAGCCAATCAATGTGCTAACATCAGTCTGAAGAATGGTGTCCTCATTGACATAGACCAGTGGATTTTTTCTATGAGCTGATACCAAAAGATTTCTTCTACCACACGGCTGATGAGTCAAACCACTATGCCACACAGATTCAAAGGCAGGCAGAACTGACAACACTGGACAAACACCACTAGTAAAACTAACTGTAATTCTGTGCCATCCATTGAAGATTATTAGAGTGAGGACAACAGACTTAGTGTCAAAAGTAATGACAATAAGGAGATTCAAGAAATTTAATCAGTGCTGACACCTCTGACAAGTCAGGTGATTTTATTCAACATTTTCGACTTTTGAATTTTCCCTTTCATTTTCTTGACTATTTACTTTCCGTTTGGATTACTGAACTGTGCTAAGTCATTTGTGTTATCTGAATCATTCCATGATTTCTGAACGTCATTTCATATTTCATAATTTAAACAGGTAGATGCATTTTGTGCAGCCATCTTAGAAGCCGTCACCATTTGTGCATGTTATGGTTACAGCTTTTTGAAGAAATCACAAAAACTGATAGTCAGAAGAATGCGACTACCATTACACCACCAGTTTCAGAGAAACCTTGACAACTGTGAACCAGCTAACAGATTCATTCAAGTATTTGGAAAATAAGAAACCACCTCAAACTAAAAAGTGGTCAAAGGTTGATGTTTCTGCATTATAATTTAAATATTGTTATACTTTTGACAAACTTTGTTAATAATTTTCAATATTGCGTGTTTGTAACCTGTATTACTTTCAATACTTTGGTTTTTTAACAAAGTTACATATAAATCTGGATTTGGAAATGGTTGTTGATTACTTTAAAATAGAAATCTTTAGGTTTTTGATTTAAAGTAGGAAATTTTTATTATATTTTTGAGTTTTTAAAAGTTTCATAATAGTGCTGCATTATAAATTGTGATTCTACAACTGTATTGTGTTGTGTGTTTTGGCCTTCATCTACTAATGTGCAAGGACATTGATCCTGGGTTGGTGGAGTGCGGTCTCAGGGAAAACAAGATGTTACCCCTTCCCAACAAATTTGCACTACATGCAAAAGAGCAATATTCCAATTCTTTCTGACCAGAAAAGTTTTTTAATTCATGTTATGAAGCCTAATAGTCAGTTTATTCGACAAATTACCAACCAATTAATTGGCAGGCCTCTCCCTAGTCTGAACAAACTGTACTAGGGTTGGCTGGATTCTTAGAAAGAGAATCTAAATTTTTTTTTAAAAGCTTATTAACGATCTAATAGATATTTAGTGCAATCATTAGTCACATTTCAAATTTTTTTCTATATAAGATTAGGAACAGTACTCCAGAAATAGGTAATAAAATAATTTTAAAGAACTGTTGTTGTTGTTGTATCTAACATACCAGATTAGTTGGATCCAGTTCTTCAGTATTAATGTCGACGTTCTTATTCATTGGACATTCGCTTGGATAAGACATAGTTAAATTTACACCAGTGGTACTCCCTCTCTCATTTTTGGTTTCTACGTGCATTGGACATTTGCTGGGAGGTAGATTCGCATTGATATCTTTCTTTGTTTCAATCTCTTTTTGATCTTCACGTTCTGTTTCTGTGGTACCATTATTCACAGGCAGTTTCTGTGTCACTCTTGAAGCAATACCACCCATTTTTAACCTGAAAAGAAAAAAAATTCATTAACATCATTTCCAAATTATTTTTAAAAAATAAATTAAAAATGTTGTGAGAAGCACAGAAATAGTAGACAGTAAAATGCTTTTCAGTTTAACTCTAACAGTATGCTTATCTTTATTTCAAAATATACTTAAAACAATTTTAAATGAAAACTAACATCTCCAGTGTAGTGCAATAATTTTCTGGCACTTTTTAGAGGCTACTGCTGGGCATTTTTAAAGTCTTTTGCAGAAGAAAAGCAGTTAGAGCTCAAACTTGAACATGCTCATGTTTATGCAGAGGCAGTCCTAGCTACAGGTGACATGTGCTTCTTTAGCAAGCCAAATTTATCTTTATTTTTGTTTGATAATTAGCATTAGTTTGAACACTTTATCATTGTTATACTGTACGTTAATACTCTATTCGTGTACACTTTGCATGCTACTAATTTTATTGCTGTAATTAAATGCCATCTGCTGCTTTACACCCTTTGTTTGTGCAATTTTTAAGGTGTGTGTGTGTGTTTTTTTACTGTGTGGGTTTTAGGGGGTGCCAGTGATGAGGTTCACCTAGGGCTCCACATGGGCTTCGACAGGCTCTGTATTTATGTGAAGACATGCATTCAAACCACAGCCTCACAGTTATATAAAGGTGAAACTCTGATATGATGCATCACGCCTAGTAGCTGTTTGCTCAAGTTTATGAAAGTACTAACAAGGATCATTTTATCTTTAGTGCATATAAAACAAAAAATTGAAGAAAAAATTGCTCAAAAATGAATGAATCATTTTTTTTGTTGTCTACTATGTACAAAACCAATGGCATGATGATCTTTTTTTACTTGTATCGTGTGGTTAGTCTCACAACATTCACCTACTTATGGAAAAATACAAAAACTTCGTGAGTGATTGACAGGAGGATAAATCCCGACTATTGTGTTGCACGTTCAGATGACTAAGGAAGGGAAGAGGTGTAAAGTGGTCAAAACGAAGTTAAACAAGAACAAAATTTTTCAATGCTTTTCACTTTAGAATAGATGATTTCTAGTGGAAGAAAAACAAGTTATTTACTGAGGAAGGCATTTCTAAACATCATAGTAGTCTATCATTGGAACCCTCCTCCTGAGGAGGCAGGCAGTGCACAAACCATAGACAACTTCAAAACAACAACAAAAGATCAGACCACCACTGGAAGAGCATGGAAAGAAATGAAGCATCACGGCCATTGCCTAAATCACCATCACATAAACAGGGTTACAGTAGATTTAAATACAAGAACAGATGCTCAAAGATAATTTGTTAGAGTGTCAGTGGTACTCAATTTCAAGTATGGTGTGATGCAGGATTCAAATCATTGGTGTGTGTGTGTGTGTGTGCTCAGATGACCAAGTAGTCCCAGTCTTGACTTGCAGATCTTTTGGGCACACGGTTCCTGGAGGGGGGGGGACGGAGTGGGAATTTCTCTCCTCCTTCCTTCTCAGTGGCTTTTTGTTTTGGGGTGGGGGCCTCTTGGTTGATTGAGTCAGTTCGCCTTGAGGAGTTTTGCAGACACATGGATCAGCTGACGACACCGGGGACGTTTGGTTGCAAAGTCCCTCCGGGTTTGTTTCCACTCTTCATGCAGATCTTTAGCCGTGTCCTCTCGATCTATCCGTTCTGTAATTGCGAGTGGAGGACTTGACGAGGTAAGCGAGATTCATCCATGTATGCACAGTGGTCCAGCCCAGAAAGGCCGGTTCCCCATTAAACAAGATGGAATGCCGATCGGCTGGGCTTCTTCAGGGACACTCGTACCGGTTCTGTGGAAGCCTTCAAGGGCTCTGGTGTGATGCTGACAGACGGTCCCCGTCTCGCTGCAGTTTAGGGGAAGTGGGGACCATGATTTTGTTGTTCTTTCGGATGTCAGCTTTCTAAAGCCCCCCCCCCCCGCGGCCTGTTCCAGACTCTCCTTCCTCTCAACAGCGGCGGCCCTTTGTGCCCGTCAACGGTGATGGTGATGCTGATGGCTGGCTGTCCCAGTGCTGGACCTTATTAATCTGCTACTGCTGGGTAATGGCAAACGTGTGGGAGCCAATTACCGGTATCACACGCCCCTGCCTGCTCTGTACAGACACCTAAACCTACCTAATTCGTTACCACGAACGTAGCGGCCTTCGGCATTTCCGGTGCTAGCCGGAAGCCCGCTACCACTAGTACGCATGCGCGGCACCGTCGCCCCCCAAATAAAGCTTCAAATTGTAGATTTTCTGTCAGGGAGGGATGGCCCAGCTGCGATATTGTTCTTCATCTACAGAATACTTTAAACATACCTTCTTAGAGCGGTCATACAATTACCTCCCTTTTCTCTCCTAATTCAAGTTATCTCCCGTAGTTTAACTGTGACAGACAAACGTAACGGTTTGTTTTTTCCAACTCCGCCGATTTACTCCGCTACCCTAATTTCCTTATTTGTCCCCGAATTAAAGCACAACTAACAGACGTAAGTTACATGTCGGCATCGTTACGGTTCTCTTCATGTGACAGTCACGCAGAATTGCCGTTTAAAACCAGTAATTCTAACGACAGAGCTTCCATAAATTGAGTTTAGCTAATAGAAGAGGGGCCAGACATCATTTAGGGCTTAAGTTGTCCACACACGTGTGAATAAAACTATAACAGTTTTTTAAAACTTAGCATATACTTCATTTGTAGACGACTCGTGTCAGTGTTGTCAAGACATCCTTGAGTTAGTTCTTCCTTTCATCCTTTAAGGGGGAGAGAGACCATAGATAAAAAGTCACCGAAAACATGACCATAGAAAGCGGTAGGAAAACATCTGATCCGAAGAGTAAGGCATGCAGGAATTAGTTTTGGTGTAGATGCAATTGGTATTTATTATGCATTTAACCTAGATGGACAGTCTCTAGATTTTTTTAATTACTGGAATATACAGCACCAATCCTCTAATGATACCCAACATTAAGCAAATTTGAACAAACTAATAAATAGCCAACCACTTAAGTTCCAATTCAATGTGCTTTTAGAGGGTGTGTATCAAAAATCTAAATCATTCATACCTTATCAATACCAAATATTGCAATTAATTTCTAGCACAAAAGCTTCAAAGTCTTTTGCAGTTAAAATGGACATCACAATACAAGTCAGTCTTCATACCAGGCTATGTTGAATGACTGGATCTTTGATAACTGATGAACCTGACACAGGCTATGGCCATTTCCATGTTTATTTTAAATTCTCTTTGTAACATCAGGTAACGGTCAATGCAAAATAACCCTAATGTTACAAACTATTTTGGAAAACTTCATCAGTTTGATAAATATTCCGAACAATATTTAAGATCAAAAATGTTTGATAAAATTATCAATGCATCTTACAGAGCAAACAGCTGCATCATTTGCAAGTACGATATAGCAAAAGCATTACAAAAAAAGAGTTTTGGCATTATCTTTTAGATAACTCACTTTAAATCCATTGATTATGTGAACACTATCCTCAAATAGTGCACGAGGTTATTTTAATATGGCCACAGGATTACTCTGCATGAATCTGCCACTATTCCTTCAAGAAGCAAGTCTATTCAAGTACATTCAATGGAATTTTCTCAAGCCTCTTTAACAGATTCACCACTTAATGGTTTTAACTTCAAAACCATGGTTTCTGTTGGCAAATGTTTTAGATGTTAAATGATCTGAGAGGGAACTGGCCTTCCAGTGGAATTAAGTAGGGACACAACATTGGAATATGAACATAAACATGCAAATATTATTTATAAATTACATATTTTGTAGTAAAAATTAGATTTTTAAATAGAAGTACAGGAATGCATCTCAAGACCACACACGAACGATATTTAATATCTGCTATGACCTCTTTTAGCTAAAGACAGGAGAAAAGGTGCTCTCGCCTCCATAGTTTTAACTCTTCGTTATTTCATTCCAATGCATTCAAAACATATATCACCATAGTTCTACCATAATTTGCATCTGGTGGGTTCTGAAATTGCTGTTCCAACTTTGATATATGGTGGGGGGGCTGCTTTGAACCACTGAGATGTTGCATCTGTGGTCTTTCAGGAGCTATGTTTTTTTTTTTTTTTAAATATAAAGTCTGCGAACCCAACAGCAGGCTGCTCTGCCTCTGTAATCCACACCTCGGTTGAGCAAAAGCTAGCACGCTCATCAGGAAACCCACTCCTTTGCTGCCTGCCTGCTCAAAGCTGATCCAATGTAGCCAGTCAGCCCCCTTCAGACAGCTAAACAAACTGCAGGGGAGCAAGATTTTCTGTTATGTCTACAGTAAAGCTGCCCTGCCTTCCACAGCATTCCTGTTTCCCATGTTCAGCACCAGTCCTGTACTCTGCCACCTCGAACCCACACCACCCTAAATTCAATGACACCCTGAACAGTATAAGTGGTAGGGAAAATAAACAAATGGTAATCTTGAAAAAATTCTGACCCCCCCAACTCCTGTCTTCTCCAGGGTATCAGGGGGTCATCATGGATTTTCAGACACACAGCAGATACAGTGGTATGTATCTGTTCATCAATATCCAGATGGGGCGTTGGATATCGTGAACCTGCGCATCCTCAACCACTGCAATTTTCTGCAGACGTTGGTTTCCTGTAGAGGGTATGCTTCAAGCCAGACAAGCAACACCTAGTCCACCTTCCTTGGTTGTGGCGAAGCACATGGCGGAAGATGTTGGCCTGTCTTGAGATGCGTGATGACGGCTTCATCCCATCTTGCGAGGGCAGTGGGCGACATCTCAGAGTGGACGAGCGTATACTGCCATCTGGGAAGAAGATAGTTAGCCAGAAGCTCCACCTTTTGACGGGGCTTCAAGGCGGCCTGTTGAAGGGCGGTCAGCCGTGTGTTGAACCATCCTAAGTTCTCCTTCATTCGCAGGTTGGTCCAAGGGCTAATATCAATTCCCAGATGCCATAATACGTCGTCGGGTCCAACCATCGGGACAACTTCGTTCGAAACTGTCCAGCGTGGTTTCCCTCCCGCACCACGAATGTCTTCCCTATCGGTCGTATCGATAGTCCTCTGGATTTCTTCGGGTTCAGTCGGAGGCCAGTTTGATCGCAGAAGGAGACGACCTTCTGGATCATTTTCTTCATACTGCATCTCTACGACGATGCAAGGAATAGATCGTCAGCATAGGCAGCGTGTGAGATCTTCACGCTTCCCGATTCGTATCCTAAGCCCGTCTTTCCCAATCCAATCAGAAGATCGTTCGTTGCGATGTTAAAAAGCAGAGGTGAGAGGGGGTCTCCCTGCCTGACTCCACGTCTGATGGGGATGGGCTTCGACTTCTGTCCCTCTATGGAGAATATGATGTCGGAGTTGTGGTACAGATCTTTAATGGTCGAGATAAAGATCTCTGGCACCGTATGTATGCTCAGGGCCTCCAACAGGCGCTGGCGCAACACGGTATCGAGCGCCTTGGCGAAGTCCAGGTGCCCGGGGGGGGGGAGGGGGAGCACGGTGCGACACTGCTCTAGGCTCGGTGGAATCGTCTGTGCCACGAGGAACCGACTGAAGAGGTCGGCAACCCCTTCAAAAAATTTGTTTGTTTTTTTTTTTACAAAAGGGATATTAAAGCAGAACATATTATTACTATGGCGAGCGACCGACCGACAGGAAGCGGGCCCGCGATTACTACTGCGCATGCGCGGTCGGTCGGTGTGAGGCGCCACCTCCCTCCTCCGGAGCCGTGTCGCTTGGCGCTAAAATTCAGGATGCCGAAGCCCAGAGTGTCGAAGAATTATGAGTGCGACGAGAACCGGAAAGAAAACTCTTCTACCAGGTATTGTGTGGAATGTCGGTGCCGCCCACAGCTTAGCTCCGGGTTAATTTAAGGTGGCTGTTTAACGGCGGAGAGAGAACCGTGCGGCCGGCCGTCCATGGAGAAGTCGGCTGCTCGCGGGGGTCTGATTGTTGGTCGTCTTCTTCTTTCCCGGGTGGGTCCTCCTCCTCCTCCTCCAGCAGGGGGGGGGTCTGATTGTTGGTCGTCTTCTTCTTTCCCGGGTGGGTCCTCCTCCTCCTCCTCCTCCAGCAGGGGGGGGGTCTGATTGTTGGTCGTCGTCTTCTTTCCCGGGTGGGTCATCCTCCCCCTCCTCCAGCAGGGGGGGGGGTGTCTTCTCGCTTCCCATACCCATCTCCTGGTCACCAGGCTGGCTGGCTGGTCCGAGCCCCGATTACTGATAGGTAGATGCTTGGGGCGATCCAGCCGCATCCCGTCCCTTTGCCAGAATTATTGGTGGATCCACTGATCCGGTAAACTGTGGTCGGGCGGGATCTGCTCCGACCGTCCGTCCGGAGCCTGGTTACACTGGGTGTGTGTGTGGGGGGGGGGTGTGTTGTTGTTGTTCTAGTATTGTGCTGAGGGTCATTTATCTCTTCAGGAAGCGGAAGGCGACCTCCCCCGCCGGGCCCCGTCCGCAGAAGGCGAAAACCACCTGCTGGGCGCTGGATTCCGAGAACACCGACTCGATCTACAGGGAGTTGGGTGTGGGTCCTTTGTCTGAGAACAGCGTCGAGGGATCGGAAACAAAGGAATACACACCGGACACCCACCAGGCGGACAGGAACAAAGCGTCGCTGGTATGTTCGTTACTTTAACTCTTGTAAAGCCGCTGACCGACCGGTCTCCCCACCTCTTGCTGTTGTGTACCGTAGAATTGACCTCCTCTGCTTTTCTTGATACAGATAAATGATAACTGGGCTAATCCTGTCCTGTGTTGCAGTAGGACTGACGGATGCAGCAACAGCCGTTTCGAGAAGTTTGATTGATGTCTTTGGATATATCCGGAAAGTGCAGTGCGAGTTCCCCTTTCTTTGCCCATTTTAAAAATTATTTGCTGACGAGAACAGCTGTAAATGTTCCTGTGTGGAAACTATGAATGACTGCCTCTAAAACTAGAGGGTTGCTTCAAAGCTTTGGCCTGAAACGTCAGGTATCTATCACTAAGTCAGGTTTATAAAACTGGAACAAAAATCAGATAGAGACTGCACCTTAGGCATGTTTGATTGTGGGCATTTGCATGGATGGCTGTGCAGGCAGGTGCCCATTACATGTTATACATTGCCACATGTCCCATGATGAAGCTAATCAAAGCACAAGAAATAACCCTGGGCCTCGCCAGTCCTGTTATGATGCTGCGTCAGGAACAAAAGATACGGCTTCAACATTGGCAGAATGACTACTTAATATGTCAGTGAGTGTCCTACTTTGCATCACCATCGTGAGGAGGCTGAGATCAAACAGCACATGGTCTAATAATCATAAAGATTTTTGTCTAATTTGTAAAGATACATTTGCTGGTGCTTAAAGAATATAAAAGAAGAGACCGTGATACAGAGCATATAACATAGTATGATATATACAAGGTTGAAGCAAGAAAAGGCAGAATTAAAAAATTTGAAGACCATTTAACTTCTCAGCAGATCTTTTTTGTGAAATCCTGTAATCAGACTGGTAAGCTTTTAACAGAAGATGAATCTGTTTGACAATGTTTGGACAGTGCTGTGAATATTTCAAGTCTACAGGAGAAAAAATATGGTACGAACAATAAGTTTAGCTACAAACATCATTACCGGGTGAACAGATGACGTGGTATCTGACTTACAGGAGGTACAGTTGCATTCAAAAATAGAAAAGTTTCAGAAATACACTCCCTGCCTTGACAAGAGCAAGTGGTACTGGAGATATTGGGCAGCCTTTTGTTTTTTATTTGTGGGGTGAACGCTAATTTTGCTGTAATAGAAAAGATGATATTCCTTATTTCATTGAAAGATCATATCTGAGGCCACAATTTATTTATGGTGCTAGCAGAGGTATTGAACAAAAGTAGTCTATCATAGAAGAGGCTTGTTGGAGTGCACCAGCTATGTGCGGTAAAAATAATAGACTTGTAATGCATAGTAAGAGAAAGTTTGTAGAACAGGATTGCAGTAGACAGCTGATTCACTACCACTGCATTATACATTCAGAAACCTTGGGATCTTTGGTGATTCATCTTGAAAATGTTACGCTGCTGTTATTAAAACTGAATTTCATTAAGTTGAGAGACCAAGCCACAGGCAGTTCGTGTCTTTGCTAAATGAATCAGATGTGATTTATTTCATGGCGGTAAAGTGGTTAAGTGGAGGTGCCACACAACTGATTCTTTTTTAACTTTGGCAGGAAATAGATTTCTTCATGATAACCAGAGGTCACCAAGTTACTGAGCTATCAAAATGTTTGTTTTTTTATTTTATTGGTGGACATTACAGGATTTTCTAAATGAGCTTAAGGTTAAACTTCAGGATACTAAAATGTATGACAGTGTCAAGGCATCTAAGAGGAAACTGTTGCTGCTACTAGAAAATACATCCAAGAACGTAACTTTCAGAATATTAGACAGCGAAGAGCGTAATGGCCATGCCAATGTTAAGGTTCATTTTGCAGAAAGAAAATATTGAGAGAGAATGGTAAATTTAAAAAGAGTTCAGGAAATGCTTCCAAGATTTTTGTACAGATAACGTAGAAGAATTCCACGTTTCAAACCCATTCACCAGCAGTGTGGACAATGTTCCAAGTAATGCACAGTTTGAACTGATTAAGTTACAAGAGAACTATGCTGCGAGGAATATTTATTAAAGTTGGACTTATGGGCTTCTATGCTTTATCTTCTGTATATCAAAACTGAAGATTCCCTTTAATCAGTGTAGGACATTTTATTGTTAAATATTCAAATTTTAGAATTTATTTTGTCTTATTTTTGTGTATTTTTTTTTTTTTTAAGTTAAATAATTATTTTACATATATTTATTAATAAGGCTCCAAGAATACTTTTGCCATCTCAGAGAAGCAACTTTCCTCACAGTCCTTCTAGCAGCTCAAATAACTCGTCTCTCTGTGCTGCTCAGGATGATTTTCTTGAGAAAAAAAGTCTGGTTTCTTGTGGTCCTGGTAAGTTGTTAAATTTTACTTACTTTTTTTAAAAAAAGATTTACTTTCAATTTAACAATACAGTTATGATTAAAAGCAGTGCACACCTGATTGTTTTTTGTGTCCTCAAGCAGCATGTAAATCAGGGGTGCCCAAACTTTTTTGGCCGCGGGCCGCATGCACAAAATTTGACAGGTCGGCGGGCCGCACTAAAGTACACATCACTGAGACCCTGTGTCCTATAAATAGGACACATCCAAAAAAATAGTTAAATGGCTAAATATGGTGGCATTGTTCTAGCATTGCATAAGGTTTACGTATTGGATGGTGTGTATGTACTATAATAGCATGGTGATTGCTCTCCCACCATGGCTGGAGCTCCATCTGTTGTGACCCCGCACAGCTTTGCCCAATCGAGGCCCATACTGTCGATTGCAGTTGCAACAGCATCGAATATATCTCTGCCTGTAGTTGTAGATTTAAGGCTGGTAAGACCGAGCAGCTCCTCCGTAATGGAAAAGTTTTTATCAACGCCTCGCAAAAATATGAGCAGTTGAGCGGTATCAGTAGCGTCATTACTTTCGTCACAGGCAATTGAAAAAAATTCAAATTCTGCAGCTTTCTCCGAGAGTTGATTAACAATATCGGCAGACAGGTCGTCAATCCTGCGCGTTGTTGTGTTTCTGGATAGGCTAACGTTCTCAAAATCGAGACGCTTTTCGGGGCAGAGTATATCAACAACCTTGGTCATGCACTCCTTAACGAAGTCACCTTCAGCAAACGGTCGACCATGCTGTGCTATGAGTTGAGCGACTACGTAACTGGCGGTGGTGGCGTTTTGCTGTTTTTTGTCGGCATGATAAAAGAGCTGTTGTTGAGAGCTTAGGCAAGCCTTCAATTGCTGAATCCGTTTGG
The DNA here is from genome assembly GCA_018389105.1 of Nautilus pompilius. Classification (NCBI taxonomy): domain Eukaryota; kingdom Metazoa; phylum Mollusca; class Cephalopoda; order Nautilida; family Nautilidae; genus Nautilus; species Nautilus pompilius. Next base: position 535,884 of record JACATO010000130.1, on the reverse strand, counting down.
AATGTTCGGAACCTTCGAGAAGAAAATACTCCTTGTGGTTGGACTCGTAATGGCGTTTCAAATTGTAATCCTTCATGGCGATAGGATCCCGGCAGATTAAACAAACACACTTGCCATTGATGAGATCAAAAAAATATTTTTCCGTCCATCGGGTTTTAAATCGTCGACACTCCTCTTCAAGTCGTCGCTTTTTTGGTTCTGTCGTGATAAGAAAGGCAGACTGAGCAATTTGGTGGCTCTCTTGATAGGTCTAGTTTAAATAGCTCCAGATTCGTCCAATGATTTGCATGTTCTTTCATGTCTCATGGGGCCACGGCACTGATCACAACATGCAGGCGCGCACAGACAGTAGACACAGATACCTGCGCAAATGAACTCAATAATGGCTGTGCATGCACGCATGTGTACGTACGTATACTGCTCCTGCTGTACGCATACGAGACATGAAGATCAGACATGCTTAAACCCGCATTAGTTTTCTGAGTGCATGCATGCATATCTTAAATCTGATAAAATTAAATTCATGTACATCATGAAGAGACTTGATTCAAGACAAGTCCTATTCATTACACCTGATTTAAATAAAAACCAAATCGCAAAATAGGCCGCGGGCCGCACAAATATGGCCATGGGCCGCACTTTGGGCACCGCTGATGTAAATCTTTATTTTTAATTTATAAGGCTTTTAAAAAAATATTGTTATTAAACTGTGCAAAGACTTTGACCTTTCTGTAGTGTAAAACAGTAATACCCTTTTCTAGTTTTTGTTATTATTTTTTAAATAGATTACTTCAGCCAGCTGTCAGATGAATTGGTTTTAAACATCTTTATACTCTTACCAAAAATTATTCTTGCAAAATGTGCTCGAGTGTGCAGAAGATGGACCCGACTAACGTAAGTAAGCCAGGGAAAAATCCTATTAAACAAATAATGGCGTGCAAAAATTACATAAATCCCAGTTTTGTTTTTGAATAGGTTTACAAAGGGAATAGATCAACAAATTATGTATTATCAGTGACTTAATATCATTTTAATTAAATCGGAATCAGGTAAGTCCTGAAAGTTACAGTCCAGCGGTCTGGAAATATGGATTTATGTCACTAAAATTTCGTTGATTGTTGCTACTATTTTAACATGTTGGCTTTCTAAAAAAATTGCTTAGGATTATCACTGGTATCTCAAGTTCTGTAGCTTTTTTTTTTTATGTTATAAAAAACTTGACCTAATTCTGAAAATATAGCCAGGAGTTTGCATCCATTTTATTGGTTTGTTACTACAAATATGGCTGTTATGACTTGATGTTACTTCTGTAGTCCTGGATGGTAAATGGCCTACAGTTGTGTGTGCTATTTTCTAATTATTAACAAAATTTTGAATTTCTATTGCTAGTGAGTTTGGGATGCTGTTCCATCTCCATTCTTTTATGAATGTTGACACAGTATTTTCTTTTCTCTGTTTAAAATTAATTTTTGTGAGGTTCTATGCTGTCTGAGTTTCTTTAGGGCACCTGGAGTTAATTAGCAACCAACTTCGATTTCAGACAAGATGACACGTTATGGAAAAGGCTTGACCTTGGCAGTAGGTCTCTGAAGGCAGGTGTTGTTGGTCTGATTTTAAAAAGAGGTGTAGTCATTCTCCGACTGGCTAAAGCCGAGGTATGTAAACATTTCTTTGGGAAGTGAGTAGACTAACTTTTTAAAATGTGTTGTCATTTATAATTATTTAGAACTGAATGAATTGCTTTAATTTTAGTTTTATTTTACTGATTTTATTTTTTGTGTGTTTGAAAATTTAAAAACATTAAGTTAAAGAGGATACCAATTTGTAGAATTGGTAGGGAATATAAAGCAGTAAATTTTCAATGTTTTTACCATCTTTGCATTTTGAACAGAATAAGGCTTTTGCAATTGCTTTATATGCTCAAGATAAGTACAAAAGACCTATTCATTTATCTTTGATACTTGTGTTTTTTTTTTCAGATTGAGTCCCCTATATTTACTGGTCCAACAAGAGTATTCAGCTCCACCAGGTAAACAGATTTCAGCGTTTAGCCAAAAGACTAAATTTCTTCAGTTTATAGCACAAAGAACATTTGCAGCTTTAATATAAGATGAATCATCTTGGCATCATGTTCATAGTATAAATGCTAGCATGATACGTCACACTTTGGTTTCAACCTTTCACTGAATTTTTCTTGCATTTTTTCTTCTTCTTCTTTATAAAGCTCTTACACTTTCTTGCTTATGGGGGTTGTGAAATCCTGTGGAAGTTTCTCCTGTATTTGCTCTCTTCCAGCCTACTTGGTCATGGTCAATGCACATTTTTCTTGTACATTGCTGTATTCAAACTAATTTTCTATATTGTCTTCACGCATTATTTTTGGTTTACCTATTTTCTTCACCCTTTGCTGAGTCTCTGCCAATCTCTTAACTGTTGGGTTGTACCCAAATGTTTTGAATTTTCTTTTCTTGATTGTGTTTATGAAGTCGTCGTCATCTGTCTCCCATCTCCTCACTTATTCATTGGTTACTTTGTCTTTCCAAAGTACACTGAGTACATATCTCGTCACTACTTTAACCAGTTAATATTTTCTTTTTAAAACTTGGTTGATGGCTAAGCAAAGCAGATACTGGACAACATAGGTAAATGGAACTGGTTGCTGCTTTTTGCCTAGATACTGTATTTTTTTATTAATTAATTGATAGGGGTATAAACTGAATTGCCCAGACATGTGGCTTTTTTACAGACCACCCCACTCTTAACAAAATTAATCTTCTAGGCATCTATTTTAGAGATTCATTTTAATGCCAGTAGGCTTTTTTGTTTATAATTAAATTTAAATAAAGATTTCACTAATATTACAAAAGATGAAAAAAATGTTATAAATAATTTAAATTGTTGATAATCTGTTGACTGTAACAATGTTTTCGGGTCTTAATTCTTTTGGAATACACGGATCGTTTAAAAATGTTAGATGTACCACATATGAATTTTTCAGGCAACCTAAATAAGTTATTAACATGTGGATGGAAGCAAATTTTTTTGCTATTTATGGTTAATAATATCAAGAGTCATAATTACAGATTTTACAGTTAGATGTCAGAAAATATATTTTAGTAATAAAATTGTTAATGTATGGACAAATGCAGTTAATAATAATGTTAATGATAGAATTGTTGATGATGAGTGGAATAAGGCATAGGCAGTTGAAGATAACAATAATGATAGGATTGTTAATGATATGTAGAATAATGTATGGGCCAGATGCAGTTAATGACAGCATTAATCAAATTAAGAAATGAATTAGTTAACTAACTATAAGTATTGTGCCTACTTGCCATAAGTAAGACCTGATTTGCATTTTCAAAACTTGACTTTTTTAAAAAATGCAAATGCTTAAAAGAGCTATTTTTAAATGGTGCATACATTTTGCTTTAGGTTTCTTCTAATTTTAAATCCTGATTAGGCAATTCTGTGTTAAAAGTAGCATTCAAAAACTCTGCTATTCCATTTGCCAACTGAATTTATACTATAATCTTTATAACTTTGTTTCTGGCTGATTTACCCAATGGGAAAATTTATAAAAATAATCATTAAGCAATTAATGTTTTTGTCAAAAAATACTAGATGTTAAATTTAGAAAAATACAAATTGAATCATTGTTTCGATTTAATTAAATAGCTGCAGGAAGAGAGTTATTGACTGAGGGCCTAAGAAGGGTACTATTTTTTTGTAAATTTTGTAGACTATCCAGACTGAAATATCTTGATCTCAGCATGGCAGCTGTAAGCACTGGGAGTTTGGAGGAAGTCCTCGCAATCTGTCATGATCTTAGGAAACTGAGCTTAGAAAATTGTGAAGTCAATGATACTATTTGTAGGTAAGAAAGTTTTGTTGTCTCAAATTAATACTTACCTTTGTTTGTTCTGGGGGATGGTGCAGAAGTTTAAGATACAAATCTTGATCAGATGTCACTGGCCCCCTTTTTTTATCAGAAATTTCCAAAAACATTTAATGTCACAGAATTGATGAACATGGGACACTGTAAGTACAGCTAACATAAATACTCCTGCATTTGTGTAATATGCTTTGTTGTTATTGCTGTAATTTGTACCCACCTGCAAGAGAAAATGATAAGGCATATAAGCAGTGATATCTAAAACCTCCAAAAGAGAGACTAATTATGATGTGTTATATACAGTGATAGTCAACATGTGATATTTAAAGATATTCAACACATGCTATATTCAAACAATGCATTTTTGGAAAATTCTTGAATACACACACACACACACAGCATATATAGCATATACCTGGGGTGTTGCTGCATACAAGTAAAAAATTTGTTTACTACTTTTTAGAACACATCTGGGGTTCAGCTTTTTACTGAATTAAGTAGACATTGGTAAAGTGAACTGGCCTTGGTACTGTTTCATTTTCCAGGAGATTTTTATAGAATGTTGGCAAAAACACTGACTGTTTGGAAATAGATTTACTAAATAGACGAAAGAAAAATTTTAAAAGCATGGTAAACTAAACTAAAATAAAGATGCAGAGGGGAAACTTATGGACCTCTCATTATTAATGGATGGAGCCATCTATTGAAATGTTGTTTGGATAGTAAAGGTTTTATTCAGCCAAATAAATCAACATTTTTACATCTACAACAGAATGTTGTGGCATATTAGTAGTAAAATTATGCTTCATTTTTTGGTCTTATGGATACTATGTATCAGAATTATCATCTGAATAGATGAATTTTCAAAAAAGATATAATAGATTCTTATGAATAAAAAGAATTTGTTTTTCTCTGTTTAAAGATCACTTGTTAATATTTGCTTTTAGCTACATTGGGGAGAACAAGGAACTGGAAGTGCTTAACATGTGTTTATGCCGTGGAATCACAGATACCGGACTTATGCCTATAACATCTAACTGTCGAAAGTAGATATTTTCTTATGCTCTGGGCATGTTTTATTGTCAAATTTTTGGACTCCCTTCATGTTAATTCTTAATGCATTCAAGCATAAACTTATACAACTTTATATATCAAAGTTTTTTGCTGCATTTTACTTTTGTTTATTATCTTTCCCACATGATTCAAGTTTTTTTTATCAGTGTGAAGAAAATTTACACCGAGTAAGCAAATGTATCAAAGTTAAATAAAATGGAAATGTTGCAACTTCAAATATATTTGTTCAAGGGGAATTATTACTGTTTGATATTTTCTTATGGGACCTGAATTTAATCGGAATGGAAGATTTTCTAATTTGTACACAGAATGTTTTAAAAGAATTTAAATGAAGTTGCTTTCTGTACAGTCTTAAAGAAAAAATTAAATGTGCAAAATCTATGAAATGGCTTACGAAATATCCATATTACTGTTGACGTTTAAGAATAATAAAATGAAAATTTGCTGCCTTTGAATATTTTTTAAATTGAGTTTTAGCATGGACTACTTTCACTTTTAGGTTAGAGTCTTTGAACTTAGCTTGGACTGGACTTCAACAGCACAGCATAATGTACCTGGCTCTCTGTTTGCCTGAAAATCTTAGCAAACTGAATATAAGTGGTTTCCGGGAAAATATCACTGATGATGGTTAGTAGATGGAAACCAATCTGCTGATAATATTCCTTTACCCTTTTTTTTCTTTTATATTTTAGACTTTATTCTTTTGGCTTTGGATCTCTGTTTTAGAAGAAGCTGATTGGTCAGGATAATAATAATATTAGAGAAATGGACACACTGAGTGCTAGATCAATGAAATATTCCAGGAACATATAATCAATTTATTAATGGATATAGTTAAATATTTATTACCAAATGACTTAGAAAATCCATACATTTAAAATAAGTTTATTTTCAGATTTTCTTAATGTTTTCGTCAAAATCTCTTATGCTTATGAGTTATTTTATTGGTGAGTTCACAATTATGGGTGCTGATGTATTTATGTAACCTAATCTAATAAAGCCAATATCAAAATTTAAAGAAAATCAAATTTAGCTTCATAAAGTTTTAAATATTTCATGGTTTGTTTTTAAGGGAAACGAGTCTAGTTATGTGTAATCTAATCATTTTAAAAATTAGATTACTTTGGTTTTATCAAAAGTTATTCAGCAGCAAGTACACAAAAATAGCTTAGCAGCAGCATGCAGAATCTTTAATAGGAACTGGCATTGGCATTGCAGAAAAATGGGGAATAACCCAAAAATAACTGAATAAAAGCATATAACTAGACAATTTTTTTTATTGTTACGATATAAAATAAAGAAAATATCTAAATATGAAGTTCTTGTTTTGTTACTTATTTGCTGATGACCTTAACTATGAACTCATCACCAATTGAATATTCCATATTTCATACATAAATCAATTTTAAGTGCTTATAATTGCATGCATTTAAGCCTATCGCATTTGGAAAATTCATACATGTCATAAAAGATCATTTGGACTTTAAAATATTATTTATGCTTGATGAATTATTAGTGACTGCAATTTGGTTGGTTTTGTGTGTGTGTGTTGAAAAACTTCTGTTCTGTTTTTTTAGAGGTGAAACAGTTGGTGAAAACGTGTCCATCTCTAATAGAACTGGATCTCAGTGATTCCACAATGATATCTTGTCAATCCATTCATCACATTGTAGATAATCTTTCATGCCTGGAGTATCTATCACTAAGTCGATGCTATCGTGTTCTGGCACCAACACTTCTGTAAGTAACTTTTTTCTATTCATCCAAAATACGACCATTTCCAGTAATTAAATATTTCTACGTTGAGGATGTGGTTACAACTACACATTTTCTTTTTAAAAAGTTGAAGCTGGACCAAAGGATTTCAGAATCAATTCAGAAATCAGACAAATGTCACATTGTCTGAGTAACAGATTGCCTACTCTCCTTTTTTTTTGATTTCTAGGGTAATTTAATATATTAAACAGAAACGTTTTATTTGATAAATACTAATCAGAAAAGAAAATTCGGTAAAATGAAGGACGTTTTTGTTAATTTACTAAATCTGTGGGTGAGCAGTATTACAGTTTTTAATGACTTTATACCTTAAGTGAAAAGTTTGAGATTGTTTCAGTTAAAAGGAAAATTTTTTAGAAATTCCTTGATTATCAGAGGATTATCTCTAGGTCTGCGTGTCTGTTTATCCCTTTTTTCAGATTGTTAAACAACATGAGCAGTTTGACCACAGTAGATATTTTTGGAATGCTTCAAGAAGGAGTTTTGCAACAGCTCAAAGAAAACATGGTTAAAATAGATGTAAACAAATTTCTTTTCTCCACGATAGCACGGCCCACAACTGGAATTCACCGAACAAGCATCTGGGGATTACGGGTTAGAGATAACATTTTGTGAAAAATTATTTTAAAATTACCATTTCATCAATTTCAAACTGTACATTAATAGAAAATTTTTAAAGCATTATCTCCTCAGTTTTGTCATGTCTCTCTTAACAGTCAGAATTTCTGTCATACTTAATTGTTTCGCTGCTACGTTTTCTCTACATCATATTACCCTTTTAAAATTGTTATTAACAAATCAGAGTGGCTGTTTTACAATAAGTTCAGTAGGTCACAATGCTGGGCTGGGCGGGTCTGCGGCAGCGAAACAATTAAAGAAAAGAAAAGATTGTTGAACCAGCCTGGATGGCTCAAGCATTGTTGATGAGAGTGCACTGGTTATGCGATGTTGCCCTCCAATGATTTATTGAACTATAAAGTCAGCTATTTGCAACTGTTAAATATGTGGAAGAAACTCAAACAGTAGAAGAGTTTGTAATGAATTACTTGTGTATGTCATCTTTACATAAAAGTTTCCATCTCTCTTATTTTGCATATTTATTTGTTGGTAGAAAGAAATTTAAAAAAAAAAGAATTCTGTTGCTAGGTATTATTAAAGATTACACACAGTCAGCACTGTTTCTTTGTTCAAGTCTTATTTACAGTAAGTAGACTGTCTCTGGAGAAAGTAGTAATCATCATGCTGATCCAGTTAATGTGACTTGATGGCTGATTTCTGCACTAAAATAAACATTCTGAATAGCTATTTGAACTATGGCATTTGTCTTTAATATTTGGTTTTAAAGGTTTCTTGTTACAAAGAGAAAAGCCACCCTAACCTCCTCAACAATCAACTTTTAATTCTTTAAGATCAAGAATTTTGAAAATGTTTACTTTTATAAGTATAAAAAATTTTACCAGAATGGGATTTATTATTGAGCAATTGTTTTATTATACGAGGTCTGTCGAAAAAGTATCCGACTTTATTTTTTCCCATGGGAAGTAATGACCTTAGGGAGGCAAAATGTGCATAGTGGAGCCGCATGCCTTCATGCACATATGTGGTCTTTGGCGCGCTTGCTGGATGCATCAGTTGCTGTACCACTTACTCGCCGCATTTTCATTTCACCCGTGATGACGGAACTTGTGGAGCAACGATCTTGGATCAAGTTTTGCCAAAAGCTTGGAGATACCCAAGCGGAAACAACTTGCAAAATTCAACAGGCTTTTGGTGACGATGCCATGGATTTTACCCAAATAAAAGAATGGTTGGCACAACAGGTTCAAAGATGGGCGTCAACAAGCCGCAATGCAGTTGTTATCGAGAAAGTGCAAACCTTGATAATGGATGATCGTTGTTTGCGGGTGCAGGAAATTGGTAATGAGGTTGGGATCAGTAAAGATTCTGCACATGCAATCTTAAAGGAGGATTTGGGCTTGCGCAGAGTAGCAACGAAATTTGTGCCCATGCTGCTTTCTCAGGAACAACAACTTCGTCTTGAGGTTGCACAGGACCTGCTGGATACTGCCAACAGGGATCCTGAATTCCAGAATACCGTGATAACTGGAGATGAGACGTGCGTGTATGGGTACGACCCGGAAACCAAAGCTCAGTTATCACAGTAGAAGCACCCAACATCAGGTCTGGAGCAAAATCAAGGTGATGCTGACTGTTTTCTTTGACTACCGAGGCGTTGTGCATCACGAATATGAACCAGAAGGATAAACAGTTACAGAGGAGTACTATCAGGAAGTCCTCCGACGTCTTCGTGATGCAGTTCGGCGCAAGAGACCGTGGGGGCCTTGCAAAACTGGCAGCTGCATCATGACAACGCTCCGTCTCATTCGTTGCAGCTGATCCAAGGTTTCTTGGTAAAGAAAGGCATTTCGCTCATTCGCCAGGCTCCCTACTCTCCAGACGTGGCTCCTTCTGACTTCTGTTTGTTCCCAAAAATGAAGATGCCGCTGAAAGGCTCCCGCCTTGAGAGCCGAAAGGACATCATGCAGAATACGACGGCAGAGCTGATAGACATTCTAGAAGCATTTCAGACGTGCTTCGAACAGTGGAAGGATCGCTTGGCTAAGTGTGTGGAGGCACAAGGGGCCTACTTTGAAGGGGATTAGCAATTGAACCCCACCAAATACATAATTTTTTTTTTTCCCAGCCTAAGGTTGGATACTTTTTCCCCAGACCTCGTACTTTATTTTAGGCATACACTTTGCCTAGTGAAGTTTTAAAAAATTACTTTAAAATGCACTTTGTGATGCAATTTCTAGTAAAGGTATTTATTTAAAATCTCAGATATCTAATGCAGGATTTTACTTGTGTTTACAATTTTGGAGTATGCTACAGCTATGGCCATAAGTTTTGCATCACCCTAGAAAAAATACCTATGTACAAATCATGTTCATATCTCGCCACTGTACCACTATGATCACTTCTAAGTAAGTAGCAGTTGTCATGATTCATAAGTTCTTGTAAATCGTGCATCATTTGCATGCTAGATTTCAAATGTCATTTTTCCATTAAGTATTTGCAAAACTTTGAGGATACAAACTAACTGGCTGTACAACAGCAGTACATAATTTACCTCACAATTTTTCGTAGTAGCAGAAACTGTAACTATCTTGTCCTTCAAAGATGGGGACCTTATAACAGTGCTCGGCACCACAAAACAAAATTGAACAGTTTACATCTAGATAATTTAGTGTGCATAAATGTAAAGATGTATGGTAATCTAGTATTGAATGTTGCCATATGATTTAGTCTTATACATAAATCCCTGCTTATCAGTTTTGGTCAGTTAAGTGAAGATTGGATATTCTGGCGTTAAATTCAAACAGGTAGCAGAAATAATGATTATTATGTGATGCTAAACTGGAAACTTTCAGAAAAGCGCCTAAGGGTAATTACACAGGCCTGCTGATTCCAAATATGACCACTATTTTTCTCTATCACACAAGGATTTTTCATAAGTGAATCTGAAAGTATGGGTAAGGAGATTAATAATATGTATTTTGGTTGCAACATTTATTTGCAAAAAAAAAAAACAAAATTAAAAAATAGTTTCATTTAAAAAATCATTGATAGAAAACTGTTCTCAACATTTACTCACCTTTACAAGTCCTCATGCTGCCTTCTCCGTTTGGTACTTTTTCTCTTGTAGGCAGCTTGTGGCTCTTCTCTGTTCCACCTACCCTGGTATCTTTATGAAATCTTTCCCCATGCTCTAAATGAGAATTCAGGAAGTGCACCTTCAAGCTCATTGAGCAACCCAAGTCTTTGAATTTCATCAATACACTTAAGGTTGGGGTCCTTATAGTTCCCAAGACATTTCTGTACAATTTCTTTGAAAGCTTTCCAGGCCTCTTTTTCAACTGTTTCCATTTTTGTTTCAAACACACCATGATCATCTTTCAGAAGTTTCCGAATATCTGGACCGACGAAAACACCTTTCACTTTTGCTTCTAACAGTCCCGGAAACTTGTTGCGCAGGTATTTAAAACACTCTCCTCCTTTTGACAGAGCCTTTACAAATTGTTTCATCAGTCCAAGTTTGATATGAAGTGGAGGCAGGAGGACTTTCTTTGGATCAACCAAACTTTCCCGTACTACATTTTTGCTTCTGGGTTCTAATTATACCCTACACGGCCATTCCCTTTTGATCTAGTGTTAGCCCCTATCCTGGCTGTCCCATTCACACAAGGAGCAGGGGTACTTGGTGTATCCTCCCTGATGCCCAAGAAGCATGGAAATTATTTTTAGATCGCCGCATATCATCCATCCATGATCCTTGTATTTCAGTTCGGTGAGAATTAAGGCTAAATTCTCGTAGCATTCTTTCAGATACACAGAATGCCCTACTGGTACTGAAGCATACTTGCTGCCATTGTGGAGAATCACTGCTTTGAGGCTTCTTTTTGACGAGTCAATAAAGAGCTTCCACTCGTTCATGTCATACTGTATGCTAAACCTCTCCATCAGCCCAGGGACATCACTATGGTAAACCAGGTCACCTTCTTTAGAAAAGTATGGAATGAAATATTTTTCTCTATTTATAAACCATGAGAAAGAGGTACCAGGGGCCAACAAGTTCTTTTCCTTTAACCTAGAGCCTAACAGTTCTGCTGCATCTTTAGGAAGACCCAAGTCTCTGACTAAGTCATTTAATTCAAGCTGTGAAAAAAGATGGGACTCGCTGCTGCCTGAAACATCGTGAAAGTCCTCATCAGAATTCTGGCCTTCTTTTTCTGGATGTAAAGGTACTGGCATACCTGGGCCATGAGGTACGGGTCATATTGCTGATGAGAGGTTCGGATAGAAAATTTCTCTTATTTTTTAAATTGAATCCCCTGTATGTTACACGGACAAAAGTAACAGTCATCACTGTGATTTTGGGGTTCCCTCCAGTTCATAGGGATCCCAAAACGGAAACACTTTCTTACCCTGAGACCACTGTCAGAGTTCTTCCACACAAATAGAACACACTTTACGTGGGGCCCAGGACTTATCCTGGTCACCGAGTTTCACACCGAAATACGCATAATACACTCTCTTAACAAAGTTCCCACAAATGTAACAAAAGTTATCAGGTGCATTAAGACAACTTGCAGCCATTTAGTACGCTTATAAACAGAAGAAAACCACAAATAAAGTACAATGGTTATGACAGAACCTTCTCCCACAGAGATCTAATTGCAACTGAGTCCAAGTAGGGAGTGTGGAGAGGGGTGTTTAGAAGCTTAATACAATGATCCTGGAGATATTGAAATCGAAAATTTCAGTTTGTGGAAAAATTGCATGTGATGGAATTTTTTTAACTATTTTTACTGAAAACAGCACCCAAAAATCTATAAGAATCAGCTATTGGTTTTCGGACAGTTTTTCCATTGCAGGCCTCTGTTATTAACCAATGTCAAACACAAAGAGCTGTGTGTTTTGTCTGCAAGCAAATCAAATAGAATGTTCAAACACAAAAGTAAAGATCTGCTGTATAAATCCTTGGCTTGTTTACATCTTGAATATGCTGGGTAGGCATGTCCTTGTTTAAGGAAGGGTATTAATTGTAGGTCTTTTTTGTTGCTGCCTCTACTCAACAGACATTACCGGTATATTCTGTTAAACATTTCTTAGACTGCACACCGCCATTTGTAACAGGTAACCATAAAATATTTTCTATATATGAACGATTAAAAAATATTAGTGTCGTGTACTCATAGATTCGGGAAGACGTTTCTCTAACGCTGGCCGGCAGGTGGCTGAGTATCTTTTATTGCCCCAGAGCAAGATACAGTAGTAGTATTTATAGCCAGGGAGCATGAGCCCCATGATCCACTTGTGGCCTGTATGGACTGGTCATTACTATGCAAAACAGGACATCCAACATTACCCAAAGTCACTACTTGCCAATACATGATAATTAGATTTACTAAATTTGAATTTTAGTTAAAGTGACCTAATAGGAGCTTTGAATGCTGACATACAAATTTCTTCAGCTGTCTAAAATTACTAATATTAGGGGGTCATAATAAAATTGCTCATCTCCCTTTGTATAAGCTGCAATGGCTTCCTGCCTCAACTGCTAAATTAAACTTAAACTGAAGTTGCACTGTGAATCACAACCTAACACTATCTATCACTTTGTCTGTGTGGACTCAGATGATTTTACCATATACCTATATGTATGTGCCCCAAAGTGGATAATTGTATTTTAATTGGAAAACTCGACAGGAATGTGCAGAAGAATTTTGCCTCTACTGGCAAATTTTTTGATTGCTTGTAATGTGAGCTACTTATTTCACACTGAGAATGAGTCAGTCTTTGGGCATTAAATAAGTAATAACCGTTATTTCAGGTGAGAAGAGAATGTAGTCCATTTCTCCATATTATTTACCTTAATTAAAATTGCACAACTCTTAAACAGTTCATGTTCATAAAGCTTATTTCCCGAATAAAGGGTAGGTGATTTAAGTAACAGCAGACCAACCTCCCAAGTTTGAATCAAGAAACTGCAATGTTGCTTCACTAAACTAGACAAGATCTGGATTTTGTTTCCTATTAACTTCTATCTACATCTAAGCAGGGGCGTAGCTAATAGGGGGCGGCAGGGGCGGTCCGCCCCGGGCGGCACGTTTTGGGGGGCGGCATTTTTTGGTCTGAGTGCGCGTTTGTCAAACTTAGTTCAGGACAGTATGTTACATATATAATGTATTTTTTCGTTCTATTTTTCCAGATATTATTTTTTTCCTGAATTTTTCGTTCAATTTTTAATGGTAGTTTTTTGAAAGGAAGAAAGTTTTTCTAAAATTTGCTCACTTGAAGTGAGTCACTTCTAATTAATTTTGAATTGAATATCAATATTTTCTCATTATATATTTGATAATTTTTATTTTCTAATAGTACTTTTTTTTCAATAAATAAATAAATAAAAAATGAATTTTTTGGAGGTTTTGACATTCTACGTTATTTAGAGGGCGGCAAATTCTACGACCGCCCCGGGCAGCACAAACGCTAGCTACGCCCCTGCATCTAAGCAAAGTCCACAATAATAATTTCGCAGAACTGCAATGTTGCACCATTTCTGCACTCTGTGACATCTCAATATCGATAAAACTTTACTTGTCAAACCATACTGCACGTGTCCACTCCTCGATACAAATCCGAGTTATAAGTTAAAAACATTTCTAAATTTTAATTTACATTCTTTAAATCATCTAAGTTTAGTTAAAAATGTTTCATAACTAGTGTTTTAAAATATTTTGAGACTATATCGAAGTAAGTTTTTCCACTTTGTTTCATGAGATTGTTGAATGGACAGCTCTTGCATTCACCCCTTCAACTGCACCTCAAGTTTATTTACAAAGTTATTAAATATCTCCCGATTTCCAAACATGAATGGAAGACACTACACTGTTATTATTTACTACTATATTTTGATAAAAACAAGTAGATACCCCAATCAAATTTAGGTGGTGTATGTGATATGAATAACATTTATGCATATATGACTAAAGTCTAGCCTTAGTAAATGTCTCATCTGTATCATAACTGCTGATATTCTTTTTTTGTTTAGGTCAGCTAGTATTTTTTTCTTGGAGTGATGCTATAAAATTGGTGATAATCCAGGACTTATACTTCAAATAAACAGTAGCTAGTTGTGTTGGAATGAGAATAGCTGAGTTCTAAAAAAATGTATGGGACTGGCTTTCCTTGTGGTTTGAATTTTAAGGAAACTTTATTATTAAATGAAGTATCGTTACCATCATAGCAACAACTCCATGGTAGTGTGCCAAGGATTCAGTTTTGGATCCACTGTTGTTTTTGAGATTTATATAAATGACAATATATTAGATGTTAATCTGTTTGTGATACTAAATATATGCTAGTGTTAAGACAAAAAAGGATAGGAAGAATATATTAGATTAATCGGTTAAGCGGAATTTAATTGTAATGTAAAATTACCCAAATAGGCTGTAAAAAATCATTATTACACGAGGGCACTAAACTGGACAATGTATTTTCAGAAAGGATTTAAATGTAAATTTGATGGCTTTCAAGGGTGCACACGATTAATAGTTGTTTCCCCAGTTATGGGGGTTGCAGATTCCTATGAAAGTGTTTTATCAATGCTATTCTGCCAATGGTCACAGCATGTCAGGGTTAGAAAATATTTTTCTTAGCAACAGACTTGAGTTAATGAGTGGAATAAATTTCCAAAAAGTGTAGTTACTGATTTCAAGGGTCCATTTTTCTATCATGGAGGATGGGCCTCTTTCTTAGGTCAGATACTTGTAACATAACTGTGTATATATTCACTAGGTTTTTACTTAAGTACATATATATAAATTATTTTAAACTGACATTGCAGACATTACTTTTTTGATTTCTTTTGCTTATAGTTATCCAGTTTCAAGTACTTCACTTTTCTTGGATTAATTCCATAGGCTTCTAGCCGATTATCAGATATAGATTCGTCTTCATTTGGTTTGGTCTTCCTTCTCTTCTTTTGGTTCTTTTTGAAACTGGCCTCTCTGTCAGCATCTTTCCTACAAAAAGAATAATAATAACTGATAGTTTAGCCTGAAATGATGTTTGTGTTCCACCATCTGTTAAATAAGATATGGAAAACTAAACCTTGCCATGTCAACTAAAGAATAGAGAAGCCTCTCTAGAAAAGCAAATACTTGACAAAAATAAATGAATATTATTATGGATTTCTAAATTAATCTCTCCTCTTCAATACTCAATTATTGCATTGCTCTGTATTGACATTGTCTTAGTTTTAACTGTTTTTTTAAAAGCTCATTTGTGATCTGACTAAAACTGATCTCTTAGCTGAGCTACATATTTTTTTTTAAAAAAACAGACTTGCATGTGTAGAACAAGACTTACACCATTAAAAATGTTTGGATTTATAGATTACAACATTGTAATTCTTATTTAGCCGTGAGGTGGAAATAAAAAAAAACCAACCTTTCTTGGAGACTGGGTAGAAAATGAAACTTTTTCTTTAGATTATTGGCTTTCTTTCTAAAAGTTTTTAGATCAGTCTTTTCTTCCTTCTCAGTTCTAAAAAATAATAGCAACTGATTTGTTCATAATACACATAACTAAATAATTCAGAACAGAAATTGTAAAGATGGAGAAAAAATTTCCTGCAGGGAAGAAAAAATAGACGTTTTCAGCCTTTACCTTCATCAGACTAAATTATATTCCAAGATATTTTTCTTCAACAATCCACTGAACAGAAAGGGGGCATTCAATTATCTTAACTGGTTCAGGGGTAGAGTAAATCACAACCACCAAACCAAATGATGGTCACTGTAAATAATCCATGTGAAACATTTGCTGTTAGTCCTCTGAGATGGTGCTTGCCTGAGCGTATATGTAAAAAGTAGCACTGATATACTGAAGCTGGTCGGGTGGACAAGGGTTATGAAAACAGCCAAAATCTTTATGGACCATTTATCACGTGCACCAAAATTTCTAAAATTGGCCACATGATTTTTGTGTACTTTGTGAAAATCCTTGGGGGGAGGGGTCATTTAAAGGGTGTTTAGCTGTGCTGTAGGCAGACTATTGACCAGTGGATGGTGATCATGCTGGGTGACTGAACTCTGAAATCAACAACTGCAGTAGTTTAATATTAACCCATTATGACCCTGGAACAATACGTAAAGTTCACAAAAGTCCAGCTGAGCTGGTAATGAGAAACTGTCCATATCTGAAACTTTTGGTTTTATTATACTCAGCTGCATTATGTTAACTGCTCTAGTTCAGTTACAACGAAGCATCAACTTTAAATCATTGATCAGAGAGATATTGAGATTTCTTTTTGTGTTGAAATGATCAAATATATCACCTGTACTGGCTCATTTTCTTCAATGAACACCAGCTGTTTAGTTCTCGGTCAGGGCAATTAAAAATCTAGAACGAGAAAAGATTATTGTTATTATTATTATTAAAACAATTTCTCAATTCTGAGATTTAAGAATAATTAGTATTAGGTCAATCAACAAACCACATGCAAGCAAAATGACATTTTAAAATCTGAAGGGCAAACATAAGCAAGGAATTATTGGAAAGTACGTTGAGAGGTTTTGGAAAAACTGGAGCTAAGAATGTAATCAAAAGACTGAATGAAAAATGAGTTCTAGATGGGTCTTGTAAGGTCATAGTTCTAAAATGGGAAATGCCATCATGAACATCTTATTTACACAATGGAAAACAGGTTATAGAGGAATTGGTAACGATTCTTTTGGTTCTTCCCAGCTTTAATTACAAAACTATTTGTAAAAAAAAAAAAAAAACGCTATAGAGATTTGTTGTAAATCTTAAAACAAAAACACAAAACAAAAATATCCACTGGGTTAGATTCATTTTAATTATTCAGCGACATTCAAAGATTTTTAGGAAAAAAAAAAAACGTTATAAGAATGCCAGATAAACAACAATTGGTTTTACTAACTTCAGTTACACAGTCCTTACATTTAGCTTAGTTTTTAATACAGCTAAGGAATCAATTACTCTTTACTGCTGGTGTCGCAAACATTGCAGCAGTTTCCAGTAGAATCTTTTGTCTGTCTCCCTGTGGTGGCTTATGAGACCAGAAAAACGAAATATCTATCCATCTTACTTTTGGAATATGATTTGAGAAAATT
Organism: Nautilus pompilius; assembly: GCA_018389105.1. Taxonomy (NCBI): domain Eukaryota; kingdom Metazoa; phylum Mollusca; class Cephalopoda; order Nautilida; family Nautilidae; genus Nautilus; species Nautilus pompilius. Next base: position 518,436 of record JACATO010000130.1, on the reverse strand, counting down.
ACCAAGGGCCCTCCAAGAGAAATGGACATCAACACGATTGATTAATACTATCCGCCACACTTGCCAATAATTTATTCCATCCTTTACCATTTATATTACTGGAATATTTTTGTATCTGTCGGTGATACAATCAGATCCAATTAGTCATTATGTTTCCTACTAATTGCAGATAACCAAAAATTTTTTTCTGTCTTTACATTGAAAACCCCTAATCATTTTGAAAATCTCTATTAGCTCTCCTCTTAAACATCTAAAATTCAAACTGGTAGATCTTATGTCTAATCATTCATGATTCCAAAACATTCAATAGTGTACATTACTGCTAGTGATTTAATTAATTTACTTACTATCCTATTACTAAAGAGATTCTAAGTACTAAGCCATATTGAGGCTTTAGATACTTTATAATTATATTTCATAGTATCTCTAACTTCATTAAATTTTTCATTAAAATATTTCCCTTTAGCAGTAAATACAAAGTGATCTGTACTCTATGCCATCATCAATTCAGTTTTTGTTTAACATCCATTAGCTAAGTCAGATTTTACCAAGCTCTGTAAAAGGCGATTTAGAAGTGATTTTCCAGACTGTTTATGCATACATTTTACACCTATAACACTAATGGTCATAATAGAGGAATTACCAAAGAGAAATTTCAAATGTAAATAAATTCAGTGCATATTTTAATGTTTAAAACACCCTGACACACAGCTATATAATTCTGATTGAAGCCAATCAGACTATAATAGTCAGTGGGCACATGGCTTTATAATGGATTGTTTATTTCAGCCTTTGTAACACAACAGGTGGAAATACAGCATCTTGATTTTCAAGTTATGTTACCATATATAGAAAAATATATATTTGAAAATCTATATATGTGAAAAGACCAAGTTGATTTTCAAACTAAAATCACTGAAATATTCTCCATTATGCTTGATGAACTATTTTATTGGTGGGTTGGGGCTCACCAAGAGAACAATATAAAAGCTTATTCTCTGCTGTTTTTTTCACAAGTAAAAATATATAATAATAAAAAATACCTAGTCAACGTCTTTATAGGATACCAGCCCAGCAGTAGCTCCATGAATCTACAATTGTTCACTATTTGTTAAAATCATAAATGAAACTTTAAATATTAAAAAGAGAACAGAAAAATTCCATAAATTACCTCATCTACTGCCAGTCCGAAATTGTTTGGTTGTACTTTCCGATACTTGAACCGACAGGGCTGGTCTCCAATAATGTCCTCATAGTCCAGTTTGTAGTATTCGTCTAAGTATTCTTCAAATTCCATATCATCTGGATGGAATTAATAATAGTTTAGCGGCTACACTGGATAGAAGAAACTGATGTAATAAAGTTTGGATGTAGCTATTTCAACTCGGTCACCTGATTCCAGCTTGCAATGCTTTACTACAATGTAAAGAAAAGCTGCTGGTTGATTTCAAAATCTTATCTGAACCGTATTCGGCAATTTATTTCATATTGGTAATTATTTTTGGAGACAAGAGTAAAAGGAATTATTTTGTTATCATTCAACAAGTTAATTCACCTGTGTCGGAAGCCATTATAACCAGTACAATCTGTTTTGTATTCATCAACTCCTGAAAGTTCCTCGTGGGAACCAATTATTTAGGAGAGAAGTATTTTCCCACTGCAATGTATTTCTTGCTTTTATTATGTAAAATGGCCACATTAAGGAAAACAGTGCAGATGAAAACCAGACAGGAAGCCATCTATCACACTTTATGCAAGAACAGCATCCCCAATCCAGTCTCCATCATGTATGTATGATTCTTAAATTCATTAACTACACTTACTGCTGATTTATTCTACTGATTGATAATTCTATTTTAAAAAAAAAAGAAAACTTTAATACTGAACGATACTGGAATCTTAGCTAAGTTGTAAGTATGATCATTAGAATTAATGGAGATAGTTATACCATGTAGTACAATCAGATCCACCGAGTTCATGTATTTATGTTGTATTAACCCCACCCTGCAGCAATGGTATTGGAATTGCTGTCCATTTTTAGATATTTTTTTAAAGCAAGCAAGCAAGTTTTACATTTTTTTTATTTAAATAAGATTCATAAAGAATGTTTCCGCGTACAGAGCTGGTGTGAAGCTAGCTGACAGCCGTGGGAACTTACCAGGATCAAACACTGGCTTTGATTTTTGAAGGAGTTGGTCAAATTTGTTTGCCTGTTTCTTTTTCCCTTTTTGAGAAGGAACATAATCACAGTCCATCTTAAAAAAGAAGAAAAAGCAAATAGATTTAAAATGTGTTGATAAAACCAGAAAGATAAATGGAAAAAAAACAAACAAACAGATGTGGCACAAATATGATGGTGAGAAGTCATCTGAAGTATGGCTGGCCTTGCCAACATCATAGCAGACATGGAAAGGTTTACCAAAAGATGCAAGACATTTCAAGATCACGCTCTGTGTCATAATTAGCATTTGCTGCAACAAACTTTTCAAACATTATTAGACTGTTGTCTCGTCTTTTCATTTTATATTTTGTAACTCTTAATTCTATAGATTCATGTTTCTTTCTTACATAATTATAAACATTATATTTACATATTTAATGTGTTGTTTATCTTTCATCATGTGTGGCAGCAAGTTAAGTTTGAGAAAAATTTATTAAATATTTGTTTTCTGTAATTCAATTTAACTCTAATTAGAATTGATCTATTTCACTGGCAGGTCCACAAAAATGGCTCTGTCTGTCTCTCTCTCTCTGTGTGTGTGTGTGTGTGTGCATGCGCATGCGTACATGTGTGTGAGAGAGAGAGAGGAGGGAGGAGGGGGGTGGTGCTCACATTGAAATCAGGGTCTTCTGCATCAGGTCCATCATCTTGTTCTTCTCTCTGCCAGTTATCCCAGTATTCTGAAAAATGAAAACTAAATGCTAAAGCTGGCAAATGTTCCCATGGTCAACATATTTCATTTCTGTCTGTGTATTATACTCATTTTCTCTCTTCTACTTTCTATTTGTTTATTCCTTAGGTTTTTACTTAAATTCCATTAACAAAATTTAGAGTAGTGAAAAGTGAAACAACACTAATGAAGAAAATCAAAGAATATCAAATAATAATAAAGTAAACAAAAAATATATGAAAAATACATCAGCTGTTTGTAATTTCAATTGCATGAACATGACAGACTGGAATTACATTGCATGTGCGAGATGATATATAGTAAACCTATCGTGTATACATGCACCAACAAAAGCACACAACGTCATTCACATACACACCAACACAACAGCATTAAGGCATACACTGACATACACAATGGAGTTTGAGTGCACACAATAGCATTCATGAGTGCATTAATATGCACACACCAACATGCACAATGAAATTCAGTTGCACATCAGCACATGCAATGATATTTGAATGCACAATGCCATTCAGGTGCACATAGAATGCACACACAAGGATGTAACAAAACCCACAACCAACCATTTTTAGGAATGTTTTGTCATTAAGCGCATAGTTCCCACACTTTAGCCAGAATCAAATTCAAGAATTATAAACTTATTTTAAGAAAATAAATTTTTATGTTATAGGTAAATAGTTAAAGAAAATATGTTAAAATTATAACAGAAAGACATTTCTTCCATTTTAAAGTACAATTTAATTAACTAACAACTGTAATTCAGTATACCTACACTGATATGGAAATGTTTACATACTACTATTGTAATATAAAAAAAAAACATTTTATCAATAAGACACACTACATAATAAAAATCTAATTTTAAGTAAAAATTAAATATTTAAACATGCCAAACATTATGTAGCAAGTTTTCTTGTTCATTCATTCTTATTTTCAGCATTTGGATTTCTTCCTCTTCTCTAAATGAATTTGAGTTTGACTTAATAACACAATTCAAGTTCTACTTCATTAACTAGTTTGTCCACATCATCTTTAAGAAAGGATATATCAATATCTAAAGCTTTTCTTTCATTAGTGATGGAATGTATATCTTCTTCCACAAGCTTTATTTTATTGATTCTTAATGATTTATTCTTCTATTTTGTTGATTTTCTAAATGAAGAAAACAGTTTAGGGTTGCACTTGTGTCAACTGTAGTAATTCTTTTGTAATTACTGGTTTTAAAACCACCGACACATCAAAAGAGGTCTGTGGTCACTTTTCTGGCACAAATTATTCTGAAGCATCTTGATTAGTCCAACAAACATCTACTTCAGCCCTTCCAACAAATAGCAGAACCAACTGCCTTTGATAGCTCCATGTTCCTCTGTCCATATGCTCATAAACAAAACTGTCCAGTTGCTGCTCCTGTTTCTTAAATTCAGCAAAAGATTTTGATTTGCATGATTTCTCTGAGAATTCTTCAAATTGATGAAGTATCTCTTCACACCCATCTCTCCAATACATTTGTTTACCATGTTGGTGGGACTCAAACATGGAAGATTTCTTACCAAACTATACTTTGTGTTTGTTTTTTTTTACTTATCTTCTTGAAAAATGATATTAAAAAACGTTTGCATTGCATTTTGTATTTAAGCAGATCCATCTCACCACAAAAACCTATGTTTATAAGATTCTTTCAAAAACCTGAATTCAGTTTGTCACAACTGACACTGTGTCCATCGACAGACACTTGTAAAAACTGGAAAATCCAATTGTTTCTTCACTTCTGCTGGTGACAATTTCCACTAAATCTGTTGCATAATATTCTGTTATGATTTCATATCAATATTATAAAATCAAATCCAGTTGTTTTTTTTCTTAATTTCTTTAAGTTTTCAATAAACATTAGTACATAAGCATCTTATTCACCACATATTTTAATATTATAGTAACATATGAAGCAATTACCCAGACATATTTTCTGTTTCACCACAACATATTCTGTGCTATTTTTGAATCTGGAAACATTTCTTAAACATGTAAGCTAGTATCTCACAACAAAGATGAGTAATTTAACCCAACTACTTCAAGTACTGCAGAACTTCTGCTCTCAGCGCAGCAGTTTCTGTTACAAAATCAAACACCGATGGACTTTGTTTGAATGCGAGTAGATGTGGTTGTTGTTCATTTTTGAAACCAATTGCTTAACTGGAAAAAAACTATTTAAGATTTTGCTATTATAAAAACCAATTTGTTCAGTGTTGCTTTCCTTTCATATGCAATGTAAGAGAAGATATGAGTGCCTATTGACGAAAAACTTCTTGCACAATGTGCAGTATTTTATGAATTCTTTGACAGCCATGTTTTGAATAAATCATCTTCAAACCACTCGTCTCTGAAATGTACAGATATCTCTTGCCATCATCTAACAGAGACAAAAATATGAACAATTTATAAACTTGTTGTTTACAGTATATATATATATATATATATATATATATATATATATTAAAAAATGTCAGCTGATGATGCTACAAGTGTGACCAAGAGACAAACAATTTCCACAATTGCCTTTTCAGAAGCAAAAATAATATATACAATATTAGAAATAATTATGGAAACAGGATAAGCACAAATAATGAATAATTGCAACTGAAAGACGCATATAATACACATACACAATGCATTATTATAGAAAATACACAAAAACAAAATGAATCTGTTGTACAGTGCACTAGTACTTGGTATGTGAGCCCTTTGCTTTACATAGAGCGTGATACCTTGTTTTCATGCTCCAATGAAGGCTATCTCTGAATGACCGCAAAGAGTTGTTCCAGATACCCTGTAGCACTTTCCACAATTCATCCAAGGTGTTCGGTTGCCATTTGACTTTCTCAGTAGCCATGTTACCCCATATAGCCCCAATGATGTTCATGTCAAGACTTTGTGAAGGTCATTCATCAGCTTCATTGCATTTCAATGAATTTTTCACCACATTGGCTGTATGCTTGGCATCATTGTAATGCTGGAAGGGAAACTGTTTGTACCTGTTGGCAGTCGGTGTACCTTCGATTTTATCTAAATCCTTGACACGCTTTGCTGATAAGCAGTCTCACACCTGTATTCATCCTTCCATGTGTTTCACTGTAGCTGTTGCACACTGACTGCTATACTGCTTCCTAGTCACTTTTGAACAAACTGTCATTGATTGATGCCAAACAGTTCAAACCTGGACTCATCTGCAAAGAGCACTTTTTTCCCCAGATTTGGTCAACAACCTGCTGTTTCATTTCTGCTGCCCTCCATTTGGTTGCCCCTCTTCAGCAAAGGTTTTTAGTCAGCCACACATCCATCGAGACCACTTCACGATGATGTGCGTCTCACTGTTTATGAAGAAACTCTAACACACACACATTTGCAGTTAGGTCATTTGCAAGATTTCTACTGATCTAACATGTAGAGAATATACTCTGGGACACTAACATTCCTTTTGGGGAGTCTGAGCCTTTTTTCTCAACCATATCTACTGTCTACAGTTCCATGTATCCTCCTAAAAGTCTTGCACACACCTCCTTCTGAAACAAAGTCGGGCAGCAGTCTGCTGTACAGAGCAGCCCTCACTAGCTAGGACTTTGCTTGTCACGTCAGGAGCCATAGTATTCATCACACGTTTACCACACTATAACATCACTGCCTACACTTTTATAACCCTTCTGCGGGCGTGACAACCAATCAGTGAACTATACCAACACATAACTGTACTATGAAGCATTTCATTTTTACACATGAGATGTGATTCTATCACATCTTTTGTATTTTATATCCACATCTGTTTCCATGCTGTTGTATACATCATGTAACCTTTTCTAAACTAAATGTACCATTATAATACATTTTGTACAGTAGAGGTGAGATGCACAGTAAGTATTACCTGTATACCATAGTATTTTGTTACCTTGGTACTTTCTTTTAACTATACTGATACTACAGTAGTTTCCATCAGTAGGGAAGGTATGAACATCCCAGAGTAAACTTATGAATGTAAATGGTATTAAAAGCAACCTTTCATTCATCACAACAAAATTTTTCAGATAAAACCACAAAGTCAGTCAAGCATTACAAGTTACAATTTTTGCAACAATTAATATACACAGCAAATTCTTTTCCTTTAATATAATTGCTGTATATATGGTACTCAACTCTAGTTGTTATTGGTAACTAACCTTTTATCATTTGACATGTTAACGCAATATGAATAAGATAGAATCTGCTACAACTAGGTCAATATTAGTGAATGGGTGACAGTTCCATCAACACAATGCTACACAGTGAACAACCATAGCATCAGTCAATAAGCTAGTGTCACAATCAGCAAAAAAAAAAACCACACCAACATCCGAACCACGACAGCTTTTTGCTTGCAGTACAATGTGCTACATTATCCTGGCAGCAAGCAACTATTCAAAAGATCTACCATCGGTCACTAAACTGATCACACCTATTCCAATACTAATAATTCATATCTTATTATGATTACAGGATAAATATTTAACAAAAACACAAAATAAAAATATACACATATAATTTTTACTTACTTTTGAAACTTTTTTTCACACCTAAGTAACGAGCTCTTTCTAATAAAATGCATACTTAATGGCAACATTGCACTAAAGTAATGAAATATTTTGTGAGAATGGCTTAGCTGATTAAAAAAGCTGGAATCTTCTTTTTATTTAATTTATTATTTGAAAATTTTAAGTAAAAATATTTTTAAATTTGTGAAATTTGTTTTCTCAAATTTTCCCACCAAAGTTTTTCATTGACAATTTTCTTTCTAGGGTTTTTTCCAGAAATCTGGTTATTATTGCCTGCTAGTGCGGGAACCATGTAAGCGAATGGGATGGTTGTTTTTAACTGAGATACAACAAATAAAAATAAAGTTACAACAATAAAATCTACTTTAACCAGTTCTTGCCTACCTCCTTCATCATCAGAGAAAACTGGTTTTTCATCATCAGCTTCCATTTTATAATAATCATCATCAAAAATTTTCTGAAGAAAAGGAGAGAAATATAATGAAGAGAATTGTAAACATTAATCAACATTTTAATCAGCCCATCAGATCTCAGAAAGTAGTAGTAACAAAAACAACAGATATCTTAATACAGCTTTAGTCAGTGTAATCAGACAAATCCATTGCTTGTCTTAAATATAAATTAAAATCAGTTAAGTTAAAAACCACTTACACAATTTGCTAAGTATAAACAGCTGTATACAGATTAAAAATAAACAATTGATGCAGGTCCACGCAGTGTTAACATATATTACAACTATTTACTCCAGTTTCAATGCTAAAATTACAAACCACAGATTATCAAATGCATTTAAGAAACGATTAATTAAACCATAATGGTGCTCCAGTGCTCTTCTAGAGTGAAAGTAGAAAAGTTCACAAGCAAACATGACTCCCATGAAGTCTGAGTTAAACTGACTCTAGTCCCTTAAAATCAGTAACAGGTAAGTTATTACAAAATAATGTTTTTATATAGACTTTTTAAAGTTATGCACTAAAATAAACTGTTAATTTTGACTAGAAAACTGATTTTCAGGTTCTCAGGAATATACAGGAAATCCAAACTTTCTTCCTCACCAAGTGGAACAATGCAAAAAATTATTTTTTTTACAGAATCACATGGTTTCCCTTCATAAGTAATTTCGGATTAATTATTTACTTCAATTGCTCAAAACTGTAGTAGTAAAACTTAAATTACCTACCTGCATGAGCTGTTTATGTCTGGCTGGGTCAAAGTCTTCCTTGAGATCCTTTATGCTGAAACCCACTGAAGTGTTTCCAGTCAGCTCTTTCAGCTTTTCAATCTTTTCAGCAATCTCTTTTTTCTTTAAATTTTTCAGCTGCTTCAGTTCTTCTTCTTTCTTTTCTTTTTCCTGTTCATAAGATGGAAAGAAAGCATCAACTTATTGCTAACCAGAACTGCATCTTCTTCTCTCATTACACACAGTATCAAGATCAGACTCAGCATAGTTGGAGGAAGGAGAAACAAGCAAGCGGGTCCATTAACGAGCAGAGAAAACTCAAATTAAAAGAACTGCTGCTCTAAATAGAACCCTCATCCACCCACCACCTTTACTTCTGCTAAGCCTCTGTCCCTTCACCCTCCCAAAAAAATAAACAGAAACAAAGAATCTTTTATTTCAACATGAATAGGGGTGTACATTTATTTTGCTAACCTAATGAAGAGAGATTCCATAACTCTTAATTTGAAATAAGTACAAGACCCAGCCAAAATCATTACCAGGACTGCAAAAAGTTGGTTCTTTAGTTCAATTCTAACTGGAATATGTAACAGCCCACTGGAAGGAAAGCTTAAAACTGTATTAGTTGAGATACTCTGTATATTATTCGGTACCTGCTTCTTAGCTAGTCCATGACCTCTTATCATCATTAACTATTTAGTTTTGTTTCAGATGTCAGCAACGGTTTTTGGGTGCATAAAGACTGTATCCCCTCCCCCCTCACAACAAGCAAAAAGCAAGTAGTGTGCCAGTTTTAACAGAGAGTGCAACACAAAAGACAATTCTGTGGTTTTCTTTCCAGGCAGTGATTTCAAAGTATGCAAGGCCAACGAGAAGCACAGCATCACACAACAGAATGAGTTCCACAGAAGCCGTTTAATGAAACATACGCTGAAGCCCAAAGAAAATGTGAATGAACAAGTTCAGGTGTTTCAGCAAAGTTGTGTAACATGTGGAGTGATTCAGGTACACATTGATCAGCTCATCACACAAATCAAAAAATGGTGTGTGGTCTTGCACAGCTTGGCTGACAGATACAGCATTTTATTTTTTTTATTTTGGCATTGATGCAAATCTTGAGATCCCATTTGATTCTTCACATACATTAATAGAGCTGTGATGAAAGTAAATGCTTGGAGACTAAATACATCACAATGTACTTGGATTCTTAAAATAAAATGTCCAATTAAATATGAAAATGCTCTTGCAAGAAGATTGGCATTATTTCATTGGAAATAACTTCACAATTTATAGCAAATGCAGCTGAATGAATCATCACTTCCAACGTTTTTATCTCACACTTACAGTGAGTGGACCCCGAAATCCCACTTTTCTGTAATTCTTGACGCCAATGAAGATGGAAAACCTGTGAATCATGACAGTAGAGAAATTGAAGGGAAAAAAAATGATGGTTTGTCCTGCTCTGAATGACCAATGGTAGAAAATGACAAGGCCTTGTACAAGTGGTAAATATGCTCAACTAAGGCTAAAACTTCACAGCAATCTGGAAAATGGTTTGTGAATCACTTATAAATACACTGAATTATTTTTCTGATGTAAACCAAATTACAACTCGGATATTTAATTTCAGATAAAACTTGTGATTTTCTAGAAGTGGGATTTTTAGTTTTTTCTTAAATAGAAATGCTTCCAACTCTGAAATTTGTATAAAAGTCCAATCTCAGACTGATTTGGGAAAGTAACTTTGAGGTAATTTTGACCAGTTTCTTTTTTTTTGCAATTAAAAACTTTGGCTAAATAAATATGAAAAAATTCAGATTGTATATTTAGCAGTGTAAATCACAGGTTCACAGTGAAATACTGTATTAATGACTTTGAACATATGCAGCTATTAGTAAACAAAAAGGGAAATCCATCCAATGTTTGGTGCCAACTGCATACTGAGGTTCATAAATAGCAGCAAATACCAGCCCAAGTGCTAATGATGTAAATCAATGAGGTTATTCAATAATCTGCTGTAAAGTAATTCTTTTAAGCAGTAAATAAATTTAAAAGTTAAATATTTTTTAAGAATTGGGTGTTTTTCAGAGACAGGACAGTTAAGCTGCTTTTAAAGAAACCATATGAGTAGCAAATGGCAGTAAAAAAAGAAAAGAAAAGAACAGAATGGAACCATTTCATGAGTAATGGTTCTTCTGATAAGAATCGTGTTGTACTTAATTTAGGAAAGAACTTAAATTATGCATGATGTTTATCCAGTTTCTTTTAACATTCTTTAAACTTCTACACAATCTTAAGAAGTTCAATTACAAAGAATTATGCAACTGGTAAGAATAAAACAAACTAAATTCTAAGAATTTAAAGAAAGTAAAAAAAAATCATTAAGTTTGTCCTGTGTCTTCGTACTTCCATAGAACCTCTCTAAAAAAGTAAAATGCAGAAGTCCCCCTGACCCACAAAGACTCAAAGTTCATCAGATACAGACCAATTTCTTCCTTTCTTTAACTTCTCTCCGCTTCCTACTCCTTCTGTTGTCAACTCTCCTCACAGAATCCTCGATTTTTCGTGGATACTGTTTGATCTAAAAGACAACAAACTCATTTAACCCTAACCAAGTCTAAAAGATGCTTTTCCATTAAAATTCTTACTCTTTTTTGTTTGGTTTTGATATATAAAACAAAAGGAATTTAAATAGCCCTACTAAACATTTCACTGCTTTTGTCATTCTGCTGAATATAAAAAACAGACAAACTGGCTTCATCGATTGGCCAAGAGGTTCTGTTTCAACAACTGCTAGGCAGTTGGGTGCAATAATTATTGGTTCAAACCATGGAGAATTTATGTGAATCCACATATTCTTTGGCCACCACCGTAAACAAATTTATTATTTATAAACATTGAATTTATGAGCAGCAAAATTGACCTTATATATAAAATGTTGTCAATTTATTAAGACTTTCCTCTTTCTGATATATCATTTTTATAGCTATACAATTCTAACATAACAAATATTAACTTAATAAAATGTTTATAAAAGTCTTACTATTGTAGAACTGTATTAAATATAGGAATACTTTAGCCTTACAAATCAAAACCTAAAACAACACAATCTGTACAAATATAACATTAAGCCAAACAAAAGTTCTACTGTGGCAACTTGTGGATTCATTGTTAATGCTTTTCATTTCTGCAAGTTAATAATTTCACTACAGTCAGTTTACCTGTGTGATGTGTGATACCCACCCATTGTCTGTCTGGTTCCTCAAACCTAAAGTTATAGGTCCTTTCAAAGTCTTCCTGTTGCTCCAATGTTGTTTCTTCTTCTGAAAGTCCAACTTCCTCCTCACCTACAATACTCTCGTAAGTTGGAATCCTACAACAATAACAGTTGCTCTTTTATACAGGAAATCAGTAAAACTAAAACTATTTCAATTATAATAAAAAATTTAAAAAAAAATATATAGTACATCTTTAAAAATGGAACTTAGTGGTTTTCAAAGGCAAAAAAGATTAAAATAAGCTTTTAAAAAGCCAATCTAACTGAGTTAGGTCAAAGTAATAGTAGTTTTTTAAAAATTCTTTTAAAACTTACTCATCAGTGTCTTCCGTGATATATTTTCGATTCAAGATGTAATCTCTCAAAAACTTCTCTCCATCATCCAAATCTGGGTTGTTCCAGTACTTTCTCAATGGTGCCTATAAATTTTCAAATACATATGAAATAAAGATGTAACTTATTTAGGCTTGTTAAAAAGATTTATCACAAAATGATAGCAAAAAATAAAAGAATACAAATATATTACATAAATAATGCCATGGAAATAATATCTGTGAGCCAAATATAAAATATGAATCATCACTCTGAAGATACAAATTTCTCCCCTAAATAAGTCACTTCTTGCTAGAGAAATATTTTGCATGAAAGATTTTCTAATGACTTCATATACAATTCATCTCCAGTATAATTTTAAAAAAATCTTATACACATAACCTAACCTGAGAAGGGAGCATTTCATTGCTCACTGCACCTTAAAGCAATGTTTTAGTTTGATGGACCACAGCATGCTACAACCTAGAGTGCATTATGTAATATATGCAACAAGTTAAATGCAAAATCATGGATAACAAAGAGAAACTCAATGCAACTGACTTAATTGAAAAAGGAACTTGCTGTTTGCTGAAAGCATAATATAAAAATATTTTTTTTTAGTCATGTATGCCTCTGGTTAATATACAAACCTCAATTATACAAAGATGTAATTTACCTATGTCATTGGCTATAATTTAAGTCATATATTACTAGAAAATTCAGCAGACAAAATTTAACAGACAGTATATTAAAAAGTTGGGGAAAAAAGAAAAAGAATCAATTTGAAATCATGTGAAGAGGTGAGTAGCCACCATAAGCTTTGTTCATTCAAGACAGGGTACAAAAGTTTAATAAACAAGATAGATTCCTGAATTTGAAGTTTGAAATACAAACAAGATGTTGCCAGTATCTTGAAAACAACCAGAAGAAACTTGCGATTTATTCATAGTAATGGAAGAAAGGATAAAAACTTAATTTGGCTTTCAATCTCTCCATTCTGTAAGGCTTTAATCCGATAACTGTATATTGTATAACTACCATTTCCATGTAATTTTGAAAATGTGCAATGTTCTGTTCACATGATGAACAGAACTTCTGACTAATTTCTAAAGTGTAGTTTCCAAGTTCCTGTTAATCACCAAACAGTGTGCTTGTACAAGATAATAACAATTAAGTGTTTAGTATGGGTTCTTAAATCTGACCATCACTGTAAGCATAAAAATGAACCGAAAATTCAAATAATTTTATAATATAAAATAAAAACAATGTTAAAATGACTGAAAAAGCTAAGATGTATTTTTATTCAAGTGTAATTCTTTTAAGTGCCTCAATTACATAGACAGGAAAGGGTAATGTATTCAATTGATGTGTCAACTAACCAATTGTTTTTCCATTTTCTTTTCTGTTTTCATTTCATCTTTCTGTCCTTTCAGCCACTGTTGATATTCCTCTTCTTCTCTTTCCTGTAGGAAAGTAAATAAAGTTTAAATGCCATTTTTCAAACAGCAGAGCTAGGTAAGCAGCTATTCACCTCATCAACTTTTTGAGGAACTCCGTTAAAAACATAAACAGTAAGCAAATGAATAAATACATTTTAAAAATCATTAAAAGTACAATCTTCACTGCACTGGATACCTGATGTTTCCTAGTCTTCTGTCTTCTCACCAATAATTCAGAGCTATTCTCATCATCCAAACTTTGAGCAGCTTGCATGAAGCTGAAAGGAGAAATTTTATGCGGAAGTTAGTGAAATTATCAGACAGCAGCCTTACAATACAATATGAAAGGAAACAGTCAAGAGAAAACAACACACACTGAGGTGGAACTTAAAGTGCATGTTTTTATTTTGTTAAGCATGAGCAGTAAGCTATTCTTTGGTAGCATTGTTTCTTCAGATTTTCATATTATGTAAATGGAATACAGTAGAAACTCACTTATCCAACGTGAATGGGGGCCAGCCCTATGTTAGATAAGTGAAATATTGATGCAGCCAACCTTACCCACAAAACCAGTCTTTGTTTGGAAACATGCCGACTGCAGTAAAATTCAAAATAAAATTAAAATAAAGTAAAATAAAACAAAGTGCAGTTAAGATAAAGTAAAAGTATCCAGTCTCTCCAGCCCCAACCAATTAGTCTCTGAAGAATACAGCCACCATTTTCCTTTTTTTGCCCACTCATGGTTGGAAAAGTTCTCTAAAAAGTTCAAATGTGCTCTGGACATGCCCCCTTTCTGTAGCCAAAATGGAAATGAAATAGCATTTTCCACGGGTTAAATACATTTGTAATGTTCTTGTACAAGTGTGTATACTTAACTGGTAGAGGACCAGTCAGATAACCTGGAATGTTGGAAGAATAGATGTTAGATAAACAAGTTTCTATATTCAAAGGGTTTCTGCATTTGAATATCTTTCAATTTTCTGCTCAGAAAACGAAATCAATGTCTTTTATTTGATGGGTTTGAAAACCCCAGCAATTTCAACCAAAAGTTAAAAGCTGTTTCTTTGTGGATCAAATATTATGACTACTTTCAACATTATACACACTCACACACATGCACAGAGTAAAAGTGCCATCACACAATGCAATCATCAACCATACATCTGGTAATCCCTCATTCCAAACGTCTATCTATTTCAAAAGATGACAAAATATCAAACCAGACAGTTCAATCTTTACCCAATAATACTACTACTAACCAAAGTTTCTTGCTTTCATCAGGATTTGTAACAACCAGTTTCCCCACCTGACATGATGATAACAATCAGCCAAATAGATAAATACAATTAATATTTCACAGGCATATAAATATTAATAACGGCTTCTTTCTTTGCATATATTTTGCTACATCTCACATAGTGATCTAGGCTATCCACTCACTACCTAAGGCAATTACTATGCTATCAGTTATTAATAAAATTGACAAATAAAATGTAAGTACCTTTTTTTTAGTTGTTCTTGTTCTTCACTGTAAGCTGGTATTTTAGTTATCAAGTGCTCATCAGTTTCATTTTCACTGTCACTTATTTTCCTGAAAGTAAATTTCAAAACAACAAAAAAAAAAATTTTTTTTTTAAACTGTACATCAGTTGACAAAGATAAACCCCTACCACAGCCCAGTTACCTAAGGGAAATTTTACATTTGAAGAAGAGTTGATTAGGGACCCTACTTTCACACAGTTAGTGCTTGCTGTTCCTGCCTAAGAATATCCTAGATTAAGAGCACCCTGTCAAGTTTAACAGCATAATACTCTAAAACAATATTTAATCTACTTGCGATGTTTTAGTCCGGAGAAAATGTGTGTTAAATCACCCATTTTCCCCAAAAAATAACTAGGGCGACCGTTTTTGATACTCGAAAAGTACCTTATGGGTAAAACGGCCACAAAAAGAACTTGAGGCTTTATAAGTCAAAAAAGAAAATGGAAAAACAATTGGTTAGTTGACACATCAATTGAACACATTACCCATTCCTGTCTATGAATTTGAGGCACTTAAAAGAATTACATTTGAATAAAAATACACCTTAGTCTTTTCAGTCATTGTTTTTTTCATATTACACCACACTTAGTGAAACTTATTAGTTTTTGTTCAAAGTCAGCTGTCTAGAGAGTTAATATTTTTATTTACTCAACACATGCTGTTCTTTAATGTCAAACAAAATATGCTCAAACAATTGGGGCCCTTTTAACAAAATCTTATCAGCCAACATGTAATGTTTAATTTAAACTGGCAAAGGAAAAAAAAAAGCATTTTACACAGAATTACATAATCAGTTTTAGACCTTGAGACTGAAAAATTAAATTTAATCATTGCAAAAAATATATAAACAAAGTTTCCCCTCACTAGAAAAATTGCACTTCTTAAAAATATAAAAAAAAGTATGTAGCAGCATTAAAAATTAATGACCTCTTGAATAAATTAGAATTGTGATTATAAAAACTAGTATTATAAAATGTTTTCTTGAAGATGTGGTTATACATTGCCTAAATGATTATATTTTGTTATTTCTAATTTCACTTAAAAAGACATCAACTTACCCTCCTTTTTTCAATATAATTTCCCTTTCATAATCTTTTAAGTACATTGGCCTTTTCTGCTTTATTTTCTTTTTTCTGCTTTCAGCTGATGAACTCTCATCATCTGCAATATAGATATCCATTATTTCTTAGTCTATTTTCCTTCCTTGCTTTAGAATCATCTTAGAAATGCAATTTATAACAATGATATAGGGAAATGTATTTTCCATCCTAAGTTTTAAGAACACTTCAGTTTTTCCTCATTCTTCTGAAGCCTTTCATTCACTCTTACATAGGAATTGCTAAAATGATGCTAATGACCAAAACCTCCAAGTCACATTTTTTTAATTTTAAGCTCTGGTAAAACTTCATCGAGAGAACATGATCCAAGTATTGTGTCCTTATCTTGTAAGAAATGTTGGCAGTCTGGAAGGGGTACGTAAGGCATTTCACCGAAATAATTTGAGCAATAAAGAATCTTAGTTAATCTGAATGATCAATAAAATTAACCTTTCCAATGTTGGATACCAAAGATCATTCAAGAACTAAACCATTAACAATTTTTTTTAAAATGGAACCGGTAGTCTAACCACAGTTCTGGGGTTATTTCAGGACAGAACATTATAAGCTTCATAAATGTACCTTTCTATAACAGTAGAATGGTAACTGCATTAAGCATCTCATTCAATATGAGGCATTTAAAAAATTGCATTGAATAAATGGTTTGAAAAATGGTAACTTTATAAAAAGCTGGACTTTCTGTCCCACATTATTAACAGGCAAGATTTCCATAAATCTGTTTTACAGAAAAAAATTATGTGTGGTGGGTAGATGTTCCCTTTACAAAATATTGCACACATTAATACCACTTTATCAACATTTTACCTCAATACTAGTATAATCTATAAAAAAATATAAAACATCATAAGCTATCAGAAAAAACTGCTTGTGCTGATTTTATCTTAACTTCAGTATTATACAGCACCAAAAAGTCTCAAGAACTTATCAGTTTACACCAAATATCCATGGTCAATAAAACAGTGGAACTATTTGAAACTTCATCACAGAGTGATTCTCAATAATAATAATGATAATTATTAACAATTAGTTCAAGTAAATAATCACCACAACTTTTCTTGGAGTTTAATTAGGGTTACTTTCTTTTAGAACAACATTTTTTTTTTTTTAAAATACTGCAAGTCCAAATGAGGTAATCATGAAGAGACAATATGTAATCTTACTTGAGCAGTGAAAAAACTTGACATCTTTTTGGTAAATTTTTGGATCCTTAGACTTTAAAGCAGATAAAGTTCTCAACCAGTCTTTCTCAATTTCAGCAGTCAAAGCCTAACAAAAGAGAAGAAAAAAGTGTTAAACAAATAAGTTGAGATTAGATATCCATCTCATTTATTCAGTTTGTTATCTGAATTTTGTTGGTGTTCAAAATACTCTTTATTTTAAATTTTTTACTCACTTAAATTTAAACTTTGTTCTATCTCTCTGTCTGCAAGCTAACTTTCAATACAGTTTACTGCATGAAAAATGGCACAACTGCTAATGTAGGTTTACATTACAGTCTGGATATTTAAAACAATTATAGAATTATAGAAGTATTTAAAACAGAAACAAATGCAGGAAAGAGAAAATATTGTCTATTGTGCACAAAAATAATATTAAAAAGAAAACACATCTCCACTGTGAATTAATAGAAAAACAAGTTAGATCCTCAAGTACTGAATATGTACCAAAATTTTTACAGCTAAGAAAAACAATATCTGTTCTGCTATTATTTGCTGTGTAGCAAAAAAAATATGATGTGTTACGCATATATAGTGCCAATATATAATATTACATAACAGCATTCTCATTTCTTTACCCAGTAGATGTCAAATAAGTAATTTTGATTTTAATAGGCTTGGATTTACTCAGAGGATTTCTGTCTCTTATAAACCAAAATCTTACCTCAGCATTCTCATCTTCTGATTCAGATGATGATGATGATGATGATGAACCAGAATCACTGATGTTACCATACTTGTCCTTTACTTGGAATAAGAAAAGCAAATATAAGCAGAAAAATATCAGAATAAATAACTCACTAATCTTTTCTTTTTAATATCTCTTTACAAAAAAAAAAAATATTATAACAAATTAATTTAACCCTTGTAATATCAGTAACAATTGTAAATGACAAGTATGTATTAACATTAGTAACTATTAATTACAGAATATCCTCATATATACATTTTTAATATAAAGGTGGTACACAGAATGAACGTCATTCATAATATGAGTGGCTTTTAAAAACACCTAGAACATAGTTGATTTTCTTTAAGTATACTCATTTATCACAATCAAGAAGTTCGTAATTCTTTACATTAATTCAATGTAATTGTAAAAGATTCCACGTTGTACTAAAGCTACATTATGCGAATCTGTCCAGTTACGGTAGGTAGGCGTACAGGGGGAGCAGTTATCTGACGGATTTTACACTTGGTCTCGGTTTAATACCGATACTCGGATCCAAAGTCGACAGTTCGTCTTTAAATACGCAGATCACGGTTCTGAAAAGAATATGAAAGTCTTCTAATTCACCTCCTCTGGCGACAGAGCGACAGAAAGGCGAAGATGTGATTCCAAATAGATTAGTTGTATCGGTCGGAGTCCGTCACAGACAGCACCAACCCCTGTCGGAGAACGTGGGGCAAGTCCAGGTCACTTGCGAGTACATAGACAGAACCAGACTGTAAAATATTATTAAGTAAATATGAAATAGACCATATTACATTTCTGAAGCTCTTCCTTTTGTCTCCATTTGTCATACTTGGAAGCATAGTCCTTGTTTATTCTGAATCCCGACTCCATGTTGATCGCTCCTGGCATAGATACGACGCGGTGTTGGACCAGTATATCACCGGGTCCTCACCAGAACACACACACACACACACACCCCCACCCTTTTAAAAAAAAACTTATTAATCTTTGTAAACTTTTTTAAAACTCTGTTAATTATTAACGTCTTTTAGCATCACCCTTTTTTTGTTGTTGTTGTAAAGTTTGTTAGTTTTATTCAAAACAATAAACCTGGAGATGCCTGCACCCAAGAGAAGGGCGACAAGGAACAGCACTGTAGCTAAGTGAACAAGCTGAGGTTGTTGTCCTGCTTCTCTTAAGAACAGTACCTTATCCACGCATCACGCGCAGTATAAAAGGATGATTGTTGGCAGTATACTGTAATGAAAGCCACATGGCTTCTGCCCAAGAAAAGCAAGCATTGTTGTTTTAACTGTAGATGGAGTTGATAACCACAGCAGCCTTTGTTAGTGACACTACCTTATTTAATTAACCATGGGTGTCAAGGTACATATTTTGGCTGGTCAGTTTCTCTGATGCCAGTGCTGTTTAGAACTGTAGCAGGCTGACTTCAGGCTCACTGTCCATTTCCAGAGAGATACATTAAAGTAGAAATGTTTTCAAAAAGCTTTGTATGGAATTATTTTGTTCATAAAAATCCCATCAAAGCTAAATGCAAACTTTGCAATCAAGAAATCTCTTAAGGTTAAAAAAAAAAAAAAAAACTGCAAAGACATTTACAAATACCAAGAGGATAAGTCATTTAAGGATGAAACATGCTGCTAAATACAATGCAGAAATGCTTCAGCAGAAAGAAAAGGCCCCTGCTATTACAACAAGTTAACCTGAAAAACCCAGACCAGACTCCAGTAAAAAAATGACTATAGAAGAATCCCCTGACAAGAAAAAGTCATGGGACACCAGAGATCCTTGAGCCGCAGCGTAAATCAAAGAATAAGAAAGATAATTACTGCTGACTTCCAGCCTTACTCAGTTGTAGCAGAAATTGGATTTAGAAAGCTACTAAATCACTTGTCTTCTAACTATAATATACCACAACATAACTTTTTCAGTCAAACCCTGATACCAGATATGCACAACACTGTTTCCAAAAGTTGCTATGAGAGAAAATTAGTAGTATAGCATCGACAACAGACATTTGGAAAGCTAGTACTACTAGAACATCATTTCTTAGTATGACAGTCATTGGATCTCCCCTGATTTTGAAAGGTATAGTCATCCTAAATGTGGCTCCATTTCCAGACTCACATAAGCAAGCAAATTTTGGCTGATTTTAAAGTTGAAATACCATTGTATAAAGTTTGTTTGGTCCTTAGGGACAATGCTGATATCACGGTTGCTGGACTTTTTCAAAACCAGATTACCATCACTATCTTGTTTCATCTATACTCTACCATTATGCATTAAGGATGTCATATATAGCCAAGCAATGGAGGATATTTTTCCTATTAATCAAGAGATTTTTTACCATTTCCACTGTTCTCCAGCTGCATCACAAAAGCTAAGTTACCTTCAGGAACAAATGAAACTTTCAAACCTAGTCTACTTTCTACAAAATGTATCCATTCAACCATTGGAATAGTTCATATCACATGCCAGAACCTAACAGTAAACATGATCACCCAACTGTGGCATAACCAGTAGACCATAATATTCTAAATCCAACTCTGCATCAGTGATGCCTAGCTTAAAAACTTGTTTGCTTTTTTAGAGCTCTCTGAAAAGATCACAAAAGTTGCTAGTTAGAATAATGCAACAACTTTCATTATAATTCCATCAATTTTGGCTACAGATCTCTTCCCAGACAAAGTTACTGTTAATACCACTATCAAAGGAATCTTGACAACTGTGGTTCATCTGAAAGCAACTATGGAAAGGCCTGTTTACATAAGTATTTGACAAAAAATCCTTGAATTTTCACATTCTTAGAACCTTGCTTCAAATTGAAATCCCCAAACAAAGGCATAAAGATGGATAGAATAAAGTATTTGTGGATGGAAGACAAAAAAACTAGGTTAAATTTAATTACAAACTTTAATACAAATGTTGAGTACAGATGTGCCAGCTGCTTAATCAGTAATTACAGATTTACAGGAAAACAAATTAAAAATCTTCAAGAAATAAAACAGAAAAAAAAAAGCCCTGATAGCGAATACCTTAATATGCCATTATTACCCAGGCCTGAAGATCCTTTGTTATAGTAGAAAGGATCCAGTTCAAAAAGATGGAAAAGCTGGCGCATGCATGTACGGTCTCCTCCATCTTTAGGCAGTGAATATTTTCTTTTTTAGCACTGGTAGACGTGAACAAGAATAAATTGCCTCAACACAGAAAGTGACGAAAAATCTGTTACTAGGCTATAATTTAAGAGTTTTTGACTTTAAATATTAAATTATGCTTTTGACAGACTTTATTTGAATCTGCTTGAGATCAGCATTATTTTGAATACTTTGGCTTTTGCATAGTTATTAATCTGGATTTGGAAATAGCTATGTTGATTAGTTTAATGTAGAAATCTTTAAGCTTTTGATTTCAAGGAGGACATTTTCATTATATTTTTGAAAACTTTTAGAATTTTCATAAGTGTGTTGAGTTTGGAATCCGTTTGTAGAGCACTATTGACAATATTTTGGCTAATCCAGATTGGGATTTGGACATACCTATGATTAGTTAACATTAAACTTTTGAAGGTTTAAATTTCCACTACAAAATTTTTTATTTTACTAATTTAAATCTCATAATCATGTTGAATTTTGAATTGATATTTTAGACTGGTATTTTTGTTTTTGTCCTTCATCTAGTTAGGTGCAGTCTTTGATTCTAGTAGGGTTATTCTTGCGGAGCAGTTACTCCCTCCAAAATAAATTTGCACTGAATTGTATATAGACTACTTGTGTTGGAGGGTTAGGGCTGGAATGTCTTTGAGATTTACCATTGTTGTGCACAGCTCCTTCTCAACTTCAGGCCAGATTAGTTCTCATTAAGTGTTAATCTGGATAAACTGATTTGTGGATAAAACTTGGTATAATATGTAAAACAGAGGAGCAATATTCTATCGGACTGCTGTTGTAAACCGGTTTAATTGCTAATAATTAGCCAATCAATCAGCAACCGGATTAACTGGCGCATATCTATTCCCTATCTCAAAAAAAAAAAAAAGACACTGCTGGATTAAGCCCCAACGAATAGTTAAATTCCACACTTAGTTCTTTTGATCAGCAGTGGTTTTGAATTATCAACAAAAAAAGAGTTAAACAACAAGTTTTATACTCTATTCAAATGACATCAGGTATTAACAGAATTTAACTGGAAATTAAAGTGAATATAGAAAGAAAAAAACAAAATTTTTTTAAAGTACATTTTACTAGAATTAAAACTACTTTTACCATTATTTTTGTATGTTCAGGGTAATTAAAATTTATGGAACATGAGTCTGTTTTCATAGAATAAATTTGCTAGATCCACACCAGCAACTGACCGTGTTAAAGATGTTAATTTTACCCAGTATTACACCCTGAGATGCTGCTGCTGAAACCAGAAGTATTACAAGATATTGAAAATTTAATCAATAATTTTTTTTTTTTTTAAAGCTTTCCATGTAATCTGGAGAAATTTTGGACACGATGTTTCATCAGAACACTTTAGTTTTTAAGCATTCAGAATATCCAAGATAATTAAAAGCTATAGATTTAACTAATTTTGGTATTAGACATTTATGGGGAAGTATGGTAGGGTTTTTTTTATGAGCTAACTTAAAATGCAAAATGATGGGCTTCCTGGTCCCTTGTAGCAACTAAAATGATGCCAGTCCTGTAAGGTGGGGAGATTGTTCTTGTTGCCTGTGTATACTGGAGACTGCCAAGCCTTTGCATCTTTACTTGCAGTTTCTGATCAGTTTGCTCTCTGCGCTCTTTTCTTTTTTAGACTTTGTGAGCTGTAGTTTCTGAGATGTTCTATATTTGGTGAGCTTTCAAAATTGCAAAGCTTAGATACAGAAAATATTTGTGGAAAATTCTACACATTCCTGTCCTTTTCAATTGCAAAATTATGTATACCAAAATTTTGGAATCCAATGCAAATACTAAAACCATAACTTATCATCATTTTTAGTTGACAATAATAATGGAAATAGATAATACCTATTTCATAAGCTCTAAATATTCTCTCTCAATATCTGGGAAAAACCTCAATAATGTAGACTGTTGATAAAAAGAAAGAGATGATGATGTACAAATAACATGAAAATAGATGCAATGAATAAGAAGTGTAATGGTCTAAATATTTAATAGGAGGATACTCCATAATTTCAAGTCTGGTCAAATCTGCGACTGACCTGTGAAAGTACACCCCAAATATTGTGTTTGTAAGCTTTTTAAAAATTCTCTTTACTATGATTTACCACAATTTTGGATGTGCTGTTTCCATTATTATTGTGGAAAGATGTCTGAAACAATGAGCAGTAAGAAATCTCCATAAAGGTTTGTGCAGAGATTTTTTTTTTGGCTAACTACAGTTATTAATACTAAGGATCATAATTTGGAATTAGCTAAAATCCAGCTTTGTTAGATAGAAAACATTCTTTAAATAAAATTGTTAATAATCAGTTAACACTGATATAATCCACTTTTCTTCCTGGGACCCTCATAAGCTTTAACAGCCTCCTGCTTCCTTGTAACTACTAAGTTAAGCTAAGCCAAGCCAAACAATCAAAGTATTATAGCAACATCAGAAGTTACAAGGCAGCAGGAAACCACTGTAACAATGTTGCTGTTTTGTCTCCCTCTCATTTGCATGACAATGGTCTCCGATTGCCATTTCTGACCTGTTAGATGTGTTCTATCAGACAGCATTATCACAATTACAGCTTATCAACCCTGCCAAGCCAAAAAAATGATTCTTCAATTATTTAATGCTATCAATGTTAACTTCATTTGCCTGTAAATTATTGCACTCAGTAACAATTCTATTACTGAAGCTGGAATCTCAGTTTATCTGTAATTATGTCCACTAGTAATAATGGCTGTAGGTCTCTAGCAGTGTTTAAAGGTATCCAGAGCTCCTGGGAAACAGCAAATTTTAAAAAAAATCAGACTTTAAACTTCCAAACAGAAACAGTATACATTCTGTGAAAAATACTATTTGTTAGCTTGAATTTATATACAAAGATCTTCTTTACTTACATGACCTATTATCACTAATATGGCTTGAAATCTGGTTCTCAAAAATCCAGGATTTTAAAACACCAAGAAAAGCAAATTCAGATTTGAAATAAAATAATATTTTAGAAAATTTGTGACTGGACAAAATAGATGGAAGATGTTTGCAGAGTATTTACATCATTACATTCATGCTCAAATAAAGAAAAAGAAAATGCATCTTCTAATTTCCCCTTTACAAGAGTAACAAACAGCCAGTTATTAGAACAGTCCTGTAAAAAGGCTAAAATAAAATAGTTGTTAATGAGATTTTATAAATTTCCCTCAAATTTGTGATTAATACTCCCCTGTTGGATTACAACAAGTGATGCTTCTGTTAAGATAATAAAATCCTTTATCCTTCAAGTAGAATGGTGTCAATTGCATGGATGACTCCATTCATTGTAGAGATGTCTGGATAAACAATAGCAGAGGAAACATTATTTCCACATACAGAAACATCTGAAATAAAAAATTATTTTTATTATTAAACATTTGTATTAAGCATTTCACTAAAAAATACTAAAAAAAATATTTTCTTTTCATGAAAATTTAACAGAACTTTATTGACTTCTTTGTTTTCTCTTAAAATCAAATTATAGTCTCGTCTTGTCTCACCTAATCTCATCATGAATAGTTAACTGGAAAGATGATATTAAACTTTAAAACATTGAAATTCTGGAAAATGTTAACCTTACTACTAAAAAGGGATGTAATTTTGCATAGAAACATTAAAACAAATTTATTTGCACAGATCCATTACAATAGTTCTCCAAGAGGCAGAAACCAGTTTTATTTCAAAATACTTCAAGATAAAGCATTTGTTTATTTAAAACAAAGCACTGCTGAAGAAGTTAATAGTTTCTTCCATTTTTTGTATAAAATTCTTCCAAGGCCATATGGACAACAGATAACCACTTTGCAAGGGAAAGAACCACAGTGAGGAAATGTATTGTCACAGATGCCCACTAGTGCTAACTATCCTCACCAAAGGGGCCAACACTTCAGCAGGGAGGGCCCTACTAGAACTCCTTTGGTTTTAGATGTAAGATAAAACCCACAACCGGCTGGTGAAGAAACCGTGGCAGTGAGGTACATTAAATTGAGTCAGGGGTTGAATTCACACCCTAAGCCTTGGCAGTCTAACCACTAAGTCACCAACGGCCCACAAAAACTAAAAAAAATCTTACCATACAGTGAAATTCAATATTTAAACTTTTTTGTAGAGGTTCTTCAAATACCACTTATCCAGCATGCTTTTTCATCCTTGTGAAAATAATAATAAAAATAAAACCACCATGCATTGGAATCTGTTTATTAGCTAGATGAATGCCATTAACAATCAGTTAATAAATTCAATGGTAGCAACTTTATAGTTTTTTGCTACATCTGCTTTATTATTTTACCTGCTACTACTCGTTCTAATTCCCTGAACAATTTTTAGTATGTAGCTTGAGAAAGATCTGAGTTCAAGGAAAACCTCTCTAGTATGCCTTAAGCCCCATTAACTTCACTTCTCAGCAATTTCTGTAATTCACCTCCCCCTGGTTTTGGTTCATCTGTTGCCTCTTCATCTTGAGTTATATCAGTGGAACATGCCATTCTTCAAAGCAAGTACTGAACAAGTTGTCTCCCATAGATCCCCTTGACTTGAGAAATCACTTGGTCCATTGGCTGCAACTTGTTTGTGCAGTTTGGAAGAGAAGACTACCTTCACACTTCTTGGATGCAGGTCGTTAATGCCATGTGCAAGACACTGATCTAAGAAAAGAAAAAAATTCTTCTTTTCTTTAATTCCGTGCCTACATGCGCACTGCACAACCATTCTCTTAACAGATAGGCTATCCACAAATTTGTGGAATTTTTGTAGCAGAAAGGTAGGTTTCTCACATTTTAAAAGCATCTTAGTTTAGCATATTTTCCATTCACAAAAGGTTCTAATTTCTCAGAACCATCAGAGGTGCTGCAGAGAATTTTAATGTAAATCTTTCTTTGCTTCACTTTCCATCATTGAAATGATTTCCCCCTTACAGCTAAGATTTTGTCCTGAAGCAGATTGTAAGAGAAGTCCAGCCCTATCCTGCTGTCAAAGTAGATTTCTAGTCTTCTTGAATATTACTATATACACCTGTTACCTCATCTGCCATTTTCAGTGTTTGTAGATTCCACCATCTTTTGAACACATTTAACCAACTGTTGGATGTCAGCAAACTGACCATATCCATTTTTAGTACTTCCTGGCATGCCTGTTGTAATATTGGTTGACACTGTTAGATTTGCTGCCCTCACTTGAGTAAGCCAATCAAGCATTGTCTTGTCCAGTTCCTCAATTTTACGTTTAGGATTTTTTTTTTCTGTTAAAGGCCAAACTATGCAGCAGCTTCTGTCTCTGCTTGATGGTTGAAAGTTGGAACTGCAAATTCTTAAGCAACCTCATTTTCTTTCCTCCTTTGATCCACTGCAATTAACATCTGCAGTATCATCTCTATTTTGATTTGCTGCCACTTTTCACTGGAATCTGCCAATACCCCTGAAAACAAAACAATTCAGTTATAAATATTGTAATCTTCAATATCCTTATTTGCAGTGACTACAGCCCTTCAAGTTTTTTGGAACTTTCAGAAGATATATAAGAAACAAAAGTTACTTTAATCCCCAAACATACAACACAGCATGTTGTACTGACGTAGGACTCAATGCTTTTGTATCATGTGATGTGCCACATGGTGCTATCATTTATCCAAAAAATACGATATCCTACCACAATCTTCATGTTAAACACTCGATATTATAAAGCAGGGTGCCAAAACATTTGTTAAAAGGTGAGGTTTCACAATTCTGAAAATGAAATAAGACATTATATGGTGAGTAAAGCATTTACTGCCTACCTTTATGCACACTGTATAGCCCCTTCTTTTCTTCTTGTCTCCTTTAACACAGATCGATTATTGTTAAAGAGAGAGAAAACAAATGAGAATCCAGGAAAATTGCTGCCTAAACAGTGGTCAATGTAACCATACACGGTGTCTAAAGATATATCTCACTGGGATCAGCGTCTTGAAGTATTTTTAGGCAGAGATCCTGCAGTCAGTGCCCTCCAGACACTGAGGTCTAAAGGACATCTTATAAGTGAGTAGAGGGGCTGGGCGTTAGCTTTGTTGTCCATGCAGGTAACCTTGGCGGAGGCTCTTGAGCGCAGTCATGAGTAATCCACCCATGAAGATCTTCATCACATGTACCTGGGAAGTCCATGGGAGAAAATGTATATACAAAAACCCCATTACAGTTGTTTTGCTAGAAATTTATTAAATATTATTTTCATCTTTATTTTAAAGACTAAATAACCTGTTCAAAGCCTGAATATTACTGTTAACTTATTTCTTGTGTATAACTACTTTTTCTTTCAAGTTTAAAAATTCCCATAAATCGTTTTTCTGTATATGTTTTAAGAGTAAGTAGCTCACTAAAGTTAATTTGTTTAATTAAAAGCTGTTTAGTATTAATCCTCTTTTGTCACGCTTACTTTGCTCATTGGAAGTATATGGAATCTGAAGCAACTTCTTATCCAAAAAAAAAAACATTCCCACAATGCAACACTGTAAAAGTTAACGTAACTGCTAGGCAATCAAAAAAAAACATATTAGAGCCGATGATGCAGATCCACGACACCACAGATGTTTAAATACTGAAAGTTGATAAAACTAAAACTACACAAATCAGCATATGGCTGACACATTACTAACCAAGCGAATCTCTCCTCAAGCTGTTTTCTGGTCAATGACAAAAGCAGTATAACCAAAATCATCTACACAAACAAATTGTTTTAATTCTACTTACAAGAGACAGCTTTCTATTTAAATTATAAAAATTTCAATAAAGAGAAATTGTAATTGTAAGATTTTGATGCCATCTTTACAAAAGCAACAGAAAACTGGTAAAGAATGCATACTTCTAGAGTTATTGACTTTTGGTAAAATTTACAATTAAGGAAAGCATAAAGAGAGGACTATGGCTATGTTTAGCTTGGTTTGAGATGGTCTGCTTTCATGGCATTACATTATGGAAATGTTGTTTACTTAATGATGATGGCCAAAAGCTAATTTCAGATTCCAAATAACTGCACTGACATTAACAACAGTAAACAGACTAAAATAAAAGATGTCAACACAAAATGAACTTACTTCCATGATTAACATGAAAAATTAGTTTTTCACCATTTACTGACTTTATCTGATAGCCATCTGTTATTCCAGCCAGGTATCGTGTATTCCAGAACGTGTGTGTGGAAAAAACCTGTCAATAAAAGAAAAATGTTTGACCTTTGAAGCTATTTCAAAAGAATATTTATCCAATGTACTATAGTTTTTCTTTAAAGTGTCTAATTGTGCAAAGTATGGAAAACTGCTCGACATGAAGGTACTTGGTAATGTTTCGTTAATGTAATTACACTTGTTTTTTGGGTGGCCCAGCGATTAGCTTGCTAGACTGCCAAGGCTGAAGGCACATGTTTGATTCTTGGTACAGCACTACACTCCCTCACCAGTTAGTTTCCTTTGTAGGGAGAGATGCCTTAAGTTAATGGTACAGTGCATGTGCATATAGACAGATATTGTGCTAAACTAGGTTGTTTACCTATTGCTCTAATGGTATTTTCAAACCCTGAGTGACTGAATTTCCATAGCCAAATTTTGAAGATAAATATGTAATTCTAGTAATTTTGTTTAGTCAATAATGATAAATAATAATTTCATACTTTAGACATGAACACTACATCTGAAAGTTTTTTCATGATATCAGCTGACAGTTTGGAAAATGCTTCATTTGTTGGAGCCAGGAATGTTAAAGGTTGGTCTGAACTCAGCAGCCTCATCAGAACAAATGACTTCTCAAGAAAATTGGATAAACTACTGCAACACAAAAAAGAATTAGCCAGCATTAGCCAAGTAAGTAAACAAACAGATTTAACTAATCAAAATGTTGTCTTTGACATGTTCAGAGAAAAAATTACCTTTTTAACCCATTCAAATCCATCAGACTGTTTCAAGTAACAAAAACTTAAAAATACTTTTAAAATTTATATTCTTCTGAAAATTCTTTAAAAACTGTAATAGAATATTATTGTTTTTACTTTTCTATGGAATTAGTACATCATCTACTGCCCCACATCTTTAATCTGTCAGTAAAGTGAGTAGCCAGTGGTAAGATTAACAAATATAATGCTAGGTGTCTTGATGACAGAACAAAAATTTAATAAACAAGGATATGGTTCTTGGATTTTTATAGAAGGATTTGGTATTCAAGCTCTAAAAAGATGCATACCTCCACAAGTATAGTATTGTACATCAAAATTAAAGACATTAATTAAAATTTTAACTGTGTCAGATGAACTTTCAATCATCCACTCCTGTTGGTACATGTTTTACAGGATTCTTGAATAGGTTTTCCTTAGCAATGGTTATGCTCTAACTAATAACTAGAGTATCAGTAGTTTTACTACCATAAAGTTACTAATTTAGTTTCAGTAGTTAGGAGGCAGAAGGCCAGCATGGGGTCCTCCGAGAGGAGAAATGGCCATCAACCTAATTCTAAAATTGCGATAATAACACTCAGCCAACAGACCTCCAATGTGGGAGAAAAGTCTCCTTTCCAGTGAGGAATGAGAAAGGGATGCAGGTCAAGACTCTTCAGTGAGGACCAATTCTGGAGTGGAAGAGAGGGCATCAGCACCAGTATCCTTTATTTTTAGACATGGGAGGAATCACACACAGTCAGCTGGTAAAGAAACCATGTCAGGGAGGTATGCCAAACTGAGACAACCCCAAATGAGGATGGAACTCAGGCACTCAACAATGGCAGTCCAGTAGTCTAACCACTAGACCTACTATAACATGGATATAACATTACTAAACAAAGAAAGTTTTGGTTATATGCTATATATATAATATATATAATACATACACATCTAAGCTTTGAAAAGATACAGAAAGGCTGATGTTATCATTATTTTCCAATACTTACAAAGAATTTTAATCTGCTAAAAATAGGGATAGGAACATTTGGCCTTCAAAAGAAATGGAAGTGATTTAGATTAATTAATAGATCAATGGAAATTCCCTCATTTAAAACACATGTGATTACCTGAAGTGTTCCTGGCTTTCAGTGAGTACGTAAAAGGTATTTTTCAGGGGAAGAGGATACATCAGTTTGTCCACCAAGTTTACCACACCCCCTGATGCTTGTTGGTCTGCTTTGATGATTTTTGAACCACTGACAGTGATAACCTATAAATAAAGTATATGGCATTTATCATCTCTCAGCTATAATTTTCCCTATGATTCAATACATATGATTAATATTGATAATTATGGGGAGATAACTCGTGAAAAGAAAAAAAAAGCAAAAGGAAGGTATAATTCGCTGGAGGGAAGATCATGTGACCGTTTAAAAAAATTTTTAGCATTGCAGCACAATGGCAGTAGAAAGTCTCTCTCTGATAATGGGAATTCCATTTTATGTTAGACGGTACACTGCACCCCAAAAATACAAGAAATCAGTAATAAACAAAAAAATTCCTTGCTAGTATCAGTTAAAAAATATACATTAATAAAAGTCCATACCTTTTTTAGTGGGGAATGCTGCTGATAGATATTTGCACGGATTAGAAGCCGCTGTCTCAGAGCCAGCTGCCCATGTTTTGCCAGGGTCTTCAGCAAATCTTCATTTTTCAACTTTTTGGTACATAAAAAACCAATGGCTAAAAATTTTTTTAAAAATAAAGCAAATAATATTTTTAAATAAATATATCAAGAGTTTCCTTTGAACCATAATATCCTCTTATCTATTAAAACTTAATAAGTTTTAAAAGTTGACTAATTTTGCAATAATACAATAAAATCAACTGAATGCTAGAAAATAAATTCTTGATTTAAAAGAGAAGTAGTAGTTTTATAATTAGTCTGAATACCATTATGTACCAACAGAAAACCTTCCCATTAAAATGGACACTTGGTTTTTCCTTACCAAAGAATATAAATACAATAAAAATACTTAGGCTAAAATCTTAAATATTATATATAATTTTTGAAAACTAATATGATTCCCTCCCCATCTTTGAAAGGCATCGTTTCCTTTATTGATTTT
Source organism: Nautilus pompilius (assembly GCA_018389105.1). NCBI lineage: Eukaryota > Metazoa > Mollusca > Cephalopoda > Nautilida > Nautilidae > Nautilus > Nautilus pompilius. The sequence goes on along the minus strand of JACATO010000130.1, from coordinate 486,948 downwards.
ATTAAAGCTATTTCCCTTATTTTGAATCAAATTTTTCTTTTTTCACATTTTTTTTTAAAAAGCAAACATATCTGTCACATTATATAGTTATCAGAGTTTTCAGTTGTCCTAAACTAATGTCAAGATTAAACTGGTTAAGATAGAATCAGAGATGCTTGCTTCAGAATGTGATAAAATGATTTTTGCGGGAAGTCTTATTTACCCACCGTTCAGTCTGCTGGTCTCATTAAAGCTGGTGAACGAGTTAACATAACTGCTAAGCCTTTCAAGTCATTTTAATCTGGGCAGGTAAAAAAAAAAATGATACTAACCTATATGATAGCGTAAGACTTCATTTAGCAGCTTGGTGTCATTCATAAGCTTGGCTAATTCTGATTTTGGAAAAGTACTGAAAGCTTTGTTGTTTGGTGCAAAAAGCGTCACGTTTGCGTTTGAGTTCTTAAGTATACTGCCCAGATTCACCTTGTCAACCAGACTGAGAAACTGTAAAGAACATTAACAGAAATAAATAAGTAAATCATATAAAACCAGAAAACAAATTGTACTTAAAATTCATTTCTGCATGCTATTAGCTTTCAAAAAATTCCAGAAATAATAATAATAATTTTTAACAAAAAATTTGTCTGTTGCAGATTATGAAAAACATCTCTCTCTCCCCCATTATAAATGTTGTTATGATGTTGTCTTCAGTTTGGACATTGAGTGATGGGGGGATCCCCTTTGTTGGGGCATTCCCTTACTGGACATTAAGGGCCCCCTTTTATGTGGCCATTCCCTGAGTGGTCATTAAGAGATAAAGGCCCCTTGAAATATGTAAATATTTTGTAAATAATGTAGCCAGGACGAGAGCATGGGTTTCGCAGATCTCTGTGTGTCTCTCTGTGTGAGTGTGTCTGTCTCTCTCTGTCTGTGTGTGTGTGTCTGTCTCTCTCTGTCTGTGTGTGTGTGACTGTCTGTCTGTCTCTCTGTCTGTGTGTGTGTCTGTGTGTCTCTCTGTCTGAATGTGTGTGTCTCTGTCTGTCTCTCTCTGTGTGTGTGTCTGTCTGTCTGTCTCTCTGTGTGTGTGTGTCTGTCTGTGTCTGTCTCTCTGTCTGTGTGTGTGTGTCTGTGTCTGTGTGTCTCTCTGTGTGAGTGTGTCTGTCTGTGTCTGTCTCTCTCTGTCTGTGTGTGTGTGACTGTCTGTCTGTCTCTCTGTCTGTGTGTGTCTGTGTGTGTGTCTGTGTGTCAGTCTCTCTCTGTCTGTGTGTGTGTGACTGTCTGTCTGTCTCTCTGTCTGAATGTGTGTGTCTGTCTGTCTGTCTCTCTCTCTGTCTGTGGTGTGTGTGTCTGTCTGTCTGTCTCTGTCTGTGTGTGTGTGTGTGTCTGTCTGTCTGTCTCTCTCTCTGTGTGAGTGTGTGTCTGTCTGTGTGTGTGTGTGTCTGTCTCTCTCTGTCTGTGTGGTGTGTCTGTGTGTCTGTCTGTGTGTGTGTGTGTCTGTGTCTGTGTCTGTCTCTCTCTGTCTGTGTGTGTGTGTCTGTCTCTCTGTGTGTGTGTTCTGTGTGTGTGTGTGTCTGTGTGTGTGTGTCTGTGTGTGTGTGTGTGTGTGTGTGTCTGTGTGTGTGTGTGTGTCTGTGTGTGTCTGTCTGTCTCTCTCTGTCTGTGTGTGTGTCTGTGTGGTGTGTGTCTGTCTGTCTGTGTGTGTGTGTCTGTGTGTGTGTCTGTCTGTCTGTCTGTCTCTCTCTGTCTGTGTGTGTGTGTCTGTCTCTCTCTGTCTGTGTGTGTGTGTGTCTCTCTCTGTGTCTGTGTGTGTCTGTCTCTCTCTGTCTGAGTGTGTGTCTGTGTCTGTCTGTCTGTCTGTCTCGTTTGTCTCCCGCGTCTGGGACATTTTTCCGTACAACTACAAATGTAATTCACCTGATAATTTTTAAAGAAAAATGGCAAACAACCTTGTATGCTATAAAATTTTCTGTTGTGATTTTTGTTCTTTTTTTAAAACAATTTAGCTCGAGGAACAATATAAAGTATTAGCATAATGGTATTTCCTTAAAAAACAACAACAACAAACAGTTGGGTCTAACGACGACCCTTTAAAAACTCGCATAAGTATCATAATTAAAGTTCAAATGAAACGTTCCAACAGACTGGTGCACGGTCAGATTTCTCTCCGATTCGCATAAAGACAGAAGTCCGCGTTTACCTTAGTGGCCCCAAGCTGCCTGGCGACCAGGTAAATCGTGTGCTGCTTGGACTTCTCCGATAGAAGCTCGAGCCGAGCCATCTGCACAAGAACTAGCGCCATCAAGAAGGCACATCTCAGACAGGTGCTCGGCCACATGTCGCCTACCCCCAGTTGAGATCGAACCGCGGTAACCCGCTTCTGAAATGGAAAAGCTCGGGGTTTCCTGGTGAAATAAGGAAGTCACCGAAAAAAGGGGGAGTCCCCCCAGCGACATAGTCTATTCTCTGCCAAGGGGGTGGGCTCCCATCGTTGTTGGGGCATCACCGGCGCGAGAGAGAGAGAGAGCCGTTCCGGGCCCTGGCGACCGACTCACGAACTACAAGGGTCGGATAACCGAAAGTGGACCGATCTTGGCGTCCCAGTTTACAGGGATGATTCACCTATAGCACAGGAAATCACAACAGCAGCACCTCTCGTCCAGATTAAGTGGAGAATGGACAGCGTGGCCCTTTATTACGGGCGGGACCAGCAGAGCTGAACACCGTATGGCTGCTGGCTCTTAAGGTTACCCAAACACACATTGGCAAGGTGACTGGTTCACAGCGCCACAGAGCGGTGATAAATTGCACTAGCTCAGCCTGGTGCCGGACTAATTGGATTTCCCTGTACAGTATTGGACAAGTCGATCGACGATTATCCGGAGATCGGATAACTGGGTGTTTTCGTGCTTATTTGTGTAAACTCTGTGCCTGTGACTATTCCCGGTTACAGCTGAAATCCCCATCCCTACATTTAGTTGCTGCTAAAAATGTAATTAAATCTCACCTGTATTTTTTTTCTTTTGTTAATAATACAAATTCCGATTTATATTTTTAATCCTCCGTGTAATACATAGGTTTTGACCTCACTTAGTATGTAGCAAACTACCTATATCTTCAGTCAACACACTTGTGATATCAATGGTATGCTACAGAGGGGAGGGGCAAATCGACAGATAACACCAAGGGCGGGGAATGAGCCTTGGGGTGGAAGGCTACCAACATCAAAAAACAAAAAGGTGGTAATTTGTTTTTTTCTACTAAAGATATCTGATTTTGATCAATTTTTTTGTTTATTCAGAAATATTTCTCATGATTCTCTTAGACATTATATGCTTCCTTTGTTATTGCGCTGCCCCATCAGAGCTCACAGTAAGAAAACAAAGAAATAATTCTTATTCAATACAAGTTTCAAACTTCTCTGGTCTTGTTCAAATCTGTACAGGAAAAAGGCAAAAGAGATAGAAACCTTATTTTCTGCAGGAAACCAGCTCTCTAGTGGTGAAATGATTGAGTCCAAATATGGTATAAACAGTGTCTGAATAAAATATTGCTCCACAATTGAGCCACCAACATAAGATCGAAATGTCTGCCATCTGCAATGACTGGGAAGAGATAATTCAATATTCAAGTTCGACCTTTGGCAAAAAGTTCACTGAATTGTTCTGCTGTTTGTCCATGTTCACAAAACACTTATAAGCTCCTGAACATGATCACACACTTTTGTGATATCAACAGCTTGGAGAGGTTGGGGTACAGATTCTAGCATTGCTGAATGGCTAGAAATCGCAGTCAGACAAAAGACAATCATCATTCTGCAGATTCTAATCGGTGTGCATCTTGTTGTGTTTTACCAAAAGCCATAGTAGGCAGTTTGCTAACTGGTCAAATGTGTTCAAATTTGTTGGAAAAACTTTTAATACTTTTTGCATTTTGTATTCCATGTAGTGGCACATTTGAAAAAGTCATCTTATCTTTGAACTCTATGGAAAAAATCTATATCTTTGACTGTACCAATTTTATTGTACATCTCAGGTAAACAAAGTTGTTCGCAGCCAGATTGAGTTTATGAGCAGCAGGATGGTCATGCATAGCTTTTGGATGCTTATGCTTTATTCTGGGTTGCATGGCTGTTTCCTTTCCTGCCATCGTAGAGCCTCTGTCGTATCCTTGACCATGTAGTTTTTCTTGATTCAAGCCAAACTTTATACACTGATCAAAGATAGTATTGGCAATGGGAGTAGCATCCAGTTCATGTAGTCTTGCAAATCCAAATTCATCTTGGATGATATTTCAGTAGTTGTTGTTGGACAAAATGTACACCAAGTGACAACTGCTTCTTTTCAGATGTCAGCACTTTCATCAGCAATTATTGAAAATCTAGTGGAATTGTTTACTGAAGAAACTATTTCTTCCCCCATAGTTTCCTCACAGAGGCTGATTTGCAGACAGATGTAGTGAACATTTTCTAAATAGTTTTGTAGTGTCTCATATCCTCATTCAATATGGAAATTAAACAAACTTTGAACATTTCTAGTTTTGTTTCTTTTATGTAAAGCACTGCAATATGTACAATAAAATAAAATGGTCAACAATACTGGATATAATACTTGCTGGTTCTGATCATCTTCCTTCAAAGCTGTGTCCAGTTGACACAGTTCATTTCCAGCTTTTCTCCTGATGGCCAAAAAGTTAGCTGCATCCACTTGCACATTTGTGCCAAGCAGTGAGAATATGACTTCTTGCACTTTCCTGAAAGTCTTTATATCTTGTAGAAGGTACCACAGTGAAGGCTTCCTCGGTTCCACAATTAACTGACTGTTGGGAAAATTGTTCAATATTTACAAATTGCTCTTTTTAGGTAGGAAATAACTAAGCCATGGAGAACAATGATTTAGCCACACATTGGAAACTCCGTGCTACTTTTTGAAATCATAATTCTCAAGAGACTAGTCACTTTTTACAAGCAGATTGTAAAATTAATGGACAATCTTAAACACAAACAAATTAATACACTGCTGTTGTTGAATCTGGACCAGAGACAGGGCAGCCTTGCTCTTAATTTATTGCCTTCTCTAATGTTTCTAATTCTTGCTTTGCTAAAAATTTTATGATATCCATTTTTGGAAAATGAGATTAACAAAATATCTAAAACAGAACTGCTGCTAGGGTCACTAACTAATTAAAACAGTTATACTAACCAATTTAAGAACCCCTTAATTTCTTAATTATTAGCCTATTTCTCAAAAGTAGACAAACAGATGTTTTAGCTGTTCTACTCTGACATTTGCACGCTCTGCCAGTGCCTTATATTGTATTTTCCTATATTGCTGCTCTCTTCCCGGCCTCTGACCTTTTGGTCTTCAGTCAGACTCATTATTTCTTGCCCAATTCACCATGCACCTGTGAGAATAATGAATAAGGTAAAAAGAGCTCTCCCTCTTGTACTGTGGCTCAACCTGTAATAAGTAATACAGATTTAAAGCCTTGAGAAGCATGAATGCAACCAAGACATTGGTATAACAACTCTTAATTTCCAGCTTTGAAACAGTCTGTACAGTTATTCTCAAGATTTGTTTTTTCATTATTAATTTTTTGACATCAGCAACTGTCCTGCCGTATACCCTTCAAAGTCCTAAGTTGGGTAACACTACCAGAGGAAGAATGCACTAAGCTTTAGTTGGAGTTTTAACTAATTTCAACCATCACAGTGGACATTCCCTCCTTTGTGGGAGTCATGTGCAAGCTCTTTTTATTTCACATTATTTATATTCTGTGCAACAAAGCACCTGAATATACACATCTATGTTATCTGTCACTCGATGCTGTTTATTGAAGCAGACATTTGAAAAACACGGCATGCCTTTTACAGTACTTTGGCAGGTCATGTTTTAAACTTAATTATAGTTTTATTAGATTTAATTTACTTTAATTTTCCTCTTAGCTTACAATTTGTAAGCTAACATGATAATGTAGCTAACATTTATCAGAATGTTATAAATATGCACTGGTGGCTGAAATTATTGCCTCACTCAAGCGGTACCATGACTAGTGCTCATTTAATATTTCTGATTTATCATCTACAAATTTCTTTGGATAAAACAAAAATCTTTAGTCAAAATCAATGTTGCAAAGAGTGAATTTATTTCAGTTTACTACTTTGTTCTCAATAGCTGCATCTTAAGCAGAAATTACTACATTAAATAGTATTTAGTCCTGAGGGCCTATGAATATCAAAACAAAGCTTAATTGGCTTTATCATGCTAAATATATTTTAATCTTCTAACACAAAATGGATACTCAAACATTTTGTTTAACAGAATAAATTGCAATAATTTTGGCCACCAATGCATCTACATAATGTTTATGTACCAAGGCTCTCCTGAACATTTTTTAAAATAAAAGTACCTGGTATTTTAAATTCATTTTTCAACTGGTAAAAAATTTCAAAGTCAAAAAAAAAGAAGAGAAAAATCCAATGTGAGTAATTACAGATGGTATCCAGAAGAAAACTGAAAATAAAAAGTTCAAAATATTAACATTTTCAGGAAATGTAAATCATGAGAATCAGAATAATGAAAATTAAATGTCATTTTTATTAAAGACTTATACAACTCATTAATTTTACTTACAGTGCATTTTTTAAACCATCATTCATGTGGGTAAAAAAATACTAATCCATTACATACAAATTAGCAAAGTGGGCATTCTTAAAAGAATTAGTTAAAAAAATTATTCAATATGTATAATGGTGGTAAATGATACAATTATTAGGGTTAAATAAACCAGATAAGCATTGCTCCATTTGAATCCAACTGGTAAGCAGAAGTCCAAATAATTCACAGTGCCAACAAATTGCATGGATAGAAATCTTCAATACTGCCTCAGTTATAATGTTTTCACCGTATACATGAAATACCAAATGCAAGCTGTAGAAAAATGAATTTGCAGTGCTCTGCTTCTACCAGAGACCAAGGAGACAAATTAGCAAAGAATTGAAATCTGATGATAGCTGGTCAATGGGGGTAAAAAATAGTCTGGTTAGATTCATGGTCATAAAAATTCTAACTTTAATGGTGAGCTGCTACTGGTAATTTTACTTATTTCAGGAGACATTCCAGGCTACAGCTCTTTATTAAGGTAAATGAATTTGCTTTCAGGACAAGATTTTACTGTCTAAGACCTCCACTCCACTATCTTTCTCTCAGATACATGCTGCCCCCTTGGGCTTGGAACATTGGGTGGAAGCAGGGCCAGGTATGTAGGTGTATCTGCACCTGCAAAGGAATGAAAAAAATACAATAAAATGCCATTGTTAACAATGTTTCATTTTGGATTAATTAATGTGTATGAAGTGGACAAATACAGCAACTTAGCCAGTTTTACAATCACTTTTGACAATTCTTTTTCGTATCACCATCAAAGAAAATCTCAGTAGATTGATATGTTGCAGTTTCACCAGTCCTAGAATACATATTTTTCCTTAGAAAGTATTTTTGTAATTCAATGTTATTTTTGGGTGGGGTCACTAAAATTAGACCAGTAACCACCCATAACCAGACATGACAGAGTCAAGTTTTAAAAATCCCTAAAGTTTTAGCTTCAAAAAGATGCCTACTTGAACTAATAGCTAAATATTATTAAATGTGTATTAAATAAATAGTGGTGAATATAAAAGTAGTATATGTATATTTGTAATTTCTTCATCTACTTTGTCACCCACTCAAAACATTGTCCAAACAATGTACAGCAGAATTAGAGAATCACATTAGTTTATTTTAAAAATGCAAAGCTCAATGTTCTGCTATCAGCTTCTATTACTCTTATTAGAGGGTACCAGTTCTTTAGTCATGTACTTCACACTAGTCTGTCTTGCCCATCTCACTCTGAAACAAAGTTGGCACCATTGAAACACAAGCACAAACCACCTACAGTGAGGAATATCTATTATAAATTTAACAGACAAGTATTAACAGGCACCCTTGGTGGTGATTTATAGACACCAACCTAAAACTGGCATGTGACAGAAAATCAAAATGTCTTTTAAGATCAGAAGTTCTAAATTTCAAACACAAACATTCACTAATAAATGCTTGCTAGATTATTTATAAAACTAAGCACATTATACAATAGCAGTATAAAGAACTTGTATCTGAAGACTTCTTTATAGAATGCCAGAGATTTTGCCTAAAATACAGATCAAGATAGAAGTAGGATAGAACTCCGAATTAAAGTTGTATCACTTACATTCTATTTGAAACAAGTTTAAACTTGTTTAAAGTTTGATTTTTTTAAAAGATTAATTGCTTACGAAAATAGAGTTGAAAGAAATTATATTATAGGGAGAGGATTAATTGATACTTCAAAGAGAATAGCTAGATATGTTTTTAATCCAAAAACAATAAAAATGTATTGGAGAGTGTGTTGAAAATATTAGTATCTTCAAGTTTAATAACTGGATATTTAAATTTACATAATTATAGAATTATAAATATAAACAATTGCATTAATTAAACTGATGGAGGTCAGCAAAACATATGTAGATTATTTAGTATAAATAAATATATTTAGGATAAAATGGAATTCTGGCAGAATAAATTTTATTAATTTAAATGAGTTTAAAGCTTTTGATTTCAAATACTGGAATCAATAGTGAAACAAAAATCTATTCAAAACATGGCTACAGAAAATGTATTAACAATCATGGAAATATCTTCAACTACTTTGTTAGATTATGGTAGGTTAAGTCATACTTACTGGATAGGTATATGCCAAGACAAACTAGGTGGCACGTTTAAGAGAATAAGAACACCCTTATTTTTAAAATGATAACTTATAGTGCAAGTTTTTACATCTACAACTGCTGTTACAGTTCATTCTTAAAAATATAAATGATTTTGGTACAGTTTTAGATGGAATAGAAAAAAATAATTTTAATGTCGCAAAGAGGCTAAAGAATGAATTTTAATCTGTCTCAATGAATGTGAAGTGGTGCAGACTCAGCAATTGCCAACAAATAAGAGAGGGGCATGACATGGAAGCTCACTCACAAACATAGGTGGCATGGATGCCCATTCAATAATTAAAAATAGTTATGCAATAGGTCTTTAGATGAAGAAATCATGCATTAACTCCCATGCATACACTACTCATAAAATATTAAAAAAGAGAATTCTGAAATTACCTTCATCTGTAGTTTTTGTACCCTTGTGACTTGTCATATCAGTGCTGACATAACCTGGACAACACTGAAAAAGTAACAAACAAGAAAATCCAGAGCAATTTATTTCAAACAAATTACTCGTAAGACACTAACACGCTAGACAATGCAAATAGTTCAATGTGCTGCAGACAATACTATTTTGTGCACGATCCTAACATTTGATCCTGGAGTCAAGTAAACTTTATTTCAGTCATACTGAACTGCTATGTACTCTGGTGAAATTATAAGACAACTTTTATTAGCAAATTGTTTATATCATGTCATATCATAATGTACTCAAACTGCTACTTGGAATATCTAAACATGAGAGCACATGTATGTAACGTACATCATGAAATGTGGCAGTGCTGACAATCAGTTATAAAAAACCCGGTGTGACTAAAGTTTCAAATTTGTGTTGAGAATTAGAAAAAGGTTCAGTTCACTATCTCTAATCACCATAGACCATTGTTAACCATCCAAAAGAAATCAGTTCATTATCATCATAAAAAAACTCAAATCAAAATCACTCATCATCAAAGGTCGTTGTTAACTAATCTAAATGTTTTGGTCAATCTCTCTCATCTCCACAGATCTTTATCAACTACTGCTTCACAGGTTTTTAGCATTTTTCTTGCCTTTTGATGATAAAAACTTACAGCATTGATGACAATGTCATCTCGTCCATCGTTGTCCATCTCTCTTTGCTGAATAAAAGACATGACAGTTATTCCAATCTTGGATACTCCATATGCTGTCTGTGGCCATCCATCTTCTACAAATGTGCCAGCTTTTGTACTACTGCATAATAAACAATTTTTTTAAAATAGTATTTAATAGAAAAGATAATTACTTGAAAATCCTGACCAAAGTAAAAGGTCTTAACATCTACACATAGCCTGTTTTACTTCCTGAAATATATCTTTAAAAAGTGTTTTGAACTAGTGCTAATATCAGAGGTAACCCACCAAACACAGACACTTGATTCAATATTCACTAGCAAGAGAAATCAATCAGGATAAAGAATTATAGAAGTTGTTAAGAAAAGCACTAAGGCATCAAAGATGGCACAAGTAAAATCTAGGCACAGGAATGCCACCACCCAAATATCTTCCAAAAAGAAACCACCACCATATAAATATGTAGGTAAATATATAAACTAATTGAATTAAAGAAAGCCAGGATGTCTTACTAAAGCTTGGGAAGGAAAGCACTGCTAGTCTTGTTTCTGTAACTATAATTTTCATGCACACTTAATCCAAATGAAAACAGCTCAGGTAAAAACCATTTATAGATCAAGAAAAAATAAAAAAAGAATAAACTGAATACAACATTTCAAATAAAAATATAATTTAATTAATGCCACCACTATACATATAAGAATACTCTAAGAAAAGAATTACTTACTATAAACTCAAATAAAAAAATGAATCCTTTTAAACAAAGGTTTATGATGAGCTGAATCCACTAGACTTAAATCTCAGTTAAAGGATGTCTTATTTATTATCTATATCTGATATTGGTAGCCTTCAAGCCTTAAAAATATATAATATACACACACACACAGCTTCAGAATTTGTCATCAAGCCCTTTTTAAAACACGAAGATTACTACTTTTTTCCAAACCTACAGTCAATAGTTAGATATGTAATTTGAACTTACTTGACAAACTTTTGCATTAATGCCTGCAGCTTTGTAAGTGTTAGGCCTTGAGCTTTGAGTTGTGCTTGTATGTCTGGAGAACATTTCTTGATAGACATAGTTGATAGCATGCTAGAAACATTGACCACCCTGAAACAGTTAAAAAACAAATCAAGCCGTTAAAATCTAGGAAATATATTTATTTTTGGGGAGAGTAAAGCAAGCAGTGAAAAAAAAACCGATGCAGGTAGTTTTTTGGATTTCTGTTAATTTCATTTTCAGCCACCATAATTCCTAGTCTTCTCAACAGACTGGTCAGTATTTTTTTAAAACAAACAAACAGACAATGATCAATTTCTAATTTTTAGAATAAAATATTGGTGGGAAGGATTAGCATCTTTTGAAAATACTTTTTCTGATTAACTTGCTTTCTGTCACTTTTAGCTAGTTGCAAGTTTGAGAGATTTCTCTTGGATAAGATTGTTACAAGATTTTCAAGGGCCTCGGTAAAAGTAGCTTCATTAATAAACCAAAGAATTTATTGCAGACTATCAAGCTTTGAGGGATGCAGGAGGGACTTACACAGCTTATTATAATGCTATTCTAAAGGAATACTACAAAGATACAACATATTTTAAACAGACAATGACATAATGCAACAATAAAAGTAAATTGGTAATGAATATTCAGGTATTTATTTTTAAATTGTTTGACAAGCTTTATCTAAGAGCATATTAGACTAATTATAATCATCAAATGTCTTCAAGGTTCAGATAGAATAATTGATGCAACTGAAGTTGGTGCATTTTTGAAAAGCCATGGTTTCTGCCAGATCTTTGACAGAAATACTATGTTTGCCAAGATCTAATTTGATTCTGTCATGTTAAAGGATTGGTAAAGCTGTTAGATTTAATAATAAAAAATTACCGTGCATGAGGCCTGAGAATGGGAAACAATGCAACGCACACATCCAAAGTTCCTTGAAAATTCGTTCTGACTGTCACTTCAGCCTGCTCCGCAAATGAGACTGTAGATGAAGTCTGGGAATGAAAACAAAGACGTAGACAACATACTTAACACCAAGTATTCAAACAGGAAAGTCAATCATCTATAGTAATCATGATTCTAAAAAAACTGCATTCCTTTTGTTTACATTAATAAAATACATTTTTACAAACTCCTAAAAATCATGTATCAAAATGTTACAAAAAAAAATTTCAGGCTACATCAGAAGCTTACCAATTAAGTTTCACCTATAGTTAATAACAGTTACCAACGCTCATTATCGGCTACTCTCTGGTTAAAACTGAATTGAGAGTATGAATTTTTTAGCGATGCTTTGCAAAATTCTAGCTTATTTATACGTAATATGTTGCTAAATGAAAAACAACAAAAACCACCAAGGGATATGATTATTCTGTTATTGATTTCAGAGGACAGAGACTGAGGCTCCTCCTCATTTTGACTTGCCCTCAGTAAAGATTAAGATCTATTAACTAATGGCTTGACTTTTAATTAAATTTACATTTCTGATCACTTCAAAAAAAAAAAAAAATCAAGCGATGATGCAAAGTGAAAAAAAATAAAAACAACAAAACAAAAATTCACCAGAAAATATAAGCGGCATTGAATTTCAGTGCAACGTTTCCCAATTGCAAGAGAAGAAAGATTATTATATATGTTCTCAAAAATAAAAGTCATATTCTGACTGCTCTCAGAAGCGTATAAGACGTATAAACATCAGTATTTGGCAATTTTTTTAATAAAATCTGATGCAGGGCAAAATGTGAAAAATTAAATTAAAAAAAGCAATACTTTATGTCAGAATTTACTGCCATGTTTCCTAGAACTGCTCGTAAAAATTCTACAGATAGCCCTGAAACACTACTTTTATATTTAATTTAACAACATAAAAGGTGAGACAGAAATGTCATCACATGTTTTGTTAAAAATTAGCATGCTACATTCTGCTGGTATAACAGTTTCTATGTGACCACAATCCAGTTATTTGCAAAACATTTGTCCAGCCTAAATACAGTTAAGGAGGAAAGTTATTTGTGACATCATTTACAGAAGTAGAGAGCAACTTTGGGTATTTCCCACCAGCTTATTAGTAGTAACTGATCTACTGGGCCTGGTAGTGCAGCAGGCTAAAGTATTGATCACGATTTACAACAAAAACTTAGCACCCAACAGGTCGTCACAACCAGCTCAGGTTGCTTGTTTTAAAAAAACATTACTCCACATTAAAACAATCCTTTGCATGACTAAACTCAGATGTTGGCAACAATGAAAAATTTTCTGAAACAGGTTTATTAGTTAGTTTGATTACAACTAATAAGCTGATGGGTAAATGACCAAGTCTAATCATATAACCACTATTTTAGAACACGGTCTACTCACCTTATAAGCAATGCCAGCATTGTTAACCAGCACATCTAACCCACTGTAGTTTTCTTGCAAGTGCTCTTTAAGTCTACTGATGCTGTTCAAGTCTAGGAGATCCAGCTGGTAGAATTTGGGATGTAGCCCTTCTTCTTCCAAAGCTGCTATGGCATCTTTACCCCGTGTAATATCCCGAGCTGGAAAAATCTTGAAGTGATTATTAAATCCACAAACAACAGAATAAGACACTGAAATGAGATCATTATTTACAGATGATTTCCAAGAACACTAAAATCTTATTACATGAAGTAAAAAATAATTATACAGTTATTGCATACACACAATACAAATTTATCTTGTTATCCGTTTTGGAGCCATGAATGCAATTTTTTATTTTCACGATATAACCACAATTAATACAGAAAATTAGCATTATAAACTTATATACATCAGGAATATATTAACTATACTAACCAAATCATCATAAGAAAGAGCAAAAGGTTTAATGATAACAAATGATAAGATAAGATTGATAAAGAAACATCACCTATCAAGAAACTGAATAGACACAACATACACTTGTAGTTGCACATGAATAAAAAAAAAATAAAATAAAAGGGAATGAACAGATAAATGTTACAAAAAAAAAAGTGATTTCAACTCATTTCAGTTAAACCTGTCAGTAATATAGAGCTTGGTAGTACATTTGTGATTTACTTTGCTTATATTTCTGTCCCAATCACCTGGGAAATTTATTATAATACTCAATGACCAAATTTTTAACTTGAAAAGATGACAAGCTATTTACATTTTAGATAATACAAACATTAAAAAAAAATATCCTTATGATAAAGTAGAATCTGAAACTAAGTCAAGGCCCACTTTTTAGAGACTTTGATTTATTCCACTCAGATAAATTTTTTTTTTGGTTATCACAAGTAACATAACCACATATTCTTTTTCTTTCCTTAGGGTAAGATTAAAAACTACAGTTAATTATTAAATGCTGTATTTAAATAATGATCAAAGTTGTTTAAACTACTTTATTAAACTTTTTATAACATGTCTTAGAACAAAGAAAGAATATGGTGTGTTCTGGCATTTTAAATCAAATTAGAAGAGTTACATGTACTTGGTACTTAGTCCAAGGTGTGTATTCACGACTATTAATCTCTCTAGTCGCCATGGTATTCTTAGCCGCACACTGAATATGCAAACACTCTGGAACATTTTGTTCCTAACTATTCATCAGAAATAAGTAATTTTTTTTTTTTTTTTTTTTTAATTTCAAAGATAATAGTTGTTTGAACGAAAACGTCGGAGGTTTTGCAGTTTTCCTTTGTAGTACTTTTCAGGTAACTTAAAAAGTTTGTAAAATGTCAGACTACATTCTGACTATGAAGGAATTTTGGATGTAAAGCAAGAAAGCTATGGGAACCAACAAAAACAGAAAGAAAGATACAAATCTTAAAATACCATATTTGGGAAAGTCAGGGTTAGAAATTAAAGGTAGACAGACAGATACCACTGCGTTCCAAATCCTTCCATTTATGCTCACCATCTCCACCTCACTAAAGCAGTTGAATATCCACCTATGTAAGCATCTGAAGGCTAAAGATACATTACCTTTTGTCTTCATGACCCGGTGCATTCTCCACTCGGGCACCAGCTGTGTCGCGGTATAATAACCCTCTTAGTTTTGAAATCGGGGTTATAACAACAACAACAACAACAACAATACAGAGGATTATTCGAAGGCGATCTGAATCATTACCTGTAGCAATGACATCCCCATCAAACTGTCTGCACAAAGCCCTGACAATGGAAAACCCTATGCCCTTGTTGCTCCCGGTGACCTGAAACAAGATAATAGATGAATACAAAAAAGCGGAAAAATGCAATATTAGGGCGGTAACGAGGAAAAGGGTCCCCGGGGGGGGTGGGGGAGTAGCAGCTCCTCCGACATAAGACTACTGGCTGCAACTTCGGGTTTTACCTGAATACTTCATTCTGTAATCTTTCAGCTAGGAGAGAGGAAATCCCCATCAGAGCAGCAGACCCGACGTATTATCGTCATCTCGCAGAGTGAGCTGTTTCCACACCCCCACCCCCCACACACACACACAGCTCCCCCTCTCTCTCTCTCGGGGGTCGTAAAAAACTGTTGAAAGGAAAGATCAGACTTAATGATAAATCAAACATCTGGGGGAAAACTGGGTTTGCCGGAGAATGTGAACGACCCCCGACATCGCACGACGAGTTTGTCGGTCTCGCTGTGACAGGGGCAGGGACAGGGGTAAAGGGGGCCCAGGGAGGGGGCCCGGGGGGGGGGGGACCGTATCTGGGGGGGGGGGGCAAATTCAGGCGGAGTTCGCGACATCGCCAATGCGTCAGTCAGCGCGGGATTCCAAGACGCGCCGGGAACTCCCTGATCCGCACAGAATGGTCAGGACACCAGGAGCTGAACGAGCACCGGGCGGAAAACGGTTGCTGAGATGGCCAGAACTGCTGCCTACTCACCACAGCTACACGCCTGTACGCCGCCATGTTGTTCGTGACCACTCATGACGTCACCCAGCCCTGGCGGAGTATTGAGTTCTCTCCCTTAACCCGGCCCCCCCCCAGATAAAAATCTGACGGACCCTTCAGTTTAATTTCTCTGTACCACATCAGTACATTTTAATTTAATTCTGGGGCGGTTTTACTCCTTTTTTTCTCTCTCGAACTAAATTACTTTGTTTTTTGAACGCAATTATTATCCAGGTAGATTATATCTGTGGCAGACATTGTTTTTACCTCCCTTTGATTAAAACTGAGCGCCGTCGGTCAGGTGGTCAGCAGCACAAAGATGACAACAACACCTTCTTCTTTTTTTTTTTTTAAAGAAAAACTAATTAAAATATATAAATGTTGTTGTTGTTTTTTTTTAAATAAAAGAATGGCTTTTAAACTCTGGGACCTCGGACAGGGCGATTTACCACATGTCCAGCACATGGGTACGGATGGCGGATTGGGTGGACGGCCTCCAGACATGGAGGTTAGCTGCGGTATTTGCTGTTCCCAGTCACGGACCGAACTGGCGTCGGTTCTATCAGGGCGGGGTGGGGCAGCTTGTGGCAAAGCTACTCCTAAAATGCCTAGGTGTCACATGACGGAGCCAGCAGGTGGGCAAGGGCCACCTTAAAAGCCCGGGGTGGGATCCCCGGAGAGACAATGCCCCACGTGCTCCCAGGGTAGGACGTATGAACTAATGGCGGGGTAACCCCCTACAGAAAACCTGGAGAGCTGAAGTCAGTCTTAACAAACCACAGCACCATGCACCTTACTGGCGAACGCTAAGAAGAAGAATAAAGACTGAGACAGAAGGATCGGATATTTTCCAGATGTCTTACACTTCGTCAGGTAAGTTTTTTTTTAAAAATTTTTTTATAATCTATGTATTTGTCCCCTTTTTGACATGAAAAGAAAACAACAACACGAAACCCAGAGGATGTGCGACGAGCGGAGTTAAGGGGATCGTCTAAAAGAGTACCGCATTATCAGGCCTGACGCCAACTTTAAGTCTAACCTCAACACGAATGGAGGCGCCAAAGTAAAGATGGACGGGTCGGTACAAGATAAACAAGCTGGGCAAGAGGGATGTTTTTAGTGTTCATGAAACCTGAACTCACAACAGAATTGTAAAAAAAAATAACAAAATGCGAATTCGAGAGATTGACGTAGGTCGAGCAAAATAAATTAAATCTATGGTTAAAAAAAAAAAGATGGCGAGCTATGAGAATTATTTAAAGTGAAAGTCTAAGTACAACACTGCAACATGGAATAAATAAAACCAAGTTTGACAGGTTTTTTTCTTTTTTTCGCTGTTGAACGGAACAGACTCCATAAAAAAAAGAAAAAAAAGGGGGGGATTTAAGAAAATTATTAGCTACAAAGAATACTTTACAGGAGATCACAGTGCAACAATGGACGTGTATCATACATTTCAAGAACGATAACGAAATGAAGGTTAGCGTCGATTTTTGATTAAGAGTTAACTCCCTTAAGCCATCAGCCCAGACCGACCCTAATAACCCCATAAAGGGCAGTCGTGAATTTATATCTAAAAAAAATTTCTTTTAAATGATAAATTAGATGACTACACAGCCATGTTGATTGGAGTAATGGCAGAAACGGGTTTGACTGGAGCAGGATGAGCATAACTACGTACCTAGTAGGATGTGGCTGAGGATAGGTAAATCTGATTAATACCTGGTGACGCTCATTGCGATGCGCATCGTTTAGTCATCTTTGCAGTTCATTAAAGTGTTTATTAATTAATTATTTTTATTATTTAAAAAATAAGTACCACTGATTCCTTTTACATCATAAACAAATAAGATTATTTACGCTGGTTATCATTAAAAAAAAATGTAATAGAGTTTCTGAAAAGGCTGATATTTCCAGAGCTGTTCTTTTAGGAATAAGTCACCAAAAAAAATATTAGCACCCACTCAGAATAAGTGCACAGTGGATAATAAATAAATAAATAAATAATACAGGTATCGTTCGATCTACTGAAACGTTTTCCAGGACTGCATCCCTTTGATAAATCGAGGGATACCTGTGACAGTACCCTATGCATGTAGTACATGTTTTCGTCGGCTCGTCTGGGTCGCTGTGTGCCGTCGCAGACAACGAAGGAACAAATGATCTCAACGTTGCGTCTTGGACTGAGAGACCGGGGAGGTGGCCGGGCCCCGTCAGACGATAGGTTATCAGCACTTTTAGAATCGAGCTAACCTAGTAGAATTTTCCATTTCTGTATGTGGGAGGAAATCTACGCCGTTGTCTGGTGAAGAAAAGCGAGAAGAATCCATGCCAGGGTCGGGGTTTGGTACGGCGAGCCGAGCCGAGCCGATCCCCGACCAGGATTCGAACTCGGGGCCCTTTCAGGAAAAGACTACAAAGACATACATTAAGGGATCGTTGAACCACATTGATGTAGATTTGCATGATGATCTGTCTGCTTTTTTTTTGGTAAACAGCAGAAATGTTAAGCGTCTTCAAGGTCTCGCCACCTGGAGCAGTCACGAAGACTTGATGTTTAATGTCGTGCAAAGTTGATCTGAACGTAAGCGTTTAAATTTTGTGTTTTCAAAAAAATATGACCCTTGAAAATAAAAGCAAAACTCGCGACAAACAAGTAAATTAAGCACAAATTCAGCGTTTACTGGTTTGTAAATAGGTTTGTAGGCGTCCAGGCGATCGAAATAGGCCATCATCAACACATTTACCTCCAGATTCCTTGTATATGCGATCTGAATCTGATTTTTATTTGCTGCCAATTTTGAAAACAAAAACCTTCCCACAATGCAATGCTACGAAAACTCGAGACTGAGTCCTGATGATCGCGGATTGCTCCGAAAGTTTAGCATTCACATGAACACGACAGAAACCCGGAGAATAGGAAATATAAATCCTTGGCAGAAGGAAACCGCATAGAAGTGTAAGTAAAAGAGGACAGCCAAAAATAAATAAATAAATAAATTAGTCTCGGGTGATTGGCTGATATTTTACCGACTTTTCAGCGGTGTGGAAATGTTTTTAGATTATCATCGGTTGACAGAAGCTAGAGTCAGATTGCGCACCCTAAATGCAATGGTTAGGACCCTTACGAGACGACTAATCGGGGGGGGGGCCCGAACTGTTCACATACAAGACCAGTATCGCAGCCAGGTAGGTCCCAAGCGATCAATAGTCCAGAATGACCACGATGGTCAGATAAACTACATTTAGCTGCTGCGAGTGATGGAATTACGACGTCGGAAGTAGAAGTAATGCTGATGATAACCAGCATCGTGCCATCACCATTATTATTAATTTTTATCTGGAATCTGATTTTCATGGCTGCTTTAAAAAAGAAGAAGAAAAAAAAACAACATTCTGTAGCCGATCTGGCGTAACTGAAGAAAGAAATGTCTCGGCAGATCGGGACAGCTCTCTCAGAACGGCTCGTCCTCGTGGAGCTCGGACCACAATCAGCAGAGGAGAAGGCGGATGATTTGCGATCTAGAGCTGAAGCGAATCTCTCAGTAATTTATGGTATTTTCATTCTTGTCTGACACCAACGGTGGTCTGTTGGTGTAAAACTGTTAAGCATATTGACTTCTTTAACGTTTCCCCACGTTGCATAACAGTAGTTCATCTATTACCTGGACATGTGCATAAAACCGAGCCTCGCTGTCAAAGATCGGTTAGAGTGATGTCACCTGACAAATCCGTCAAATCAGGGAAGTCAGTATATTCTGGCAAATGCGCAACCGATCATTTCAAATCCTGTTTCTTTTTACATCGACAAAGCCGATTATAATCTCAGGAATGTTTGTGACCGGGAGGGAATGAACAGTTAACCAGGCAGCAGAGTTCCGGCCACAAGCTCTATCCGTGTGCTAATCATTGCCGGTGGAGAGCATTCCTGGTGGTACCGAGAGTCTGGCGCAAGGACAAGGCAGCAGCGAGATCGTGGGCTCTCTCGGCACCACGGGATGAATAATGGGCGCTCGGAACCGAAATAGATATTCGTGCGCTTTTACAGTCAGGGAGGGGGGGTCTACTCATAAAAGTCCGTCCAAGGTTGAGTAACTCGGGTGGAATTGTTTTCTCTGCAGCTAAGCAAATTTAAATAATTTTAGAATTGTTGGAAGTTTTACATATAACTCTGCTGATAATGTACAAATGCAGTTGTTTAAATCTCTGGGGAAAGATTCTTTCGTGATTGACCTGAACGGAACTCGAGAGCTTTCGTTACCATAAATTACCTTCTGACTTCTGTAAGATCTTTTGCTTATTTTCCCAACAAGACCTAATATACGGCACCAGTGGGATAATTGCACCACTCAATATATATATATTGTGAGACCCATATTCGAGTAAAAACCTCCATGTGTATATTTTCTAAATCCCACTCTATGTATGCACAATAAATTGAGTAAGCGTCTGAACCTTAATTGCAGTTTCAAAACAATATTCTTTCTCCAAATTATTTCTAATAATCCATCCAAAACATTTTTCCAAAGCTTCATTGCTTCTTTTTTATTTTTGCATTATTAACTCGCAGTTGACGAAATCACTTTGAGACGCGCAGCAACTTTTTCCAAATTCAGAATACTAGCCAAAAAATATTAATAAGTGCCAGTGCGATTTAATAGGCATGTTGACTGGAGCTGATCGTCTAAGAAACCATTGGCCTGGCTTCAGTTATAGTTGCGAGTAGTTTATATGCTTTATTCACGATATCTGGTTATATAACTGGAACCCCTTTTTTTGACCAGTAGAAACATGCATTCTGTTTAACGAACGATGCTTGAGAACGCGAGAGACCCGGCCAAAGTGTCTCCTCTCTAACAGATCTGCATTATCTGCTTGTTGTTGTTGCCTTCGTGTCATTGCGGCGACTTCTATTGTTTTATTAAATTTTTTTTTTTAATTTTGATTTTTAGTAAGTCCTTTTCTTAAAGGCATACTTAAGTAAATTATCTGAAAAGCCTCGAAATCTTTAGACGATCATTAATGGGTATTTCAGCTAATAAAGAGTTTAAAAATTCAAATTATATCTCATGAGTCATCCAGGCTTGGAGGTCGCTTCTGAACTCGTCTTTAATTTTAAGATTAAAAGGGAAAAAAAAATCTAATTACTCATTAAATTCAAGTTAGTGAGGGGAAAAGAAAGGGGGGGGGTAAAGATGGAGACAAAATTCTTTCAGTGGATATTCCAAACCAAGATGATTAAAATTATTGCTGTAAGGTTTGTACTTTTATATTTTCCTTTAAAAAACACAAAAACAAATGCAGCAAAAGAAGTCATTCAGCAATTAAGTTACCTCGGTGGAAGGTAATTGGTCGGCAGTTACCATCAAGTTCCTCGTTAGTTAAACCTACAAAGGTCGCTTTTGGAGACTTTTGGATAAATTCTAACTGTTGATACAGAAATTATTTTGCAGAAAATTTTAATTTTATTCTATTTAATCTAATTTATTTATTACAGGCCATCTTTTAAAGCAGGTTGTGAATTATTTCTATAACAAAGTTTAGAGAGTTATTATAAATCGTGCCTTTGTCTAAAATTCAAACGTTACGAATGGGACATTCCAGGGTTCCGTTCTCGGACCCATCCTTTTGTGTGCGTGCGTGTGCGCGTGTGTGTGAGTGAGTGCGTGCGTGCGTGTGATATTAGAAGCTCTAACCACATTACAAAATTAGCGGATGATGCAAAAGTATTAGGGAAAAGTTAATAATAATGATGCGGACTTATTTAGATAAAGTATTTAAGCAAACGCCTTAGCTTTAGGAAAGTTGATGTCACTTAATCGTGTACAGTAGATGGTTACACAATAAAAACAGTTAGCAACGAAAACGATGTGGCGAAGGTAGTAGATAATATACCTAAAAGTCACAAATAATAGATAAGATCACGTGCCAGCCAATCGGATTTTAGTTACGATAAATCGTCTTATATATTGTAAAATTTACAGATTCTTATTCCTCTGTAAACACCGTTAGTAATAACTCTTCGAGTATGCAGTCCAGGCATGGAGCCCACATTACGTAGAGGGCGTCGATGGCTTGGAGAAGATTCAAAGGCGATTTACCGGAACGAATAACAGTAACCTTAGTTATGAAGAAGGATCAGAGAGGCTTCGGTTACCAAGCCGAGCCCTACAGACATTTCCATCAAGGCATGATTGAAGTTTTCTCATTTCTTCTGGTAGAGAAAGCATCCAGTTAGATACACACATGCTTTTTAAAAATATATATATAATAGGCGTACAGGGTGCGAAACTAGAGAGCGCACGGTTTAAGTTTTAAAGAATTGTTCGAAATTAGATATTAGGCAACATATTTTAGTAATCACAGATTGGAAAACTTTACCCAGTCGGACGGTAGAAACAAACAGCGTAGACGGCGGCTCATTTTTCTGCAAAGGGGGATAAGTTAAAAAAAAAAAAAAAGTATGCCTAACACAGTAAACGCTACCAAGATGTTTGTGTGTTTGTACTAATGCAGTTGTTTTTCGCCGCTCTTGTTAGTTTTGTTGTGCAGCCAGGACGTTAAATACAGGGCTCCCTGGCCGCGCACCTGCCAAACAATTAAACAAACTAACCTTTGTGTTTTATGAAAGACAAGGAACACAAAAGACAGCTATTCAGAAATAAAGTTAGACCATCATTAGAGGGCGGGTCCAGTCGGGCTTCTTTAACTTCACTGGCAAAGGCAGATAGAAATTTAATTTGAAAAAAAAAAATAATTAAGATTAAATAAACGAAATAAAGAGATAACGAAACAATTTTTTATATATAATTAATTTATTAATTTTTTGGCACTAGTTATGCAGTTAATGCTATCTAAAAAGAAGCGTGATTCGTTAATGAGAGAGAGAGAGGGGGAGAGAGAGATTGGGGGAAGAGAGGGAGAGGGAGATTGGGAGAGAGAGAGGGATGGGGAGAAAGAGATGGAGGGAGATTGGGAGAGGGAGATTGGGAGAGAGATAGAGGCCACAAAAACAATTTATTCGAATAAAAACCATCCTTTACACCATTTAAAATAAACTTTATTCATGAATGTCATAAATGATAGATATTAAGTTTAAAGTTCAGCTTTCTTTCTGTACTCGGTAAATACAATACTTTGTACATTAAATGTTCTATGTAGTCGGGAAGCTTAAGTTTTGAGAAAGATTGTATCGGTCGCTCTAATATCTCATTATTCGTTCTTAAGCATTAGATTTTATTCTTTTATTAATGCTCGAATGTGGTTTGAAATTTTAATGTGCAATAATTTCAATGCTTGTAATATTCTTTGAATATTTAGTGAACTCTTGTTGAACGAGTGCGAAGAAATACCTTTTTATGAGTTTTAGGAATACCCGAGACAGAAGTTAGATATAAAGATTCTGTTGGACCATTTTCAGTTTCATGGAGACTAATTGATGCTAAGGTCTGAAGTTGCTAGTAACAACAGTAAAGTGTAATATCGTCTTGGCCATTATGACTTATACAAGGCTTCCATTGATTAAAAAAATATCTATGTTGTTTTTGACTGAAATAAATGAAGTAACGCTCGTAAAGACCATAAATTATTTATTTACTAACAAAACTATTTAACTTGGCAGTCAGTTTAGCAAATTTACTGTTGCTTGTTATCTCCTTTAAATGCTTAAGATATTAGTTTTGAATGCGTTATTTTTACATCTCTTCTAAGAACAAAATTGGCTCCAACTGTTCACAGTCATTTATTGAAGTTCGGTGGGATTTATAGAAAATCTATGCAGGTGACATGACTTAAAATTTCTGTTTGTTTTACTAAGAATATTCAGGAACAGTTTCATTTATTATCATATAAACATCAGGGTCTGCCAATTCTGCAATCAGCGATTGCTAGCATCCGTCTTTATTTCTGATCAGCTCATCGTTGAAGCGTCTAAGAATCGCATCCATGATTCATTGAATGCGGGTTATTGGAGGTTGGTAAAGAGTGAGAGAGAAGACGAAATAAAAACAGCAAGTGAAGCGATGTTCGGTATCTAAATGCCGCCGTAAACGATGGATCTAATCCAACACCCAGGGACTACAGAGTTTGCTATAACAACACATCTAATAAAAACGCGAGGTTACTGCAAACATAAAAGATGTTCCGGAGGAGGGAGAGCAAATACATCAAAAGTCAAACAGGCACCTGTCAGTGCACCGAATACCATGGAGAAAGTTGCGGAGATTGTGTGAAGTAAACACACAAAAGAAAAGCGACTTGTTCCGATTGCGGTATTCAACCGCAGCGATTGGAAAACGTGAAAATTCTAGATTTTAATATTATTTAACAGGACGAATACTGAAGAACAAATATGTAATCAAGATAAATATTTGAATTCAAATAAACTTTGCTTTCATTAAGTTTTCATTTCTTGCAATACACTGCAAAGAAGAAAAGAGAAAAGAAAAACTATTACCCAGTAATAAATATGGGCAAAACTGACGTCAGTCCCTGAGAAATATCTTTGATGTGACTAACTGGGATTTAGGAACGGTTAGAATGTTATCGTAGTTAATCTGAATTTTTAAACAGTAATTTATAATTGTTTGAAGTGTTTTATACAGTAAGATGTAATGTAAACGGACCTTTTTCACATCAAACAAAATTGTTAATTAAAACTTTAATATTATTTTTTTTCTTCATAGTAAACTGTTCATAAAGTGAATTTTAAGAAAGCATTCACAATAGTTGCTTTGTACATATTTCACCTAAGGCGTTATACAAAATTACAATAGGATTTCACTCTATACAGTGATGTGAGTTTGCAGTAGCGTAGATTTTTGAGAAAGGATGCCACTTTTACATATTACCTTTTCTACCTACTCAGTATTTGTAATTAGGTGTGTTAGCGCAAAAGGCAATGGATGATTGTTTTTTTCTAGAGCATCCGACCCTTTTTCTTGAAACATCCGAGACGTTTTTTAAACTACAGAATGAAAACAAAGGAAAGATTAAAAACTAACCAACATTCTTCACATTTATTGGAAAATTCCGCCCAGTTCAAATAATTTGTTAGTAAATGGGAAATATGATATTGCTTTATGCGTACTAAATTTAGTATGTGGATATTTGCATAAATATTCACTATCATGTCCCAATTTTGAACGCCTTCACGAGTTTATTACTGTTAAGAATAGTTGTATACCTTATTTGACCTGTATCATTTATGTCGCCGTCGTTAAGGTTTGTAACACTCATATATGGGTATTTCACAGCTCTAACGCTCATGCATCTATAACACGTGTGTGTATCTCTCGTGTCTGTAACGCTCGCGCGTGTATCTCTCGTGTCTGTAACGCCCGCGCGTGTATCTCTCGTGTCTGTAACGCTCGCGCGCGTATCTCTCGTGTCTGTAACGCTCGCGCGCGTATCTCTCGTGTCTGTAACGCCGCGCGTGTATCTCTCGTGTCTGTAACGCTCGCGCGTGTATCTCTCGTGTCTGTAACGCTCGCGCGTGTATCTCTCGTGTCTGTAACGCTCGCGCGTGTATCTCTCGTGTCTGTAACGCCCGCGCGTGTATCTCTCGTGTCTGTAACGCTCGCGTGTGTATCTCTCGTGTCTGTAACGCTATCGGTAATACTTCAACGCAATACGCCTTTCACATTACGCGATAAAAACTACGAGAATTACACCTGAAATCAGTTGCTTTAATTAATACAATAGTGGTTATCGTTATTGCACTACCAGAAATCTTAATTACAACATGATTAATGTAATGGTTAAGCATATTTGTTCTGAATTATTATTTATATATTTCGCTGTTAGCAAAATGTGCATGCATCGAAGTTTACTGCTTTGTTATTTTATAGTTGCTAATCTACCCAAACCACACTAATTAATACATAAGTCCTGAGATCGTTAAAACAATGCTTGATTAAATCTGTCATAAACTCTCGTTTCCGTACAGTAACGTGCAAAACGAATGTTTTGTTTAAAAGCTTTAAGTATATCAACAATTTTGAACACTACTGTAGCTATAAATAATAAATGCAGTTTGTGTGTTGCAAGTTTTATATAAGTTCATTAAATAAAATCAGCAAAGGGAAAAACAGAATTCGCAACTAAATACTCCTGAAGTTTATCTGGGATAATATACCTGTCTTTTTAAATAATGCGAAGAGATGATTTATAGAGAGGTCGGGGGAAAGAAACAACACATAGAAGGTACTGAAGATGCCCGATCCTTAAATGGTTATAGATTTTGTACGTTATGCCTAATAACTGTAGAAGATGCAGTATGTAATTCAGTGAAATAAATTGAATTAGAGAAATCGTTCAGTAAAATATGCAATCCTCAAGTAACCTTTGACCCCAATGAAGTTAAACACGTATAAATCACATTTCTTTTTTTTCTTTCTCATTTGAATTGAAAATTTAATTATCAAATAAAGGCTTTGGCTGTTTAAGAAGAATGGTGAGCGAAGGTTTGCCTAGACTCTTTCTTGTATCTGATCTTAATCGAGTCTGTTGCATCGATGATTGATTTATTAGATTTCTTAACTAGGGGGCTAAGTCGGCTGTGCCACAGTCGACAGGAATAACGACCAGAACGTCAATCACTCGAGACATAAAGCTCAGCGCTTGAAGCGTTCAAACGGTTGGCAAAGGGGACATAAATCCTGACTGAGCCTACCTACTACTACTTATTCTACGTCTATCCGCACCGGTCCGAACTTCAGCGCTCGAAGCGTTCAAACGGTTGGCAAAGGGGACATAAATCCCGACTGAGCCTACCTACTACTACTATTCTACGTCTATCCGCACCGGTCCGAACTTCGCAAAGAATAGGAACATTAAACGGGATAGAAGACAATTTCTAGTTTTTTTTTGAATAGTTCTGATTTTCTCCAGACAACAGAAAAACAAGTCGGTTTATCCAAGAGAATATTATTTACATTTAAACTACTTATTAAATCAATATGCTCTTTAAAATGTTAGTGGATGCTAATAAAAATAACACTAACAGAAACCAATGGAAGTACTCAAGAGACCGTCTTTTCATTCTGTGTATAATTATGGAGGGCTTTCTTCAAAAGGTAGACCATTACAAATAAACACCGGAAAACTGAATAATTTACAAAATGCAGGAATTACGTAACCCTGTCAACGTCAACACAAGAACAGAATTTGACAAATGCTTCATAAATAGGCCGAGAGGTTTTTATTAGAGAGAGAGAGAGAGGGGGGGGGAGAGGAGAGATTTTTAAAATAAGAAAACATCTCAGATACACAGTCCATTGGTTTCTAGTTGATATAACTGACCCTGCCTGAAGGGTTAGTACAGTATTAACGTAAAAGCGCAATTTCTTGGGGACTTCACGAAACGGCTCCATCAAGAGACCAGCCGTAGTTTTCATTGTTCTTTCCCCCCGACATCTCATCCCTATTAACTATTGGTAGTTCATGCAGAACCGCGTCAACGTTGACGACTCCGGCTCGTCCAGTGTTTACTTTCGCCGTGGAAAACAAAGGTTTTCTGACTTCCTATCGTAAAACGTATAATGGCTTTCCTAATAACTCCTACACACGAGAAGGCGTGGCGATGGTATCAGTTATATCCTGATTGTAATAAAATATGATAATGTCGTAGGAGAACGGATAACAGCACGCAGTATTATAGGAACCATCACTAGTCCAGTTTGTTATTTAAATATATAATATCAATATTGCTTGTGGTATATTTTAACATTGGCAAGTCCGCATACGATACATGATAGTGTTAATGCTAAAACGATTAGAAATTATTTTCAGGCAAATTTGAATAATCTATCATATTGGTCAGTTAAGAGAAGAATACAATTTAATGTAAAGTTATCCGAACAGGCAGCAGATCGAATTATTTATTACCTTTAAGTGAGTAAGATTAAATGTAGTTTCGAAAAAGAGCAGACTTAGCTGTTAATCAAAATCTTACACATGAAGCAGCAAATAAAAAAACGTGGAATGTTTAGAGTAATCGACTGAAGTATCAGACATAAAACAGTTTAATTTCGTTATGAAAATCCTTGGCCAGTCCATTGCAGTTTTTATTTGAGAAAAAAGGATTTATTGCAGATTTCGGCAGATTTATTGGAGCGTTTTTAGGTTTCAAAACATTTGGAACACCCTGAACTTCCCTGCTAGACGTCTTCGAGTTAATTATGGTTTTGCATTTGTGGACAAATGGCCATAATTACACACTAACTAAGACCCCACAGAGATTATCTTTTTAGTAGGAGAATTATCAACGAGTGGAGTAAACCAAAAGGTGGTGGGGTGTGTAAGTGTCCGTAAGAATTCAACTGGGGGGCCGCTTTTCTTCCCCGGAGCCCATGCTAAAGATATGGCTGCCTGCGTCTTTCTGGCTTTTAAACTGAACGAAGCTAAACATTTTGCAATAGATTTCTGTTTAAGAATTCCTCCACGAAACGCGCACAATATTCCACAGTTTATCACCCTGCTTGCTTTCCACTAGACTAAAAAATTTCTTCTTTTTTTCGGATTTGTTGATGTGGCTGCTGCTTAAAACAATAAGTTTCAAGATATATATTTAAATTATGGCGAAGATTTCGTGTTGATAGTTTTCGTACTGACTCAACAGGTTAATTTCCAATGCTGGATTCATTGACTGCGGTGGGGGAGAGAGAGGGAGGGAGAGAGAAAGAGATGGGGAGAGATGGGGGAGGGAGAGAGAGATGGGGGTAGGGAGGGAGGGAGAGAGAAAGAGATGGGGAGAGAGAGGGAGGGAGAGAGAGATGGGGGTAGGGAGGGAGGGAGAGAGAGATGGGGGTAGGGAGGGAGGGAGAGAGAAAGAGATGGGGAGAGAGAGATGACGTCAATATATATATATATATATATATAGAGAGAGAGAGAGAGGGAGACATGGGAGGGGGCCTGTGTGCGAACCATCCTGTTGAAGAAACTAAACATGGAAATAAATGCAATTAATAAGAAAAAATCGTCTCATAAAATAAAAATATCTAATCAAGAGTCAATTAGTCTTGCAGTTTATTATCCCATGAATCTGTTATTAACGCGTTTTTTCTCTAACGCCATCAATAACAGATAAAACTGCCGCCGCCGAGATAAATTAACCCTCTCTGCGCAGAGAGGATGGCCGATCACGCGACATGTTGCTACGTTCGCTCTCAGAATATAAAAATGTATCATGCACACCTTTGCAACCTTTCCCCCCTTCTAATGTATTTGTAACATCGTCTTTTGTTGTAGGTCATTTTGTACTTTTCTCTCTTGCCTTCCAAAGGGCCATTAGTTATCGTTATTAATGAAACAAGACCATAAATCGTGGTTTTAGTTATGCCTACATGGGAGGAGAAAGACGGTGCTTCCCCGTGGCACAGGTCTCCCGCTGTCGGTCCGGCCGTCTGGGAGCTCGCAAGAAATATCGGTGATTGTTATCTGCGTTGAAGCTAATATCTCGCTCGACGGCACCAGCCAAACCTGGTTGTGTATCTTAAGCTTTATTTATTAATTTCCTAACAGTGGCTACTTGACCGCTGACTGGTGATTTATCGGCCTGGGAGAACTGGACCACACTATCCAGCGTCACTGGATCTGTTTTCCTCCGTCACGGAAATCAGTGGATGTGATGCGTGTAACTGAGTATTGGATTATTCAAAATGTTTGCGATTGGCAAAGCGATATTGTTTGCATTGGTAAAAAAGGTAAAGATCAATAACATACTTGTTTGCTCAACGAAAGAATAATCCTGGTATGCAACGTAATTAATTTATTTTTTGGGGATATCTGTGTACTATCCTGAAAAGACTGATTTAGGCTGAAGGGAGGTGGTTATTAAAAAGAAGCAAGATCCCTAGTTTAGAAGAAAAAAAGGTTAACAGCGAGTTCGGCTCGAGGAGAACGACCAAAATGGCTGCAGTCTGTTAACTCGTCCACCCCACCTAGCCTTCAGCCACCCTACACCTAAACAGGACAGCTTGCTCGATTGGTCGCCTGGCTGGTAAACGTTTACACCAACCAAAAAAAAGGCTGACATTTCCATCGATTCTTCAGCATACAATGTGTGAACACTGCATGACTGCTCGTTCAGATTTCAAACTTACCTCTCGGTACCTTCCGCGCAATTACCATCTTTTATATCAGTATAATTTATAAATTCGGTTTATTTATCATCAGATGCGCAAGCATCAAATTAAGCTATATAAGAATAATACTTCCTGTTTCCAGGTACAGACAGCTTTAAAACACTCACTGCCATTCACAGTAACATAAGACTGATGTGTGATGAGGCTCTTCGTTTTACAGTACCAAGACGCCAAACAGTTCATCATCTTGCACATCTGTGACGTACCTAAAAACCCTCGTAACATGCACAACTGTGACACAAAAGAACTTGTTTCTGTTCTTCTTTATAGAGAGCCACAGCTTTACCTAGTTTAAATTTACTGAAAATTCGTTAATATTAATAATTTAATAATTAAAACAATTTTTTTTTTGTAATGAGTAAATAAATCAGTTAATTAACGGACGAGTGATCGTTGATTAGAATGTTGGTGGAGAACAGGAGAGTATTTGCAAGCTCCCTAAATTATAATGAAACAGAATAAATAATTTTATCTTTAACCAGAATTGTTCCGACACGGACATTTAGAGAAGTTACCAATAAGCTAGCTAGGTATCTTTTCCATTCCCTCGTACTGCTAACTATAAGAACATCAAAGAGGGTATATATAAAAAAAAGATTTTTAAAACCCTGGGGTAAAAATGTAGGCTCCCCACAGAATAAATTAAGGGGCGTTTAAAATAGTTTTCTTTTTTTTCCGGGATTTAAAAAAAATTTTTTTAATTATCGTCGATTAAACTTTGAAATCGATTTACTATAATCATCGATCTGCTCATCGTTTGCTTCAACAACCATTCGAGATATGGCGTAATCGCTTCTGGAACATGAAAATTAGCTGCCTTAATGCGGACCTTTGAGTGTTTTCCCACTAAAACCTTGAAAAAATGACAAATCTTTTTGAAAATCTTCATAAAATAAGTCTTTTCAAATCTTTAATTTATTGATTTCAAACAGTTTAAGGAATATTTATCTATTTGTTTTTTGGATTTTGATGTTTTTTCTCATACATTACGACTATCTGGGGAACCACGGACGGCTCAGTTAATCGTTCATCCGGCTCTTTAGAGTTGATGATGGAAAAGCGGGAGTTATGGACCAGAAAGAATTAATGTCTTACTCTTCAGGTGTACGTGTCGATGGCGCAACTCTAGTCACTAGAATACTTTTACATCTTTGTATTGGTGCCGAAAAGAAGCTGTATTCGTGGATAAATAGACGCGGAATCATGGCTAGACGTTTGTTGCTGACGTAAAATAGTTCTGACGTAATTGTGACTTCCCGCGGAACAATACAAAAATTCTTACGCTGACGATAATTAAGTGCCATAATTTTTCCAAACGCTAAAAGAGTTAATGATTTCTCCACTCTCGTTAAAACTTGCTTTACGTAAAAAAATGCTTTGAAGTGGGAAAAGGAGTAAAATTTACCTGTCTCTTACCGTGAAGGATCCCCACATTGCAGGTATAGGGTAGGGAGCGCAAATTAATAATCAAATGAAATGTGGTTGGTAGACTGAACTTGACACGCAGCACCGACAGCATAATGTTGTTCTATGGCCGGTTAGATTCCTTGCCAAGCTTTGTAAACGGTTAGCAAGGTCTGGCAACTGTCGAACCTCTATTGAGCTATTCTTGCAGAAATCAGCCTGCACCGGCGAACGCTTCTAGGATCGGAACTTGGCAAAAGTCGCAGCAGTAATTCGAGTTTGTAAGCAAAATAATTTTGTTAGCAGTCGTTTGATTTCCAGGTAAGTGAATAAACCACAGAAAGCGGCCGACATCTTACTGCGAGTTATATAGTCCTCGTGAACAAAGATTTTTCCTTACTGCTATAGTAAGTGAATGCGAGATCTTCCATGATATCTGTGCTGTACCATCTTTCCTCTCATGTTAAGGTAAATGGAATAACTAAGTTGTCTGGTTAGAGATATTCCGCGCTGAGCATTTAAAGGACATTGTTTCTGTGTCTTGAAGCATCCTTACAGTAAAGAAAAAGAAACCAGCTGTGGGACGTTGCTGTAATTGCTCTCAATCCAGTCTTCTTCACATCTCTGTGCCAAAACAAGGAAAACAATAACGTGATTCTTTGAATTTTTAAAAGTTATTTATTTGTTTTGCAAATATTTAAACGACATGACGAACGTTTTACTAAGACTTAATGGGTTAGCATGTACGTACTTTTACTTACATACATTAAATTATGCCCTCTGGGCTCAGCGTGATTGTTTCGAAATTTGGCAGATGAGGCAGAAGCTGAGAAAAATGAACAGCGTCATTATATCAACGAACGAATGATATCACGTGGTCTGGCTTTATTAACAACGTCATTATATCAACGAACGAATGATATCACGTGGTCTGGCTTTATTAACAACGTCATTATATCAACGAACGAATGATATCACGTGGTCTGGCTTTATTAACAACGTCATTATATCAACGAACGAATGATATCACGTGGTCTGGCTTTATTAACAACGTCATTATATCAACGAACGAATGATATCACGTGGTCTGACTATATTAACAATGTCATATCAACGAACGAATGATACCACATGGTCTGACTATATTAACAATGTCATATCAACGAACGAATGATACCACATGGTCTGACTACATTATTAAAAACCAGGTAACACTGAATTGGTCATGATCATGCAAACTAGACAGAATGAATAGACGACTTGATCAAGACAGAAATTAATTGTGAAAAACGACTAGTCTTTATCTTGTACTTTCCCCCTCTTATTGACGACCTCCCAAAAAAGTGCATCAAGAACAGAAGCACGTTAGATCTACGTTTTGGCGTAGGTAATTCTTTGATACTATTAGCTATTAAAGTGAAACCGATTTTCTTTCGATCTTCATGAATTATGCTGACACCCATAAGTAAAAATCACAAATCCATTTTTAATTAGTTTTATTTGATGAATATTGTTGATATCTGTCAATGTTCAATTTTCTCTTTTCTGGAGATGAAGAAAACCGATCATCGAAAAGAATTTATTTGCCAATCAAAGTCATAAATCAAAGCAGCAAATGTATAAACGGTAGTAGCCAAAATCATTTCGCCTTTTAGTGATAATGTTTGCTTCAAATCGTAATTATATTGTTACTAATACAATTTTTCAGTATTTGTTTCGTTTCTGATTTGTTACTGATCTATTTATTTTATTAAAGTAAAACTCTTTAGAAAAGTGTGCCTTTATTCAAGCTGACTGCTCTATATATGCAAATTACTACATTAAAAAGGGCGATGTTTGGTACTGAGTATCTATGAATATCAAAACAACACAACTTTCTCATTATGATGAAAATGCATTTTAACAGCGAATACTCAATAGAATTCATATTTATATAGATAAAGTGCCACCAACTCTGTCCTACTGTACTTTCACCTTTCAGATTTTTGTTAGACGAAGAGGACGCCTTCTAAATCTTTCTTTGTTTAGAGCGAAAAAAACAAACATTAATAGACTTAAAAATTAAATAAAAGAAAACATGAAGCTAAGATTAGAAAATCTACGAATATAAGATAGATAAAGAAGAATAAAATAAGAAAAATCAATTCCAACAACACGAAACTGTTTACACAATCTATGGTGTTTAAGTTAAAGCATCTGACAGTTTAATGAAGAGAACCAAGAACGCTACTTTTCGGGATCGACGCATAGATTAAATCATTTGAGAGTTTAAAATTATTCTAAATAAAATAAACAGCTAGCGTATTTTTTCCTCGAGAACAGCAGGCCGTGTAAATATTTAGACAAAGACGACTCTTTCGAGGCGGTAATAGAATCAATAAGAATCTACGTGACGGTGGAACATAGACAATCAACCAAGCGGTGCGCGATAAATGGGCCGGTAGGGGGAGCTCTGGTAAAAAACCTTTTGAGAGCCGCCCGGGTAACAGACAGTAGGTGGCAGCAGGCTCGAGTGTGCATTACTGCCACAAAGTGAGTTAAAATCCGATAACGTTAGACACACGCGCTCCGTCCGGTCAATGCTTTTTCTTACATTCAGACGAATTAGTGCTTTTTTTTTTTATTCACGAAGAATTGTGACGAAAATCAGCTCAGTAAATTAATTTGAGTGAGAACCGCAGAAACACAAGGTATAAAGTAATACAAATATTCCACGGCATATTAGAAAAACCTGTTTGCGCAGTGTCGGGGGCAGTATGTTGACATAGATCGGTTTTCCTAAAACTCAACCCGGAAGAACTAGAAACGGCAAACAACAGCTAAGTAAACGAGACTCTGAGAAATCCAGAAGGCGCCGTATGTCAGCGGTGGACCAACGTAATGAGATGCTGCCCCGCCGGTCCGGGAGAACGCCACCCCATCTAGACTTTCACCGAGTCTCGATCAGCAGTCGCTTGTTCGAAGCCCAGCATCTCCCCCTCTTTTATTAAACCGCATTCGTCTTTGCGCTTCTTCCTGTTTCGCCTGCCGTGACGATGCGGTAATTTCAAACTCACCGAACGGATCAGAAGCGACGGCTTCTCATCAACAAAAGTAAGTTTGAATAATTTAAAGAATTCCCCCTCCCATCGGCGAATCGATTCTTCTTTTTTCTATCTTTCTCCGTGTGCCGACATTAAGGCAGGTAGGATGGGCACCCCACCCCCCCCGAAACACATTTTCAAAGGTACACTTAAGCGAACAGAAAACTCAGCTCTAATAAAGATTTGGCACAGACCCGAATGCTGTGCTCCGTTAATGTTATTGAGACAATTACTTAACTTACCAACGTTCGATTCCATATGCTCTTGGTTTTATTGAAGAATCGGAAATTAAAAATAACCGACAGAAAATAGCGTAAAAGACACTACACAGAGATACGCGTGCTGCGCTTTCTTTACGCGATCAGATGATTATTTACTTGGGCAGACAGTTGGCAAAGACCCCTCTTCACTTATTGATCTCATATATGCATGTACTTTCTTTTTTTAATGAAGCGTCTGAGACGAAAACACCGATGGAACTTATGCTTTAAAAAAAAAACGGCTTTGCCATTACGATATAAACGAGGAAAAATATTGAAGGTAAATAGCTGACGCTCAGTGCAGAGGGAAGTGTAAATGACCAGGAATAGTTCTACTGGCAGAGAAGATACACATATCGGCAGAGAGTCTGTTGTTCCACTAATCGATAACCGTTAAAGTAAACTTTTAGCTAAAATACTGCACAGGAAAATAGCAGCTAACTCACCCCCCCACCTCCTGTTTAAAAAAACAGTATATCTCCTCCTTGGTCCAGGAAAGAAAAGATACATTAGTTAATTACAAGTTACAGTTCGCGTATGGCTGCTGGGAAGGAAGGAAGGGAAAAAAATTGTGAAAGATTTAATTACGTTAGAGGTTGACGGACTAAATTAGAAAAATACATCAATAGTGTCAAAGGGAGACGGCGACCCTAGACTACGTATTCGGGTACGGGCCGGCGAGAATTATTGCAGAGATAGACGGGTTAACAGAACGAAAACACTTTTGGCGTGGCCACCACTCCGGCTGGCCACAGTGTACACTCAAAATTAAGTGCGGCCGGCCTTCACGAGGTGACGATCTTGTTTTTTAAAAAATCAGAAGAATAATTTGGGAAATATTTTTGCGCCGAAGCCACGGATCTGAGAAATATCTTAACGCTAGAACCCATCGGGTTTATAATTAAGTTGCCGCATTAGGAAAACGTTTTAAACTTTTTTGGGGGGAGGCAATGTTGTTTTTGTTTGTGTGTGTGTGCGTGTTGAAATCTGAAATTGGAAAACCTGGTTATGTCGTGGCTGTCGTTATAGAAGATGCGCACCCGCGCATTAACCAACAGTGTATACACACGTCCAGGGGGGGGGGGTGTTTTTGTTGGTGAGCTCGCTCGATAAGGAAACTTTGCGCGCGTGTTTTGTGTCTCTTTCCCCTTCCTCCTCCTCCTGGAAAGATTACAATTTGTCTCCGCGCCACTGATTGGTCAGATCGATAATTACTGAGAAATTGCAATCACGATTCTTAATAAAGTGTATAAGCACAGAGGGTGGGACAAGAAGTCTAGAACCGTTGTGCAATACTAATTTTACCCTTGGCTTATTTACGGATAATGTAGCTATAGAACTGACACTTGCAGAAAACCTGGAATTGGTTTTCACATGTGCCAGAGGAGGCTTTAGCGCCAGACACCTTGATAGACATACATCTGAATGGGATCCATCACCCGCTTCAGCGAAACTGGAAGCGTTTATGACCGAGAAGCCGGACCCCGGACTACTTTTTTCGTGTCCACTATATAACCGAACTCGAAACGGTGATGAACTGAAAAAAAAAACGATATTAGAAGCGAATCTGCTAAAACTGGTTTGAACATATTAAAGAAACTTGTTTGTGAAACGCGTCCATAAATACGTTGCCGTCAATGGTGGCAATTTATTTCAAAGATAATTTTGCTTCATAATAATAATAATAATGAAAAAAGTACTTGATTATAGACGCATGATCAGAAAGCGGTGCTCTTTGGGGTATTGATCGAACCTGCTGGCACTAGTAGGATCTACACGCAACACGACCCATAGCCGATAATGCGAAGAGGTGACGAAGGTTGTCATAATTACGGAAGGAGAAATTTAAATCGGTCATAAAGAATCTATAAGATGAAACAAAGTGAATTGCACATTTTACTCTAAAATTAAAAGTTAGCAAACCAATGTTGGAAATACATTTATTTACGATTAGTTATTATTAACGATATTGGCAAAACGTGTGCATCAAAGCATATTTTGATCAAGGATCCAAGTTTATGGCAGTTTATCCATAGAAATATTAAATGATGTAGGTTTTTCTGATAAGCAAATAGAGTGAACAACCTTTATCTCTGGCCCTAATTGGACCTGTTTTTAAACGTGTTGCCGCTTATCCAATAGCTTCCTTTTGGACTGCGTGTCGGACCACTAGCCAAACTATTATCGGACGACATATTGCAAGGATTACAATTATTATTAGGAATCATGAGCAAGAGGATACAGCCGACCAACAAGCAGGAAGTGTAAAGATACCATCTGACAAGAAGCGATCTGAGAATGCGCACGCAGACAGCAAATACAGCTCCTCTAGTGACCGACTCGTGAACTACAAAGGTTGGATAGCCAGAAAAATGAACCAATCTTGGTTTATATCGGAAAATTCAGTTATCTGGAGATCGGATAGTAGGTTGTTTGTTAAAATTGATGAATGATTGTTTTCTTTCAACTGTAACTCCAAACCCGCGGATGCTTAGGAAAATAGCTTGTATTTCTTTGTGTCAGATGAAGATGCGGTGCAGGGCTGGTCCACCTGCCGTTGTTGTTATCTGGGCCTACTAAATAATCAAACAATGGTTTTCTTGGAGTTCGGCGTCCATTAATGAGGCAAGTGTACAAAGACAACACGGCATTTATAATAGTAGCTAAAGCTTGACATCTTACTGCTGGTCAACTAGCACTAACAAGAACAAGAATTCCAAAAGACCTAATGCTTCCACCGCTGTCATCCCTTCGAAAGAACTCGAAATATACTGCAAATAACAACAAATATGTGATTGTCAAGTGTTTTATTTAACTTATACAGTTTTACCTTATAATAACTAGAGTTTATTTCCTTATTGTTCCTTAATTACGCTGTAGCAATAACAGAAAAAAACAACTTTTCCCCCCTTTTAAATTCTAAATAATTTTGTTCTGAATAGATCACAGTGAGATATTCTGATAACCATAGAGATTTATAGGAGTGGTATTTTCATCGATCTCGAGAAATGATTAAAAATTATGATATTAATTCGTAGAGGTGTCAGGCTACTTCAGAACTAACAAGTTTCTGACAACAGGCTTCAGGTATCTGAAATGACTGATGAAGTCAGATCTCTGTTATCTTCGGCGAAAAGTGGTTAAAAAGTTGGGGGGTGGGAAAGCCGATAAGCTGAAAAATGCTTTGCAATCACAAAAAAAAAATCTACATAAAGAGAAAATGGAGCCGGGCCATTTGAATTGAAATCTATGAATTTCCGGAAGAAATATTATTTAATAGACTTCATGCACAACGGAGTTTAAAAATTGAATAGTAAATTTTACATTAATTTTGAAACTGCAGGAGTGGCGTTCTAAGTTTTAATAATTATGGATTTCTGATGAATATGATCAGTGAGTAGCTGACAACTGAAGCACTTTTCGGGACGGTCATCTGCTTGTTACCAACGGCTGTGTCACCACACCGAAGCAAACTCCGCCAGTGCGAGGATATTTAAAATACGTCTGTGAGGGTTACTCCGGGGAAATGTAGCCGATGGTAAAACCAGAAGTGTGCAATGAAAAAGCCTAATAATTACCAGGCCGATTGACTGCAGAGAGAAGTGTAAATTCTAAAAACAATTCTATCAGTCTGCTGACATCCAAGATATTCTATGCGGCGCAGAAAAAACGAACGTTAACGTTGAGTGAAAGTAAAGAATTAAATATCATAAAACTGAGTAGTTTGCCAAATTTTAGCGTTTTATTTTCGGAATCGTACGCTCCCTTCCATATATTCTGTATGAACATTGAAAAAGTTTAATTAAATTGGCTTTGAAACCAGACACAGCGGCACTTAAACTTGTAAACATCACGTAAAATAGTTTGAAGCCTTGTATTTGAAACCCTCAGCTTAATTTGAAATTAGGACTTAAGGTTTAAATATTGACTTTTGGGTTGTGATTTTAAATTAAGCCTACTTCTGGTGGTGTCAGGAGAGGAGAATGACAATGACGTATCGAACCAGTTCTGCGAGTCTGAAGAAATCTACAGAGCAGAAACAGTTCTGATGAAGGGAGGCAGAAATCGGGGAGCCGGACAGAAAGTTTTCCGGGTTCTCTGCCAAATGTCATAAACTGACCGTGAAAATAGGCAAATTTTTTTTCTTTCTGGCGAACCGCAAACCGTTGGATAAATCACCGAAGCAGCGGTACTCCTAAAAGAAAAGGATGTTTACCTGTTCTTTGATGCTTTGAGAGAATTTTGTTTACTTGAGCTATCATGGACATTTTAAACGGAAAAATTCTTAAATTAATTTTAAAAAAAATTACTTCCACGCTCCAGCAAACAATAACTGCAATTCTAAAAAAAATATTAGTTTAATTAGGAAACCGTTGGGAAGTGTGAACCTTGGCCGGAGGGAAGGTATCACATTGATACAGAGGACCAAAGCAGTCAATATTTAGATGCTAATCCTTTCTTGGAGAGTTTACTATTCGTCTCTAGCCAAGTATGGGAGAGAACTCTGTGGGCCCCCGGGGGCGAAAGCTTTGAAAACAGTCCCCCAAAATAGCCATCATTACGACTTGGAGTCTTTATTATGCGCTCAGAAACCGTCGCCTTCCCCCTAACTCGTCTCAGCCCATCTGCAGTCTCCAACTTTTGATTGCTGTAGCAATTTATTCAACTCTTCATCAGCAAGATTGGTTGGGGAAAGAAGTTTGTAAAGAACATATAAAGTATTGGATTATTTAAAAAAAAACAACAATAAAATAGGGTCTCGACCTCAGCTGAGTAGGAAAGACGGTGTTAACGCCAAACCTCTCTATATCACTAATAGCATTTTAATGTGGTTTGTTTATGGATACACATTAAATATTTTTTGAATTTAAACACAAACGGATGTTAACCGCGGTGAAGCAAATTTAAATGAGAAATTCTAGAACAGTCGTTCCACATGCTCAATGATCTACCAGCAGTTTCAGTCTTATCTGCTTGGGCATGCGCAGTACGTACGCGTCGACATCCTGATTTTCGTCAGGTGGAATTCCTATTTATTCCGCAAGAGGAAATGTTAGTAAGGGTCTGTGATCCGGTTATTTCTTTACGGTTCCCCTACGTCAGTCCCGGAACCCGTTACGAAGTTCTGTCAAGATCTGTCTTTCTTTCATTCATCTTGCATGTATATCAGAATCGAACTGCGTGGTGGCCAGGTGGGTAGGTTACTCGACTTCTAAGGTCGAGGGCTCCAGAGTTCGTTTGGAGGAGGGGGGGTTAGCTTGCTCTCCCTAGCGCGATTTCTTTTCGCTCTTCTCCAACAGTTGACCTTGCGTTTTCTTTGGGCTTCTCCAGTTTCTTCCCTATCTAACGATGAAGGAAAAATTCTAGTACGTACGAGTTGAAGAAACCGTGAGAGTCCACCGCGCGAATAGCTGACGAGAAAGGGATCCCTCACAAATAAGACTGTCACTGACAGGACACCAACAAACAAAGACGAAAGTAAGCATCAATAATTCCTACTCACAAGAATGGGAATTCCCACGTTAAAGGTTAACCGAGCAAGAAAAGAAGTGATATGAAAAAACACAGGACTGTAGCTGCTAATAAAGTCGGCATAACATTCGCTGAATAATACCGTATCTTTTTTTTTTAAATTTTAACAAATCTTCCCAGATCGTTTGTTCAATCTGCCATTAAAGACACTTGAAAGCAAAGTTTGCTCTTTGCAACACTGAAAATTAATGTAGGGCTTTGTAGAAGCTATCGATTAACCAAGTCATCTAGGGGAGTCTTATTGATATTTCCTTCTATCGATGCATAAATGATTATAGGTTTTTTTTTCTTCAAAATAGCAGAACCAGTTTAGAATCCACGCAGTTAACTCCCCTTTTTTCTGAGAGTTTTGCATGAGACAGAAGGATTTATTGATAGCAGAACCAGTTTAGAATCCACGCAGTTAACTCCCCTTTTTTCTGAGGGTTTTGCATGAGACAGAAGGAATCCACGCAGTTAACTCCCCTTTTTTTCTGAGGGTTTTGCATGAGACAGAAACTATAAACAAATACGAAAACGAATCAACCTGAACAGTTTTTCTACAAAGGTGCGAGAAAAAACTCCGTAATATCTTCTAATTACATACTGTTCAATCTTTTATTTTCAGTAGAATACATATAAGGAAGTGAAAAAAATCAAATCATGAGAGTTAATTATTTCTCATCACGTAAATCACAAATGAACAAATTAAATTAGACTTGATTATTCGAGCTGTCTTGGACGAAGTAATTCATCTTTTGCCTGGGAAATACTATTCGTGACACATTCCTGCATAATATCTCCCCATGCCACCTTTTTTAAGTACATCACCGACGGAGGTTGCACAGCTGAAATAAAAGGAAGACAAACCACTTCTTTTACGGACTTCAAAGAGTAAAA
Source organism: Nautilus pompilius (assembly GCA_018389105.1). Taxonomy (NCBI): domain Eukaryota; kingdom Metazoa; phylum Mollusca; class Cephalopoda; order Nautilida; family Nautilidae; genus Nautilus; species Nautilus pompilius. The sequence continues at coordinate 445,913 of JACATO010000130.1, read as the reverse complement.
CAAAAGCGATGATTCCTCTGCATTTTCAAAGGTCTTTCGATTAAAATGGCGTGCTCTCGTGCCATTCGTTATGGGACCTAAGTGAACACTGCAAATTGGCTATATTTACCATAATGATTGTTATGGCTTGCGCGGCACACGCATCGAGTCCGATTCCATTCTCCGGCGACAATCAATACACTCTGTGTCACGGTACCTCAAGGTTTTATTTTTTGGTAATCTATGTTCTTGTCCTGTTGATACCACTATTCGATGGTCGTCATGCGAGAGCTAATTACAGAAGTGGTTAATTCGTCCGACAGGCTCACCGAAAACTCCCCAACACTCAACCCCTCCCTCGTTCTTCATCTGGAACGCTTTATGGAAATCCCCGAAGAGGGAGAGAAGATGTGTTGGAAGTGGAGGGGACCAAAACAAGATATTGACTGATCGTCAAAGGTTTAGAAATAATTTTCTGTTCGTGATTGGATGCCGCACTCGAATTCTCCGATAGCAAAAGCCTGTCTCTAGTTTAGTTCTTGCTGGCCGAGTTTACCGTAACTGTTCCTTGCGTCCGACGTTCATAGCCTCGAGCCGTCCCTCTTTTTTTGGACAACCATCAAAAGTCTGTAAAAACCAGAACCAACCCGCGGCGTCTTAAACTGTCAGTAACCGACAGCCCCAGTAAACTTTACCTATTTCTTTTTTTTTTTTTTACACTTACGCACAAAAAAGAGAGATTCATCTTATTAAAAATAAATCTAGAAATTCTTGGTTCTCGAAACATTTTCGTAAAGTTTTGTTTCCCCTCGCCATTTGTAGGCAGACAAACCGGTACCGAATGTCTGGTATTCAAGCTGTTACTTAGAGCAACAAATGGTCCCCTTTTTTTGAAAATTTAAAAGGAAAAAAAAATAAATAATCAGAAATAAGAATTAACAGCATTTTATTTGAACAGAGTGTTAAGATATTCTATTCAACATATATTTATATAAATATTTTTCGTTCCATATTTTCTAGCTCTTTCGGGGGGGGGGAACCTACATTAACAAAGCAGTTTATTTGGGGGGGCGGGGGTTAGGGTTGTGGCGGCCCTAATTCCTGCTTTCTCGAAATAATTCTTATCTTTTAATTGTAGATTCTGTAGATCGAGGCTTGCGTTTGTTTAGCTGATATTCTTCGCTCAGCGCACTGCTTCCGAGCGTGCGTCTATCGACGTTGACTGCCACACACCCCCCCTTCCAGAATAAATCCCTGCTTTATAGACGCACCGAGGCCCATGCGAATATCACTGTTAACTTTATTAGAGTTTAAAGAAAACTGCAAAGTTCTGCAACAATTCTGGTCACTACTGTGGATGTGGGAAAAAAAAAACAAAAAAAAAAACACAAACGGTCAGATGCTGGAAATTATGGACAAATTTGCAATTTTCTCATTTTTATGTTTCCATATTTCATCAAATACTGACAGCATTACCATCATGATTATTGACACATTTTCCCAGCAAGTGTACCGCAAGTAGGTCTCAGATAATACGGGATTAAGAAGAAGCGCAATAAACACCTATTATTTTGTTTAAAAACAAGTAGTCGTATTAATTTTGTCTGCCATTGTACTCAATTTTTTCCGCTTATTTTTCCATAAAAAATTACACTCAAACGAAGATAGATGGCTCTGTATACCTTCTGGCAAATGACGCTTAGTGATATTTTATAACATTAAGAAGTTTAAAAGGTAACTCAGCATCTTTTTGGAACAAATAGATTAATTCGCTATCGAGCTTTTTCTCTTTGATTGTTTAAGAAAGTGAAAGTGTTCATTGCTCAAGTATTGTTTTTCATTACGAAGTCTTTATTAAAAATAAAAATAGATAGTACATTTTTATTTGCACTGGTAAAAATAAGCAAACGGTAGATAAATTAGGGCACTGTAGAATTTCAGTATTATTAAGATCTTCCTAAACATTTAAGAGCTGTCCTTGTTTCTATAGTTGTTAATGTCCTCGTTATGTGAGCACATTGCATGGTGCTTCTAGTACACCTGGATCAGAAACAATTCGCGCTAAGTCGATTATAACTCCCCTCTTTTGCTGCTTCTCTTAGTAGAATTTAATACCAGCATCGTTTTCTTATAGGTTCTCAGACCGTTTAAGTTTTTATGCACCCTTTATCAACCGCTTCCATAGTTCTGAGATACTTTGAACTCAGCGACTTACGGAGTCACAGCTCGAACGAATACGAATTGCGTCGCAAACTTAAAGGCTACAGTTGATCGAGGATAGAACTCCGTGTTTATTTTGGTTTTTCATGCGTTTGGGACATTTAAGATGTTTCTGGCATCGGAAAAAACACCGAGGTCTTCTGCTTGTCCAACGGTATTCAGCAGCTGCGCAGATAGAGGTCTGGGGCCAGTCACCTCCCTGACAGATGCCTTCTTTCGCAGCATCTCAAACGTAAGCAAGTCAACATTGTTTAGAAGCTTATATTTAGAACAGAAGATTGAAGTCTACTAATTAAAGCTGAAATTGCTTTATTTGTGGAATATTTTCGCTGTCAACTTTTGTGTATCTACGTCGCTTGGAATCGGTGTAGGCTGTGAACTGCATCTCTGGCAGGTAATTGAAATGCGCAAGACCATGAAAAGGGTCCCGTTTACAACCGTTAGTGAAACCAAGCACTGTATCTGTCAGAGAGATGATGGCAGCTAAATTGGTATTACAGATGAATACAGAACCATGGTATGGACCTTTGGTTTGTACATGTCTCCTTCCTGCCGAACCGTGCCATGCTCTCTAATTAAACAGATAAGTTCAGCCGTGGTAAAGAAAAATGGAATTGCATCTGTTTATTCCGCTGGTCTCTTTTGTACAGAAAACAAAAATAAAGACTTAGACATTGGGACGCTGCTATTAATTGTTTGTAAAACCGTTATGTTTGCTAACAACAACAAACTGATAAACGTGTTTGGCATCATTACAACGGCAGTTCAGTAACCACAAGCCTTTCTCTATTATTCCAACTTTACTTTTTATCGTCCTATTGCAATTATTTTAAAAAGCACAAACTGAGGATAATTAATCTTTAACAGGTCGGCAATACCGTACTGACGGTAATGGCATCCTGTGGTTCGTTGGAAATGCTTCACGTCCGTTTTTATCGTTGTGAGGAAGTTAATTGGGAACGACATCCTCAGAATATAGACCGCTTTTACAACAATCTAAATTTCTTTATCATTCGTAATAAACAATGCTCTAATTACTCTTATGCAAACTCTTAGAATTAAACATCTAATTTTTTTTTAAAATCTTCACTTCATTCAGCAAACGTCGATGCGCTCGTTTTATAAGATAAGTATGATTTCATATTTTAATTTCTCTTTTACTTCAAACTTTAAAGCAGAAACTCCACCCCCTGGTAAAAGAGTTAATTTACAAAAAGAACTACACCCCGACTCGCTCACTCTAATTTCTAAAATTCCTTTGCAGTTTTTAGCAGTAATCATGGATTATTTTTTTTTAAAAGGGAATAAATTGCCAGTCATAATTTACTCAGAAATTCAGAATTTTTTGAGTACTTAAAGGTACTTAAGAACATAGATATATATGCACTTTACAGTGTGCACTACCGGAACTTTTCACTGAAGTCTGTTTGCTAAATAATAGAAATAGAGCGATAATCGTAAACGTGGAAGATCCTGACCCTGACCCTGACCCTGACGGTCTTAGAGACCAAAATAATCGAGACGGATCGATGGCAAAAGTCAGAGACATGAATAATTTTGTTAGGCAAACTAAAACAGCTTGATTTTTACTTTTATAATTTCAGATCTAATTAGATTGGTTTTCAAAAATAAAAAAAAAAAATATTTCCGAATTGTTCTTCACCTAACAAATCCTTTGTCGAAGGAGTATGTAAATTGCAAAAAAAATGTTAGTGGTGTAAAGAGAAATAAGCGAAACTATCGAGAAAACAAGAAAGAATTCTAACATAAAGAATATAAATAGAATTGAATTAGGGGCAGAGATTTGGGGATATGGTCTCTCCTGACGGCAACACAACTCACAGCAGCTTTTTATCCATCGTCTCACCACAGAAGTTTTCAGATCTTGGAGGGAAACAACATATCTTCCTGGACATTCCCAAACACTCTCGATAGAATTTAGCACAAGAGAACCTATTGGCCATATCAAACAGTTAATGGTTTGGTCTTGGAGATATCGGTTGACTGTAGTGCTTTATGTAGACGATCGTTATTAGCCATTGAAATAAAGCTCTCTCTAATCGCATCTGCGTATGGTTTGAATTACTGACTCGTCCCTATGCCTCGTTGCAGTCAGGGTACCTTGCTGAAACACATGGAGGCTTGTACACCCATACACAATGAAGTTCCATCTGGACCAACATACCTCCAGTACCCTCCATACACATTGAAGTTCCATCTGGACCAACATACCTCCAGTACCCTATTGACCCATCTCTATGATGTTTATGGGCTGGTTGTGTGTTCCACGCTCTTTCCAGATGAGTACGCGCCGTGAGTCACACTGAACGAGTAAAGGGTGTACGTCTCCAGTTATGTGATGTCAAAGTGACATGTTTACGACACCAGTTTATGGCGGCAGGTCAAGGAGAGACATATCCCTAGAGATTTTTTTCATGTAGCCTTCTGCGTATCTTCCCCACCTGTGGTCGCAGAGGGATCAAGGGCAAACTGAAAAATAAGTTTAAAAGTGGATGCAATGGAGACAATGTTAGTTAAAAATCTTTTGTATTAATGCCAGTTTTTGGCAGTGACGTCAAGAGAGGGAGTTTGAAGCCATCTACCTAGCAGCAGCCCCATGCCTGATGTTATTGTGACAACATGTAAATAAAATGCCACCTTGACTAACAAATACTTGGTATGACGTCACCCTGACAAAGAAATAAAACAACAGATAGCAAATCTACAGTGAGACGTAGTGATGAAAATGGCATAAAGCCTTCCTGAGTTTCCAATATATTTTTAAAATTATTTGAAGGCTTCTTATAGAAAAACTTGTTAATCACATTAAAATGGATGTAACATTACATAATAAACAATAAACCAAAGGCATTTCCATTTGGTGATAAAATCTCGAAAAGTAATTTTCTTTATATATACCGATAAGTGACAACAAAATTCCGTAAAGTAAAAGGTTCACTACATTTTCACATACCTGCGGTTGACATATACGCGAATAAATGTATTATACAACATGCCCGCTTGATACTTTATTTAATAATCCTGCCAGAGTCAGTCGTATGTAGAAAGCTCTTTCTGAAAATCGATGTGAAAGTCTGAGCTCTTACAGCGCCTCTCCCCGAATACGTCCGTAGCGCCACCTCTCACTCATCGGAACACCAGCTCTTTGTAGCCTCTTGGCTTGCATTTCTCTGCCGCCCGTATTCACGCCATCCAATTCCGGCGCCATGATGATATGTTTCTTTTTAGAAAATGTTTGATTTACCGCAAAGGCTCCTCGCTCCGGAGTGGCTTTCCTCCCGATGTATTTCCAGCCAACAGACAAGACATAAAATATCTAAGATTTGGGGGGGGAAATAAATCTTATCTTAGTCCTTGGTTTGGTGTCTCATAAATCAGACAACATCTCCAGCTTTAATTTCCCTATCACACATCCGTAATGCTAGCGCAGCCTCATTTCAGTGCTCTGCACAAAAGAAAGGTTCGAGCCTCGAGCCGCTCTCCACATTCCAGGTATTACAACCGCAGTGAAAAGTTTTGTTGTAAAACTTTTTAATGCGTAGAAAGGATGTCATGGCGACAATATGTTGTCTTTGAGATGTCCGATGTAATCCTTACCAATGTTTTAATCATCTATAACTTTCCATTTGCCATAATACAAGATATTTATGAATTTTATTGTTTTTTTTTTATTTCATAAAACAAAATTTTATAAAAGATATCGCTTAACGATATAAGCAAAGTTCCTACGGATTCATTGGGCGGGATAACAACGCATCAAACTTTGAACAGTATCATCCGTTATATCCATCAGGTCATTTATCATCATCTTGATGTAGATGTGCATGTACACACAAGAAAAATATTTTTTGTCTTTATTTCGAATCATTATTACAGATTTTTTCCTTTAAAAAAACCCGGACAATTATTTTTGCGATGTTGCCTTAAGTTGAAAACTTTTATCTACTTCCGCAATGGACGATAGTCTTTCCAAGTGCCCACTTTGCTGACTTGTACACAAGACTTCTGATATTAGAAGTTCAAGTATTTCTTTTTTTTAAATTAAAAACCGAAGTTATTAGCAAGTATTCTTTGTAGAATATACATCCGCTTTTCTCACAATATTTTTAACGTCTTTTAAATTCTGCATCTAGTGTAATATGAATTGAAATATAAAATTATATCCGTCCTTAACTCGAAAAAGATCTTTTCTACTTCTGATCTTTGTAAAATGTTACATTTTGGTCATGTCTGACTGGCTTAAGAACTGCGTATGATTTAGGAACACACACACACACATATATAAGTATTTTTTCATGAGCTTTTGTTATGTCAATTTTTATTAGGACGATTTATAAAGCCGACATTCAAAAACAGTTTTAAATTTGGGTCTTAAATTTTTTCTCTAAATCTTTGGACCGACATATTTTTAAAAATGGATATAGAAGAGAAATTAAAATTTCTTGTAAATTTCTTTTTAAAGAATACTAAAAATCCCATAAATGCGAATATTTAAGTCTTTTAACAGTATGATCAAATTCTTTGTCAAGGTTGAATGATACTCCACTAGAATAATTGATACAGTAGCCAACCCTCTTTGCAATATCCTCCGGTAAATTCCTCTTGAATAAGTCAATATTTTATTTGGTCATGCAGACATTTATTCAGTACTCTTCTTTTAGCTTCTAGCATAAAACGCCTTTAGATTACCATTGTATAATGCGCTTTTTATATTAAATATTATAGCAAACATTTTGGTAGCAAATATTTATTTAAATTTCATATTTACGGCTATTTCATATATTTTAATTAGATTGCACCAGAAGTGTCTGTGGAGAAGCTAACTTACTTAATATACAAATTAAAAAAAAAAAACATTAATAAATTCTTTTAGTGTGGTTGTTACACGCTGATTTAAGTCAAGGAATTATTTGTAATTCAGCAGAGAGAGAGAGAGAGAGAGAGAGAGAGAGAGAGCCTATTAATAATACTTGAATGTTCTTGCGTTTTTGATGATATCACATTTGTTTGGACAGTGACTGAAAAACTGGCGAGATGAACTTTCCTGGCGCCTGCTGATAACCAGTTATCGGATTTTGCACTTGTTCATAAACTAGTACGTCAGCTGATTTTAGATTATCACATTTTCAACATTCAATAATTAAAATCAACATATGCAGAAGGGTAGCATAGAGACTCGCGGTCATTTTTAGCTGAAAAAATAGCAAACTTCTATGGACGAAGCAGTGCGGAAGTGCCCATATCTGTACTACCATTAGCTAGTTTTAAAACCACGGACTGTTTCCAGCGTGAAAGGTGCAGTTACCGTAAAGAGGACGGAGACATGATATTGCACCACAATCCGTTTCTCTTAGTAACTTCCCCCCTCCATTTTCATGCTTTTCGATGCCACTTATTTGCATATTCATTAACAGTAACAAACAGCTCTGTATAATATGAGAATATTTACTCTTTTTAATGCTTGCATGGAGATTGAATGGGATGAACTGCTTCTAACGTACAGCATAGTATTCCCAATGGTGTACTTCAGATCGCACGTGACTCACGGGGGTGTGTGTTGGTGGGGGGTCACCCGTAACATGAGCACTTGTTCGTAAATTAGGATGGATGACAGCTGGGATCTTTCTTCGCATCGTGATCCACTCCATCCTTTACTCCAAATGCAAAAAAGAAATACTCCTGTTAATGCCTGACAACCTTATCGGTCTGGATGTCGCTAATTTGTGCAGAGCACTCAACATCATCATGCCTACGTCTATACCCCATTATGCACGGGCCGTTAGAAATCCATTACTTTGCTGTGTTGCGACGAGTGGATGACCACCAACTCAGGAAAACAGCTGTTCCATTGTGTAAACCTTTGTGTTGGAAAGGAATTTCCGCTGGCTGTATCATCTTTGAAGATCAAAACTGCATCCGGAGTCTACTCACTTAACCGAGACATTGTGTAACCGTGTTACGCTTTTGTTCCTATTGCAACTGCTCGCTCGGGACAGCCGAGCTGGCACCTCTCAAACCGGAAATAAGTATTCTTCCGTTTCCAAAAAAAGTATGTTAAGAAAAACAAGCAGATAGATTACGAAGAAAGGGGAAGGGGACTTAAAAATACCACCCGAAAACATGACATTTTGTCAAGCATAAAGCAAAAGACTAATAGAAAGAGCCCCGATCGGTTGATCGAAAGGGGTTCCGAAATCGGATGACGCCAGGCTGCTTCCTTGGAAGTGGTGCAAACTTTCTCCGTGTAAGATCGAGAACCAGACGCCGGTAAGGAAAGGAGACGGTAAACTGGCGATTTGAGAAAGAAAATGTTGGCTTACAAGCATAAGACAACCAACAGCAGTGGTCCTGTTATCAGGGTTATGGACACTTACCCCGATAACAGCTGCAGGGTTGATTAACGCTCCAACAGAGTCTGAGTGCAAGGACTGAGAAAATAGAAATACGTGCTCTCACCGACGGTCTGAGTCGGTGAGCGAGTGGACTGGGGGGGGGCCCCAACGTGTGACTCTATCAACTAATCGGATGAGGATGCTGGATGTATTTATTTACTCCACCGATCCTTACCAGGGACGTGAAGAATGGTCGCCCGAAAGGTGCACTGAGATGGAAGAAGACTGTGTGTAAAATGATGGTAAACTCCGTTCCTTTCTGACAGTTTAACCTGGTACGTGATACATTGTGCCAACAGCGCACTTCCTTTTGCAGAATTCTCGTTTTCTCTATCAATGGACATTGTACGACACTGCAGCTTCAGGTCGGACTCGAACGTATACTTATTGGCCGCAGTGTAAAAGTTAAACGTCACGTGGTATCCAGGTCTCTAGACGTTAAAAATAGCCGTCTTCCCTCAGGTCTCGGGCTCGCCTGAAGCTTACTGTCCGTGTAATTCTGTTTTTTCTTGCTATTAATTAGAGGAAAAAACTGCAAAAACAGGAAGAAAAAAAAGAAAAGGCAAGTCTTCTTGAAGCCAAATTTTATAAATCTAGAACCTATTATCGTGCTGACAAAAAAAGGGGAGAACAAACAAGCAAAAATTTCTTCGAAACGGGTATAATTATAATTCTATCGATCAGAAAAATGTTGTCTATGCCGTTAATTTAAAAAAAAATAAATAGAGAAATTATTTGGAATGGACAAAGGTCTGAATAAACATCGGTCTGACGTCATAGGCATAACGTTTTGGACGCAAATTCCTGTGGTGAATATTCATTAGTTGGCCTCGACTTGGCGTTATTAGTACTAAACAGGCCGGGAAATGCTAAACTACAGCAGAGAAATTACTGCCATTTTACAGTAGTGCAAACATTAAAAGAAATGTTTAGTACCTTTTGCTTTTTGAGAGCAATAGTGAGAAAAACGACGGTATTAAATACGTCTATTTCGAAGGTATCTTTACAGTGTATATTGTATATTTTTGGTGGAGACGTTCTGTATCTTCTCTTAATGTGTTTCTTGAGAAAAGCGCGCATCATTAACGTGATAGGATTATTTAGAATCATATACGGTGTGTTCGTTGGATTAGCGTCAGATAAAGTGCAACAACAGCGGATTAACGGAGGTTACCTAAAGTCGACAACATGCGCGGGGATTCCAGACAGAGATATTACTTTCAGTTTCCGAACGGTGACGTCTCCGAATCCGAAGGTTGCTAAACAACCATGTTGCGATGATTATTCTCGGAGAGTTGGTAGATGTGGCAGACTCCCAGAACGGTAATATAATTCCCTACTAGGATTCTTTATTTTTAGATGTGGAAGACTATCCTCAAGAAAGCCTCAAAACACCGCTTAGTGACAGTTGACTGAGTTGCGATGGGTAAATTAAAATAATGGTGGATCTCAGGTGATGGTAAGCAGTCGTTCATCTCTGCTAGTTTTGTAATAGTCCAACCAGAACAACAAGAAATAACAGGCGGTCTGCACAGCGCCACTGTTATGTCCTCGAAAGTAGACTGGACATATTTCTTGCTTAATAAGGAAAACCGAATCTAGATCTAACCGAAAATTACTAAACCAGAGCAAAATCGAAAACATGCTAATAAATCACTCAGAAACCAAAATTTAAGAAAAAAAACAAACTATTACAATAAAGGTTAGAATGTGTTGGAAAATTAACTTGGCTTTAAAGGTTCGGAATTGGTTATTTTTATTATCAATTGATCTGTTTGTTTTTCAAATTATTATCTTAAACCTTTCAATGTATTACTACTTAAAATTTTAGCAAAACTATCATTGTTATCGATTAATCAGTTTCATTGTTTGTATACATATGAAACTATGTTGTCATCAGATTTTAATTTTAATTATAATTATGGAGTAAGATTAATTAAAATATCCGAATTTGATGTTGAGAAACTACGGTTAGTAGACGTCAGATTTGTTTTAATTGTGGATTTGGATAAAAAAATAAATATTTCATTGCATACGAATCGATCCATCATGTGCTTTATGCATCACCATGTTCTGAAATGTCTTTGTTGTGATACAGTGTGGTGTAATTCACAAATATTCTTTGAAAAAATCTACTTCAAAAACAAAATATTTCTTAACCCTTTTCTGTCTGAGAGAGAGAGAGAAAGAGAGAGAGAGAGAGATGACGCCAGTATATATATATATATATATATATATATATATATATATAGAGAGAGAGAGAGAGAGCTGACACCAGTACAGAGAGAGATGACGCCAGTATATATATATAAGATAGATAGATAGAGAGAGAGAGAGAATGACGCCAGTATATATATAAGATAGATAGATGAGAGAGAGAGAATGACGCCAGTATATATATATATAATATATATATATATAGAGAGAGAGAGAGAGAGATGACGCCAGTATATATATATATATATATATAAGATAGAGAGAGAGAGAGAGAGAGAGAGAGATGACGCCAGTACGGGTGGGGGGGAGAGAGAGAGAGATGGAGAGAGAGATTAGTTTTACACAAGTTGGTAAAGAGTTTGTTATTTACTATTCACGTAAAGAAACCGCAAAAGAGTTATTATTTTTTTTTGGAAAAAACACCTCGTGACAATAAATCGAGAAGAATGAATGCTTTCCAGTTCCTTGGCCCCCAGATCAATTATTTTAATATCATGACCAGGGTATGTACCATTTTTAATTTTAAGCTTTATGCATTACGACAGATATTTTATTTTGCATCTGGTTCATTTCACGCTCTGTGTAACATAAACTTCACGATCATTCATGAATCAAACGGTTTTTTGACCTCGTCTTCATTTCTAATAGGTTTTCGTCAATCGCTTTTCCTATCTCCTCTTACATACCGGTCCGATCCGGAGAAAGCACTAATTACAGCAGTGGTCGTTAGTGCGCGTCCTGTCCGCTTGTAGTCAGTCGTCGGAATTGAGGTGTGCACAACCAGAAACAAGCCGGATTACGATGAGATTAAGATAAAACGCATCATTACAAACTTTATCGATTCCATTTATTTCCCATGACGAAGTATATATATATTTGTTCTTCACATTTGGTTTTGCAATATGTTAGTTGCGTCGAAACCAATCCAAACCAAAAACAAATAACCTGGAAGGATCGAAGAAAAGGAAGAAGATCAAAAAAAAAAACAACAAATGTCCCCATATTGGATGCTGTGGTGGAGATGCCACATCCCGATAGCTGATTTCCTCGGGAAAATATTCACATTTATCCGAACCAATTTCAGATAGGAAGCAAATCTACCGAAAAAGCTAATTATTAATGGAAATTAACAAAACTTAGTGGCGTGTTTTACTAGCTTCTGTTACTACTTCTTATACAATATTCTTTTGTTTTTGACAAATAAAGCCGATCTTTATTGTCGCTTACGAACAGTAATACTAAACCGGAAAGACAATTAAATCCAGCAATAACCAAATGATCTGTATAAAAGAAAGGGTTAAGTAAATTTACTGTTATTACTAGTTTTTTGAGTAAATATCAGATTCCTTGTTTCGAGAGCAAGACTGGATGGGTTTGTTTTTTTTTTAAATATCAATAAAGCAGTAATTTAATCTTGAACAGTCCGTGTTAAAGGTATGCGCATACCACCAGAGGGCGTTAGAAGTAGTGCTGGCGGATAATAAAGTACAGCGATGGCACAAATACCAAATTACAGCCGAGTCCTATGTTGGCGTTTGGGGTTCACGTGGGTTCGACGAACTGTGAGGAAGTGGAATGGACGTAGAAAGCGAAAGCAGGAGTTTCAAAGACTCCGTTTTCATTAAAACTTTATTTATTGCTGCCTCGTTTAAACTGCTCCCGAATAGGGGATTCTCTCCCCCCATAACCACCCAAAATCGCTGCATAAGATTAAGTATTAAACAGACAAGTCTGACTAAAGTTTGAGACAATCACTATCGCAGAAAATCCAGGCTCTGTACGATGCCAGCGAAAGAAGGCGATACCGCCTGCCCTCTTAATGCACCTTCTGAAGGCAAATTGTTGCGCGGTAATATTACTGAAGTTTTCCATGATCCTTCACGAAGTGTTTACATTATTAAAACAACGTATTTCACCTGAATTATAAAGAATTGTACAGTTCTTGTTTTGTAAAAGTTTTAATTGCGACATAGCACAATGTCACACTAAATTACAATCAGACATCTGTCGGTGGACTTTATACAAAGCTGTAGTTTTACAAATGGGCCCCGCGACTTTTTGGCAGTGTTGCATACTTTTGAGAAGAAAGGTAAAAAAATTTTTTAAAAAAATGGTACGAGTTTATCCTGATACCCCAGAAATGTCTGCAAAAGATAAGTGTCATGAAAAAGAGTAATGTAAAATAAATAACGATTTCAAATAGTAATCTCATCTTTTGTAGCCACCAGTGTCTCGAATTTACTCGGTGGTTGGGGATTACTTGATCATCTCACGTATTCGATACTAGATATTAATATAGCTGCACATCCTCAGCGTCGCAGTGAGCGTCGTTAATAAACTATTTACCTTAGGAACGTGTACATCGTTACCATCCAGTAATTACCTTCTGTTTTCTCTTTTCAAAGCGGTGTCGGTAGCAGGCTCAGCCACCGCCGTCGCTGGAAGTCGCTCTAAAAGAAGACACGTTTTCTCTGACTTCTTAAACATTAAACTTAAATATAAAACCTGGCTACATTAAAATATTTGGCAGTCTACGCTCGTGTACACCGACACGGATGTGTTTCCCTTAATTTATTACGTAATTTAATAGTTAGGAACAAGTGTGTGTGTGTGTGTTGGGGGGTAATTTACTCCAATGCTTTGATTGGCCATAGATAACTCACTTGTTTGGAAACAGTTAACTAATCTAGCGGTTTAGGTTACAACAAAAAAAAAACCTGATCTGTATAATGTTCAATACTTCTACTATCCAGCAGCTGAAAACTTGGCGAAATGTCATACAACCTGACGATCTACTACAAATATTTGATTTTATGCCAGTCATCAAATAAAACTACCAATTTTTTTTCCCTTTTATCTTTTAGCGCGGAAATGATACATAGATTTTCTTTCTTCCTTTTTTTTAAAAAAACCCGAATCATCCATGCTTGAATAATGGTGTGGATTTATAAACAAGTCTTTATGCTGCAGGATGATTAATGTTGCGTAAATACCACGTAAGGATAAATGATCGTTTGGCTCTTTAATGCAGTACAGCTAGACACGACTTTTCGTTCCGTTAGTGAAAGCCACGTTGTGTACTGCCAGCCTCCTGTTTCTGATCGTTCGTACTCGTTGGCGAATATTTCTTTAAAGGGACAAGAAATGCACAACAAATATGGCCGCGGACACCGCTTTCCACGGGTAGTTTGGCGTTTCTGTTCAGAATTTTTCCCGGATCGTTAACCAGGTCCCCTGACATCTATTTATTGCTTACCGCCAGTGAAGATGAATAGTCCACAGAAGACAAAACGCCATCACGATTTTTGAAATGTTACGTACCAACGTTAATCTCGGAAGTGCGGCGATCGTGACCTGCGCACATCTTCTACCCGGGCCGGATTGACGAGGAAGGCGTCCATAACAGCGAACCACTACATCAGCCGTTCTTGATTCCCCCCCACCATGGCCTCTAATTAGATTTGAATAAGTTAATTGTCTCTCTCTGTCCAAGCCAAAGGACAAGAACAGCGAGAAGCCAACTTAAATAGTGAAAACAATACGAAAGTATTCTAAACTTCCGGCATTGTAAACCGGAAGTTCTGGACGCGGCGACTGGAGACATGTCATCGCCTGATCTCGTCGTGCAAACCTGGAATTAGTGACACGAGTATAAGCGAGTTTTCTTTAACGACCAAAAAAACTTGACAATAAAGTATCGACATAAGGACGGCTACAACAATAACCGGAACACACACCCCCCACCAGACTAACTGACTTCCTTATAGCCGCACCACCGAAAGCATACAGAAGCCGAGATTTTTTTCCCATTTACTCAAGACCAGATAATGTTTAATAATCCCGCCAGCCAAACGTAAGCTGGCCATTGTTATTATTCACCAAACGATTCGTTTGTTTAAGGGGACGAGTTAATGCACGATCCCTGATGCTATCCATGCTCCTCCTGAACGGGCTGTTGTCGTCGGCCTAATTTGGAGCCACCGCCATCGGAATAATAAAATGGACGCACTGTGCAAAGATCGCTGCTCAGGGTCGGATACACGCGACGGAAGAGATTGTTGTCATGCCGGCCTCGACCCCTTTCTTATTGGCTGTCTCTGGTCATCTTGTACAAGTCAGACCTTTTCTTGGTGCCCTTTACTCCGGAAAAAGGTGAGGAGAGATTTTTTTGTGTCATCTGCCAACAAGGTGGTGGTAAAACATTAAGGTGCCATGCTTGGAAAAGCCACTACGGTTTAGCAAAAAGCAACTGCTTCTCTTGGTCCTGCAGAGCCCATTTATTAACTCTGTGCCTAGGAAACCATTCTGACAAACAACTAGGGGGCTAGTCAACAGAAATTGAAGGAATACAATATTTTGTGAAACGATTCGGGGGCCAGATCGCCATTTATGAACTAAACGCCTCCGAGCTCTACACGGGCACAGCGCTGCTCTAACCAGATACCGCAGCTGATTTCTCTCAACTGTCGCACCTACACCCGATGCGATGAGTAAATGTATCGAATCTGTGGTGTTAAACTTATTTTGAAAAAGATCTCAGATTTTATCTGGAATTACGAACTTTCACGAGAAATACGTGTATTTCATTTTAAACATAATTACATTATCTTGGCCGCATCATCAGCGATGCCACTGATTTCAAAATTCACATCAACAGACTTAATTGGTTAGTTTTGTACAATAATTGAAAATGCAGTTTTTTTTAGCTTAGTAAATAATGAAAATAAAAAATACGACGGTTTGGCAAAAATGTATAACATTAAAAATTTTAGGTGTAAGGAAATACGCGGATCAAAGCAATATAAGGATATTGAGATATGAATTATACAAATCTATTGACAAAACATTTGCACCAAAGTCTATGAATTTTGACGCATAATGTTTATTCTGTGCCATATCCGAACATTGTTAAATGCATTTAGTGACGCCGTAATGACAGTGTCACATGATTTTTAGTCATGCGTGGTTTGCACTGCAACGCCCCATCTGTGCGTCATGCTGTTCGTCAGATATCCGACGCAGCCCTGTTCACTGCCACTCTTCTGTCAAAGCTTGGTACAGTTTTGAAATAGTTCTAGGAACACGTAGTCGCTGTCCACATCGCCTGAACACGCGTCTTTTGGGGAGGAATGGTTTGAAAAGCAGGTCAGAGAAGACGTTGAATGTTTTCCTCTTGATATACGATTATTCTTGCACGATGGACTTTTGCATTGTCGTCCGTGAAGGTGAGTTGATTAACATTACTTTGTAGAGACGACAGAAATCAAGATCTAATGACGTAATTCAGATGTCACGTATAGAACCATCTCTAAAGTGGTTTTCGGAGAAGAAAACCTGCCTTGTAGCGTTAAGGGTTTGTGGAATATTTTTTTATGGTAATGGTCATGTGCCCCCCCCCCGGTCAGGTTTTTCTGCACCGTTGCCAAAGTCAGCTGATAACACTCGGCGTTAGACAGTTCAGCAGGCAGATTCGAGTATCTGCTTCCGGTTTGTTTTCTAGCTATCGATACATATTTCTGCTCATCCGTAGGCTGTCTTCGAAGCGCCATATTTCCAATGTTTGTTAACTTTATTGTACGAACATTTGGGGGAGGTTTTATACCGAGTTTGACCATTGTTATGTAAATTTGGAATTACCTGACAATAGTGTGGATCTTGTAGGTACATTCACCCAAAGACAAAGAGACACGCGGCACCCGAAGAAATGGATTTTTACATGACTCAAACCTTCGGTTGACAAAAGCTGAAACATCCACCAGGCGACATTTTCCTTCAGTGGCCAAAGCGAATGTAAATAACTGCACAAGGAGATCTCACGCGTATTTTTCAAATTTATGAAATTTACACTCGCAAGAAAGTTTGAGAAAAAAATTAATTTTGGCGTTTTAATTTAAAAAGAAAATATCATTTTTAAAAATAAATAGAGAAAAATTACTGAACTTTACCCTAACTCTTGTTGATTCCGTTTTGTAGTTTAAATCAAAATAACCCTTTAGTACAAGACTTATATAGGGACAACTGTTATATTTCCGGAAAGAGAGAGAGAAAAAGAGGGAATAATAAAAAAAAATTATTCGAATTATCTATTATCTGAAGCAAGCAACTTTTCCATTTTCATCATCATTCGCTGGCACTTTCATCTTTTTTTCCTCTCAAGTTTATCTAAATCATTTTTTGCATCTTTTCAAAAGAAATGTAGCTTTTCTAACAAGCATCTTTTATGTAACTGTGAAGTATCCGCGATTTAATCCACTTTCCCGGAGATCCTAAAACTTTCATTGTTATCTAATCTCACCTGATGAATATCTTATGCGTACAGATTTAGATTTGCTAAGGTAGCATTAAATATATACATTTTTGATAGCGCGAAAGAGTATTATCCTTTCTTTTGGGTTTCTTGGCAATGTATTTACTACTTTTTAGACCAGCCTTCTCTAAGTTATAGACAACGTTTTGAACTCTGCTAGTTTCATTAGAAATCCTAGAATGATGCCATCAATGGAATCCGAAAGTAAAACTAGATTTCTTGCTTCAATATTAAAGATTACATACCTTAGTTATTACATTATAAATTCTATGGGGAAAGGGAAATGACGTAATCACACGGAACTACCTTCAAATAACGGTATTGTGCAACCCTGCTGGCACCTGCTCAATACTAATTAAATACAGTATTCAGGAACGCGTCTTTTATGTCTCTATGACAACAGTAAAACAAAACTACTCTCTGCTCAAGATTTTGTATAAAATAAAAAAGTAAATACAATTTTGTTCTGGCATTACGTCGTTCAATCCATAATGCTTAACAACGAGGCAAACAAAATAATAAGATTATAGTAAACTAGCTGAGTACCCGGCGCTGCACGGGGAAAAAATAGCTTTTATATTGATTTGAAAACTGAAATTTTATTTGTTTAAACACACGATCGTCGAATGACTATTGGATTGATGCTAATGATACATTTCTTAACGTTATATAAGCTGTATACTTACATTTAACTTTATTCCATAAGACTCCAGTTTATTTTAATCTTGAAAAAAAGAATCATGGGGAAGCAGGCTTTTAAAGATTGCATAATGGTTATGTTTCAACTGACTTGTTTAGGGATCTGTAAAAGTACCTGACCAATACGTGGCCGGTTTATATGGTGATGATGACAAACCTGTAACACACCACTGAGTTTTTATTCCTTGTTTTCAAAGTTATACTCTGTATGATATCAAAACCTGTCGTTGCTGGCTTTCAAATGGTCTTCAAGGTCGACTGTTGAAAAATTGAAATCTGTGGTCACCTCTGAGTTGAATGAGCACCGTGAAGCTGAAGTAACTCTGAACCTTGAGAGGTGGCCTTTGTTGGCCTTTGAGGCCGGGCTCTGGTATCCTTGGATCCTGCCTTTGATCCTGAGATACCATTATTATAATCTGAGGCTGATAGGCCGCCTATCTTGAATGAGTGCAGTGAACTAAGTGTAACCTATAAGATAAATAAATAGTGCATCGCGCTATTTGGTGAATGCAGCGGTGGTCAGAAAACTCATCTCGTTGCACAGCAATCTACGATCTTTTAAAGACCAAATCGTTTTAAAAGTCTGGCTTAAGATATTTAAAAGTATCTTTCATCTACGTCTATGAAAATGTATTTAGCTAAAAAAAAGGGCCCAAACAGAAAGAGAAGTGAAGTAAAATGGTTTCGCCAGTGAAAAATCTTTGTACCAGGGTTAGATCAGATTTACATGTGATGCACATTCTCACCGGAGGGAATCGTTAATACAAAACCAATTTGCAGGTTTCTCGTCGAGGTCTCTTTTTCACATACGAAAGTATCCAATTTTAAAGCCACCTCGACGATAGCTCTGAGCAACGGAGTACGGAAAATAAAAATATACAGAAATATCAATATCTTGAAAGTCCTCCCCTGGAGGAATCAAGCAGATTTTACCATTTTATTCCCCCTCCATCACGGATGTAAAAGCGACCAGTTTAGTTTTTTTAAAAAAAATTTTTTATCTTGCACATTCCTAAGGGAATATACAAGGTGTTGGACAATGTCAAGCATGTAATTCGTATCGAACAAAGAAAAATAATATTTCTAAAAGATTTTTAAAAAACAATAAAGTTTAAGTAAACACCTAGGAAGAAAAAAATAAAGGTGGGTTATTAGAGATCATAAATAATCGTATGTAGAGATAAATTAAGTTTTTAAGAGTAAAAATCTTATAAATCATAAACTTGTGGACTCACTTATATATTACAGTATTTCATTGTTGTCAATAATAATAATGATAATAATAATAATTTAATTAAGAAAAATATAACGCGAACCTGTTTAAGATTTTCATTTTACATCACGGTGCCTAAAAAGACTACCTGATTAGACTTTACAAACAGAGACAGTAAAAGGTTGATGACGTAACTACATTTAATTCAAATCAAACTGCACTATTTTGAAAGTTTCAACATGTTGCAATACAAAGTACAAAAGGTTTTTGGAAATTCAATTTCTCATGTGGAATGGCCGTTTCAAATAACGCTGTACTAAATCGTTTTTTTTTTCTTAATGCAAGCAGATCGATCATCTTTCTTTGTTATTTTGAAGTTTGTAGTTATCTCGATTCCATGTAGACCAATAAATATTGGGGGCGATATATTTTTCTTTCTCGGTATAAAGTAGTTGAAATCTTCTGTTTTTGGAGTGTATGGAGCCGAAATAAAGATATTAGTTAGGCATTGTTAATGGATCTCCGGAGAAAGAACTTGTTCGGGCATAATGGCGGAGTCCTTGGATGATGCCATCGTTATTGTTCGGCTTTCGTCTAAAATATCTGGATTTGAGCCTCAATCTTCTTGACTGACAAAGACGACCCCGCCTTCCTCCTTTTTCTTTCTGATCTCGTACACAGCTTTTTGAGTTAGCGTGTCGTTGGAAAAAATAGACAGGTATTTGATACAGCCATCCCACAGCGCGTCGCCCCTAACGACGGCCGCAGTCGTCGTTGATGGAAGTCAGGCGATTCTAATGGACACGGCACAAACGTCGTTGGTCATCTGCAGGGTCTCCTAGGAAAGACGAGCCCTATGGGCGGCTAGAGAAACACTCTACCCGCGGCGCTCGCAGACAGGAATACATACAGACAACGACAAGTCCTTTTCGAGTAAGAAGCGAGCATCAACAGAAGTCATCAGTGCATGACGTCATCGTCTCACAAAGAATATAACACGCTGACCAGTTCCTCCACGACGTGACAGTGTTCCTTCAGCTAATGTTATTTCTGTCAACACTGCCACGAGAAATATCTCCCCCTAAACTGTTCATTTTAATCTTCTGAAAGCTCTATAACAATTTTATTAACAATTCTCTACTCGCGGAGATCTTATTCTGACTAACCCCTATTGGAAACCCTGCATACTGTAAGCAAAATAGTGTTTTTGGAGAAAATCGCCATATTCTAAGGGCTACGATCAGCCTATGAAAGGAAATTCTTCTTTACTTCATCCTCAATGACTATCAGAAATAACTTAAATATACCTGGAGTAGTAAATGTCATGTAAAGATTGATCGACCTTTTTGTTCTGTATATCGATCATTAAACGGTGAAGTAAAAATGACTTCTCTTCCAGTGATTTCTTTAATTCCCATTCGCGGATTTTATAGATTGGTTTTATTACAATTATATATATTTATATGTGTGTATATTGCAACTAGAGAAATCAATATTCCCCGTTTCACATTGCCGCATAATTTATTAGAAACAGAGAGAGCCAAGTTAGAATACATTTAATGGATGAAGCTCTAATGCGGCCAGGCTCACAGACGCAGATATAAAACCAAGCCAGCACGACCATAAATAAATCCATGGAGAGGTTGGCTATCTGAGAGAAAAGGGCCAAAGTTGTTTTTTCTTTTAACCGTTGATGATCGAGTAAAACATTTGTCTTTTCCCCTGCACTGATACACAAATCAGAACTGCTGTGTATTACTCGCTGCCATATTAACGGATCAGTAGGAAGCGCTATAATTATGTTTCTGATTGTATAGAATGACAGCAAATAAAACATTTTCTTTCTCTATTAAAAAATGCTTTCAGGCAACCAACCACCAATCTGATTAAATTAAAGACCTACACATACACGTGTATAGCTTCTTAAGCCTTTTTCTGCGCAGTCCAGACCAATCTTACTCTTATTTTCTCAGTACAGTTTCTTTACCAACATCTGTCGAATAATGGCGAAATTATTCTGGATGGTACAAACAAAGGACATTCGTCTTGTGTTTCTCTGAGAAAATCAAAGAGTCATCGAGAACTACTAAACTTGATTTTAGAACGAGGAACTTTTAATCAATTTATTATCGGTAAATAATTTGTAAACTAATAATAATTATATTTCTTTTTTAAAAAAAAAGAAGACATTAGCAGTAAGCCGAACGTGAGTAATTCGGAATGCACAAATTCACACAGACAAAGCTGTCAGGTGTAGGACATCTTACACCATTATTACGAATATGAAGACAAAACGATGTGACTCGATAGGCGCCGATATTTTCCCCGACTGCGACATATACACAGGAATACGTTGACTTGACCTGCAGTTCGCTGCAAGAGAATATGGAAAATGAAACCAAAAAAGAGAAAAAAATACTGTTTAATGGAAGACATCTTATACTTATAATCCCCAATAATGTGGTGCCCCCAATATCAAGGAGCCAAAGTTGTTTCTTTCCACCAGGAAAACACCAGTAGACCGAGTCCCGAAACTTTTCAGTCTTTCTAGCCAATTATGTTATTGCTAATCATTCTAATTAACTTTTCCAAAATGTCTACTCCTACACAATGCGAAATCTATATTACAAACGAGTTATAGCTAACTGCTAACCTTTTTATTACAGTGTTGGAACAAATTAATGCCTTACCTTATGAGTTCAATTGAAGAGTGTGTGCTTCAGAATTAAATGATGCATTATAAAGTAAGTTAATCTTTGTTTTAATACCCGTAGAGGTTTTGTATTAAAATAGTGATTTCTTGTGGAATGTGAATGACGCAGTAAGCTAGTAACTGTTCTCTTGTCACAGTGCTTGCTTGACTAAAGACTGCTATTTTAACAAAAGCGCTACTGAACCAAGATATCAGAAACAAAGCAAATGCCTGACTACTGCATACAGCCACGTAGTTTAATTGCACTTCAGCAACGAGGAAGCCAGAATTTTGCGCGTGATGAAGTATGCTGATCACCGCCGTACTATCATTCCATATCATATGTAACCGTATTGGCTTTGAAATGTATCATACTGCTGTTATGCGTAGCGTCAGCGAAAACTGAAGAGGACGTCGGCGGACAATGAAACGTCAGAAGCCGCTAAATCGCAACAGAAAGAAGCGACTGGGGAGATTGCAATGAACACACGTAAAGCTGTTGTTTGTTCCAACACTTAAAATCCCACTGCTCAGATCGGCTCTGGATTAATAGGAACGATTTCCGCAGCGTAAAACTAGTAAATTGGTAGGTAAATGACTGTACGTGTGGACAGAACTCTATCGAACTCGTTGACAATGGCTCGTAAATGATGTAGGAAAAGTAACAGGACGAATTATTATTTGTAAACAAACGAAGAAAGCATCTGTAAACGAGATTCGTTAATATGAGTGCAGCGCGTTGTGTGTGCGTGTGCGGTGTGTGCGTGTGTGTGTGGCGTGTGTGCATGTGTGTGTGCGGGCGCGTGTGTGCGTGTGTGTGTGTGTGTGTCTTGTGGCTTGGTAGAAATGGTAAACGTCTATGGGATCGAGTATGAATACGGGTCGCAAACTCCCTGAAGACCTGCCTGCTCATCAGCCAACGATTGTGTCACATAGATATGTATACTGCGAGATTTCGAGAAATTTAAAGTTTGGCAACGGTAAATCATTTAAAAAAAGGGGAAAACCGATTGAAATATACTTAACGTACGCACGTCAGCGAACAGATGTCTTTATGTACCCGGCTGATGGATGTGGATCAGTCTATTTCTGAGTTTAAAATTGGGAAATTGTGAAATGATTGTACACTATGTATAAAAAAATACATGATATATTGACAATACGTCAGACACTGTGTCCGTAATATAAGAAATAGAGGACAACAACGAAAGAAATTTTTCAAAAACTTATTCGACATAGTAAAATTGGAGAAAATCTCTCTCTCTCTCTCTCTCGCTCTCCTCCTCTCTCCTCTCTCTTCTCTCATCTCTCTCTCTTTCTCCTCTCTCTCTCTCTTTCTCCATCCTCTCTCTCTTTCTCCATCTCTCTCTTCTCTCTCTCCTCCTCTCTCTTTCTCCATCTCTCTCTCTCTCTCTCTCCATCTCTCTCTCTTTTCTCCATCCTCTCTCTCTCTTTCTCCATCTCTCTCTCTCTCTCTCCTCCTCTCTCTCTCTCTCTCCTCCCTCTTCCATCTCTCTCTCTCTCCATCTCTCTCTCTTCTCCATCTCTCTCCTCTCTCTTTCTCCATCTCTCTCCTCTCTCTTTTCTCCCATCTCTCTCTCCTCTCTTCTCTCCTCTCTCTCTCTTTCTCCTCTCTCTCTCTCTCTCTTTCTCCATCTCTCTCTCTCTCTCTCTCCATCTCTCTCTCTCTCTCCATCTCTCTCTCTCTCTTTCTCTCCATCTCTTCTCTCTCTCTCTCTCATCTCTCTCTCTTTCCTCCATCTCTCTTCTTCTCTTCTCTCATCTCTCCTCTCATCTCTCTCTCTCCATCTCTCTCTCTCTCTCCATCTCTTTCTCCATCTCTTCTCTCCATCTCTCTCTCTCTCTCTCCATCTCTCTCTCTCTCTCCATCTCTCGCTCTCTCTCCATCTCTCTCTCCTCTCCATCTCTCTCTCTCTCCATCTCTCTCTCTTTCCCATCTCTCCTCTCTTTCTCTCTCTCCATCTCTCTCTCTCTCCTCTCTCTCTCTCCATCTCTCTCCTCTCATCTCTCTCTCTCTCCTCTCTCTCTCTCCTCTCTCTCTCTCGCCTCTCCATCTCTCGCTCTCTCTCTCCATCTCTCTCGCCTTTTTTCTCTTTCTGTTACCATGTGACAGCCCCTGTGCGGAGTAATATTTGAAGGTTAGTGGGGTACAGTTGATCTCCAGATGGTTTACAAGAGTATAAGTCCTGATAAGTGTGTTAGCCTACCAAAAGTCTCAAAATAAAATTATTTTGGCTTTTCTAATCCAGTTCATTATTAGTCACATCTTGCAAATAAATCTACATTTTTAAATGACTCACTGTTGCTGTCCTCAGTCCTGAGAGGGACCTTTCTCGATATTCAGAGGATTTTATTTTAGGTGTTCAATTTATTTTCTTTCTGATGGTACACAGTGTCATATAATTTTTTACTACTGCGACTACATAGGTCCGTGCAATCTGTTGTCTTGTCGTGCACTGCCACACCCCAAGCCGACTGAGGCACAAACCCTAATTACGCACAACAGATCATCGCCCACAGATAAAGTCAGGGCTTGGTTCCTGCACGCCAGCAACGGGCAGAAGTGGCCAAACTCAGGTTTCCGTGCCCAGTTCTCTGACTAGTAATGAGGCCCGTTTCTGTCGATAACACATCGCCAAAAAGGTATCTCTGGCACTAAAAGTGTTATTAATTTAATAATGCAAAAGTTTCCCCGTTTCTGGCTTTGTTGTTGTTTTTGTCATTACTTATGGTCTAATTCTAGTCACCCATTACTAGTTGATCCTTCAGACGCTTTCTCATGGAAAATTCAATTTGGAATTCTGGGTCAAGAGTCCCAGCTCTATCTAGCCCCCCCCCCCAGTGTCGACGCCCTTGAGGGTCACAGGATTCATACCAAGATGGTGATAGAACTGCTCTAGGTTATCTCAGAGATAGACTTCTTGAGCATAGGAGTTGTGTACCAACCGTAAAAATTAAATCAGAACCAGCAAATGTGCAAAGGAGTTTAAGTACAGATGGGGGTAGGTTGGTTGTTCCCTTCTAAATACTCGGGCAAATAGGATAGGAGTGGCCAGTCCTAATTGTAACATGGCTGCAGTGTTCTCAGCACCTGTTGCGATACTTTTTAAAAGCATTAAAACCAACAATATATAGTTTGTAAGGTTGAATTTCCATCTCTTTGGAGGACCAAGAGAGTAATAAATACTCTTTAAGCGGGTGAGAAACGTTTTTGCCCCAATAAAAGTAGAGATGGCCTTTCGTTGGTGTCTGCAAGGCCGCTGTTTTTGACCTCAGGTTTGTGTTAATTAGGGGGCCATGCATAAGTGCGTGGGGGTGACAATTGCAATGTGACGTGAGTTATGTTCAAAACATTCGCACTGAAGATGGTCTCATGAGGGAAAGGGTTAATTTGGTCACTTGGGTGGTTTCACCTTCCTAGGAAACGCCATTGAAGCGTAGAGAGAATTGTCAACCCTAGAATAACAGGTGGCATCATTGTCGGATGGCTTTACCTACATTTTTACAAAAACCCTTGCAATAACAAGCCAATAAAAATTACTCTGTGTGTTTCGTTTCACCTGCTACCATTTTGTTTTTCCAGATGGCTCATGGTCTGACTAAGCGAGGTCACTAAGTGCAGATGATGCCAATGCATTGGCCACTACTAATACTGTTATAGTGCAAGATCCTTGTGATAAATGTAGATTAGGTAGCCTTCTGGCGTGGCTGAGAAAGAATTGCTTCTGATTGGGGATGTGGGGAGATGGAATTTGCAAAGGTGTGAAGAAGAATCCATACTGTCAAGTACCCTGGGGTTCAGACCCAGCTGTTCGTGCCACACTAAGTCCGCTCCATAGAAAGAGTTAAAATGGGTCATGATATTTCTAGATAAATGATACCATAAAAAGCTTTTCATGTTGTTATGCATCAGTAATCACTGCAGAATGCGTTTTGCATCAGTAGTGTTGGTTTTGCCTTTGATCTTACCTGTTGATTAATCTGGTAGTTACTATGCATCCAACTGCTCATTATCTTCTCTTTAGAGAGTTCAGGTAGAAAATCTGTAATGTAGGTACTCAGTTGATTCACATTATACAAAGACTTACCTGTGAGAGCTAATGGAGGATGTAACATTCGAGTACTAATTTTGTTTCTGTATTAATAGTTTCTTTCCTCTCGTTTTTAGTTTTTTACATAAAATTTCTTTTTTATTATTTTACATGGGCTGTATAAGGTGTGTAAGGCTTTCAGCTCCCTAGCCATGGATTTAATGTAACATTTTCTTCTGTGAATGTAAATAAAGTTTTCTGGGAGGCCTTTGCATTTGTCGTGTCACCTGTCTTTTTAGCATTTCTGTCTTAGTTTCTCTTGCTTGATTTACCTCCATTTACCTCACACACCTTGTATGAGTGTCTCTGGCTGTGTATCCATATTTCTCGCTCATTTGCTCACTTCCCCTCTTTTTTTTGGGGGGGGGACTTTCATTAACCCCAATATTGCTTGAGTTTTAATATCAGATATCAGAAATAGCGTGAAGTCTTCTCTGAGTGATCGGGGAAACAGACAGCTGTTGGACTCTGTAGGCCTTGATTACTTACCTGTGTCCAATAAACCTGACTTCGCTCAAGTGAAAGCCACGTGCAGGGGTTGACTGCACAAACCTTTAAAAAAATTTTGTAAATTTAAAAAAAAATTGCTAAAAATACAAATTACTATTTTAATGTTTATCTTTTACCTGGATGTTCGTTGTGTTACATTGGGATCATTTTTTGCCCCCTCTCTTTTGGAGGTTCATCAGTAATGATATAGGCATTTTAAGAGCTTTAATTATGATTTTGGAGCCCCTTTTGTTTGCTATGGTCTACAATCTGCTGGAACATCTCATGCTGACATTTCTTTATTTTGCAAAATTAGCTGGTGCTTAGTATACAATGTGACATCATTTTGGTTGCTTCAAATAGGAACATTAGTGAGTTGGGCTCAAGACTTAGCCACTTCTTGACACCTGTCGTCCGGCCATTACCCGTGATTGAGTTAAGCCAGATTTGCTCAGGTCCAGAGAGATGCAAATGAAAACTGGTTATTTCACCAGTTCTCTCTCCACCTCTGAATAGAGTACATAATATACACACTATCTGGGATGGGAATTTGGTCTTTAATGGCTGGGGGAGGAGGGAATCTGTGACTCCATTTATTATTAGATTTGTGACAATGACATTAAGGACAAGCAGACTGTAACAAAGCCTTCCTTACACCTGGCTGATAATCACTAATGTGTCAATAATGTGTGGCGGATTCAATGCACATTAAGCCTGGTTTTCGGATTAATTAGCCCCGGGGCTGTTTGTTCAATTAGTCTGTTGTGATAGGACAGCTTTTGTTTTACATTGTAGTAAAAACAAAAAAACAAAATAATTCAGTCTTTTAATAATGTTTTGAGGAGGCAGTGGAACTTATGTTTAGACCAGATCCTCTCAGGACCATCTATAAATGGAGGAAATAGTTTTGACGATGAAGTTGCAGAGAAATAAGTTAATGTTTGGCCATATCAGTGTAATATCACTTTTCTTTCACAATCTGCTCTCATGATGAACCAGGTAATTTTGAATTCTTCTGTTTGTTCACAGATGGTGCTGTGACGAATACTATTTTAATAATGTAACTTTATTATTATTTTATTGGCTTGTTAAACAAGTTTAATTTGAGTTTACCTTTGCATCTAGGTTACCAATATGAGCCTGCTGATTATATCTAGTAGGAACTGATGATTACCTCCCTTTATTGATTGTCCCACACCTGCGCATAAGCAGACTGGATAACCCTGACTTTCTTTGGAGAAAGAAGCAATAAAATTCTTCTGATTAGTAGTGAAAGGAAACCCAGAGCAGCAGTTTAGTCTTCCACATCTAATGGGAGATTAAACAACTGTGACAAGTAGGTATGCTGTGTGTGCTGGGCTGCCCTACTGCCTCCATTAGTTATGTTGTTAGATCATTATAATAGGGAAATAAAGGGGCTGTGTAATAAAACCATTGTGCAAGTGCAGTGGACTGAAACATTGTGTTTCTAGATATTCTAGCAGTTTTAAAACCATTGTTTTATCAATGTTGCTGGCCTGGGATTTGTGGCCACTAGATGTTATCTGTTAAAATTAAGAATGTTAGTGGATGCATAGGGTTTGGCTAGAGAATGGATGGATGGATTGTCCCAGTCACACAAGAAAAGAGAGAGAGGAAAATCTGCTTAAAATAGTTGAAATTCATTGTACTGCTGTTGTAGAATCCCTAGCTCAGATATAACATGATGTTGATGCAGGTGCCATGTTTGTATGTTGTTATGGCGGTCTTGCCTATCTTGAAAGACCCGTGGTTTAACCATCATCAAAGCATTTCATTCACCAGTTGGTTATGCTGGACAGAAACTTGCCACAGAACCAAATCTCTCCAACCTCTCCTGGCAGTAGAGGCTGGGTCCGAAGGCTTGAACGGCCAGCACAGCTGCAGACGGCAGAGGTGAGTTGCAGCACAAACCCAACTGTCCAACACTTTCTCTGCAGTGGATTCTACGCCGTGGGTTTTCTCCTCTGGCTTTTGTTCAACCAGGAGGCAGCTGCAAGGGAGCAAAACCAGATGGTGCTATTCCTTTGTGGATATTTGATTTTTATTCCAGTGGGTATCTGGTGCTCCCTAACCACCTCTTTAGTTGCAGAGCGCCCTGACCCTGTGGCAAGTTGTACTGGGTTACCTGACTTAGCTAACTTTTTTAATACATAGGGATAATAAAATACAGGCCAAGTTCTGGCTGTGTTGTGGTACTTACGCGCCGATATTTAATGGCCCCCCTAGACGTGTTGTATGAAAATCTCCCCTTCGTCAAAAGGAATTAAATATTGTTGCAATTGTAGCAACAAGGATGTACATCATCAACTTTAATAAGGGTTCTTCTTGGCCTGGATTGGGTGAAGGGGGGGGTTGCTTGAATTATTGATGGACAGGAACTTCTTTTGTCCGATTCTGAACCCTGTTTCGTCATCTTTAATAAAGGTCTGATTTACTTTTCCTTCCAGCCCCCAGTTCGCTCTATTTGCAATTGGCCTTGGACTCGAAGCATCTAAACACAATGTATGGGAGATAATCCTAGTCACTTAAATTGGTTTCCATTCAAAAACAGCAAAGAATTAAAATTTCGAATTAACAGGTAAAGGAGACAGGTAGCTGATTACTCCATCGATTTATAGATTTCCCTTCCTCCTTACCTTTTTATCTGTGTGTAGTTTCTGGCAGAAAAAGCAGAAAACGCTCTGTCTTGGCGTAGGCTTCAAAGGAAGCCCACCTGTATGGGCCAGGTGGGCTTGCATTATTGACATTGTTTTTCCAAGATGGAGAAAGGATGAAGTTTGCCGTCATTAAGGAAGATAAAAGATTTCTCTTTTATGTGTTTTTTAAATTTATCTCTTTAGAAAATATAAAGAGTGTATGTGCAGCATTGTCGTGAATTGGAAAGTCTGTTAGATTTCCATGGCAACTGGTAGGGATTGCTTTATCTATCAGGAAGAAAAAAAAATAACAGACTTTGCCTTCCTCATTCTTTGTGTTGGTAGGGGGTTATTTACTTAAAAATAGTCTGTGTACATTATTTCCCTCTTAGCTATTTTATCAGATAAGTGGTTGGATGTGGAGGAAATGGGAATAAAGAGTGTGGAAACCACAAGGATATTTAAGTTACAGACTTCATCCCAGGAGTCCCCAGGCCCCTCTGGCTTAGTTTAAGGGGAAAAGCCAGCCAGCTTCCTCTCCCTAAAGATAGGTAAGGAGTAGGTCATTGCCATGTCTCACTTTCATTGGGGCTGTCAAGGGTCAGCCTTTTTAATAAGGAGAAGGGTTGGGGGACCTCCTTGTTGTAATGCCAGACCATTTCAGGCTCACCTGGCAGTCAGGTTTTTAATGATTATGGGGAGGGAAGGAGAGTTTATTATCTTTTATCCCCCCCCCCCACTGGCCCCGTTTGTGTGGAGTGGGTTCCCTCGATAGTTAAGAAAAAATTAGAAAATTGAAATTTCTTCAGTCACTCCCCCTATGCGTGAAGGTAAACGTTGCGTTACTGCTCTTACATCTACTTGCCTACCTGTCTGATAGCTTTTCCTTCTGGTGCAAGCTTCTGAATTAAAAAAAAACAACAACAACATGTAGAGGGGAGCAGAGGCCAAATGGGGATGTAACGAAGTTTTCCAGATGAAGGATCGCGCCTGGCATCACAGACGCGGCTGAGCAATGTATCTGAGAAGGCAAACTCTTTGTTTGTGAAATGGTTTTCCAGTTTTCTTTAACAAAAAAAAAAAAAAAGAAAAACTGCATAAAAATGTTCACTGATGAGATCCTGCTTCAAGAACTGTGACCAGCCAGATTATCTTTAGCTCCTTGTAGCAGGGTTACGGATTACCAAATAATGGTAATGTCGAGAGTCGGCCAAGTTGACTTACTGCCAAGTGTAAGGGGAGGTAATTTAAATTAAGCTAAACCCTGATGCATTAATTTTTATTCTCTTTCACTGAGCAAATTGATGGTAATTAATTAGGATCTTCTGTGGTTAGAACTGATGGATATGACACCTGCCACCCAGCCATTAGTGAAGCCTCCATGAGTCTGAATCGTTAGGCGGTGGGCATAAGAAACAGATTTCCATCTAAACGTTATTAATCACTTTAAAAGTTTGTGCCTATGAGTACCTTTCCAGCAGCTTTTCAAAAGGGACAGTTTCATTTCAAGAAAATGTCCGTTTAGTCGACAAACCTGTGTTCATATATTTACACTGAGTGTAACCACTCGTGGAAACGCTAGAACAAACGTTCAGGGTCTTGCGTCTCTAGTCTCAGGCTGCTGGGGCCCCACTGTTACACAACCAAGGCCAGACTTTCCCCGTGCATTCTGCAGCTGTGCATGAAAATGTTGGTCATCACATATGCTACCCAGAAGACCATCCAGAAGGGGAGTAGGTCTGGATCTGACCCTGGGCCCCTCCCTTCTGTGGTCTGCTACTGGGATCGCTGTGGTACCCGCACATGAATGTTTTCAGGGCTCTGCTTGTGAGGAAATGCGCCATGGCTCTTTGTTTCACCACACTATTCATGGCCACTTGTGTGTGAAGAAAACCATAGGTTGATTTGAACAGTTGCTAGTTGGCGTGTCTTTTTCGTTCTTTCCACTTGATTGATCTTTTGGTTCATTGTGTACACGCTAATGAACGCCATGTCGGGCCGTCTCCTACTTTGTAGACCTTGAAGATTATTCCCCCCAAACAACCAATGCCCCTTTATTTTAGAGTAATAAACCCTTTTTATCCACCTGATTTATAAAGTTTAAATTTTACTGTCAGTTTGAAAAATTATATTGGAATTTTTACCTGTTCGACAGCACATAAGATGCGAGTGGAAACCACCTAGTTTACGGTTTTCTATCCCAAGTGGAAGAGAACAGAAGTTATCCCTTGTGTGCTTTAATCATTGGTCTGATCTGGTCGGCTAGAGTTCACAAGTTACACTTGGTTCAATAGCAAATTTTTAGCAATTTTGACCTTGAGCCAGTGAATTTCCCCATTTATGCTTTTTGTGCCTGTGGAAGTATTATAATAGTTCATTGTTAATCCTATTTTGTTGTTTTTTTTTGTTTTAATAGAACACTGAAGTCTTCGCAGTTTAACAAATCTTCATTACTATTACTAATTTGGTTTTGATGCTGAATTTTGAATTACCAAGCGTGTAAAGGAACTGATTAAGTAACTCTGTATCAATACTTTGGAAACTGTGTGGTTTTGTTTGTTTGTTTAACCGCTTTTGAAGTAAGAGTAGAAAAATCAGTGACATTGGAACTTCCGTTTCTATCTCTTAACAACTCTGGCATACAGCCATTCTTTTATGTAATATTTGATATAATAATAATTCTGAGGTAATAGTAGTTACATTGATGACATTTCACTGCCACAAATGCAAGAGTTGAAGATTCCGTAATCCTAGGGATTATGCAAACATTTCAGTAATTACATAACATTTCTAATTCCTGCTCTTGAACAGAATATCATCTTTGGCCTGACGGATCCATCTTTAGCTTTTTGGGCTTACCGTAATTTTCAAAGTTGAAACCGGGGCTGGGCAAAAGCTGCAGAATATGGCTAAATTCCAACAGTCCCCGCTCACGTGTGCTGTGACTTTAGAATTAGGAAAGGTCGGAAAACCCACGTGGCTCCCTCCCTTTTTTCAAACAGTAAAAGAGTTTCATAAAGCTCTAGTTAAAGACTAACTAGCATCACTGCCTTGTGTCTTCGCTGTCAAACCAGGATAAAAGCCATTAAAAAAAAAGAGAGAGAATTTTTCCAGATTTTCAAAATATCAGCAGGACAGCATTTCGAACTGGCCGGGCCGCTGGGACAACATTGGTAAACTGGATAATCCCAGTCAAACTGGGACGTATGGTAAGCCTATGGCTTTTTTTTGCAATACAAAATAACAAAAGGTCCAAAGATATCAGGCTGATTAAAATTGCGTGCACTCATCTTTGCCCACCTTTTTGTAAATGTCATGTCAGACGCTAATATACATTAAAGAAAGCTTAACGAAAGGTAGCTTCATTTATTCAGGCTGCTTTTATCTTGGAATTTATTTCCAAAACGTGCCAAGCATTTTTTTTTTTTTTTTTCAACTTCTGGAGTTTTATTTGAAATGCTCTTGTCAGAAGGAAGACAGATTTATTGTGGATTAAAGTCATTTAAAAGAGTGGTCATTTATTATCCTGGTGTTATGAACCTCACTTTCTAGCACAGCCTCTCTCTCTCCCTCCCCCCTCCCTCCCGTGTGTGTGTTTGAAGAGAGAAACATTGACCTCTGAACTAGTGCAAATTAATCAACTATAATTTCTTTTTAATGAATTTGTAAGTAAATTAATTTTTGCTGGTATGATTTTAAAAACAGGAATAATTTGCTGTAAGTTTATGGAGAAAACCTGATCTTTTGCTGACATTGTCTTTGAAAAACAACAAAGAAACATTAAAGAAACCAAGTGTCCATCTGTTTGTCAGATGTGAAGAGTTAACAACATATATATATATATATATATTTTTTTTTTCCTGGTTTGCATAGTTTTAAACAATTCTGCATAAATATTCTCATTCCTACCTGCAGGATCTAACATTTTTTTAAAAAAAGTGTTCCTAGAGACATCATTTTGTTTGGCCCTGAACTGATGCTCTTCAGTTTGAGTTTTTCTATTAACGAATTAGTGGCGCTTACATGTGATTGCAGCAGATTTTGAACGATCCAGAAGTGTCTTACAACCTTTATGGCGATAAGTTCTAAATTCTCATCCTGGTTTCTCTCCCTTTAAAGTTTTGAAACGGCTGTACTATTTCAGTGCTTTCACTACGGCCCCTTACTCGTGGACCGAGTTGGCTCGGGGCCCACGTTTTTTTGAACGGCCTCTCTTGCAGGGGTTTCTTGCAGTTGGATGTGGTGCTGAGATGAAGTTTAAGTTTCTGTTTAGAAGAAATTGAGTGCAACTAGAAATACCCTGACAGCTTTCTGCAGATAAAGAAATGATTCACTTAGTTGGGCCCAGACTTTGTCCATCAAATTTCTAATGGATTTCACAGGGGAGGTACACACACACACACGTGCATGCACTTGCACATAGACAGACAGATGCACAGAAACTTGTTTAATCATTGTAAGACCATCTTTTTAGACATTTTGCCAAATTCCAGGACCATTTTTATCCTTTCACATATAATGTGGTGCTAATAGTTTTATACATTTTCTGTCAGATGCTGACATAGCTTTAAGTTTATGCCATTTTTTGTCTTATTCTTTGTGCTTTATGCATCAAGTCTTTATTGCTGAGAAAAGCTATGGTATTTTGTGTGTACAAAGTGTCAGCAACCGCTGCCGTGGTTGAGGGCTCAAGTTTGACCCCAAATTGGGTTTGGTGTGTCTCCCTGTCATGGCACAGTTCCTTCTTGCTAGCTTTCACCAGTTGTGCCTGTGGGTTCCCTCTCACATCTAATAACTATGAGTTCCAGTAGGGAGTTTAGGGTACACATGATCGAGTTTCTATTGGTGACTCTTTACTGGCTTGTATTTTGACCTCTGCTCAAGAGCCTGCAACGATACTTGGGTAACTACTTGTTTGGTGTCACTCCACGCCTTCCTCTCCTCACTCCACTGCTGTGAGATGTTGTCGGACTTTGAAAGTCACTGCAGGAGTTTGACAGATGTCTTTAGGTGCTTTGGACAGCGGATTTTTCCAAAGACAGATTGCTGGTCATCCAGCTGTCTACAGTAAGATGGCTTGCAGCTGGAGGCAACCCAGGCCCGGCTATTTCCTCTGTCGCCGTGCATCACCAGAACTGACAAACGCAGCCACATCATCTACACAATTTTTACTCGATAGAGCGCACCAGTGACTGCAGGAACATGAGTTACACTGTTACGTCCGGCCACTATCGCTAGGAGAGACAGGTCGGATGAGGCAAGGTGTGGAAGTTTGTGTGAGGTTGGAGCCCTGACTGAATGATGTGGTTGGGAATGCGAGCATTTTGAATCATTTATGCTCAGTATCACAGCTGTTGGACCGACTGCTGTAGTTTTTCCTAGATGAGTCAGTTTTTTAACTTACAACCGACTTATGAACTGCAGTGTATTTAAAGTAGAAAGTACGCTTCTTCAATGTGCTGAATCAGTTGATATTATTAATTAAAAAAAACAACAACAACAACGACGATGTGGCTAAAAACAAATCAAAAAGTCCAGAACCTTCAAAAGAAACAAAATGCCCATCTATTCTAGTTCCCTTAGCTGCCAACCCTTGCCGATATAGATGGTCTGGACATCAAAGCTTTATCTGCTTTAGCTATGTACAAGACAACCTGTTTGAAGAAATATAATCCAAACAGTTTAGATTACTACAATAAAAGATCCTGTTTTTTTTTTTTTACTTTATTCTTCCAAATACTATTCAGCACCATATATATATATATATATCTAATGGCCTTCTGTGTATATGCAGTGTTTGATCTGAGCTCTGCTATTACACAGGATCTGCCTTTGAGTTTGCCACCAAAGTATATTCACATTAAAGACGAGCAGTCGTGTGTCAATTGTTCGGCTGAGCTTCTGATGTTTGGCTTCAGTGTTTCCGAAAACTCATTTTATGAGAGCCATCCTCTTTAAATGGCAGCGACATTCAAACTTACATAGGACTTTATAAAAACCGGCATTAGATTAAAAGAAAGGGGGAAAAAAAAAATGGAATGTAATTAATTATTCAAATACGAAAGGACTATCATTTGCCGTCTATGGGATTATTTTTTTTAAAAATTGGCTACAGTGTGGATGTGCATAGAAGGGAAACAGAGTAATTTTTGGAATACCAAAAAAATAAGAAAATGATGGGTTTTGAAAGTAGGGGAGACCACTGTGGCTAGTTGCAGCATTAGTAATTTCTAATTAAACTTAGGTTATCATTGACATCATCTTCTTTGGCCCTTGATTATACTAGGGTCGTTGAAGTAAAACCTGGCTTCAGATACCATTAGAGCAATGCCATTTCAGCTGATTATGGCCTCATCTATATGCTTAATTAGGAATTATTAATGCTGTAACAATCAGACCTGGTCTCCCTCATGGAAGGTTGGAGTTGGTCTTAATCTCCTGTTGCATCATCTGTTAATGTGGCTTCCAGAAGAGTCCGCCACAACTCAACTGGGATTCAAACCCAGGCTCTCAACCTGACTACTGGACTACACGGCCACCCCAAATTTAATAGTAAATACCGTTTAATGTGCACGAAAAGAGAACTAAGGTGTAAAGTTTTTAATAGCTAAATATAAATGGACTGCTTTCTGTTTACTAAAGGCCTTTAGATGGATACCATACAGTGTTATTTGGGCTGAGTGTTCCTGGTGTCAGAACATCTTGCACGAAGCTGTTCAGCGATGATGGAGACCAATACTGTTCAGCCAAGTTAGATGTGAGCCTTGAGTGATTGTTACGTTTCATGGCAAGGTTTAGCCAAATTAAAATACACTGCTAATTAATAGCATTCGTTGGGGGGACTATCCTAACTAACTTGCTTTTTTTAACTACTAGATTATTAATAAATGTACTATATTAACCTACAAATGTATTTAAGTGATAGTATAAATCAATTTTAAAAATACATATGGTAAAAATGTGTTGCTTTTTCCCCCTGGAGACCTTTTCTTGCGTGCTAACGTCTTCCTGCTCATAACCACTGACCTAAGCTAGAATAAACAGCTTATTTTGCGGAGCATTATGAGATTTATTCACGTATTAATCTTTATCTCACTCCAGTAGCGGGATACAGTAGCCAGAAGGGGTTAGAGAAATCATTATAGCGCTGTCCTAGACTGCCTCAGATAACAGAGAGCTACTTCCACAGTGAATTCTCCTTCCCATCACTCATTGTCACTCTTATTTTCATTCACTGTTAATATTTTATTTTATCAGTTTAGCAATAAACATCTGCAACAAAAAAAAAAAGGTTGTGGGGGGGGGAGAAAAGTAAGTAATTTTGGAATGGATTCACTACTCAATTCCCTTTTTTTAGAGGTATGATGCCTTGTTATCAGAAGATGACTTGTTCGAAGGGTGCGCAGAGGAAGATTATGCAGTCATTTTGACTGAACTTTGGGAATATTCCAGATTTTTTCACATTTACTGAGGGAGGATCCGAGCACCTGGAAAATCTGATTTAAGTTCTATTGCTGCGCGACCTGGATCATGGTAAAGAATGGGGGTGTCGTCGTGTTGTATGCCAGCCTCAACGGTGGAGATAACTCCTCTACAAGGGAGACAATCCTGGTGAGGGAGTATAGATAGCACCATGATTTTCTGCTAGAGAGTGTTGCTTATTCTGTGCCATGAGGGGCGTGGAAAAGAAAAAGAAAAATTGAAGCAATTTTGCTTTCACTGACAAACAGGAAGTAAATAGTCCTGCAACAGGCATTCTGGGAAAGAAAAAAAAAATTTTTTTTTGCTCTTCTGGAAATTTTCCGTCTCTGGGAAGAAGAGGGGAAATAGAAAGATAATATAACAGATGAACACAGATGAACTTCACCGAGTTATCTTATTTTGATATCAACTTTGACCGCATCACCACTCTGTTGTTCTAGCTCTTCGTCCTTAACAGTTCCGTGATATGAATTCTGGAAACTCCAACACTGTCTGAATGAATGTTCCATGACTTGCTGCCTTCCGTATTGTCTAAGGCAGGGACCTGCTGTTCGTATCTTCTCGGTGTTTTTCCTAATAACATCAGGAGGCAAGGAATTCTGTTCCCAATCGAGGAGTTGTGCATGCCATTTACCATCTGACCGGTCTGTTTTCTTTTCCGTTTCCCCTCTAGTGGATGATTCCAGAACACACAAGCCAGTTGGTATGAAACTGGTGCAGCCACTCAGAATCACTGCATTGTTTGTGTTGCAGCCATCCAGCATACACTTGCCCCACTTTATTACTTGGCCATTGTGACGCCTCCCACACTTTCAGAGCCAGTAGAGAATGAACTTTTTCATTCAGTGAACCATTTCTATTCATCCTCTTGTACAGTTGTTTAGATTAAGATGGTTCTGTCCCCAGAGTTTTGCAGAGTTACCTCCCATCCCATCTCTCCTCACCACCA
This sequence comes from Nautilus pompilius, assembly GCA_018389105.1. Taxonomy (NCBI): domain Eukaryota; kingdom Metazoa; phylum Mollusca; class Cephalopoda; order Nautilida; family Nautilidae; genus Nautilus; species Nautilus pompilius. The sequence continues at coordinate 408,484 of JACATO010000130.1, read as the reverse complement.
GTTGTCCCTGGTTCTGATATTGGCAGCAGCTGGCGCTTGGACGGAAATCTGTGGCTTTCAGAGATAAAAAAAAAAAGTTTAATCTGTTTTCCTGTGATTTGTGTGCTGGCTGAAAGTCAGACTGCTAGAAAAACATCTGTAGAGTTGATGTAGTAGGTCTTGAGCATGATAATTACGATATTATCTATAATTTTAAGAGAAGAAAGATTATGTTCAAGTTGAGTTTAGGATATTAGGGGAGATAACGTTAACACTGCATTGTGAGAATTAATTAATGGCAAGCACAAGTGTGTCAAAATTCCATACACTAATGTATAAAAACTGGCATTTACTTGGTCAAAATAGACGTATAAGAGAGAGTTTTTTTTTTTAAAAAAAGCAACAGTCAATATTATAAAAGAATTTTTGTAAAAAAAAATAAAAAATTTCAAAAGGGGAGAGAATAATATTATAAATATTTTTTGCAAGGAAGATAAAAATGTGTAAAAAAAAGGGGGGGAAAGAGGAAATAAAAAGGTCATACTGATGGTTACTGTTCCTTTATCTCGTATCCTGTCCTTTACCGAAATGGTTTTATTTTTATCTCCCCTTGTTTAGGTATATTTTAAATTTATTTATTTATTACCATTCATGCATGGTAGTGGTCAGTTTTGAATACAAGAGTAGTTCTTATTTATTGGTTTTAATTACCGAAGACTTCAATGCTCTGTTGCCATTCATTTAAGCCTTCTTGGTGTGGCCGTTGTCGCTTTTATGCCAAACTAACGACGGTTTTCTGTTGTTTTTGTTGTTTTTCTCTCTCTGCTTTCTTGCCAAGTTTTCATTACTCACATACATGCATAATTTCGTCCTGTGGTGTGTAGTCAGCTGTAAATGAGACTCATACACAGATAAAAATCACTGACAAATACACAGACAAAGCCGACTCCGGTTATAGACTATGGCTGCCTGGCCGCTGCCATCAAAGAAATCGTTCATTAGAGCCGTGTAATTTGTGTTAGCTACTAGTCAGCATTGAACATGCTGGGGGGGGGGCATCTCACAACCCATTGACCACAATGTTCTGTTCAAACAACAACAAGGAAGAAAACTGGAGGAAAGAAGACAGACAAGCTCAGCGAATTCTAATGCTTATCTGCCCTTTACCCCCCCCCCATAGGTGTCCCTTAATTTTGAGTATTTTCGGAGATTGAAGTTTTTGGTTAAAGTTTCCGGTTTTGTCCGGAGTCTTCCACACTTCCTCGCAGTAGTTCGTCTGTAGACACGACGGGCTGCCGAATGTTTGATACGGCCAGAAAGGTTGGTTCTCGGCCGGCTGGGTTAACCAAACCTGTGCTTGTTCTGGAAACTTGCGCCAAAGTCATGGCTGCCTTGTAACCCAATGCCTCGGCTGGGTTTTTTTTTTTTTTAGAAACCTCTCTCTCTCTTCTCTCTCGAACGCAAACCGCTATTTTAAAAAGTTTTTTCTTTTGTCTTTTTTAAAAAAAAAAAACTCTGGCTAATATCCGCTAGGGCGTCGTCGTCGTCGTCGTTGTTGTTTTCTCCACATCACGAAATATTGTGTGTCATAGCTATTAGGGTTTTTCCCTAATGAACACACATTACCAAATATACATTTATCAAGCTGCCTAAAGGTTAACTTACAAGAAAAAAGGGTGGGGGGGGCTAGGTGTTCATTAATCAGAGTTGATTTCTTGTTGATGTGGTAGTCCAGTGGATAGTTTTCTGGGCCACTAGGGGCCAAGGGGCTCGATTTTGCTTCTTGCGGAGAACAGTTTGCTTTGGGGAGCACTGATGGGATGGCTCCCCCTGTTTTCTCTCTCGCGTCTGAAAACAAAAAGCTCTAGTAGGGATTTCCTTGCTGAAGTAAAAACAGAACGTCAGGCTCCTATACACGGCAGAGGACTGGCAGCACTTCCTATGGACAAAGAGGGTGGGGTCTCGGAAGTGGTAATGGGGAAAAAGTGGTTTTCTCCTCCCCACCAGTGAAACATCAGCTAAGTGAAAGTAGTTATATTTCATGTAGAATATCTAGACAAAAAGGAAGGGACCAATGTCACTTTGTATCGGGTTTTAAAAATGACCCAAGTTGAAGTTACTTGACTGTCGAAGAGAATAAAAATAACTACCTGTTGTTGAGATGGCAACTGCTGCTGCTGTCAGTACATGCTGACAGATTTATGTCAGCGGCAGAGGCTTTGCCTTTACTGCACATGAGCATCTGAAAAAAAAAAAGGTGGGAGTGGGGGGGGGGCAGCGTAAACCCCTTGAATAATTTTTTTGATGTGTTAAATTTTGTCGAGTTTCATTGTTGGGCCAGATTGCCTGTCGACCCACCCCTCCAGTTTTCGTGTGGTGGGGGAAGGGTTAATGTTTTTAAAACGTTTAGGTGATCGCACAGATGTTGTCTTATCGATTCAGACCCTCGTGACATGGAGCCGCCGCCTGCGACTGTTCGTCTTTGTCCCTTCAAGCTGACATCTACTGTAGTTGAGTGCAATCGGTAAGATGCGGAAGAATCTCGACTAACGAGCCCCCGGCGCATGACAACGGTGCATCTATGCTCTTGAGCACTAAACCGATTCGTGTTCAAAGAGAATTGGACAATTTCTGGTGGATTTCCTTTCTCTTTTTTTTTTAACAGAAAGACACTTCAGACTGGCGGTGTTTTGATATGCCCCCCCTTCCTTCCCACCAGTCGTGGAACTATTTTGAGCTGCGCTTGTATTGGAGCCTGTCTGAGGTTTGTTGAGCTCGCCAACTTTTGCCACAGCCCTTAATGCATTAGTCTGATGGGATGATTCGGGACCTGATTATCCCTTCACATCACAGGGGAAAAACTCATCACGAAGTCATGGCTTGATGGTTTGCATTTGTAAATGATAAATTGGCTCCAGATCAAAGGAGCGCACGCGAGCTTATAGATGGCGATATTGCAAGTAGTTACCGGAGAAGTGGCCCCGCATATTAGCCTGGTACTTTGACGGCTTCCATTGAATGGCCGTTGTCAGGGATTCTTGACGCAGAATGGAAAAAAAAAAAAAAAATCTTTCTATAGCCTTTTCTTGTCTCTCTTTTTATTTATTTCACTGGATCTCTTTTGGTTCTCAATAAAATTAGACAAAACAAACTCGGAGTCTGGATCAGACCTGTTCATCAGCTGATGGAGAACGCCACATAGGAGCCACCTGATGTAACACTTACAGTTTACTGGAACTATTGTTTAGCTTAACTCAGATGTCCCCCCCCCCCTTTCCAAAATTACTGCCATTGATTCAAAATATTCTCAGTCTCTTCGATAAGCGTTGTAAAGTGATAATTTCTTAGGACTTCAACGATGAGATTCCCCCGCATAGTATCTGTTTGTATTCTTATTAAGTTAATTAACGAAACTGAACCATGAGGTGAAGACCAATGGAAGTTTGATTCCTATTGGTTCTGAATTGTGTATGGTATTTGGCTACCAGAGATGTGGCTTCCTTTTCCCCTGTTGAACCCTTGCAAGCTTTCTTCCTCAGTAGGGGCCTTCTCTGATGAAGGTTGCAGTGTTTGGGGTCCTGCTTGCAAGTAGACCTTGGATGGTCTCAGAATCTCGTGGGAGTTTTGTGCACAAAGAAATATCTCTGTTCAGAAGGAAGAAGAAAAAAAACCCTAACCATTTTAGCTCCAAACTGATTAAATCCCTGAATTCTGAGATGTCATCTGTCATTCTTGCCTTTCTAAAATTTAGATTATTTAAGTTTCTATGGTAACCTTCCCCAGTGGAAAAAAAGTAGCAGTTTTACCAGTAAATCTCTTGTCTGTTTGTAGGTGCTTGACCAAAGGGATTTTACTGATCGCTGGCCACCTTCTTGACCCCTTCGGCCCCTCATTTGTCCTCTAGACAGCTTTATAAAATCAAATTCATCCAAACTGAAAGTAAATGTTTGTTTTCTACTGTGGGTGTTAAGAAACAGCTGCTGAGCATCATAGATGAAGTCCAAGGTCTACATAAAGGGAGAGAAAAAGAAATCAGGGGAATTATCCTGTGAGATATGATAAACCTCCCACTTCTGCATGGATTGGTCAAGCAAGATTCATGTCACCTTGTTCTACTGGCATCTTGAAAGAGATAGTGGTCAGCAGCACTACACATCCATTGCTTATATAGAAGGTATTTCCACTGGGCTGTGTGCGTGTTTGCCTAAAATAGGAGAGTCACATAAGCTAAGTACATGGTTAATTGAGAATGTATCTGTATTCTCCGCTGTTTTTTTTCAGCAGTAGAGAAATGTAAAATCTTTTATTATTTTTTGCCATTTACTTTTGTCTGAGCCCGATGATTAAAGTAAACGATGCTAATATTTTGATAATGAGAATTGTCTCCATTATCCCACTCTCAAGCTCATGGCAAAAGACATGATGATGTCAGTGATGGCCAGCCCAGAAGTGTTTGATGTGGGTAGATTATGCACTTCAATGGAGCTAGGTGGGAGTGAATTAGGTATGAGGCATGGGATCCTACCCAGATCGTACTATGGCTGAATGAGGAATGAAATTGCAAGACAGGAAAGACAACAAGATGGGAATGGTTTGAGATCCCTGGAGAACCTTGCAATTCCCGGTTTGCATTATTGATGATGATGATAACAGGAAGAGACAGTTCCTGATTGCAAGGCTGTAGGGAGAGTTCCAAATGAAGGGGGGTTTGTTTCGGTGGAAGTTAAAAGCAAACGTGTCCTTAAAATGATGGTCATTTTCTCAGGATTAAAAGTAAAACTCCATTCTCAAACCACTAATTTCTTGCACTTTGCAAGAAGAGGGGAGTGGAGGGTGCTGTGTTCGATTACCTCCATGTTTTGAAAAAAATTTGAATTTTACAATATTTTTAGGGGTTAGCATTTTAGAAAATAGACACATGAATAAAAAAATATTCGCTTGAAAGATAACTACTATGTGTAGCGTTTTTCTTATTTTAGCTGTTCAAAGAGGGCCAGAAAGGGGATAACCTAGATTTTTAAAACTGGTCTGCGCTATCGGCATCAGATAGATACTATTGGTGTTTATTGAAATTTGCACTAACTTTGGAGACTCAGACTTTTTTTTGTGAGGGATCAGTTGAAAATTCCAAGGCCCACAGATGGGTGGGAATTTTCGTTTATTGGCCTTCTCCCATAATGCATTGCGTCTGCGTTTTTTTTTTTTTCTTTTAGCCCTTCCTTGGATTCATGAAACCATTAAATTGTAAATGGTCTCGATCAATCGCATTATGGTTCTAATGGAATCTTATGTCAAAAAACTCTTTTTCTTAAAATTAGGCACATTCGGTGTTGTATGCAGTAAAGATAGAAAATATTTCTTAATTTCTTTCACTATCAATTTTTTTCTTGAGAGTTTTGAAAAATGGAATTAGGTGAAATATCCAAGCTTGGTAAGTGTGTGTGTGTGTGTGTGTGTGGTGTGTGTGTCCAGTGACCCAGTTCACTGATAATAGATTGGAGCTCATCACAAGAGGCAGCATTCATTTCAAAAGTGCACGCGTAGATAATGATTGGCTAGCAGAACTCTGCTTACAGACACATTCTGATTATCTACGGCACACCCGTTGTCTGGTGAGGCTCAGAAATCAGACGGGAGAATTTTAATAGGTTTATTAGCAGACGTCAAACCTTGGGGTGGTTAAAAAGACAAGAAGGTATGCCGGATGGTTGGTTTTTGGTGTTGAAGGGGTTAAGCAGGATAAACTCTGTGCAGATTATAGCATCTTGGATTCATTCTCTCTCAGATTCTTACACAAGAAGAGGAACAAAAGAGGAATGACGTGCATATAGTTATCAACCTTGGATTATATCGGCTCCCAGAGAAGTATTAACTTATCAAGATTCCATGCAATAATTAACAGGTTTTGAGCCAACCTGCAAAGAACTAATCAGAGATACTAAAATAAATTCTCTTTCAACCTTAAATGACCTTATAGATGAGGAAGATATTTTCTCTTTGCTATTTTTTTTTGTGTTTTTAGTATAAAAAAAGCAGTTTTCTGTAAGGAATTAATTCTACGTCAGAAGACAAGCACCTCGGCTTTAATTCAGTGTCATTTCGAGTAAGAAGAAAGTTGTTTCTGTAAAGGGAAAGTTTCTCCTTTTTTTCATCTAGGGGGAGATAATCTGTCAAAAAATGGAATTTGTTATTTGGAGAGTTAAAAGTGTATGCAATTCTGGAAAAAAAATTTTTTTTTAATTTAAGATTTTAAAATTTTGTAGACTGATTCCCTTTTCTTTTTTTCTTTTTTAAAAAAAAATATTAAATGTTGATAAATTTGATACACTCTGTCATTTTGCATCCCATCTCAGGAGTTAGTATTTTACTGAAAAATGTATTACTAGGTTATGTGGTGTGGAGATGTTCAGAGAGATGCTGTGGAACAGCTAGAAATAGCAACCTTTTGAGGAGGAGACAGATAAAATAATAAACCATCCATTTTCTGGAGCGGTGTTGCTTAAAATTCGTGTTTCTTGGTTTGGCTGAGGTGGGTGGAAGGGGTCTATGGATGCCGGAGCCCTTGTTTGATGCCAACATGTGCACGTGTGTGTGTGTGTGTGTGTGTGGTATGTGCGCTCGCGCGCGCATACATCTGGCCGACACCTTGAATTGGAAACTATTTTAAGTGAGTCTCACCTCTTTGTTTGTTGGTCTTACCTTTTGAATAGGGAACTTCTTCCAAACAGGTCTGGCTGGACCAGCGGGGGTAGTAAGGACAGAGTTGTCTGAACCAGCGGGGTAGTAAGGACAGGGTTTTCCATCTATCTGATTACCAACGCTGGGTGATGGAGCTCTGGAGTCTTAGACCTAACACTTTCTTTACATTCCTTGGCCAGGTGGTGGTAATTTGGGAGAGCATATCAAAGACCAGCCTCACATAGCTGCCGTCTACCTGCTCCCTCCTCTCTCCTTTTTTCCAACCCAAGTTCCAATTCAGCCTAATGATTCCCCCCACAACTTTAATAAGGATGAAGCTCCCTGGATTTCACCACTTTCCATTTGATTTGGAACATTACCAAACTCTTTGATAAAGGAATGTGTCAAAATAATTTTCTCGCCCTCATCACAGGAAAAGTTATCCTGCAGAATTCCTTCATTCCTGGTTGTAGTTAGTTTCTCCTCTATTGGGATATAATGATATATATTACTCTATCACCTGTAGCATACCTTCTCACTTTCTTCCCCATGTGCACGATCTTATTGTTCCCTTTAAATTGGAAAAAATGGTAGGATCTCTTTCCCAAAACCTGTAGTTTTAACATCAGTTGGTTGACATGGAAATTAACAGTTTTATTGAAGTACTATAATTTACTTCTAGCTTCTGGCAAAATCTTGAAAAGGGGAATTTAAGCTTTGTACATAGCTGTGGGGTTTCCATTTCACCCTTCTCTAAAAACCCTTAACACGCGGGGAAAGTAATGGTCATAAAAAAGCATACTAGGAACAATGTACGTATCACATAAATTCAGAGAAAACCCCCCTTTTTTATTTAAGGTTGACTGATTAATGGAAACAAGGAGTTTATTTTACTCCCTCATCAGCTTCTTGTCAGTGATAGAAGTAGTCAATAAATCAGTGTTTTATAGGTTGTTCCATGAGATTCAGTCTTGGAGACCTGTTATAGGTGCAGGTTTTGTTTGGTAGATTCTTTCACAGTGGTGCCAGCTGGTCTCATACCTGGGTGGCTGGCGATTAGGTTACCCGACTGATCTCTGCTCGGCTTGGAGGCCTACTGTACCTCCTTTCTGTCACTCTCCTCCATCAGTCAGCTGCTTGGTTTTCTTCCTCCATCTAGAAATGAAAAGAGTTCTTCTGGTAAGGATCTCTCTCTGCTGGGGTTAGCATGGGCCATCGTGGCACAGGTTAGTGCCATCTGACAGATAGCCACAACAATATGCTTCCTTACAGGAACCGGTGAGTCGTCAGCGAGAGTGATTAACCCTACACAGTTGGTGCTGTAAAATTCTGCTACGCCCTAATCAGCTCCTCTTCCCACACAATTACTCTTTCTCTGATGTGTGCTCAGACAGATCTTTACAAGTTTCCCAGTCTGTCTGTATATTATTACTCCTACCATCCTTGTAGCTGGACTTAGTTACAAATTTAAAGGAGGTAACTTACAATATTAGGGCTTAAAATCAGATGGAATTTGTTTCTACATTGTTTTGTTTTTAGGGCTTGGGTTAAAATCAAGAGAGAGAACTCAAAATGGGTAAGCTGGAATATATATACATACACACATGTATATGTTTCTTTTAAAGATTTATGTTATATTCTATTTTACCCTTTCAGGAACTGTCTGTCTGCTGTTTGGATGTCAACAAGTGCAGGGACATACCTTTAAAAGGTAAGAGAAACTCTTAATACGCAAACCCTAGACAGTTTTCTGCTGAACCGACATTTTTAAGTTGATGGTGGACGTAAAACTGAATTGTTCTTCCTTTTCTTACAATTTTCAGGATGACCCTCCAAAATAATAAATATGCATATACTAATTATTTATGTATATAGTTTTCTTAAATGAGAGCTTCCTTCTGATACACGATTGTTACAAAGAGCTCACATCTTTCCTATGTAGAAGTCTGGACTTTTAATTACACTGAAATATCCCTAATAGCTTTCACTGCCAAAAATAACATATTGATATTGTAGTTATTTATCTGTTTAGGGGGCTTGGTATTTTTAGTATTTTGAGCTGTTAGCTCAATCATTTATGCGACACTGACTCTGACACCTTGATAGTCTATTGGTCTCTCTCTCTCTCTCTCTCTCTCTCTCTCTCTCTCTCTCATCACCCCCCCCATATTCCAAAACAAAGCTACCCACCATAAACGTTATTCCGCTGGAAACCCTGATCTGCAGTCATTTCACAGCCTTGAATTGCTGAGCAACTTAGCAGGGTAGTAATTTTGCTTCTTCCAGTTAATGGGCTGACCTCTGCCTCCCGGTGATGTTTGCGCGGACTTGCAACCGCTGTTCTGTGCAGGTAGTCTGGATGGAGCGGTATTCCTGGCTCTTGTCGGACAAGTTTGTGTTGTCATGGGGAAAAACAACTCGAACATCCATACTCTGAATTCCATTCTTTCTTTTTTGGGAGGGGGAGTCTTTTAAAATATTAGGATCAAGATGAAGGGATGTTTTCTCTTTCTTTCAGGTTTTGGTGTAACTATGCGTTCTTGTCAGTCTGAATATCCTGTCGTTTATTGCCATCAGTGTAGTCTGTGAATGGGTGAATATTTTTCCAGAATTTTACAATAAAAAAAAAAAACATATAGATATATATATCCCCTTCCCACCACCTTGTCTGCATGGCTCTGTCTCTATCCCTTTTGTTTCTATTTTGGCTGCCAATGAATGTATACAGTGTGGGCCAAAATTATTGTACTGCCTCATATTTTTTTTTGGTTTTGTGTGAGTGGGACTCTACTCTAACTAATGCAATGCTTAGACATCTGCCCTCTGCTTTTGATTTATTATTCACAGATTTCTTTTGTTAGCTTAATATTATTTATGCAAAACAAAATTATGAAGTGTGCATTTATTGACCGCTTTATTACTCCCCAGTTGCATGGCTAGAAGAACTGACTTCATAGGGATGGATGCAAGCTTACTGTGACATCTTCCTGCCTCTTTATAGCCGCTATACTGTACTATCCGTGGACCCTTGTATAAGCTGTGACATCTTCCTGCCTCTTTATAGCCGCTATACTGTACTATCCATGGACCTCCTTCCTTTCTACATATATTCTCTAATGTGTGTATTTGTAAAGATCTCTTTTTATGATTAAGTTCCATCTAAACAAAACAAACCAGGATTTTCTCTGAAAATAAGTGTGTTAAGTGTTCAAAAAAAACTTCTAAGTATAAACAGATTATATAAAACCTGTTGGTTGTCTTACTCAGCTCGGGGGAATGCATGAGATTTCTCGCTATTTAGACGGATTATTTTGAGAAAAGGATTAACTCACTATCGGTTTGAGGCTGGCTGGTTAATCTGGATCCAGAATTGGTTGAGTTTAAATCTAAAAATGGAATGAAATACAAACACCTTTCACTGAAACTGTATTGTGTATGAGAACCAGTTACAAAAGTCCAGGTATGTATAAATGGGGGGGGGGGGTGGGGGGGGGTCAGTGGTTTTCTTAAAAGGAAACAAAAAAACAGACAAATCCTTACAAGAACAGTTTTCTTTGTGTTAATAATTTGTTTTTGCTCTAATATGTATGAAAGAAGAAGGGGCGATAAAAGAAATTCCGGTTGCTATTGACAACTGGTCGAAAACCTAGGGTGGTGCTGCAGGTTTGTAATAATGGGAATTACCTCCCCTGTTCACTCACCGGTGAACTGGCAAAGTAGAGTTGACTGGTGAGAAAAACAACAACAAACAATATCTGTCCTTACAGGGGTAATTAGCAGAAGTAGAATGGTGGCTGTGTCAGATAAAATAAATAGATAACTGCCGAGCAGCCTGGGCTTCCATCAAGCAGGAAATAGAACTCTGGTTATTAGCGGAGCGGAGAGCCATATTTGTTGTGATGTTAATCAAACATGGGGACATAGCAAAGCCAGTGTAAGCTGATAGCTGCCTTGCGCGGATCAAAGGATATGTGGATTGGGAGCTTCAGTAACTGTTTGTCTGTGGAGGATAATAAATTTCAAGGGTTCAAACAGCTAGGTTCGTACAGTTAGTTCATTATTTACAAATTAGGCAGAAAAACAAACAACAAAGATAGTGAGAGAGAGAGAGAGGAATGAAAGGAAATTGTTTTGCATAATTCTTTACATTCTAAAATGATCCAAGTGAAAAAAATTTTTATAATTTGTAAAAATTGGCAGTAATTAAGACAAAGAAATTCCTTTCCCTTTCTCTTGTTCTGCTATTTCACACCATTTAACCTTTTGGATATTTAGCAGTAAGATGAATTTATATTTTAAAGACATAAACAAACAAATATTTTACATTGGTAAAACCTAAAGTGTGACTTGATATTGGGAAATATTTCTGTGGCCTAAAGTCTATTATTGTACAGTTATGGAATAGTGATCATCACTGTGCTACGATACTTATCTATGGACACTTGTATAAGTTGTAATGACTTCCTGTCTCCTTGTATCCACTATACTGTACTATCCATGGTCAGTTCTCAAACCTGAGGGCCTTGTATAAGTTATGATGGCTTCCTGTTTATTTATATTCACTATATTGTACTATCCATGGTCAGTTCTCAAACCCGAGGGCCTTGTAAAGTTATGATGGCTTCCTGTTTATTTATATTTCACTATACTGTACTATCCATGGTCAGTTCTCAAACCCGAGGGCTTTGTATAAGTTATGATGGCTTCCTGTTTATTTATATTCACTATACTGTACTATCCATGGTCAGTTCTCAAACCCGAGGGCCTTGTATAAGTTATGATGGCTTCCTGTTTATTTATATTCACTATACTGTACTATCCATGGTCAGTTCTCAAACCTGAGGGCCTTGTATAAGTTATGATGGCTTCCTGTTTATTTATATTCACTTTACTGTACTATCCATGGTCAGTTCTCAAACACCCGGGCCTTGTATAAAGTTATGATGGCTTCCTGTTTATTATTTATTCACTATATTGTACTATCATGGTCAGTTCTCAAACCCGAGGGCCTTGTATAAGTTATGATGGCTTCCTGTTTATTTATATTCACTATACTGTACTATCCATGGTCAGTTCTCAACCCGAGGGCCTTGTATAAGTTATGATGGCTTCCTGTTTATTTATATTCACTATACTGTACTATCCATGGTCAGTTCTCAAACCTGAGGGCCTTGTATAAGTTATGATGGCTTCCTGTTTATTTATATTCACTATACTGTACTATCCATGGTCAGTTCTCAAACCCGAGGGCCTTGTATAAGTTATGATGGCTTCCTGTTTATTTATATTCACTATACTGTACTATCCATGGTCAGTTCTCAAACCCGAGGGCCTTGTATAAGTTATGATGGCTTCCTGTTTATTTATATTCACTATACTGTACTATCCATGGTCAGTTCTCAAACCCGAGGGCCTTGTATAAGTTATGATGGCTTCCTGTTTATTTATATTCACTATACTGTACTATCCATGGACACAGTTTGGAGAATTTAATTTACTATTTATATCCTCTCTTTTCTCCATATTTAACCTTTCTATAACTTCTAGTGCAAAACTGCATATATTTTTTTTCTTTTTGCTATTTATTCCTTGTTGCTGTCTGATTTATATTAACAAAATACAGAACAGAGGCTACCCCACTGGATAAATTGGTTTTCACAGATAGTTAAAACCACCTGTTGGCATCTGTTTTCCATGTTCTGAATACAGGACAGAAGGGAACACTCCTGTTCACTTTTCTTCTCTGCATCAATCTTATCCTTAGCATCTCGGGTTACATCTATGGCAAAGTCTGGAGAGGCTATTAGATAGGTTGTCAGCACCTGGAAGAAGAAGAATGCCTTGCATAACAATGACAACTGAAACTGGCTGATTTAAAGTTGGCCTGCTGCAATTTTATGAGATAATGTTGTTCCAGCCATTCGAGAATTAGCAACTGCCTTCATTAATAAGCTTCCTCTTTCTTCTTCTTTTTTTGTATCAAATTTAGTTTGGGGGGGGGGAAATGGTCTGTTTCATTTTGTTGTAGCTTTTGTTATTATTTCATCATTGCAGTGAATCAGTTCCCATTAAAGCAACAACAGAATTTCAATTTACCCTTACCCACCCCCTGGGCTTAGAAACATGTAGCTTTGTTATCTTAATGGGAAATATCTCTATTGCTGGGCATAGTAAAAGCTGACTTAACCGACCTTGCTTGAACCTCTTGCAGGGGAAACTAATATTGCTCAATATGTCTGCCGAACCCAGTCAAACACCTTTTGATCACATTTCAGAGAAGTCTGTAATTAGTTGAACTAATTACAAGATGCTGTTGTAGACACCTGTCTGTAGTGCTTTCCTTCCATCTCTGTGTCCGGGGAAGATGCTTATTCACAGTATCATAAACATGGGCCAGGCTCTGACAGCAACTTAACACGGAGCCATGTCACAACAAATACATAGACACGTTTGATACCTCTCGCTACACCGTAATTTGCATTGAGCTGAGCGGTTTGAGTTTCGATGAGGGGTCAAACTGGTGATCCTCAAAGTACTGGGATAATTGCTGGGTTGTAAAGATCAACATACAATTATGTCTCCCTATTCTTGGTCTCTTGTGTCACCAGGCAAGGAAGTCAAAGGGAACATTTCAGAAGTATGGGATTAAACCAGCTGGAATGAACACAGCTTCTAGAATTTTGCAATTAATTGGGTTTTTTTTTTTATCATCACACATTCTCGCTACTTGTTTCTGTACTTCTTGATTTTTGTTTTTAAAAACTTTATAACCCGGCTATGTTTCTGCAATTCTTAAACTTTCATCCTTTTACCTCACCAAGAATTTCTATAACTGCTCCCTTGTAATCAGTGTACTGTAGTATCGACAGACACTTTTCAGGTATAAGGACCATGTATAAGTAGTAATGTCTACTGCCTCCTTATCCTGTAGTATCTACAGACACTTTTCAGGTATAAGGACCTTGTATTAGTAGTAATGTCTACTGCCTCCTTATCCTGTAGTATCTACAGACACTTTTCAGGTATAAGGACCTTGTATTAGTAGTAATGTCTACTGCCTCCTTATACTGTAGTATCTAGAGACACTTTTCAGGTATAAGGACCTTGTATTAGTAGTAATGTCTACTGCCTCCTTATACTGTAGTATCTACAGACACTTTTCAGGTATAAGGACCTTGTATTAGTAGTAATGTCTACTGCCTCCTTATACTGTAGTATCTACAGACACTTTTCAGGTATAAGGACCTTGTATTAGTAGTAATGTCTACTGCCTCCTTATACTGTAGTATCTACAGACACTTTTCAGGTATAAGGACCATGTATAAGTAGTAATGTCTACTGCCTCCTTGTAATCAGTATACTGCACTATCTATGGATGCTTCTCAAACCCAAGACAAATTCATTTCTGAAGAGGTTTAAGAGGAATTACTAATGATTTCTCTCACTGCTTTGTTCAGCATAACTTTTCAAACTGCTATCTGTCAATTTTGTTTCCATCTGGATAATACCAACATTTTCTGTTTTTGTTTTTAACCAAATAAACCTACTTATAGAATTGTCATAATTTATTTATGAATTTAATTTCTTTTTTCATTCTGCGTGTAGGTGAAATCCTTCATCTACAAAACCTGGTCTGTTTTTAAAAAAAAAACAAACTTAAATTAATTTTGGGAAAAGCTGCTGCTGCCCTGTTGCAGATTCCAGCCTGACCATTTGACTGATTCTGTTGTTTTGTCTCCTGTTTGAGTAGAGTTTCCATGTTTTTGGCAACACTTTTCACGTATGAGAATCAAATTTATAAACATGTTGAACTGAGAGAAAAAGAAGAAAAATTACTGGCAGTTTTAGTTCAATTCAAGCTTTCTTTGAAACTCATTTGAACATTTCAGTTAGGACAGAGAGAAATAGAGTTGTCACTAGCAGTTGGATCCTTTAATACCATAATAATTTCAAGGTCCTTTTGGCGATAGAAGCAAAGGTGTGTTTGTGTGTGGTAGGAGGGAAGGTGTGATGTCTGAAACAGGCTCTCTCTTTTCCAACAATTATAGAAACATTCCCACAATGCTGCAAGAGCTGATCTCCAACCTCTCTCCCTCTTGAACATGGGCACAAAGTTTTTCTTTCCCTGCTTTTTCATAATTGGAAATATTATTCCAGTCATAGCAACCCTGAAGTTTCTGCCTCATCTTTCACTCAAACCCTATTCCAACCAGGTGGCCTAGTGGCTTCCATAGCATTGCATTGTGGGGGACATCTTTGTTTATTTATTATTTTAATTGCTGGATAGAAAATAGTTTTCAAATACTGCTCAAAGTGAGATTTTGTAAATGTGGAAGTAAAAGAAGAATCACTAGCGGTCGTTCCCACAGTCTGTGCAATGATTGCTCCCATAGTACGTCGTCGCTCAGCGCTTTGATTGTCTCCCATGGCACAACAAGGTTCATCACAAGTTGTAAAACAATTGCTCATGTTCAGAAAGCACAGATTGACATATCCTAGTTATCTTTTTTTTTTACAAAACAGACGGGATTGAAATTCTGTTTCATTTTTTTTATCTCTGGGAAAACATGGGGCACTTGCAGAGGGGAAGTTAGCTGTTGGTTTTGTGGATGAAATACTAACTTTGGTGGGTAAACTGGCACAGAGATCTTTCATGCTCGAATTTCGGAAAGCTAGGTGTTCATCCAGGCAAAGAATAAACCGAGACAGTGATCTCACCCATCTACTTATCATTGACTACTAAACTTTTGATTCTGTTATCATTTAGTTAACATTCTGCATCAAGCAAGCATTTTTTGCCAATGATGGAATGCATAAATGATTAATTTTTTTCTTTTGAATGTTAACAAATATGGCAGAGTTTTTCCCCTTCACTCATAAAATAAGCATCTTAATATACTATTCAAAGTCTATCAATTAATTTTCTCTGGATAGCTAATAGATGAGTTGCACCATTATCATTTTAAAGCTGCCCTCTAGACATTCTGTTAAAATGTAGCTTGTATTTTTTTCCCAATCCAAACAGTTTACGACTTCAATTATTTATTAAGTTTTTAGTTAAATCAATGAAGGGGCAGGAAAATGAGTACTATTTTCATTATCATAGATATTCGCAGCAAAGCCCTGCTGGCCTTGATTCTCACGAACGCGGTTCTCTTCCTATCTCCAGTTCAGCTCCCACCTCAGAAGATGGAGACAGAGACGGCCAAGGTGCTAACAATTGATCAGAAAAACAGCGGCAGCATTTACAAAAAGGAATCCAATCAGCAAGATTCTCGCCTGAATGTAGAGGTAAGCCGTTGATGTTACATTTAACTAATTTGCATAGTGTGCATAAACAAGGTAAATTGATCGCATGAAGAGAAAAAAATAAAACAATACATTTTAAGAAAACCAGTGAAAATAAGCTTTTTTTATTATTATAGGGTAGAGCTCCTTTTGAAATGGAAACACCAGCTAATATAAAGGAACCCCAAAATCTATCTATTAACATACTACTTTACTCCATAACTAAAAATAATCAGTAAATTTAAACTTTCACTACTGCTGTATGATGATCATTTTTGTACAGTACTGTATGGCTTCAGTTTGTGTCACAGATGTGCATAGTGCCATATGAGGGTTCACTTTTGTGTCACAGTTGTGCAAGGATGTACTGCATGTGTTCTGACATCATCGTTACTTTTTCTGTTCTCACTCCAGAAGAGCTAAAAGAAATATATAAGGTCCTCACTATATTAAAGATCAGAGAGAGTACAAGGAGATTTTACATAGAGAAATAATTACATTAACCAAAGAAAAACAACATAAACCATCAGAATTATTAGCTCTTGTGGGTTTCCTCGGTTTTCTCCCACATCTTCAGCTTGAGTGCCAGGCCCCGCCTGACAGGATTGGCAATATGCTCCCCTGCTAGGGTTGTTTCTCCTGTAGGCATGGAGTCCCTCCAATAAAGACCAGTTTCATTTAAGAAGAGGTACTTCTACATTTTTTTCTGAAACACATAAACCCCTTTGATGGCCAAGACAAACAAAAGATTTGGGGGCAAAGGAAGCAAGAACTTTTAGTTAATTGGCTTAATTCCCATTCTATTGTTGATAAAGGCAGCCAATGAAAAGCTGTCTTACGACCTGACTGTTGTCAGGATCTGCCAACAATGGGGTTTGTTGACACTGCACCTACAGTGGAGACCTTTTGAGGAAGAGTTCATTTATCACATCTGGGGGTTAGACAACACATATCAGGTGTCAGTTATGAGGGAGACTTCATTTATCACAACTGGGAGGAATGAATAACAAGTGGTAACTGCAACTTGTGGCTAGACAAGAAATATTAGACAAGGAAAAAATGATTTCTTCTTTCTTTTCCCAGACTGTAGAGAGGTGTACTTGATCCACTGTCAATGTTGGTTTTAATGATCTGAGTTCTCAGGATGTGACTGCAAAAATATACCAATTTTATTCTGTAGATCTGCATGATGGCAGACACTGACATAGTTACATTAAAAAGCAGATTACCACTTATGCTAAATTTAATGTCATTAATCACTTTTTGTGGCATTGCATTATGGGAATGTTTCCTTGGTTGATGGAGGAGAGTCGCCTTTTTGATTGTGCGCACCTCAATTGGCTTTAATTTTTTGAAATTTGCTAATGTTAAAGCAAAAGCTTTTGAACTGGTTCATCACTGAACAAGAAAAAATAGCAGTATATTATTTTGAAAGGATTCAAAATAATTCTTGTGAAATAGCCAGAATCTAGTTGTTGTGTTCCATTGTTAGAGAGGAACTAAGTGTTTGGTAAAACAATTACCTGTAATTTCTTGGGGGCGTGTTTACTCTGGCACCACATATATAGCTGCTGAGCTGAACGTGAGAATATGGGGGCACTGGATTAGTTGGTAAAGCAGCAGTACTTTCTAAATGAAAGTATTAACGAGGCCATAATCGGAGTCATACGTTTTGACCCTCAATCTCAAAGCGTATGACATCATTTATAACCCCGTCAGTACATTTTGCTAGGGCTGCAGTCCCATTTCTTGGCAGATATTTCGAGTACGTGACATGTTTTATAAGTGAATACACCATATATAACTGTCCAGGCAGTATAATCTTATCATTAGGCTGATTTTTCAACTATTTTTTTTTTTTGTTAAGAGAAGTCCTTTTAATTCATCCAAGGAAAACAAGCGACAGTTACTGGGAGAATAAAAGTGTTAGGGGCTTGGTTATCTCTCAATTAAATTTTGTAATTAACTATAAGATGGAGAGTAAAAGAAATGTTAAAACCGAACTGCACAATGAAATTCACAAATCTCCTGCTGACTTCTGTCCATCTCTTTGGATTAATGTACCTTTTTTGATAATTCTCGGTGCAGCTCCAGGTGAGCTTCACTGATACATTCAGCGAGGGTTTGAATAGAGGGTGAGGCGTCCCTTCCCAAGTATTCTCATTGAACCTGCAGCTGGGAAACAGCTTTCGCTGGAGGCTGGGGAAGACTGCGATGTCTTCGGACCGCTTGAAAATAATCGAGGAACGACGACAAGGGCACCAATAAACAGTCGTGTAATTTGTGTGGACTCTCCCGAAGCTAAGAAAGTGGAAAGGGGGGAGAATTTTAATCACCAGTCATCATCGTCCCTTAGCTTCTCAAAAGCAAGTTTAAGCTGAAGCGCAAATTAATTAGACGGAAAATGCATGCAAAACCCTCTTCTTCCCCTGCCTCAGATTAACAGAAATCTGGGTATATTTTGGTGAGACATGTGGTTCCATTTGATGTGGATCTCTCTTTGGCAATTTTTAGAACATCATTTTTGTTGGCTTTGTTGTTGTTCTGCCTGCCACACACACACCAAAATATTTACATTGCATAAAACGCAAAACGGAAATGCTTCCCTTCTGCTGATCTCTTCAGTAAGGGAGAAACACATTTTCCCTTACAACTGGTAAATAGCTACTCTAGAGTTCTTAGGTTTCCGTTCCACTGACATGACCCCGGCGGTCATGTGCCTCTCTTGGTGTTAACACAACATTCAAGGCCTGAATTGGTGTGTGTGGGGGGGGGAAGGGGATGACTTATTAAAAATATATATATATATTACTACTATAATTATTTTAACTGTTGACTTATTTATTTCCTAATTGGGGGAAATGTCAAGGAACCTGGAGTCATCCTAATACATTTAGGAAAGTTAACGATGCATGTATTGGTTAGAACTGGCTGTGTGAATGTCAGCTGCAAAATGAATGCTGGGCATAAAGTTGTCGCTGTCTAAACACTGACCAGAGAGAACCGCGTGCAACAGCGATAAAAACAAAGTGCCCATATACAATGGTGTTTCACTCTGGCACGCGCAAAGTGGTTTGTAGTATTCTCGATGGGAGAGCAGAGACATCACTCACGCATATTTGCGAAATTTTAAAAAGAATTCTAACCCGCAGAGATACCCATTTTGTTAATTTAGAGGAGAATGGAGTAAACAAAGTCTCTGTTAATGAACACCGATGTTCATGTAACAAGGAAAGTTATCTCCCTTTATTGAGGACTTGTCCCTGTCCAGGTCATGTGCAAAACATCAAAAGCAATTGAGTTTATTTACTGTGATGAAATGAGTGTCTGTATTATGGAAATGTACAGCTGGTTTTCCTCTGTACCTATGCCTCAATGAAGATGGCATCAAGACATGTAACTCACACACTTAAAGAGAAGGGAGGATCAGGAATGCGTAAATTTGCTCGTCTCTTGCACGAAACAACCAGACTCACTGACGGTCAGTCGAGTGATTGGACGGTTGAGCTAAGATCCTGACAGTTGATGAAAATAGGAAGTGTACAGGGCTAAAAACACCACTTGTCATCCTGGCCTCTCTGTATTAATGGAGTCCACACGGTTTTAACGTATGTCACCACTGCTTATTGTTTAGTTTCATAAGATTAGTAATTGTAAATGACCAACATGAAACGATTAGATGTCCTTAGGTTGATACCAGTGATCATGGTTCTGAACTCTCTTGAAGTGAGAGTAAAAAAAAGGATTGATGTCAGAACCCATACATGCCATACACCACCATCTTGCACATGAATTAATTTGCAGTCTTCTTGACAGGAGATCTACCCATGCACATTTGAAAGGTATCAGAAGTTTTAATTTACAGAAACACACTTTCTAAATTAACAATGTAGTTGGGTTATTAGCTGTTTTGGTTATGGGATAAGTTGAGGACTTGTTAAAAGTTAAAGAAGGCTTATTCACTTGTAAATTTTACCTGGGTGGGGAGCGAAATAAAGCAACCCAGATCTTGAAGGTTTTTCTTCCATTTTCTCAGGAATTTGAATGTGATGTTCAGTTTCAAGGCTGCTCAGAGAACTCAAAGCAGGAATGGTCTTTCACGCTGTATGATTTCGACGGACATGGGAAAATTACCAAAGAGGTAATAAATTAACTTAACTTGGAAGTCGGGAATATGGATTTTTATTGCTGATTTGTATATACAAGTGAAACTGTCTTTGGGCAGTTTGGCAGTGAGAATAACTCTCCATCAGAGGAGAAAACTGGCTCAGAATTATCTTCCTGAATGAAAGGAGGACAACATAAATGAGAACTGTTTTGTTTGTATCGCAGCTTCAAACAGACATCAAAGTGCTCTCTTGCGTTTTGATTCATTTGTAGTGAGTGGCATTTCAATTTATTAAGGCTGCTGATTGATTTTAGAATTTATTGGTTTCGTTGCAAAGACCTTGTAATTACACTTGATTGCAAGATGTCAGAATTACACTTTGGTTACTCGGGAGAACTTTTCAGTCGTCAAAAGTTTCCACGCATGTGCCGAGACCAGCTTCATTCTGGTCGTTTTGTTCGATGTGTTTCGTCAGGCAAACTTACTTTTAAATCAGTAGCAACGAAATAAAAATAAAATAACACATGCAGCCTCTAAGTTAAATGTTTGATGAGCAGTTGATAATATCATCATCATCATCATTCTGATGATGCATATTAATGGGCTGGCAGCATGGTTGTCCAATGGTTAGCCCGCTGGACTGCTAAATTTGAGGGCCTGAGTTTAGTTCCCGGTATGGTTTTGGAAAAATCTACTTGGCACAGTTTCTTTCCATTCTTCACCAGTTCGCCTTTGTAGGTTTATCTTGGGTACTTTGGTTTCCTCCCACAACTAAAATGAAGATTTTTAGTAGGGAACTTGTTTTTTTAGGTCAGCCAATCGGAGCACACTGGGCACTCATATGCTGGCCTTAGTTTCTGGTGTCACACATCCCGCCCCCTCTTTTTCTTTTGTTGCCCAACTGGTGTTCTGGGTCTCGGACGCATTAACAGTTGGGTCCGACTGGGATAAGACACCAACATATCATGGGACCTCTGTAGTCCAGAGAGTTCTAACGTAAACCACTGCTATTTATGAGCCAGTTGCACTGCAAAACACAAATTGTCAAATGCACATATATACATGGAGTAACTAAATATCCTTCTCTCGATAGTCTGGAAACAGCCATCTTGTTGAGCTCTTTTGAATTGAAAGTAGTGATGTCAGAACTGCACAGTTGGGACTCTGCACAACTGTTTGGTCTCTAGCCGTCTTGGGCAGTAAGCAGGTAGCATTGCTTGGAGTATTGAAAGTTTACTTTTGCTGCCCACATCCCTTGAAGTTAACAATGTATTTGAGTTTTGGTGTTTTAAATTAGGGTCCTGCTTGTTGGGAAAGCTTCGGCTGGCGATCTGCCCCCTTCTGCCAGAAGTTATGCTGACTGTTTACTGTTGTCTTGTTTTTTTTTCTGTAGGATTTGGCCAGCCTGCTCAAAACGCTGTACGATGCTGTTGGCTCGTCCATAAAACTGCCTTCAAACGGAACCAAAACCCTAAAGCTACGTTTAACTGTGGGCCAGGACGACTCCCAGGTTCCATCGCTCGACCAGAACACTCCCGTGAACGCCGACAGGTTAAAGGACACTCCCTGCAGCGGTGTTGGCCCGAAAGCAAAGAAGGACGCCCTGATCAAACTTGCCAAAGTGAACAATCTGGTCACGTCGAAGAACGGCGCTGTAGCCGCGACAAAGATCTGCAACCAGTGCGTGTCCATGATGGGCTCAAATGGACGGCGTTCGGTGATTCTCAGCTGCCATGAACAGCAGCAGTTGTCCGAGCTGGTGCAAGAAAACATGGAACGGAACCATGTCCGGCAGCAGGCTTTCAGGTGAGCTTGTGCAAGGGTACAACAGAACAGAATCATGTCTGATTGGACAAATGGAAAGAGATTTTTAAAAAAGAAATATAAATATAAATCTGATAAAATCAATAAGGTGATTAATTATCCAGCCCTGTTGTTATTTTGTGGATTCATATTTGTTTAGAATCTAAAAAAAAAAACAAACTTTGGTCTTAAGAAGTTTATTGAAGACCCTATTTTTGTGAAATATGTAATAATTCCGCAGCAGAATACTGAAATAATCCCTTTTTTTTTTTAATTTTCCCCAACGATGTCTGTCTGGTAAACAAATTATTTTCATCCACGCTGTGAAAGGGTACTTAGTGTTGCTTGGGGCCTCTCTATTTTTGTCTGTGCCGATCCAGAGTAGTGTTTTCCAGTTTTAATCTCGATGGAGGAACCTCACCTACTTTATAATCCATTGGAACTCTTTTGATCACTGGAGGAGATGGACTGGCCAAGAGCACTCCCCCACACACCTAGCTGTTGGGCAGAAAAGTTCAGCTGCCACCACGACAAGCATGCCTGCTACTATGATCTTTCTCTGAATTAAAGAGTTAAACGGTTCACGTGAGCCACTAAGTGCGCAAAACTAATCATAAAGAAATAACCCAGTTTGCTTGCCATTTCCTTTCCTTTTTTTCCCCCTCCACAAAAGTATTTTTTGTTGTTGGCTCTTATTTTGTATTTATTGAGAGTTTGGTAAGAACAGCAGAACAATAACTGGGGCAAGAGTCTTTGACGGAATAGCAGGGGGAGTCCACCATGGGTAGCAAAGCGCACAAGAGTTGTCAAGGTTTTAACATCTCACCCGAGCTGCTGCACCAGCTCAGCAGCATTCTGGGGCAGACGGAGTTGTCGGCTGACACTTCACAGGCTCATTGGGATCCATCCAGTTCCTGAATCGTTTGTTTATTTGAAGAGATCCATGTATGCGTAGCAATTCTGGAAGATTAGCCACCTCGGTTTATTATCAGAGAGAGAAACACGGGTCCCAGGAGATTCCTTTAAGGGCCCAATTAGCTGTTTGTGGCCACAGGCTTGGATTAGAATAAATAGCAGCCTGCGCACACCATCTCCTGAGTGAATCTTTCCTAAATCCACCAAACTTTGATTTACCAAGAAAGATACCATTCACAATGACGACTCAGCATTTTTAGCGATTGGAAGTTCATCTAAAATGCCATTGATGGTAGCAGATGTGCATATAAGTCATTTGCTGCACTGTTGTTTTCTATTAGACCCCAGTGGATGCAAAGTAAGCGTATCAGGTATTTCTCAGACTCTTCAGTTAAGTTGAGTTCCAAAAAGGAAATCTTAAATGTTTATTGAATTCAGCAAAGCATTTGTCATCAAGATTTGTTTTGATGATGATGATGATTATTCACTGATGTTTTAAAATATTGACAATATCAGTGCCTTCACTGATGCTTTAAGGCAGTAGATGGCATCATCGGTAGCGCGCATGCCTGCCAGAGATGTGGGTCCAGGTTTAGTTCTTGGTTTGGCAACCACCCCTCTCCCCCTGCAGCATGGCTTCCTGTTACTCTTCTGTACTCCCTCTGCATGGGTTTCTTCCCACAGCTGAACAGAGGGGATCTACAGTAAGGATTGATTTGGTATGCAAGTGGGAGTGGGAAACTCCATGGCCTGACTGTCTCACACCCTGACTGCTGCCCAAAAAAGCCTCTCAAAACCACGACAGATAAGTGAGTCGGCCACCGGAGCCGAAGGCTGATGTAGGTTCTTCCACAGACCTGGGATGCCACAGCCAGCACAGAAATCTCCATGTTCCGGCTTCAGCCACCTTAGTGGACCTGACGGAAATCACCAATAGCAACCATCAGGAAGAAACTCTGTGAGTGGAACTGATGTGGTTCCCAAGGGAACCAGATTTAGACCCTTGACGCGGTAGGCTGACCACCGGATTACTGCGCCACCTGATCCAGATTAGATTGCATCAGATATGGACTCTCTCTGTTTTACTTTGCATGAGATCATTATTGAAATTCCTTTTATGCGCAGCTTCCTCTTCTGCTCCGCTTTGGTGAACACATGCAGGTGTCTGGTTAATGATGGCCTGTAACCAAGGGAAATCCATTACTGCATTACTATAGTAGGTGGGAAGGGATGTAAACCCATATTACTGAACTGCGCCATTAAACGTCGAGCATTCTCCATGCAAAGGTGAACCGAAGTCACCTTTTATGAAACAAAAAACCCGACAACTCCCTGTCGGTTCTCACACGCGTTAGTTTCCTCTTGTTTTTTGTTCCTATTATGCTTGTCACCTCGAGCCTGAAACATAGACCACAAATGGGGACTTGTGTCGTCTTCAGAACTATTCCTCTCCTCGTGGGGCCCTGCAATCAGCCTCATTTCCAGACCAGCGCCGGCTCTCCCCCCCTCCTACACAGGTGCCCCAGTGCGCGAGTAATTGTAGGCGGCGGTTTCTGGGAATTTCCTCGTTCCTCTACTCGTGGACTTGTGCCGCCATTTCCTTAGTTATTGGCAGAAGTGGGGGTGTGTTGGAGATTCTCTATGTAGCCCGTGACTTTAGTGGGACCAGGAAAATGGTTCCTTGTGTTCCGGACAAACTTAGCAGAGGAATTGGGGTGGGAGGGGGGAGGCACAGAAATATTCTTTTTTTTTTTGTAGGTTTCTTGCTTACAGAACATAGTAAAGTGGAAGAAGAGTCTCTCTCTCTGTGTTGCATACATGGTTATTGTTATTGGACACAAAGGCCAGGTTTTGAGCTGGATTTAGTGAATTAATAGGGAACAGGCTAAACAGGAGGTTGTTTTTTCTTGTAGGAGCCACGTGGGTCAGGAAGAGAAGCGCCGCCAAAAAGGTACGTGCACCCGACCTGAGGATAAGTCAAGGGAGAGTCAGGATCGCAGGAACTACTACCTCGACTTGGCCGGCGTCGAAAATAACACATCCAGGTTCCAGGTGTCTGTACCGGCCTCGTGCACCGCTAACCACCGGCATCATGGGCATTCCCGCTCGCATTACCACGAAGTGGGAGCCGGCCACAAGTGTGATGGCGTTGAGCCTTGCAGCAGGAACTGCGAGCGCGACTCGAATGGCAGCCCTCACAAGCACAGAGAGAAGGATGTGGGAGAGAAGTTCGGTCGGAGCTGTGAAGAGCAGGGGGTCAGGTCGGGCGAGCATGTTTGTCGGACGCATTCGCACGACGCGGGCGGCAAGTCGCCGAAAAACCAGATGAAACCCACGCCCCTGCACAAGCACGGGCGCCACCGCCCGGTCAGCTTGCCCACACACGTGCCCGACTCGGTCTCGCCGCACCACCACCACCGCCACCGGCACCGCGAGAAGGACCACAGCTTCGCCATGCAGCAGGTCGCCGAGTGGATCGAGCGAGAGCACTCGTTCCGTGACAACGCACACAGTCACATGGTCGTGCAGAGACACGAGCACCATCACGTGCACGAGTACCATCACCATCACCACTACCACCACTACTACCAGACGTGAGCTCGCGCCGTTCAGCTCGACACGACGGTCACCAGGATTCTGTACCGTTGTTCTCTCTCCCCCCCCCATCATCCCTGTCACATTCTGTTGTGCTAACCTGCATTGTTTGAAGTATTTTTGAATAATTACCCATCACCACCTTGTAAATATATTGACCAGAAAAGGCCTTATCGTAACATCTTCTTCTGAAACTGCACAAATACATACCTCATCTTTAATGCACTTCATCTGATGATAAAGCTGAAACACCTCTTGCTGAGGCTGCTGCTCTTAGTCGCATCTTTGAAAAACTGACAACTGTAGGCCGGTTGTTGTTTTTTTTTTTGTCTTTTTCCATCATATAAGATGGTTTTTTTTTAGGGTGGGTGTGCTAATATGTCTCCTTAGAACCCCCCCCCCTCAAAGACTTTGTTAACGTTTTGCCGTCTGGTAACTGGAGGAGGCGGAGATATTTCAAACTGTTGCCTCATGGTTTAAACTGGTTGGGATATAAGAACAACATTTTATATGATTTTGACTCTTTTTTTTTTTGCTTTGCCATGGTGGATCCGCTATACTCTGGTCTTGGATTCCTCAGCTTCTTTGTCATTTTCCTCTTTAATCACAAACGCCTGTTGTGAATTGGTTAATTTATCATTGCATATCTTCTGAAAGGATTAGTCCTGATAATGGAAAGCCTAGGTTAGACCGTACAAGATTATTTGGGAAAAATGTAATGTCGCGAAGAAAGCCCACTAATTACTACTGGTTATTTTTTGGAGCCGCGTATTCAGGCATGGTTTTGTTCTACTGTTATATAAGCCTGGCCTGGCATCCATCCCCCTGGATAATCTCTCGGTCTTATTTGAATGTCGCGCGTGCTGTCGGTGGGGTTATGTTGCTTGCGTTTGGGAAGTAAAAGGGAACAGTTTCACCTTTAGCCAGGTAAGTCGGGGTTGTCTGCCCTTGCATGGAAAAAAAAGGTGGGGGGGGGGGGCGACTGAGTCTGGAAGACATTAACGAAGTGCCGGTTTCGCTTACGCCTAGTACGCGTCACGTTTGTTTGTGATACGATGTTAACTGAAATGCAGCTACCGACGCGCGCTCTTGTGCACCCGTGCATGGACGCCATTGCTGTTCGTGAAGCTCGACAATCACAGATGCCAACCCAGTCTTTGCAACCACCCCCCCCCTGTTTTCCCTTTCTCTTTCCCATGGTTATTTTTCTCTCTCTCTCTCTCTCTCTCCACGCCCCAGGTACTGAATGTCACATGGCCTCGTTATTTCAAACCTACCTCAGATATTTCTTACCAAAACTCGCTCAGGCGCATGGCCCACTGTTATCCTTGAGGGGAAAAAAACAAAGGTATTTTTGGTTTAGTCGCGGACAGATTTCTATATATGCGCGGTATCTACGGTCGACTTGGAAAAGAGAAGTTTACAAAATTGTTGCTGACACCTAAATGCGTCTGCAAACCTGAAACAAGGGAGGATTTAAAGAATTTGTTAGACTGAACTTGGTTTTCTTGAACACAAAACAAAAATGGTATTTTTTCTATTATGTTCCACTGACTACCTCAAGTCTTGAGTAGTGTTCTTTCTCGTGCACACGTTGAGTTTTGGGAGCGCGCGTGTCTATATATATAATATTATATATATATATATTTTTTTTTCTTTTCAATTTTATATTGTTGTACAGCTGCTCCGCCTATTATTTATTTTTAAAATTATTAACGGAAACAAGTGTGATAACTCTGGTGTGCTTCGTCGTTGATAGGAAACTCTTTAGCTTGTCCTCCCAACTGAAGAGTAACATCGAGGGAGGGGTGGTGGCAAAAAAAAAATGGAGAGAGAATCGCGGCCGAAGAACTGTGGCATGGGAAACGTTCGCCTAATTTCTCTCTCTCTACGCACATCACAGCCAGTGAACCGTGATGGTAGCCTCGCACAAAAGGAAGGGAGACAAGCGCTACTACCATCCCCTCTATTTATCTACCAGCGTTTGAAGGTCGGGAGGACTGATCCATCGAAGTAGCAGACACAGTTACAGTGATTCTCTGTTCAGCTGATTAAGCAACAATTGATGACTACTGATAAACTGTGAAAGATGCAGTGCTTGTATTAGGATTCTCTTCTGAAATCTGTGCTACAGATGGATTATGTACCTGCAGCAGTTGCTGAGAGGTTGCTTTCTATTATAAGCATTATTGGTCCACTGGGAAAGGTATTGCATAGATTCCATGAGGGGAAAAGATGAAGAATACCATTTCCCTAAGTAATATGTTGTGTATAAATTCTTTTTTGATTAACAGCAGGAAAACAATAGTAAGAAAAACTGCTTGGCAGAATAACTTATCTTTTTTATATAGAGGTGTTATACTTTGATTACATTCCCCACCAACAACTGTATAACTAAGGCCCTGAAAATACAGTAGTGCCAAAAGTATCGCATCACCTTTAAACAAAATACTAGGGTATGTAAGAAAAAAAAACATCTTTAACCCCTCTGTGTACCACCTTGGGAGCGTTTGCACACCGCTGCCCTTCAGATCCAACAGGAGCTGTGCCGTTGCGGCACTTTCTTCGTTAATATGACCCTGCTTGTGTTCTGAGGAATTGTACAGCCAGTCGTCACAAACATCGTGGCTTCTAAGCTGGGTCAGATGGTTTATGAAAGGTGAAAATGTGGTATATGGAGGGTTAACATTAAAAAGCTATTTGTTTTGATATTCATAGGTCTTCTGTACTCAACATCACTACTGAAAGTCAGTTTTCGTGGAAATACAATTCAGTAATAGAGGGGTAACCAGGTGAATGTTCACTTCATAATATTGTTTTGATAAGAATATTATTTTACCAAAGAAAATACAAGAATCAGAAACAAAGCCATTGCATTTAGTCAGGTTGTAATTGCAATCAGAAAAACAGGTTGATTGATTTCTGGGTGGGATAATATTGGCCTTGACCAAAAATAGAAAGACAGGAAGCAAGACGAATAAGGAAAGTGACTGACAGTAATTGGATGGGGTGGAGAGTTTATGAATATTCCATTTGTATGTGTCATAGTTCTGGTATCTAGTTTCCATGTAGCATAGAAAAACAAGTCAGATAGCACTTACCATTTTTGTTCACTTCTGATGCAGTATGCAAGAGAGGGGGCTGCTAAATCTCTAGAAATGGTTTTGGGATGGTTAATGCTTTAGAAGCTGTAGTAGATAAATGTTTTGAAGGGATGGGAGCTTCATATAATTCATTATGCTAATAACAGGTGTGTGGAACTCTGAAGTGAGATAGATGATAATAAAGTTATACTAGAGTATATGTGTACATATATACAGGTATTGGTAATTACCAAAGTTGTAGTTAATACAGAAAACTGTAACCCAACAGAATTAGACAAGGTGTCAGTCAGTCTGAAAATATGTAGATGGCTACCTGTACATCATCAAAAGGTATCAGAATTTTGGCAATGCTATTGAGACCAATGATTGGTAAAAGTTGTGCTCCACCAGAAAGGAAAAATGCATAAAATATTTTAAATGTTTTATATTCATTTGGTGATTGCCACACCAGAGCTTCATCCCAATACCAGTAGAGCTTCTTTCATCACAAGGATAAAGATATGTGCATTTTGTTTCTCTACTAAATCATTTTACATTGATTCAAGCACTGGATGTTTTAAGTGTAAGCTTAAAATGATCTTATTGGGAAATAATCATATCCCGATGTAACGTTTTCTTTAGAAAGACTTGATGATGTAGATTTCAGACATTGAAAACTAAATCTCCTTTTCCTTTTAGCCTGTTACTCAGAAGCTAACAATGAATAGTAGACACTTGTTTACCCTACAGTTTAACCCAATATGCCTTTTAGTAGGATTTTCAAACCCTAACAACACCAGTCCACAGAGTATGATATAAACCTGTATGCCTTTGATAGGCGGTTTGAAGCCTGACATCGCTCCATCAGGTATGATATAAACCTGTATGCCTTTGATAGGCAGTTTGAAGCCTGACATCGCTCCATCAGGTATGATATAAACCTGTATGCCTTTGATAGGCGGTTTGAAGCCTGACATCGCTCCATCAGGTATGATATAAACCTGTATGCCTTTGATAGGCGGTTTGAAGCCTGACATCACTCCATCAGGTATGATATAAACCTGTATGCCTTTGATAGGCGGTTTGAAGCCTGACATCGCTCCATCAGGTATGATATAAACCTGTATGCCTTTGATAGGCGGTTTGAAGCCTGACATCAGTCCACAGCAGGTACATTTCCAAGACTTGTTGAAATTAAGCTTGCTAACAGTTATCTTGATAAGAAATATAAAGTCTATTTTCATAACTCAAATTATGCATGCATAAGACCTCTAACATACTGTTATCAACTTAAAAATAAGTAAATATGTGGAAATCATTACTAATTTTTCTTTTTTTTTTCTCCTACTTGATAATTATAGGATTTCAAGTGCCTATAGTAGATTGAGCAGAAAAACATCAAATTCTGTTATGTACCTAGAATCACCACAGGTAATAATGCCAACTATTAAGCCAAAATCAGAGAAATGCGAAACACCACCATTGAATAGACAGGTGAGATAGAAAATTTCTGCTTAATGCTACCATAACTGGGTTCAAAGGGAGTAACCATGTTTAGATTTGATCTGTATCCCTTTGCGTTCAGAAACCATAGTCTTGCTCGAGTGCCCTAGCCCCACTAGTTTCATTTTGTGCCAACTTCTGATGTTAATTAGTCTGTGGTTGGTTCCCTTTTGTGGGAATTAAGAATTCTTGCGCAGTTGCACCTGGAACGCTCTGGAGTACGGGATACCACCAGGGGTGCTCAGAAAGTGAGATGTCAACAGATTTGCTAGGCGGCGCCTTCTCGCATCCTTTCGAGGAAACCAAGCACCCAGATAAACTCCTCTACATAAGAACCCTTCTTTTTTTCTTCTAACAATGCACCTGACATAGTGCGGAATTCCAGTAAATTAAAATTTTTGTATAATATACAAGGGCCATGGTGGATTGCTGGACCGCTAAGAGCAAAGAGGGCAGGGGGAGGGAGAGATTGAATCCCAGTTGGGACCAACTTTTAACTCTTCTTCACCAGGTGGCCACGTGTGAAAATGAAGATTTCTAGTAGGGACTTATGCCCGTGTGGGGGGGCGGGGCTGCCCCCCCCCCAACCGTCAAGAACTGGTCACATAAGCACACGTTCCCCAATCTTTTACTTTAGATAAGCATCCGAAGCGTATGACAGTACTTTACAAGCGTCATGCACAATGTTATAGCTCTTCTGTGAGGAAGACCGCTAAGTGGGTACGTACGTGTAGTAGTAGTGCATAGTACCATACGGTGCTCGGTTGTGTGTCATGACCATGACTATTCCTTCTCTCACAAGTGTTTGTGTGTGAATATTTACATACTTCGTGCGTGTGTTTGACAATTGGTGATTAGTACTAGCTGTTGGGACTTCACGGACCCTTTCGAGTTATTTTCTTGACTCCTGATATAAAAAAAATTGTATTTTTGTTTGTGCGTGCCATTAATTAACAAAAATGTCTTTATTTTTGTGCTACAGATTGGTCATGATATATATATCTCTTTCTTGATGAATGAATGGTAGATACTAACATCTGGGATGCTGCAGTTACATCTTAGCATTTTTTTTGTTGTAATAGTTATATTTTAAATAGTAGTTTACGGATAAGAAATTTGAACTGCTGTAGCACGAGCTTACAGCGTGAATTCTTCGTCAGAAATGTCAGCTGATGTCACGTATTCCCTAGAAGACGGGGAAGATGTTACTTTACCTTGGAAGGGGGTGTGTGTGTGTGTGTGTGTGTGTGTGAAACCTCCCGTCCCGTCTTCTATAATTAATTACCCGTGAGAGAGAGTCGGCCGGTCTACAGTCTGACTCTTGACTTGAAGAAATTTAAACCGAACTGTCACGGTTGAACAAAAAACCTGGTCTAAATTCTCGGAATTAAGGGTATTTAGGAAAAAAATAAATAGAACACCACCTTCCCCGAACGGGGAGATGTGTAGGGTCAGGGGAGCTGGCTACAAAATACACTTTTTTCTTTTATAGTTTTTTTTTTTTGTGAAATGTACAAGAAAGAAAATTGTTTTTAATCCCATTATTATTATTATTAATTTATTTTTATGTATTGTTTGGCTGATTTAAGACTGAAAAGATGATGATGTCATCTTACTCGCCTACCAGGTCGGCTAAATAATTCTGCTGCGGGCCACAGAAGTCAGCCACGGTGTAATTCACAGAAATGTATAGAGCACATATACACATTTCTCTCGATGGTTTTGATTGTTGCTGGCCACCAAGTTACGATTCTGTTCCAAGTTGTGCAATTTTGTGTTGTCTTTCAATATCGTCTGACAGGTGTTTCGGAGCGAAAGAAACCATCAGATTATTATGTACGGCAATATTCAGACATCTAGATTGCTGGTCTATTTATTTTTCTCTTTTTGTTTGTAATCTATTAATATTATTATATTATTATTATTGTTTCTTCTCTGT
Source organism: Nautilus pompilius (assembly GCA_018389105.1). NCBI lineage: Eukaryota > Metazoa > Mollusca > Cephalopoda > Nautilida > Nautilidae > Nautilus > Nautilus pompilius. Next base: position 376,593 of record JACATO010000130.1, on the reverse strand, counting down.
TCGTTGTAACAAAGATGTTTAGACAAAAGTAATGCTAAACAAATTTTGAGAGAGAGAGAAAATCACATTAAAATCAGTAGGACCTACTGGTCATGGGAATGACTGTAAGATAACTTGTTTCTTCGGAAATCAGTTGTAACAAACATCTCTGTTCACTATCTTTTTATATATATATATATCTTACATATATTTTTAATAGAACAGCTCAAGAGACTAAATAATTTTTTGTCATGTTAATTTTTGTATTGATATAAAATTGATCCCAGTATTAAGATTGCATATTTCTGATCTGTTACTATAAACATATTGTAACCTTAATATCGTATGCCACGATTTATTTGCATAGCTTATTACTTTCAAGAAATACCTTTCTCTGCAATTACCTGTCAAATCAATCAAACTAATTGAATTTGCTTCAGAGAAGAGAAGTTATTAGTACACTAAAAGAGAGTAGCTGAGATGGTATACACGTAGCGAGATTCTGTAGATGTGGACAGAGAGGGTTTAAGAACTGGGGAAGAGTTATCTCCCCGAGGTACAAACACTGCAATGTACGGCCAACTGTGAGAATGAATGAAAAAAGTCAGTGGTGTGTTTAACACTAACTTATTTATTTCTGCTTATTGAATGATTTTTCTTTTCCTTTTAACCATGACTGGTACTCGAGCTGTTTCCACTCACCTCTCGGCAATGTCTGGTGACGGTGGTGCTGAATGCTGTAGATGTGGAACAGTACTAAATATACGATTGTTCAGATACGCTAAATAAAGCTTACACGATCACAGGTTGTTCCTTTGCTTGTTTAGATGGCTGGTTCTCGGACATTCCCTCATCACCTCGGTTGCTATTACAATAATGGTAGTCTACAGGTAACAGGCAGACACCTGACTTTATTTATAGTCATCAGAACGGTAAGCCATTCTTAGGTGGTGGGGGCCTGGCGTCCAGGAACATCTGAGAAGACAACTCGCCCGCCGCACGTACCCGGATTTCTTCGGTTTTCTCCCGCATCTAAAGCTAAACATTTATAGCGGGAAGTTCTGTGGGTAAGCAGCTTATAACTTTTTTTAAAATCTTTTTGTGGTGAATGCGTAAGTGGTGCGTGTGTATCTCCGAGGAGAAGGCAGTGGAGGGTGGTGGCCAAAGCCGTGTAGGGTCCGAAACCCGGTGTGGAGGAAGCTCCCATTAAGGCCTAAAAGGCCGGGTTGAGGCGCTGAAGCACCTCGTGTATCTGGCCGCCGAGGCAGCCAGAGTTAGGGACACGAATGCCCCACGTTAGAGTGACCGCTTCCCCAGCCAAAAACCAATCTTGGGAAAAAGGGCCTCAGCAAGTGAAGTCCGAAGCCGGTCTCGACACACCTAACCTTCCCAGCCAGATAGGCAGGCAAAAAGCGCCCTCACCTCCCCACCCCCATAAGGTTGACCACAAGTGACCTCGCCCAAACAGCTTATAACTTAGCCAGCACTCAGCCGTACCTAAGACTTGGTACCCCACACCATACTGAGAGATCCTCTTGAAAAGTCCTCACCCAACTTCACCGTTTCCTTCCACTTGTTAACTAGTGGTCCTCCCTAATTAAAAATGTACACGTAAAACAGTCCTGTCGCCAATGCCCAGTGGAACAGTATGGTCACTCATTGTCGTAAATGAATGCTAAGTGTAACAAAAATCTCTCTTGTAGAACCAGAATTACTGAGGAAAAGTTACTTTCATTCAAATCAGCGAATTCAGGACCACTATATCAGTGCAAATAACTAAATTTTTTGCCAAGCTGCGCAGTTTCATATTTTCAGAAAAACAATCTCAAATTCATTTTCCTGAGAAAAAAGTATGAAAAATTATCATTTAATTAAAGCATACCATTTCTGACTTCCCTTTCTATATGGCCAACACCCTAAACAAACCACTAAATGCATACGCATTGCTCCCTTAACAAACCCGTTGTCGTCATGGATACACATTCCTCCATTATCATGTGACCTGCTTCCTTAACAAACCCGTTGTTGTCACGTCCTTACCGAGCACTGTCTCACGGATACATGCAGATGATCACTGGTTGAATGGCTAGTCATTAAACATTGAGTAAATCCATGATTAAACAGTTTTTGATCATGGATTTACTCAAACTTTAAATGCAGCCATTTGTTAGCATTAATTCACTTCACTACTTCCTCCCCATGCCAACGAAATTCATCCGATAATCTTCCACCCCCCAACAAACTTCTCGTCTTCAGCAATTACATTATTGAACAACTCGTCGCAAAGGCTTTTTTTTTATTTATAGTAATTGAATAACCTATCCATTTACAATCTCCAACTCTATATGATTCCAATACTAACTACTACCACCAGAGCAAGGACATCAACAGAATAATAAAAATATTTTTAAAAAATGCTTGATGTGGCCGGTAGATAGCGATGTGTTTCAGACGTTCACACATTGTAGATAAACTCTAGAGCTTTCATCTGGCCCCTGGAGCCATTGTCAGCAGTCAAACTGAATTGTGGTTGCGCAGAAATGGGAAATGAGAGGCGATGACTCTAGCAACTGGAGTCAAAACCTCAAGAATTTATCTACATCACGTGAACATCCGAAGCACACTGCCACTAATAATAATAATGGGGACATTAACACCCTTGTGAACTACCTTGGCACACACATTATTATAAAAACCATATTAACTATTGATTTTGCCATCCTTTATTAATTCCAACACGAACAACGTGCGACCTCTGGAAGATTATATAATTCTCAAATCAATACAAGCAAACCAGTTGAATTTGTAAATTAAATTACTAGTTTCAAAAATGGATAAAGAGGAGGCAAAAGCTTCATTTAAAGATTTCTTAAGCCAAAGGGACAAACTCTAAAAAAAAAAATGGCTGTTTGATATTGTATTTATTTTCAGTGATTTCTTCTTACTTAGATGAAGGGCTGAGACTCCCTTTCCACCTTAAATGTGTTCCCTTGGCAACACCCAATGTGTACCATCTTGCTTGGTGTTGTCAGTTTCAGCTGCGGTAGAACAACACAGTAATAGACAGTTTGTCTGATGTTTTCATCCCTACCCAGTTGCCAGCTTCACCGGATTACCTCCAACTTAAGTAAACCATCACTCAACAATACCGAGTGATCCACCGAAGAAAGAAAACAAGTGGCAGTACGGTGCACAAAGGATTGTGGTTAAGAAATTATGAAGCGACGGTAGCACGAAGTTTCATCAGTTTGGCCAACCCCCTCAAAAATGAAATGCATATGGCTAAAATTTACATATTTCAGGTGATAACGTAAACAGTTGTCCCTCGGTATTCGCGGGGGTTGTGTTCCTAGAGCACCCGCGAATATTGGACGTGGTCCATAAAAATGCCTATAAACGTCAAAATATAATGTAAAATATAAGTAAATATATAATAATAATTTAATAAAAAATACAACACTCAGAGAAACACTCGAGATAGCTACACGCGGTAAACTGGGATGATGCAGGGCTGCATCTGCCTGAGACAGCGCCTCGTGGGCAGCAGCCAATCAGCAGCGAGGAGAAATGAATAACGCTCTCGATTGGCTACTTTCAAACCTCCAGCAATAGCATTTATTTTATATCGATATTTTGCTGAATTTACGTTAGTATTTATATACAAAATTAGTAAATTATATCGTTATTAATTATAATTTAGTGTTAAAAAGCGTGAAAAAATATATATTGCCACGGAAAAAGCCATTAAAAAATTGCTGAAGATATTTGCGAATCCGCGAACATGCGGGGGTTTCCACGAACAATTATTAGTTGGGTTCTAAGGAAAATTCCGCAAATAACCGGGGGCCGCGATTACATGGGGGGGGGGGTCGACTGTAATGCGGACAGATAATCGGTATGCTGAAATTAGGTAGATCCTGTGATATTTGTGTTTGCCTTACTGTGGCCAGTATTATCATCAAGTTCACAGAGGCAATATGACCTGGAAAATCTTCAGCAGCAACATGAAAAATGCCCAATTACTCGCTATTGTGATTCTCATGCTGACATTTACCCCCCCCAAAGAAATGAGCCAAACAGTCCTATGTTACGGCCAGTGACAGCTTCACTAATGGCGCTTTAAAAGGTCTGGCAAGACCCTCAAGAACTGGCAGTGTGTCGTCTTCACTGAGTCCAGGTTTCAGCAGTTCACAGCTAAAGGTTGCTTGGAAAAGACTTTCGACTGTGACATGTCCGGCCCATGGTCAGATATGGAGCCAAGTAATGCGGAGCGGTCTGACATCTGATGCGCTCAGAAGACAAAACGGGTTTTTTTCTCATTGGATGGCATCTTGATGCTGTGTTCTGAAGGTATCTACCGTCGCACCAACAAAGCGTATCGAGATTCAATGTCCGTACCATTCAGGACGACGACGCTACACAATGTACCTTGAGCGATCAGTCTATAAACCGAATTAAATCATTCCACCAATGAGACGGAACTAGAGGCAGCTCTCACGAGTGATAGACTCGTTCAATGCCAAACAGAGTGAAGGCCCTTTGTTCTACAAAACGCAACTCAACCAAAAGTATAAACAAAGAAAAGAAAACGGGAGAAGTGTTCAATGCAGGTAACGCAGCATTTTTATTTTTTTTAAAAAATTTGTTTAATCTTTATCAAAACCCTGACACGAGAAGCCAGGTGCCAGTCTGTAGTTCTAATCTAGGAAACACGTAGTAAGAAAAGAATGTAGATATTTCCAACACGATAAGGATAGAAGATTGTGCCTGTCTATATATACACGGCCCAAAAGTGTGATATCCTACCGTCATTTATATAACCAGGACATTTTACTTCTTTAGCACCTGAAGAATCTGCTTCTTTTCCTCTTCTAAATACAAATCTCTCTCTACGTTTGTACCAGTAAATGATAATGCCACAAAATTTATTAAGTACATTTTGAGAGAGAATCAGTTTTCATCAGTTAATATCATTGTTGGGCATTTTAGGGAGCTAGGAGGGGAAAACCTAAAAGAAAAACCTCTTACGTAATCACATATACTTAACCATAACAACGAGTGTTATATATTTTTTATTGTATTGGAGTTATCTACATTGTATCATCATTGGCTCCCACGGCATAGTAAGGTCTTCGTGCTTCACAGCCAGTTTCACTTCCTCTGCGGTGAAGTCACAGACGGTCCACTCTTTCCAGAAGGCGGTCCAGACCTGCCGCAGACTCTCAGCATCCACAGAGTTCAACCCGCAGCATGAAAACTCTAGTTTTTTCAATGGAATCTGACTGTTTAGTTTATCGGAGAGAGCATCCAGCAAAGGCGACCCGAGAGGAGACATTATCCCACAGCCTTTCAGCCGGACCTCTTCTAGTAATGTAGCCTTCTCCAGCACCTTCTGCAGTAAGCTGTTGCCAAGCTTCACATTGTAGCTCAAGTCTAGTCTTTTCAGCTGTCGGCCCCTCGACACAAGTCTGCGAAGAAAAATTATCTTAAAAAAGATGATGTCACTGGGTCCCTCCGAGAAAATCTATTAAATTATAAAATGCTGGAGGATGTACTTTAGCCACTGGAGATTGTCCTATGGTTGTTGAAATCAGTTTGCTGCATGGGGAAGTTCTACATCGGTGGTGGTGTGCACATTTAAGAACCAATGACACGAGTACTGAGGAATTTGGCTGAAGGGGTACAATGCCCACCAATAACCAGGAAGTCGATGCAGCGCAGTTTCCCAGGTGTTCCATGGTGTCAGAGCGAGTGACCGCATTCTGTGGTGAGCACGGACGCGTCGCACTGCTGCGGAAGACGCTGAACAGGCAAAGCATAAGGCATCAGATGAAAAAAAAAGGAAGTTAATTTGGAATTCCAAAAACTTGGAAAATGCTTAACAGACAGACAGACTCGATGCACGAAAGAAACTCTCGCATCTTTGAAGAACCGAAATTTTGGTTACTGTGAAGTTTCCCTTGGGGTTTACTATTTGAAATGTGAAAACATTGCACCGCACTGAGAGCAGCTGCCAGTGCATCAACACAGATTACAGCTCTCTCTTATCTGGTGTCTTATTTTTCTGAGATTTTAAAGATTCCAATTCAGTTATTTATCTTTCAAAGTGGATATTTGGAACATTTGTTTTGCTTCTTTACTCTCTCTTGTGTTTGACTGGTCAATTCTTCTCACCTTCATGCTTAAATTATGAAATATTATACTGACAAAATGTTGTGTCTGAACCCTTTATCTACCCCGGGCTCACTTGTTTTACTTGGGGAACTTGACACAAGCTCTTCCACCTTCCACCTCCCCTCCTCTTACCCCATTAGCCTTGAGTCAGGGATCACAATACCGCCGAAGGGCATTCACTAGAGGACTATGGCTCCACTTCTCCAAAAGGAGAAACTCTCTTTGCCCACCTGGTGCCACATAACATCAATTTGTTTTAACTGAAAATGAACCACGTACAAACTTTTCCATATTTTGCATATTTTTCGGATGCGTTGGAAATACCACACAACGCAAGAGGAAGACGTGCTGTGCACCTGTATGGAAGAGCAGTCTTAAACACGTTCAGGTCCAACACAGACCCAGATGCTAAATCCTCATCCGACTCCAGACTACATTTAATGGGTTTTATTAAACCCCACAACAGACGAACAGTACCCATACACTGTTGATTTGTTCATGGAGAATACGGTAATCACTTACAAGCTATGCCAACCCCTTAGAATAAAGATGATTATTACTTATCTCTATAAGCAAAAGAACAAAAATGCAACATGTGGTGGTAAATAAACATAAGAAAGTCAAAAGAAACGTGAAACTAAGCAGATATTTCAAACTTAAAACCCCTTATCAGTGACAGGTATTCATGTGTTGAGAATGTGCAGAGACTGCTGATGTACAATTCAGACTAACAATATTCCTGTACAAGATAATTAATGCTAAATCAAACTATGCTCAACATAGACTGTGAAAAATTATACTGTATTCCAATTGTCTGCCATGTTTTGTACAAACACTGATGAATGATAAGAATGTGAAGGCCACCTGGAGTAAATACTGATGATGTTATAGATATGCTGTGATTATCCCTGATAAGAGATCTCTCCTCAGGTAATGCAGAGCTGACGATGTGCCATATTAGGGCTAATTGGTCATTCTTTTAGCAGTTCTAGAAGAACAAAAAACCCCACCACAACAGTTGTTTATATCTTGTTAGTCTTATCGGTGGATTTTAAAACGGTTTAGAAGTCTGGAAATAAAGCAATCTCTTAAAAACAGCAACACAGTCTGATCTACGTTCCCCCTATTTTGGATTACGGATAGGAATCTGGAACAAAGAAGGGTTTATCTGCTACTTACAGTGGTAAGAGATCTTCGTCCTCAGAACACAGGCCGCAATCAGCCAGCGAGATGTTCTCCAACACACAGCCGGTCTAGTAATAACAAACACATTAAAAATAACGTTATTCAGAAAATACCATTCCTGTTCAAAGGGAGATAACCCTACACAAAATGACTTATAAAAAATTAACCATTATGGATAAACTTGTTAGCAGAACCCACCACCTGGACAATGACAAAATACAGATAATCCCTGTAATTACACAAGCTCAACCAAAAGAAAATTAATCCCTTTATGAAGATATTTTAATACTCATCATGTACTTCATAGAAACAAATTTATATTTAAAGCCATGTGAAAAAGTCCTGGAAGAGTGGTGACAGGAATTTCAGGTGATTAGGAGCTCTAGGACAGAAGGCCTAGCAAGTTCCTTCCCTTTGATGACATCACTGAAACTAGGCAAGAACTTGGAAAAAAGATATTGAAGAATATAGCTGTGATTACTACAAGATCCTAAGTTTTCACTTGTAATATTTCAAATTCTATCAGTTTTTTAAAACAACAAGCAAACAAACAACGTGGTGCATCCGACTCCCTTTATGTCTCTATAAATTAGAATCTGTAAACAGTCTTTACCTTACTTCTGTTGAAATTGTTGCCAAATCCATATTTTTAACTTGATTTCATCAAATAATAAAATTAGCAAATATGTAATTAATCCACTCCTTAGGAAAGACTTCTAAACGATTCACTCTATCCTAAGGGACCACCATTCTAAATGAGTTACTTTATCCTAGGTGGCTAACAGCAATGCCAGTAACTGCTAATTAACCTCTCCCATTTTTAAAATCTAACATACAATTTCTATGGAAAAACTTGTATCCTTGAAGTCTTTAGGCAATTTTTCCCTCTGAGAGGCTAATCATTTGTATCTCAAAAGTAGTTACTGTAAATATCATTTTCCAATTTTCGTAAAGTAAAGCTGTTTTGACATCATATTAAGTTGTTTCATTGTTCTTTTTTAACGAATCTCTGTCTGTATAAACCTGATCCACAATCTGCTATTTGCTACACAGTTTACAGAGCATGTTGTTTGACACAGCCAAGACAAACAGAGTAGTTTGTTTGGGACTTTGATCTGATTACAACAGAGCACCAGAGTTTCCACTTGATCATGAATTATTATGATAATCACAGAGATCATCGGTGAAGTATTCAGGTATCCAGCAGTTACGTTAGATTTCATGCTTATCGTAGCAAATTCTGGAGTTTCAAAAAGTCAAAGGCCCCATTTATTCCTGTCTATGAACCTTAGAATTTTTTCTTAAAAGATCTCAATAAATACTGGACAGAAATCTTGTTGTTGTTTTGTAATTTAATGCAAAATACCCACTAGTCTTGTTCTGGGCGCCACTAAAAGTCAGAAGTTACCTGAGAAATATAACTGATCAGGTGAGAGGTCAGCGGCTGAATAGACGACTGTGTTGTCCAAGACAGGTCCAGCTTCAGAACCTTCGAGGGCTCCAGATAACTCATCAAGCGCCCTATTTCTGCAACTTGGCATCTGTTGCATGAAACGTCAAGATCTTGGAGAGAAGATGCTGGAAAATTAATAAAACAAGTTAAGATTCAGCTCCTCCAAGAAAAGAAAAAAACACTGGTACCGGTACCGCATCGTGATGTGCAACCGTTGTGAATTAGTATTTCGTGTAAAGTGGCCCATTCAACAACTCAGGCTCCTCATCACGTTAATTAGATCCACTGTGCAGATTTCCAATAGTATGTAAATGAGCAGTGGCATCGTTCCAGCACTTGAGAGGACCTGAGTAACTTTCGCTCTGGAAAATTCCGTTTTCTAAAAATATCCTGGGCATAAATCTACTTATAGAATCAATGCAAGCTGAGTGAACAACCGCTGCTAACCATCTTTAAGAAGACACTTCAGCCCTAGGAATCCATCCCGGCTGCTGCACAAGTTTATCAGAAAGGTGATGGTCTTAAATCTACACATGGCTTACAGTTACATTTTCCACAAACGGTTTTAGGGTCTGGAATAAAACCAGTGCCGTTTTAAGGAGAACCCTTGTCCTGTCAGGTGCTCTTCTCTGCACCCCACCCCAGCACAGGTGAGATACGAGTATCTGTTCTGTACAATGGTCCAAAATCGACTAACCTTTAACTGCAGCCAGAACAGCTGCCTGATGATGTTCGAGCATTCTGATCCTGAGCTGACATGACGATAGGCATAGGATGGTGAGCGCTGGGATACGGTCAAGAATCATAAACAAGGAGCTGACATCCTCCAAGGGGTTATAGCTGAGGTTGAGGTAGACAAGGTGCTGCAAGTGAAGCAGAACAATGCATCAAGGGGCTCTTTAACAAAGAGAAAAACTAAATACAGTAGTACAGAGACAGGCTGCCATCACAGCTTATGCAGGGGCCTCCAGAGTATTTGACAAAAAGAAAATATAAGAATTTTGAGGGTACTGGAAAATGCTGAGGTGGAGGAGAGAGGGTTAAGTAAAAGCACACAATAAATATATCAAACGAGCACAGAAGATGTGTTGCCAACAGTTTACTTTCTGGCATGAAAAGGTCCCATACAAACCAGCCCTTTTGTCTTTAATAAACTAAACTTGAGAGAGAAAGGTTTTATTTATTTTAAATACTGTATCAATTTCTTCAGTGATGACTTTAAAAAAATTGTAAAATTTTATGAGATCTCTTCTTCTTACTGAAAGAAAACAACGAAGTCATTCATTCAACAACTAAAAAATCTACCCGGTCAATAAAACGTTACAAACTCCATTTATTATTAATCAAAGAGTCATATAGCAAGGTCTAATAACGTATTAATATTGGCACACAGGCTCTATAGTATGATAATGTCTTGTATAGAATGAGACAGTCATAAGAACCAAATGTATTCATTGGATGAACATTTAAAATGAAAAAGATTCTGACCATTTATTTGAGACAAAAGATAGATTTTCTTCCTACGTAAACATTCTTACTATATATATATATATATCAGAGATGATACCTGCTCATATCTGACAGTTCTGGTGTTTATTTAAAAGTATAAATTTATTAAATGTGTGAAATAATTGAGATACCTCTTGCCAAAACAGTATGTTGTTGTGATTAACTTTTAGTTGATTAATCAGAAACTATAGGAATAACTCTCATAGAAATAATTTCCAAGATGTGCATCAAATTCAAAAACTTTTCATGCACTCACACACACAGATACACACTCACACACATTCACACAAACAAGCAAAATTAATATCCTACCTTCCTAAAAATACTTAAGGTCCGTATCTAAAATCTAAAATTGTCAGCTGGTTTGTCAGAAACAACGTTGGCTTTCACAGGCTTGATCCGAGCAGAGATGAGATGAGAAAGCCGTCCTACCTGTAATGGAGCACCTGAGAGAGCTGCTACGTTTGAGTCTGATCTCAGAGAATCAGTGGACGATGGCGACTTCAGGATTTCTGTGAAACCTTTCAGTCCAATGGCCGTGATGTCATTACAAGAGAGGTCAAGCAAGGCGATGTGAGGAACTGTGCTTGACATTTTGGTGAGCGCCAGCAATCCACTGTCGCCAATCCTGTTACCTTGAAGAAACAAAATGACAGTTACTTCCACGCGAAGCTTGTATTTAGCCATGTGAATCACCGACTCACGTCTGGAGCTATCACTCCAGATATTAGCCTGTGAAACATGCTTTTGCATTCATGACACACAAAACAAAAACCCCTGTATGGAGCTTTCTTATTAGCTGACAGGATAGTGACATCTTATAAAATCTAACCTCGTATATCTGGTCACGTCTTCTCGATCCTTAAAATAGCATTAATCCAGTATGCACACCTACTAGAGCCAACAGCAGGGTTACACATCAGCGTTGGCAAGTTGATTTTTTTTAAAGTTTACAATCTCATTTGAAAGCTCTGTCTGAATGCAGCCACAGAGGTTGATACAGAGCACCAAAAGTTCAGAAAGTTTTAACGACTTGGTCCCTTTTGGCCTAAATGACACGTATACCATTTTTAGTTCGGTAAGGTATTCCAAAGTATCCACTATATACATGCTAGAAAAGAATTTCCTGACGTTGTCTTTCTACTGGCAGGGTGTCATTCACAGCACAGAATCTCTCTACATGAAAGCGTTCTAAATACTCCAATCAGAGCTTCTCTGAGATAACAAATTAATATAAGCAATTCCAAGAACCGCCGAGGTTAAGCTTGATAAACGAAACAGTATATAGTTCTAGTAAATCTCTTCCTTCTCCAGGCAAAAATAGAACAGTGCCACCATAGTGCTTCTGCCTTGTTTCTTACTCACCTCTTAGGTACAACTCTCTCAAGTTGTGATGGTATTTGATGGATCTAAAAACAGGGTTCACGTGGACAGGTCGTAGAGCTAGATTTTCCAACACAAGCTTGCCGCTCAACTCACAAGACTGAAGAAGTGTCCGAATGTTTCTGTATGACGCTGCATTAAACAGAATAAACGGATACCACAATGATTCAGCAACTTACATTTATGTAAAAAGATAAAATAAAACAATGTTGGAAGACTTCTTCAACTCTTGGAAAGGCCCGTGTACATCATCAGACTATTTCTTTAGAAAAAAATTAATCTTATTTTGAACATAGTCTGTGTGATGTCACCTCGATGAAAAGGTATAAAACAACATTTGAAGCTTGTGACATCTGTCTGCCCTGTAGGATCAAAAGATTCTTCTGTTACATACTGATTCCCTTCAGCTGTATATTACTTCCTTAACAGTTACCTGGTGACATCTACATACCAACTGCTCTATAAGTCACCTAGCACTCCTGCCATATACAGCTTACTTTAGAAGTCTACCAGCTATCTGTAACAGATGAAAAGTTCTTTTGCTCTAACTCTCTATTCAGAAATGGAGCATAGTTATCATTCATATTAGATACAGAATGATTAAGTAATAGGAGCACGAACAAAACCACAACGATAAGATAGCTTTATTTATAACATTAAAAAAATTCATTTATATTAATTAAAGGACTGGGTTACTCTCGTTACGAGGATTACCAATACTTTCTTTCTTCGCTACTCGTTAGCCCTTTAAATTGACAAGACTGCCACCCACTAACAAGCCAAGTAAATACTTGCCCACATTTAGAACTCTGCAAGCCTCGGAGTACCTGTGGTGCAGTGGAGGCAGATCCCATCCATCAACTCGGCCTTCGATCTGATGGAGACAGAATGTGTTTGGCATAGTAAGAGAAGGCGAGTACAAGAGACTGAGAGAGCAAATGAGAGAGAGTGAGAGAGAGATGAGATGGTGCTGTGAAGAGTGTAAGAAATTTAATGACATTGCTAAAACTCTCAAAGCTGTCCAAATATGTTTGTGTACAATAGCAACTCCTGCAACTGTGTCTCCGAATAAAAAACAAAACAACCACAGACAGCTTTTGTCGTTGGTTGTCATGGTGATTCTGTGGTGTTTGTGTTACTTGGCTGTTGAGTCGCAAACGTCTTGCGTTCCAAATTCACCCCTCTCTCTCTCCGTTTCCAGGATTTCTCGAGTTTGTCGGGCTGGCCATGAATAAAATGCAGAGGGTTCTGACTGCAGCTTCTATGCTAAATAACCAAAAAGATTAACTTTAAAAATGAAAATAAAAGAAAATCAAGAGAAAGACAGGGAGCACTGCATCTTAACTCCCATGAACAAGCCCTCAGTTATGGATGTTTTTCTTTAAATCTTGATTAAAGATTTGAAAAGGTGAGAAGCATGAAGTTATTCTACTGCAACAAACGGAACCTATTGTTCACAGACATCTTGCAATGCCAGCTTCCCTTTTATAATGATGTTTGTCCACCAACCAAAGCCTCTGAGAGAAATTTTTCTGTAAAATTTGGCTAGAGGTGGCTAGAGGAATAAAAGGTGCTGCACAGCAGAGTTCTCTATCTATATTTTCCCATAACGACATGCGACAACAGAAGCGACTATGTGCAGTACCTCTTCACCATTGTTTATAACCATGTGGATCTCATCATCAGGGGAGAGGACTGCTCCAGACTTTGTTGCCAAGGAGAGAAGAGGCTTCAGTTGATATTGGACATACACTCTTCTGGCTGCTTCTTGGGAAAGCCAAGATATTGTTCGACTGTTATCACTGAAAAAAAAATCACAAAGGCTCTTTATTCAATTCCCTAAAGATGCTGAGGTAGACATAGGAATTCTACTAAAAGTCTACATTAAAAAAAGATGTACAAAACTACTGCTGAGTTCAGAAATCAGGTAAAAATATAATTAGCCAAGGAAATGAGTTTTACCTGAGATTGTGATCAAAGGTTTCAAAAATAACACAAAATTTCTGTTGAAGAAAAAACTGCTAAATTAAATAGGGTGTCAGCCATAACCCTTAAAGTGGGTTAACCACTTGTTTCTTTCTCTAAAAGATGAGTTTGCCAAAGTTCCCTTCTTAAAAACATTACAGTGTTTTGTTGATGATTAAGATTCAAGTTATAGTGTTTCTTATCTACTTTATATATACTTTGGTAGCAGATGGCCAAGCACAGGGACCTGTCTCCCTGTCAGTGTGGGTTTCCTGTGGGCAACGATTTCATCAAACAGCTAAACAGAGGAATTCTGGCTGAGACTTCAATTTCCTGCTGACAGCAGAAGTGTCCAATGAAACACAGGATTGGCAGCAGTAACCGCAGCACTGCACAATCTCATTATACAAAGGTTGTTGTATGAGCAGGTCCAACAGCTGAAGGCCATTGCACTGGCACCAACTATCAATACTCACATCCTGGACAAAGGCTGCCACACCCCCCACCAAACAAAACTTTGACTACAAACAAGGAGCTATTCATTTAATTCTAGGATGAATTGTAGATTGTGAATATTATGCAGTGGGCTGACTAAAGCTATTTTTAGCTTACTCCAATTGGATTCATTTCCTCCAAGATTCCCCCTTAGCTGCTTTGTCACAAATGTCTGTAATTTTGAGGCAGCCAAGATCTTGCTACCTGCTGGAGAAAGTTTCCGCCATCTGTTTTTTTGAAGCATGAAAACATTTGGCAATGAAATTCATGCAGACTAGCAAAGGCAATGATCAAGTATACGATGAACAGTAAGATTATTTTCTAATTTAATGATTTTAAATTCTAAAAAAAAAAAAAAAAAAAAAAAAAATTATATGATCGCTTTGACAATTGATTCATTCTTAAAATCTCTTAATCACAGTAGCTGGTAATTGAGTTGATACAAAAGTTCATAAAACTAAATTCCAAAGACAAAGATGAAGGCTGATGGTTGTTGATTGTTTTTCACAAAATCAAAGTGAATTAGCTTCCTTGGATGTTTGGCTAGTGTGAAGAACGGTACAAAAAAAAAAACAAACTTGTCAGTAGTTTGTTTTCAATTAGCTGTCCACACCAGAAGTGCATCAGCTGATCTAAAGCAAGTGCGATTAGGAAGATGCTTACCAGAATTTTAATGGAATACAAAATGACGTGTCCATGATCCTCACATATATCCTAATAATCGGCAGATCTGGACTGACAGGCACAAGCTGAGTGCTGGGATATTCTTGAATGTCTGGGCCAGTTTGAGTTAGTCTTGTTAGATTTTGCCGCAATGTCTCGGCAGGAACCCGTGTTTGTCTCCTGGCCTGAGGGAGGGGCGACACAATGCCGCAGTCCAAAGAAGCAAAGTTTTCCGAGTCAGAGCAGTCGTCGTATTCCGTAATTTTTTCACTAAGGTTCGATTCTTGGGACTCCTCATCATCGAGAGAAAGAGGGGGCTGCTGATGGCGCCTTCCCTTTGGAGAATTGGGATGACGAGTAGTTTCAAAACGAGCCGCCGACACTTTCTGCTTTGTCCTGCTCGTTGAAAATAAGCCATTCATGTCGAGGCGTTTTCTTTTTGCTGGTCTGAGGTCTTCAACTAACCAGTTGTCAGCAACTTCATTTGCATCGAGGAATGCCGGCAACTCAGAAGACTTTGCCAGAAAGGTTCCTTTACACTGTCTCTCTTCCCCTGTAACTCGAGTGGCTGAGCTTCCGACACCCAAAATGGCATTCCTGTAAGCTTCAGCTGCTGTTTCATCCTTCCGTTTCACGATTTCTGGATGCACAAACACATTCTCCGAAAAATCGTTTTCATCTCCGTTTCTGGGAAAATAAGAAAACAATACAATACAATGCTTGCCCAACCAACCTCCGGATTATTGCTTCCAAACATGACCTTGAAAAAGACCAGGTGTTTTAAACTTTGAAACCATTAACTGGGGAGGGGGGGGGGCATGGTCCCGTTTGTTGGCTTTTTGTTGTCTATCAAAAGCTTACCAAAGACCAAGAACTGTTGCGGTGTCTGCCTCTAAATTCTACCAACATACATGTGTAGGCCAGAGGTTGCAACAAGCTTCCCATCACCTCATCAGTAATAACCATACTAATTAGAACCTTTCCTGGTCACCGTCAGCGGGACCTATTGGTTGTTAAGTACACCTAGCCCAATCAGATGTACTGAAAATCAACATCAGTCCTTGGATCTAAAATCCTGATGATGGCAACAGGGAATTTTTGAAATGTGGGCTCATTAGCCAACTCATTTACTACGGATGAGATGGTGAGATATACTTCAACTGACCATCCCTCCCTCTTTCTGTGAATAAAGCAGCACCAAACCAAGCAGATTGAGTAGTTTTTCTTCATCACTGTAATCATTCACACCTTTTGATCAAGCAGGTAAAACACACCTGTGGCTCTTTTCAAGACCACCTGTATACTTAAAGTGTTGTACTCCAAATGTTCCTACTAAAATATTTCATGTGGCCATAGCAATATTCTTGCAAGAGATGGGTCAAACAGCAAACTCTATCACAGCCCCATCCATTATTAATTTGCCTTTGATAAAGCCAGCCCCATTAACAGTGAAATTATGAAGGCTGACAAAAAAACGTTATCCCCCGTCGACTGGAGCTAAGCTGAAGACAACTTAAATGTTAAAGTCAGGAGAGCCACTCGATTTTGGACTAATCTCACATAAAGACTAATAAACAGTCCTTTTAAAAAAATTTCTATTCCTTTCCAGGTTCTGTTTTTGTTTCACTTCACTAGACTATGAGAAATTAATAGTAATGCAAACCTGTGTCCATCTTGACTGTTCTCGGACAAAACTGGAGCAACACTGGAAAAAATAACAATACGTGAGAAAACCATCAGAAAGCAGAAAATGAATATATCGGTAAGCCATAGTATAGAGCATAAGAAACACTTTTACACCAGTTGAATAGTACCACATCCCTGACAAGCGAAATCCCATTAGACACCAGGTCTTCTGGTCCAAGACATTCTTAAAGATGTTCCCAAACCTTAAGATAAGAAATCTAATCCCAATCCAACGAGAGCTAGTAGCTCCTCATTACATCATTCCAATGAGGCATTCAGGGGACGTAACCAAGAGTTACTTGCTCATAGGCTATCATCAAAACAGCTCTCGAAATTATCCTCTGAACGCAGATGTCGATTCACACCTTACCCAAAAAGTTTCTGAAAGCCGCATACATATGCAATGGCTTTCACTTCCTTTTCTCAAAATGATGTAATGTGAGTCTGACTGATTTCCTTGTCTTGATTCTTGATATTTTGCAGCCCCAAAACATTTGTACACCGAGCAGGCAGGCAAACACTTCTCTGCCATGCTACAGTTTGCCAAAGTTTCAAATATTGCTGCATAATAAGTCATCAGGAAAATTCTTTCACCAGTCATTAGCCTCTTTTCTTTTTTTTTTCACACAAACCAAAAGAAAACAGAGAGAAAGATTTTAACTTACTTTTGAATCTTTTTTCCCCGTCTCTTTGGATTGTGCACAATTTCTGGAAGTTCCTCAGTTGCTGAGTCTGAGATTAAACTTGCTCTTCCAGGTGGTGTGTCTAAAATAAGCAAACAAATTTCTAAAATTCTGCCAAAAATCCAATAATTCATCCACACGGCAGAAACTGTAGAAAAATATCAAAATCTTGTATTGTTAAACCATTCTTTCACGTTTCACAAAAAACCCCCTCCAATTTACCAATAGTAAGTAGGCCATAGCTATTTTATAAAAATACAAGGGAGACCACTGGTGCTAACTTTATTTTAAAACGATGGACACCACGTATTTTTTAAACAAATTTCACATTTAGCCTGGCTAAACCTTTTTAATCTCTATAACATGGGTAGAAACCATGCGCCAAGAATTCCTTTCAGTGCACAGTTTCCCAAAGCTAAACTCCCCTCCTCTTTTTTAAGTATCAAGTGAAATAAAGTTCATCTACCTTGTTGATCCTGTAGGGAAAAAGCAAAATGTTGTAAAACCAGGTAATAAGTAACAAAATGAACAAAATATTCATGGACCTATCCTTCAAATATCAAGGGAACACAACTGGCTGACTACCAGAGAACAGCAGAATCTGACTGGGGGAGACAATGAATCGAGGCCCAGTCAACACATCAGGAAGAGCGCTAATAATCTACAACTAGGAAGGTTGACATCAGGCCTCAGAAAAATGGAAGGGACAGTATAAAAAAACACATTTAGTAGGACCACGAATCTGAAGATAAGTTACTAGTTTAGAAATCAAGCAAATGTTTGTTTTCTTCCACACTTGTACTCAAGTTCTCTGGTCTTAAGATGGAGCCACTTGTTTGAATTAGTAATATGTTTTCCTGAAGAAGTGAGGTGGGTATTGCCGACTCTTCACCAGGGAATCTTGGACTGACTGATTATGAAAATTTCCAATGAGAGAGAGAAAAAATAGCACACAACAAACTCAAATACATAGTTATAATTAAGTGGGTGGTGAGGGACCCTGTTTATTCAAAAGCATGAAGTTTTCCTTCCTTCTTGTCCATTATAATAGAAAAGCTTCAATCAGATCTCTCATCTATTCACACACAAACACACGCAGTATTTTTTTTTTTATACCTGCTACGCCCAGTCTCTCCTGTAACATTCTAACCATCCTTTGGGACTCAATCTCCAGCTCTCTGTCAAATGTCCCCTTTGCCCGAACCATCCAATCCTTAAGACAAGTTAAAGCTGAGTTACCCTGTCAAAAAAAAAAAAAAAGTCAATCAACAAACTTTAGCTTGCTTAGTGGTCTCTCGATGTTTCGGAGTATTACTCTCATGGTTCGCCCAAAAGGCAGCAATCAACCTTAGAAATTGTCCTTCTGCCCAAAACCAACAAACAACAGAACAGATAACAATGGGATTCATATACTGTCCATTAAATATTTTTTCTTCTTCTTGGCAAGCCCTGTTATGACTTTTGAACATGTGGAGAAATTAGTCTTAGTGATAAGCAAGTTAGCTAAATATGGTTGGAGGCTCTGGAACAGCAGTTAAGTTTCAAGCCAACCAAGAGGTATCCACGGAATTTCTATCACACGAACCCACAAAAACCTCATCAAAACTCCACTTTTAAATGCGGGAGGAAGCTGGTTGGCTAATAAAGAAGAGCAAGATGAAGCTGTGCCATGGAGTATGCCAAAATCCAAGTAGATCTCAGCCGGGATTTGAAGTCAATCCCTCCATCACAGGCCGCCAGCTATTTTGAATTTTCTGACCATCTACAAGTTTAGAAAAGGGTTTTGTAACCATGTCTTACTGTCATTAACAGGTAACAGCGCTCATCAGATCATAATCAAGGGCAGAGCAAAGTCAAAAAAAAAAAACAGAGAGACAAAGAGGAGAAACTGGGCAGTTTATTCAACTTTTAAAGAATTCGTAGAGTTTAGAAACCAAGAAGCAGAGACACAGGAACAAGTTACAGCAAAAGAAAGTGCAGAGAAATTTTTTTCTTTTTCTTTCTAAATATTTTCACCAGTGACCAAAATCATGGTCTCACCGATAAATTCATCCATAAAGCACAAGGGAGAAAAGTTCAGCAAAACTAGTGTGTGTTCTTCAATAGTCACATGGTTGCATACTTATAAATGTGTGTTGGGCCGAGTGCTGACTCCACAATCATGGCTCCTATATCAAGAAAAAAGAAAAAAGTCTACAAGAAAAAAACCATTCAACAAAGAAGAATGACAATACAACGTTCTTCACTTTTTGGCGAACTCACGTTGTCATCCTTGGTCTCGGTTCTGGCACCACGATCTATCAGTAGCTTCATCACTTCAATGTTCCCACAGCTTGCAGCATCTATGAGTGGCGTGACCCCGCCACATTTCTCGCCTCCCTGGTCATCGATGTTTGCCCCGTGGTCGAGAAGGTATTCCACGATCTCGCAGTAGTCATGATTGGCCGCTTCATGCAGAGGCAACCACCCGCAGTAATCCCGAGTGTTCACAGGTTGGCCCTGGAGAATGAACATTAGCAAACAAACCTGCATCCTTCAAAAACATCACCCTTTAAATTAGGGTCAAGACAACTATCTCAAGTCTACATTTGCTTCCTGTACATTAACTGCAAATCATAGCAGTTTCACCATTTTGTCTGACAGCGAATTCTTAGCATATCAATCCAACAAAAAGGTGAAAGAGCAATTGAAGAACCTGTTCTTGTTTCCATATCCTAATTTCTGTTTATAACTTTATTGTGTATTAGAATTGGCAATGTTTGGTTTTCCTTTTTTCTTTTTAAAACAAAACAAAATTTTCTCTCTCCACACGCATGTCAATTTGTAATTCTTGTCCCATTTTCATCATATTGTTTTGACAAAGTTGAATACAAATTCAGCTAAAGCTGTTTCCCACCCCCCACCACCCATGACTTATGATTTTAAATCCAAGTTAATACTGTACTTCTGTGACAATACTTACGTGTTCCACAAGCTTCTTGACTTTCTTCAGATTCCCTTCAATACATGCTTGATGCAGCGGTGTTTCGCCCTTTTCGTTTCTCTGAAACAAATAAGCCAGTTTTAATGTATGGTCTCCCCAGTTCATCATGTACACCTCACCTACTAGATATCTTCTTGTCCACTGTTGTTGGAACAGAAACAAGGAATAAAAGAAAACATATAATTAATCTTTCTCCACCTATCTCTCTCTCGTAAAGCTTCAGAACATCTAAGCACATGAACTGCACAGCATTATAAACAGATAACAGACAGACAGCAGTGACCAAGTTGGATAACTCCCATGACTTCAACACCACCAAGGGATCAAACTGTCATTCACCATTGAGTGAGTGATACCCTCTAACTCAAGTAGCAAATGCATGATTAGCAGCCGTATCCAGGGAATATAATAAATTTAGTTTAATTAGTATCAAGCATAAAGAGCTAGAACCATTTTACTTCTATTTATTTTTGATCAGACTTGTACACAGAACAAATAAGTTATCTCCCCCTTTAACAGCCTATTCAAGCTTGTACACAGAACAAATAAGTTATCTCCCCCTTTAACAGCCTATTCAAGCTTGTACACTTCAAGGAAGGGCTAAAGCAATTTTTTCCTGAACCACAGAAACAATGGAAGATAAACCAGAGAAAAGACAGTTCTAACCACTGTATTCTGGTAGCTTTAACCTTAACATTCCCAAGAATAACCCCTTTATCAGTTTCTACACAGGAAGACATAACAATTTTTAGTGACCGCCTCCTGACCTGTGATGGATGCACCAGGTTTATTCATTTTGGGAGTATGACGGACAAATCGTCGTGAGGGCGCAGAAGGCAAATGGGCCGCTGCAACATCATTACCCACCCTTAGAGGGAGGGGGCAACCAGCCTGCAAGTTTAAACTTTGTGGGGGCAAAAAAGGTGGGGGAGGGGGGAAGGGGAATCAGTGAGAAATTCCAAAACATCACATAAATAATCCGTCAAAGTTACAAAGGGAAGAGTGATATCCCTAAAACGAAACAAAGCCCCTCTTTTCACACAATAGGAGAGGCCTGATAAAATGGGGTTTTTTTTGCGGTATTCCAGAGACGCAACCAGAGTTAAGAATGCGCTCACTTTGACTTGCTGTCGGCTCGTCCGACGACCCGTGACGGTTTTTGCTTCAGCAGCCAAGCCGTCATCTTCAGAGGTGTCAGATTCTGAAAGATAAAAAAAGTTAAATAAACGTACGGCCTCAGGGGAAGACTTCGATAGAATCCAGCTGTGTGGCTGGCAAACCGGAACCCTGTTTGTCGTTTTAAATGTGGAGAGTGCATTTCACGCAGATTTAACCCCAATCTTGCGTGAGGATCAGCTGATAAATGATAGAGTTTTGAGCTTTGCCTGGTCATAATAAATCCCCCCAACAGGAACTAGACGTACTGGACTCTGGCCAATCCTTTGTCAAGCATGGAGAATTTTTGCAGATTTTGTATAACTCACCGATTTCTCTTTTTAATTTGCTAATTAGTAAATTTATCTTCAGTGGTCGCTTAGGATGGAGCAGTCTTTGGAAAGACATGCAATGTCAAAAAAAAACACATTTACCAACATCATTAAAACCAGTGCAAAATCTTGAACATTAGGTCTGACTTCTTAGCACCAGTTAGTATTGTGTTGGACCGGC
The DNA here is from genome assembly GCA_018389105.1 of Nautilus pompilius. Classification (NCBI taxonomy): domain Eukaryota; kingdom Metazoa; phylum Mollusca; class Cephalopoda; order Nautilida; family Nautilidae; genus Nautilus; species Nautilus pompilius. The sequence continues at coordinate 354,767 of JACATO010000130.1, read as the reverse complement.
CCTACACTTGCCAACCCATCTCCGTAATACAAAAACACACCGGGCTGTCTTCACAAAGGGTTACATCAATGAAGAAAGAGAGCTGTGTCTTACGACCTAACCAACCCGTGCTGGGTGATACAGATGCACCCTGGGTTGTACATAGAAGGTTAAAGCCATTTTTTTGTTAATGTTTTTTTTCCAGAAATTATTAGCAAACTCTGTAAAAGTATTAGCAGATGAAAAATAAAAAAAAGAAAAGAGAGAGAGACTTTAAAGTTTTTCATCAATTAATAAAACAATTCATTGATTTATTTACTTTAGATCCCCCTTTAACCCTCTAACGACTAAAAATACTAAACAACAATTTCTCCCCAAAGAATTTATAAAAGTTTACAAATAAAAACTGACCACATTTCCACATTTTCTTCGTTATTTGCAACAACCAATGTTAATTTTTTCAAAACAGATATAATTTGTTAATTCTTATTGACCCCTTTTCTTTTTTTTTTTTGCACATTGGCCATTTGCTGATGTGTTGAAGAACATTCCAGCGAAAGAACTGCAAGTACACTGGTTTACAGAAGTTAAGCAACAAACAAAAAAGAAATGAACATATTTCCAAAAATGGCCAGCCTCGTTCACCGCACGTTCAACACAAACTCCTCTTCGTGTAATGCAACTTTTACTAAAGAAATGTGAGAGTGAGTTCCGTTAGAAATTTGCAAACTAGTTCTGGTATAAAAACTGGCTCATATTTATATCAATTTTGGCTCTGTAGCCATAATAATTTGGCAGGTTCTCTAGGATTGGAGCTATTGGTAGGATAGAAGCCTGACAGTCATAGGCCCAGGTGGTGGAATGGCTAAACGTGGACAGAAGTATGGTTCGTTGGCTGTGAAGGTGCTTGGAGATAAGTCTGAAAACCAGTTCGGGGCTAACCATGGGTCTTCATAATCCCAGTAGATGACTGCTGTGTTAGGCTTGGTTTGGTAAAGCAGAACTTCAACACCAACCCAACTTGCTTCTGATCTCTCTGCAGCCATGGAGAGGTTGCTATTAGCCTCAACCGTAATCAGCAAGCTGCACGAAAGAGTGGTTAAACTGGTGCCCTGAACATGTTACTTGGGCCCCAAATAACTAAAGCTACATTTTTTTTCACCAATGAGTCGAGATTTTAGCTTTCAACGTGACTCAGGATGCACTCATCTGGAGGGAACGTGAAGCATGCAACCAGCACACAAACATCACACTGATGGGGGAGGTGTGATGGTTTTCATTAGGTGGGCATACATGCTAACCCTGCACGTTTCAGGAAGACACCCCGACTGTAATGAGGTATACTGATCCCTACATCAGACTATTCACAAGTGCAATGGCATGTAACTTCATTTTAACGAACAATAATGCTCAATCCACACAGGGCACGTATAATCAACCAACATCTTCGAGATCAAATCAACATTATCCATATGATGAGGCCAACACGAGCTAAATCCTGTTGAGACTGCTGCAGGAAAACATGCTGCTGCCTCCAGCCCCTTTTCACTGCAAACTTCTCTGATATGACGACAGACCCAGCAGTGTGTGAAGCCACTTAGTTATACATCGCTATTGAGGTTGGGAAGAACTGCATACCCTATTAACCACCTCTAGTTACTTTTTATTCACATTCTTTAGGTTAGAAGTCCTTGTTTCCCTATAAATCCTCTAAAAATTATTTGTAATTTACATATTCCTTTGACAAAAGCTGTGGTGCACAAAGAGGAGTTTGTGCAGATTATTTGGAGAATGAAAACCCCATCAATTCTGGAAATATTCGTTTGTTTTTTTTTTTTGTGTGTGTGTAAAAATTTTTACGCTTGTCTCTCTCTCTCTCTCATTTCCCACTTTTTCAGGTTTTCTAAAAACAAGGAAGAAGAAAAAGCTGGCAAAAGTAGAAAATATCCAATCCAGGTTCTCCTTCCAGCTGAAACAAAAGCAACTTCCCGATTACCAACCATCTCCAAAAACTTTTGTACGGCAGAGACACCTTCACCTAAGACAAAAAACATAGATAGAATAAGTAAAAATACAATGCGGTTTGCTAACCTGACTCTGTGAGAATTGACACAGCATCAGAACCATCGCTATCACTGTGGGAGTACTCATCATCAGACAGCTCATCCCCTGACTCCATTCTGTACTGCCTCCTCAGCCCTGCCAGTTTGTTTTCTGTTTCTTGCCTGTCGTTGGACTCCCCATAAGCAACTTGAACAAGACCAGAGATTTTAGTGTTCTCACCTGTGCAGAATAAATAAATAAGGGTAGTTGGATTACTGAAAGTTAATCCGACATCAAAATGTCTGGGTGTGTTAAGAACTAGTTAAGCCACCATCTTCATCAATCTAATGAGACGGGGATCAGTGGTAGAGTAAACATTTAATTCAACGATTACAGTAGGAAAGACTGTGGAACTGTGGGTAAACCCGCCTACACACAGAGAGAATTCTAGACTATAACCTTGCTTTTGTGCTGTGTTAGTGTTTACTCTCATAGTCAATAACTTGCTGTTTCGCACCAGTTAGCAGCTTTACTTTTGCAAGAATATAAAGGAAATGTTACAGACAATTTGACAAGTATCTATAAATGAAAATCCCAGTCAGCGTGTTCTCTCACTGCTGTATTTCTGTCCACTCCTCTACTGGGCTATCCGAGATCTGAAAACAAAATCCCAAGCTCTTTAAAACTAAGATCCATTCAGACAACTGCTAACTTAACTGTCACCCCTATTCTTCAGTGCAGCAAAGAATGAATTAGCTTTAGAGTACAAAACAGGAGGAGGAGGAGGCAGTGTTGGACAGTGATTTCGAAAAATGTGTGCGCAATAGTTCTGTATTTCTGACTAAAACATGAGGTTAACTGAGGTCAAAAGTCCAAAATATTACCTGCAACTTTTGATGGAGTGTTTCGGTTGCATACTGGAAAGCCTCAAGGTATGTCTGCTTCACCACGCTGTAATCTGACTGGAGAAGCTCCTGTGATTCAGCCAAATTCAGTAATGTCCTACACATCTGGAAAACAAATAACATCATTCAGAGATTCCTTTTTAAATGCCACAACATAAACTTGTAGATGTAAGTCAGTCAGTCAAATCACTACAGTATCTCTGTTTGAAGTTTATTGAAAAGATCGGTATGTGGTTAACAGATGCCACCAAATTTAAAAAAAAAAATTTTTTTTTTTAAATTTAAGTTTAGAAATAAAAAACCCATTTACCCAGTCCAATCCTTTCAGCTTAAGATACATGGTTCTATATATAAGCCTAATTGTGTGCGCGTGCGTGCGTGCGAGAGAGAGAGAGAGAGAGAGAATTGCCACACCCTACGCACCTGTTCTGGGTCGCCTTTCCTACAAGCCAACTCCTCCTTGTAGTATCTGATGGCCAGCTCATACTGTTGGTTCTCAGCATATGTCTGTGCCAAAGACATGTAAATCAAAACTTGATCTTTTGATGGATACCCAGCAGCACTGGCCGACTCCAACTAGAAGGAAAAAACAAAAAGGTTTCCAAGAAAAACAACCTGAAATAAAGTGATTTGTGCAGAGAAAAATTCAGCTTTGCTAGAACTGCTAGGACGACATTATGCGAAGTGATGATCAAAGTTTCCTGAAGCTAAACAGATATAACTGTCAAAATAAAACTGCTTGGTATCTGGGTGGGGCCTGTTGACAGGGCACGGCTGAGTCATACCTGCAGATACCGCAAGACAAAATAAAATGTTTACCCAAAAATTCACCGTATGGACAATTTACTAGTTCACTGTAAAGTCCAACAATGGTTGGGTAGATGCAGTTTCAGTGAATGGCCTTCAAGACCTAGTGATTTAACTCCCAGACTTTTTCTTGTGGGGTGTCGTGGAAGGATTTATGCTGAGAAACCATGAACTTGAAGGAAAAAATAGCTGAGGTCTTGCACGCAATCAGCGCCGAACTGTGTTGTCCCGTGCATGATCCTGTATTCCATCAACTAACGCCGTTTCTAGGGGTCTTTCTTCTGCGTCATGATGTGAAAAAAATTGTAAAATGCAGATACATACAGGTAATAAAATGAGGGAACCGTAAACTAAAACCCCAGTCTCTCCCTAACTGATCCGACAATGTTTTCTCCTACTTTTAATGATGACTAATCCCAAATCATCAAATCCAGCCTTAATGAAATATTCTCATTTGCATATTTAGAAGATGCTGTCTCCGATTTGTAAAGTGAGGGCAACATCAAAACCCGTACAAACGTCAAGGAGAGTTCAGCGACACAAGTCATCGCTGAAAATATGCTTGGTTTAGGCTGTTAAAGCTGCGAGTTCAGAACACATGCCAATAAAACATTCAAGCATGGAAGATATTTCAGTCTTGTGAGACAAAAGTTCAAACGTTTTTCTGTGTATGGATTCGCCAACAGTCACCTGTTTATATACCTGTTAGCTTCATGCATCAATAAAATGATTTACATAATTACTAAATCTTTCTGCCTCGTGTAACAAGGCAAAGAAAACAGTGATGACTGCAAAAAATAACCCAGGTGAAAACAATAAGAGGTGCGTCCGTTCAGAGGGATCAAAGACCGCCATGGGAGTAGCAAGGTGAATGTAGCCGTGTGAGGGAGGGAGAGGAGAGTCTGTGTTCTAGGGGATATGGGAAAACAAGATGAGAAGTGTAAGTACAACATAACGACTGTCACTCACCACCTTCAGATAGTGCTCAATGGCCATGTTGTAACTTTGCACATCAACAGCTCTGTCGGCCAGCTCTTCAATCAGCTTCATTCGCTGTTTCACTTCATGTTTTGGAAGATTCTTCAACTCTTTTGATGCTGATTCACTTCTTTGTGCTAGCAAGGAATGAAGAAAAAAAAATTAATAAACAAAATAAATGGAAATGTTTTTTTTTTTTTGAGAGAGAGAGAGAGAGGGAGAGAGAGAGGCAGGCAATTCTTTAAGACAATCTCCATGCCACCATCTCAATATGTCTGCTTGGTGCATGTGAAACTTAGATCTTCAGCCCCCTTTCTCTCGGGCTCCACTTTTTTAAAACCTTTTCCTACAGCATTCAGAATTCCAGCTCGGCACCTTCAGTTTACCACAGCAGTATTATTAACTCCATCCCTCCTGATCTGATTTCAGCGGCTTGTGATACAGCAGATATCCCAGATCTTTTGACCTCTGTGCCTGTGACCTTCACCAATCTGCATAACCTCCTTTTCTTTTGTTGAGAGAGGGGGAAACAAACAAATAACCTGCTTAGACTGATCTAAAAAAAAGAAAGATCAGTTGTGTCTGTGTGTAAATTGACAACATTAAGGAAGGAATTTCTTGTTTGTGCAAACAGCTACAACCATCGTGAGGAAGAGATGGCCTGAAATGGAAGTGCTGAACCAGAAAGGAAGAAGCTACACCATCTGTCCGTTAACCCGTCATTAGAGAATCATCGTGTTTTTGGTTTAGCTTAGCAGTTACGAGAAAACAGGAAGCCATCAATTCGATTTTGAAACTGATTAATACTCTCACTGTTAATGTCACACCCACCAGCAGTTTATTCCGCTCATTACTACGGAAACTCTCTCTGACTGCCCTGTGTTAATTATTATGAGGTTTCACATTGAAAAATGCTTGCTTTCATGTTTCAATACGTTTTTAAAAAAAAAGAAAACAAAACCTTTGTTTTTTTTAATAGCTGGATTGTTTAATTTAGGCCATCAAGGGCAAAGAAATATAACCAGGTAGACATGACCACCAGCAATTGCTGGCAATTCATTTCGCCCACCTGTCCATAAAAAATTACTCGTCTCAATCCTTGCAGATGTTTTACCCAATCTCATTCTGTAATATCCCATTATTTACTTACTTGCAGCGTTTTATAACTGCCTCTCTTAAATATCTGTCTAGTGATGCACTGATTCTTTCCAGTGTCTGCTTCCTATGTAGTCTATGGGTAGTTGTTGTGGAGACCAAAACTGTCGCATCACCTTGGGTGGCCACTGCATCTGCTACAGCGCAAAATGCATTTAAAACCCAACGGTGCCAATTAAACTTTTTTTATATTCTTAGGTCCTCTGCACCTCAAACCTGATGCAGTAATTGCTTGCAGACACACATCAGTTACTTTGGGTAATATGGTGATCTTTGCCACCACCATAAAAAGACACACCTAAACGAAGGTGCATACAAGAGTTCTCGCACAAAGTTTACCAACATTTCTAATGGTTTGCTTCACCATCTAGTTATCATTCCTACCATCTTGTCAATCTGTCAGTAGCAAACACACTTTCTATTCCCTTTTTTTTTAATTTTAAAGCTAGCATTGAAAACAATTAGGGAAGCATGCAGAGGACAAGCACAAATAATTACTACTTGCAAACGCAAATCTATATAATACATACACAATGGGATTACTGCAGAAAATACAACAATGAATGTGTTTTGTTGTATGTGAGCTCTCTGCTTTATGTGAAGAATGGCACCCTCTTTTTTCATGCTCCCATACAAGTTATCAATGTATGACTGTGGAATGTTGTTTAAATATCCTGGACAATTCATCCAAGGTAGTCTGACTTCCTCAGTAGCCATATAACCCCATACATCCTCAATGACGTTTGCATCAGGACTCTGTGAGTGTTTCATCAGCCTCTTTACGTTCCAGATTGTGTTTCGACACACTGGCTGCATTCTTGGGGTCATTCTAATATTAGAAGTGAATCTGTCCAATGAGATGTCTTCCTGTTAGAACTGCGTGATGGATAAAGAACCTGCTTTAGCTGCTGGCAGTCAGTATACCTTCCATTTCATGCAAACCTCTTACATCCTTAGGTGATATGCGAGCCCACACTAGTACTGATTCACCCCACGCTTCACTGTAGCTGTTGTGTTGTGACTGTTAGACTGCTCCCGGACCATCTTCAAACAAATTGCTGTCGATGATCGCCAGACAGTTCAAACTTGAACTCATCTGTAAAGAGCAACATCTTCCAGGTTTGGTTATCCCACTTTCGTTTCTACTGCCCATTTCAACTTCGCTGCTTGGCCGCCTCTCCTCACCAAATATTTTCTGGCAGCTTCCCATCCACTGAGGCCACTTTGTGTGCTAAAGTTCTTCAAGAAACGTTAATACCCCTACACGCAGCTAGATCAATCGCAAGATCACTACAGGTTCATCATCCGTAACATAGAAAACCTACCCCGAGGTCTTGGAGAGTTTGGACTCTCATTATCTGACCACATCTATCGTCTACAGTACCAGTTTCTCGCATCCTCCTAAACCTACCCTGAGGTCTTGGAAAGTTTGGACTCTCATCTTATCTTGACCACATCTATCGTCTACAGTACCAGTTTCTCGCATCCTCCTCAGTCTTGCATACAGCTCCTTCTGAAACATAAGCTAAGACTTTGATGTTTCCTTCCCAGCAGCCACAGTATTCACCACACTACAATGATATCCCTGCCCATACTTTTATAGTTCTGCAGCTGTGGCACTTTCTGATTGCTTGCATGACATTCAATAAATGTACTATATCAACACATATGGAGCATTTTGTTTCTACACACGAGATGGGATTCCATTGTGTGGTGTTTTCATTTTATATCCAGTTGTTTTCTGTCTCCATAATTATTTCCAGTACTGCATTTCAATGTTTCTACATTAACGCATTCAGTACGGTAACGCTGAGAATCTCCTAATGTCTACCTTTTTGTTTACGCCATTAAAGGTGTGCCTGCCCAATTTAAAAAAAAAAAAAATTCTCCAGTGTAATAGTCCCCTCACCACCTAACCCCCAACACGCATCCCTTGATTTGAGACTATTCCAGAAATGTACTGTGGGCTCATCAAAATAACCTACGTACTGGCTTTGTAAAACTTGATAATCTTCTTGTTCACCTCGTCTGCAACATTAAGCTTTCGCAGTTTTTTCAAACAGTGCTTAGCGCACCCATAATCTGCCAGCTGGAAACATATCTGAAATAGAAAATGACACGTCTGAGACACACACACACACACTAGACCCTGGTTGGGGACTCGCCAATAAAACCATTCTCAAGCATTGAAGGAGATATTTAGATTAAAAAGATAAGTCCTGTGCGACATGTCTGTACATGGATGGATTTTGCTGGCTGTTTTCTAATGTCTGCAACTTTGGCCACCAGTGCACATCACAGCCTATGAACTGCCATTGTTGTTAGAGTCTTAATAGCTCCAAGACCTGGAACACTTGCCAGCCTGAGGGCGGGTGGAATGCGGTGAGGTAGTAGAAACTTGTGAAATTCTCAACAACTCAGATCTGCTTTCGTGTACAGTGACAGCACAAAAAACCTCGTTTCAGATACTCTACTGAGCACCTTTTGTGCGTCACAATGTAAACCACCCTCCCCTTTAGCCTAATAAGGTTTATTTCGGGTCTCTGTACCAATGTGGTCATTTCTTCTGGAGATTTAACCCATAAAGTACCGATGTGTCAGTCAACTTGAATAAAGCGCGTTGTCAATACTGTTTTGAATGAAGATTATTTTAACAAGAGAAATACATAGATGAGATACCGAAACAAATGCCAAAAGCATACATTTCTACGGCACAACTACACATAAAGCAAAAATCATAGTTGTTTTGGGTGATGCATATAATTCAGTCTGCTGCTGCTTCTATGAGGACGCCGTCAGACCCGCATGGAGGCCTCTGAGGTGTTGCAAAAGTAGCTGTGAAATTTTCAGGATTTTCTATCCTTTTGCACCAAGTCTTGATTTTTTTGTCAACCTGCTTCGACCTTGTTGTGGTGTGGGCTATTATTACTGTTCACTTTTGTTACAGAGGCCGATGGGATCGAGTCAAATTGCTCCATGACACAGCCAGCAGGATGAAAGCTTGTCGGCCACTCACAAAATGCTCGATGGAGAGAAGCTAAATTTCTTCAGAAACAGCAGTGGTCGGGGACGATGCTGGCCCGGCAATTCCTCCGACCCAAATCCATGTGGAAATCTTGGTGCAATTGCCAAAGAACATGCAAAGGCAAAGCTTCAAAATACTTGCAGCAGCAGCAACAGAAATTCCCATGAAACTTTAATTCACATTTTGAAAGATGCTCTTCAAGGCCTTGGAGGAGAAAGAGAATTGTCCAAGGACTTTGTTTCATTCTTTCAAGCCAAAGGAAAGCAGATGCAAGGCGCTGGACACCTATTATGCAGGTTTGCTGATGATGTTGCAAAATCCTGAAGAACTTACGGGTTCTTTTTGCAATGACTCTTACGACACAGTTAAGCTCAGTCCACATTCCAAGATGACCAAAGTTTCTTATGCTCTGTGGTTCAGTTGTCATTTCTAACACCCTGGCAGCTCTAGCATAAGCGTTGCTCTTTGCAACTTTCCAGATCACTGACCACTCAAGGGAAAGAATCTATCTGAACGCTTTCAATCAGAATTGGGAGGAAATAGGAGCACCCGGAAAAAGCAGAGTGAACTAGGTAGAAAATGAACACGCATTTACCAGCCCACCTGAAAATAAATAAAAGATCGATCTGGTGAATGGTTCATTGTCTTCAACATGGTCCAGAGAGGTTTGGGTTCATTCTGTTACTAGTAATAAGGTGATGAGAAACAATGCCCTGACTGACCTCACACTCACCGTAAACTTAAGGAGTAAGGCATCTCTTTCAAACAGCTTGTTCCTCTTTTTCCGTGCAGCCTCAATGGCTGCTGCGATGCACTCCCGTGCCAAATTCATCTTGGAGCTATCAACGTAGATCCGAGCCAGTGAGAACTGGCAGCGATACAGGTCCTCGTGCAGGCTGTGATTCCTGTGTGGAAAATTGCAGAGATTTTAGCGCTGCTGCTGTGGTACAAGCGCAATCTTTAAATGAGAACAGAAACGCGCCTGAGTTACGGAAATGACTGAGCATCCAGCTTTGCTCCATCGCTCCTGAGTCAGTAGCAGATGCCCAGCCACCTCCCTAGCTCGTTGTTTAAAGAACTTGCTTCCCAGTCGTCTGTTTTTACCGAAATAAATCCAGATTAAAAGAAAACAGACAAAAAAAAAAAAAAAAAGCCCCTCAAGAACGAGACTCAGCAGGGTGTAATTTCTGGCACTGCTTGGAGCCACGACGCGAAAATTAACCCTCTCCCTGCTTGTATTAGTTGTTTTTTTATGTCCAGTTACAGAACTTGAAAAATGATTGAATTAATAATAATTTAAAAAAAGAAAAAAGTATTCGCATCTTTAATTAAATTTAATTTTAAAAATAAAAAAAAATAAAAAATGCCAGCAATTTCTGGAGACAGTAAAATCTGGATCCAAAAAAAGGTGGGGGCAGAAATGTGTAGTAATTAATTCCACGATGACGGCAAATCTACTAAAGTATTAAGGCAATAATTAGTTTTTTTTCCCCAGAGAGATCAGAGAAAGTGCTTGGTTAAAAAGAGGAAATAAATAAAGAGTTAGTTGAAGGCTGGAAAAAAAAATTAACTTTCTAAAAATCAAAACAAACAAAGGAGTTTAATTAAAAACAATATTCCAAAGAATTCCCATAGGAACAATTTTTAGCTGTGGAGGGGATATTGTCCACCAAATCCAGAAATTTTTGGAAAACTGAGCTGATGACAGAAATCGAGCAAACGTCCGCCTGTCACCCAGTTAACTTCTAGATAACAGCGTTAGAAATAACTGTAAACTCTTCCTAAAATACTGTTTCCGATAAAATACGGGGAGGAGGTTCTGTTTGGTAACCTTGTGGTAGTACAGTATCCTAGCAACGGCCAAAACACAATTTTTAGCATTTCATAAAGCAGGTAAGTCGTCGTGAAAGTTGGAAAACATTTACAGAGTTTTGTTCGCTTGACTTTTTTTTGAATTCAGTAGCGAGTACCTTGATTTTAACAAGAGTAGCTGCGAAAAGATACTCTTCACAAAAAAAAGAAAAGAAACAAGTATTTGGACATCACTTGTTTGGCATCATTTAGTTGAAGAGGACCTACACGTTGATCTAAAGTCTCCATGAGCAATGAATCTCGGTGGAAGCAAATGTTAGATTGTTAAGCAGAAAAACCAAAAGTCTGTGTAGAATGGCAATGATCACAGACAAACCGAGATTGACAGAAAAGGCTTTGATAAAGTGCATGACCAGATCATGCGACTCAGCTGCCATGGGATGTTGCGCCATTTTGCAGCCAGGCTCCACTTCCAGCTGATCAAGGGTGTGTGAAAAATGCTCATTCGGATTGATTTATGCCCGAGGTCGGCAAGCCTGAAGAGTGGTCTTGGCAACACGTGCATGGTGATGATGGATGTTGTCACACCCATAAAAGTGAAGTTAGAACACTAGAAAAATGACTACAGACATAATGATATTAGCCCCACATCTAAGGTACCCTCCCAGTAATGAGATCGGATCAACTCTTCCACCAACTTGAATTCCAGTCTTTACCATCAGGCTGCCCCCTCCCAACTAAATAAATCGTGCTCAGTAATAGCAGTTAAACAAATTGTTTCCCAGCTTGTCTACAGACTCTAGCCAGTCCATCCTTGATATCTAGAAAGAATCTGGACTCATTAGGGAAAATAACATGGCAACATGGTGCTGTGTTAGAGCGATGCACAGGTATTATTGACCGCACATCACTGCAAGCCCGTTGCAGCTGTGTTTTGACATCTTGATTGAGTGCTCTTTTTAAAATCATTCTGGAGATATCATGCTGTTGAAAAAATGGTTTCTTCTGGTAAGGTGAAAAAATAAGACCTCACAGGGGAATTATAACCCTTCAGTGACATGATCAAAATTCCCATGATCTAGCCAGTCTGATGGTACCTTGTTAGTGCCCTACAAATGACACTGCAAAGCAGCAGTCTGTATGATCTCTCCTTGAACCACGAGCCACTTCATTTAGTGTTAAATGACACCCAGGCATTCCTAAACCGACTAACATCGCCATGTGACCAGAGAAAGTGGTAACGGGTCGCATGCAAAGACTTATGCAGATTAAGGAGAGAAGTAATTTCCACAACTCCAAGATTGCTCAGTTCTGGAGATGACTGTACATTACATGATGTATAATAAGCAGGTCCTCTTCAACTGCAATATGAACACTTTGAACAATGTACCACACAAGCACTGCAGTCTTGGAAATGCGTGTTGCTTTCTTTTCTTAATGAGTATATTTCACGGAAGACCTGCTGCAGTACCTGGCTAGTCTCACTCAGATCCCAAGATGCTAAAAATGTCTTTCTTGGGAGTGGTGGGAGGGCAATGTCTATAGGCAAAAATGAACTGGAACACAATCACAATAAAAATTAAAAGAAAAAAAATGAAATAGCTCAGTTAAATTACAAACACATGAAACAATTCGCTTACATCTGTTGAATGAACATGTGGTACTGTCCTGCAGACTAGCACCTGGAATATTTTTAAAAACTACGAATAGAACGTGTTAGACAGACAGACAAAATGGCACCTGATACTCACACAGCAATGTCAACTGCTTTCTTCATGTAACTCACACATCTGTTCAGGTCTTTCTGGGCTTCAAACACTAAACCTTCCAAATAAAAGCAAAAACTATTAACCATAGAACTCAGATACACGAGAAGAGCAGCAAAGATCTCTTGAAAATCCCTCTAATATTGATTTCATTAACGTTTGTTTTTTCATATGGACACTGGCTATTTACATCAGCATTTCATTGACCATCAATGAATCATCTCAGAAATAAAACTACCAACAGAATGCTCACAGCAGAGCTACTACAAATGAAATAACAGAAATTAAATAAACTCTGTTTAATGTGAGAATAAAAAAGAATTACTGCACAGGAAAAACTCATATGTGTATACTGTTATTTTTATTTATACAGGATTAATGCATAACCAGCAAATAAGAGTACACTTGTTTGAAAAAAATCAATGCCTTGAAACTAAAAAGTTCTCTTTTTCTTGACACTTAAAAAAAAATACTATAGAAAGGCTTATACACTAAAGACAACAAAATGGGGATATTTTGTATGAAACCCGTATATCATAATATCCCCTATGTTGTTTTGATCAGCATACTTCAGAAGCCATCTAACTTCTTTGACTTTTACAAAAAGGGAATTGGACTTAGTCTGCAGTTCTATTCTAGAGGATACAATATTTTTGAACAAATCATTCTTGGAAGGAGCTTTTTAAAAGAAAGATATGCATAGCCAGTTAGCATCACTTTTCCTTATAGGAAATCTCTCAGAATTGCCCTTATGTGTTGAGGGAAAATACCCACCTATATTTAAGAAGAGTCTAGCTTTCATTTCCATATATTCCTTGATACTAATTTCATCTTTTAGTTTCTCACAGACTTCCAGACTCTTCATAAATGCTGATCGAGCTTTCTCTGAAGCCTTGATTTGTCCTGAATCAACTTGGTATAGGTAGGTCCGTCCTATAGTTGCCCATGCCCTTTGCTCTTCAAGGGCATTTCCAGAGCTCTGGGCAAGGGACAAATGACGCTGCTGCAGCTGCAGAGCCTTGTCATGCTGCTCTAGTTCACAGTAGCATTCTCCCAGCTTCCTGCAAGCAATGGCAATGCCCAGTACATCATTGAAAGATTCACAAATCACCAGCTCACAATCGTGCTCTCTGACTGCATCTTCCCACTCACCTGGAGGGGGGGAGAGAAAGAAAAACGCAAGAGGTATTGACAGCCAAATGACTTTTATAAATTACAAGGAAATGTGTTCCTTATCTAGCAGACAAATATCATAACTCATAATAAAAATATATATACCAATACCATACCCTAAACATCAGAAATTTATAAATATCATAACTCCATTTCCAAGCAAGATAACTGTGCACAAAAATTTCTGAAAACTCAACTTGTCCTGCATAAGTTTTAGTAAAACCACAGCAATAACGAAAATAATATCTGCTCAGCTCTGAATTTAGAAATTTTACTCCCAATAGGTGCTATGCTAAATAATATATATATATAATGTTTCAAAAGATTTACTTAACCATCACAAAATTCATTTGAAGATAAGATATTAACATAAAACTACACACAAATAATGCTTACAAAATACTATATACCTGATAGAAGTATACCTTAAATAAATTTTTTCTGAAAAATAGATCTAATAAAAAAGAAAAGCCATATTTCTCTGCTAAAAAAAAAGAAAAGAAAATAATCCAAATATTTCTTTTAAAAAAATTCAATGTTTAACCCTTGTAATGCTAGACCAGTATGAAAACGTAAGGTGCTACTCTTGTCAAATCCTTAAGCACTCAGTTTCTCTCTTACTTAAATGCCTTCTGGGTCATCACTTTCTTATGCACAAACTGTTTTTCATCATAACGGACTTCTTATGATTATTAGATGGCAAGGCATTAGAATTAATTTCAAAAGACAGCGCTCACTCAAAAGTCTTCATCGGTCTAACCTGAGGATGCCAACTGGGAAAACTTTTTTTTTTTTTAACAAAACATGAATTATTTGTAAGTTTGATATGAAACTTAAAAAAAAAATATATATATATATATGGTGTGTGTGTGTTAATGGAAACTGCTGTAGGAGGCAGGACGGAGCCAACAACACACCGTATTTCGCCAGCAACTCGCCGATCACATTACAAAGCTGGGCCACTTCCCTCAACTGATTCTTCTGCTCGGCTCTCCTCTTGTCTTTTTTCAGTCCTGAAAAAATTAGAGAGGGAGAAAAAAAAGAAACATGGTGAATGGTTTTCCCAGGTGGACTGCGGCATCTGGCTCAACAGTTTCCCTTCTATCTCCTTTAGTTTCGGGTGATTTACAGCATAAGAAAGATTGGGGGGGGGGGTAAAAAAGAGAAAGAAAAACGTGGTAGGGTCATCTGTAGGTGGGTCAGATGTTGGATTGGTCGTCCTGGATGGATTGCGGGATCATATATATATATATAGAGAGCATCTTTAGTTCACAGGAGATGGATGGATATAAGTCCCTGCTCCCTGGTGCATCATATACTACTCTGCCAGTTATTAATGCTCAGTAATAATAATAATAATAAATGGGGGGGTGTATGGATTGTGGGATCATATATATACATATATAGAGAGCATCTTTAGTTCACAGGAGATGGATGGATATAAGTCCCTGCTCCATCATATACTACTCTGCCAGTTATTAATGGTCAGCAGTATGCTAGATGCTGAGATCGAAACTTTAAGCCTTCACAGCAGCCGAACGTACTTTCCAGTTCCCTTTCGTCTTTGGGTTCCATGACAACAATCTCGAGGCATCCCAGCAGATCAAACTACAGTCCAATTCGCGCCCCGAATCAGGGGATGATCCCCGCTATCCGCCATCTTGTTCTTTCCCTCCAGTTCTTTTCCCATCGGTTGTTCTAAAATGTAGGAGTTGGGTGGAGGGAGGCTGCGGGACTGGCGAAACAAGGACTTTATACAGGCGGATATTTTCGTGTCCTTTACAATTAAATATTAACCGTTAATTTACAACAGAAATAAGGAGAGATGACTAGTTAACGTTGTTATGCTAAACCCCCTCCTACACCTAACACCAATAATAATAATAATAATAACAATACTTGGCAAATGCCATATTTCGTCTGGGTCTCTGTAAAAGTGCGAAGTCCGTATCTTCTCCAGTGCAGTCAAACGATGACATTTTACTTGTAATAAAATGTTATGACTCCTAAAAATTCCTTTCTTTATTATTATTATATATATATATATAATTATCTTTATGAGTTACAAATGCAGACTGGAGTTATTAGTTTGAATGTATGGTCGCTTTAATAAACCAATGGGCGAAAAGCCCGGTTTGCGAGACCTGACACCGTTGTTTAAATTTGTCTCTTCTTGTTTATTAAACGTGTCTTCAGGCAGGGATCTGGCTGTCAGGGGGGAGTAAATTAGCTGCTGATTCTTGTCGGCGGTAAAAGTGTTAAAGTACCAACCAGTTTAAAAAAAAAAACGAATAAACAAGACAAATATGCCGTTAATTATATTCATCCTGCGGAATGGCTGTAAACGCCTATAGTACGTTGCTTTCCCGAATAAGCCAGCACAGAGGCTCTGAAGACAGAATAGTTTTCTTTTTCAGGGCGCCATGAGGAGTACAAACTCTACTCGGGTACACCGAGCACCTCACTGGCTCCGGTCATGTCCCCATTTCTAGTCTTGTTGTTGCAATGAGATGCTGTAGCAAGGGAAACAACTCTATAGAAACTAACTGTAAATTCTTCATGGATTAATCCCATCAATATTCAAAATTGAATTAAAAGCTTACTTTTGTAATTTTTTTCTTTCTTTCTTTCTAGAATTCATTTCGTTTACTTAAAACCATCCTCATGTGAAGTTAAAAACCAACTGGTGTATATATATATATGTGCGTGTGTGTGTTTTATCGACTGATCTAAAAAAGCTAATTTGTACCAGACTAGGAAGGTTTTGCAATGGTACTTAATACCCTGTTGCATGACCTGACACTATCAAACAGTGATTGATCTGTAAATGAATACAACCATGCATTTGTGAAAACTATTATCCTAGTTTACATTTTTCAAAATAATAAGTTTTACATTTAAAGGCAAACTACAAAAGCAGCTGGTAATTCCAGTTGAACTGACACCATTTGCTTTTGTGCAGAAGTATGAGTTTACCATTAACTATTGATCTCTTTCTATATTATAACCATACCAGAATAAATTGAGCAGCAATACAGAGGAAACAAGCTTAAACAGTGACTTGACTTGAAATGTATTCCCCATTAAAATTTCATGTCTAACATTTCCCTCTTGGGACAAACAAAAAATACTCCACCATACAAATCCTTAAGTTGCCTGAACTAGTGGAATCTAACCTTTATCCAAACTGATACATTTTATGTATTTTAGTGCACAACTAATACAAAAATATTATTGTGTAGTTTTGTTCAATGAAAACAATGAAGGAAAAAAAAATTAAATTATTCCCCTTTGCTTGCTGCTGCCACATTAAAATAATTGCTGCTATTTCATTAAATATTAAAACAAGCTGGAATTCTAAATAATATTGATAGAAATTTCATATTAACTATGCTCAGGTGTTATACTAAAACTGGTAAATGTCAATGAAACGCTATATCCCTGACCCTAACCAGAACATACATAAAGGCATCTCTTAGCAGTGACAGAAAATTAAAAATCTCTGTTTGAAGAAAAGTTTTTAATTTATTCAAGGAGAGCAAATGAAGTCAAGTTTGATGTGCAGTTGATCAGTTAATAATACAGATTTCAAAAGCTCTTTCTTTGTCTTAGCTACAAATTTTATCAAAGAACAATAATTTCAACTCATTTGAATTTAAGGCAAATTACCATTCTCTGGTAATGGATCAGTGGTGTGCAAATAGTCTATGACGAGAGAAACTCCCAGGTTGTTAGCAAAATGGTTTTTAAAAGTGACTGACCTATTTTGGATTTGTAGTGGGAAAGTTCATATAAATTAATGAAAGCCAACTCCTTTACAAATACACTACACATTATGCCACTTGTTATAGTAATGTGGTTTAACCGTGTCTCTCATGTCAGTTTTTACCTTATACCACATGGGTTATATATTTACTCAACACACACAATGCAAAACATGGGGTTGGTGCAATACAAATCTGATTTTACAAGGGTTACATTAATGAGAAAGATTCTGTTAGCCCATATGGCTCTCAGGTGGTATACAGAAGTTAAAGCATTATTCTTGGGGTCAGCTGATCAAAATGAATCTCTTTGCAAAATATCAAGACAGGAGATGGTGCACACACTACAAAATTTTTATCAAAAAATTTCAAATGGTAAGAGATACAAAATACTAGAGTACAGAATAATCTGAAAACAACTGTTACCTATTTTGATAAATCTGGTTGCAACAAATTTGTTAAATAACTCGTCAGTTGTTTCACAAACTGTGGCTGCCAAGAATAGTTGCTTTGTAAACACTAATAGTTTATGTTCAAATGACTGCATTAGATTTTTTCAAGAGCCTTTTAACCTTTCTAATAGTTTGGGGAATAATCAGACCATAAAAAGGTCAATGATGCAAAATTAATAATGCAATTAACTACTAATTAATTGCTTACATTATAAAGAAGCTACTTAGAGATGAGCAAATTTCTTGTTAGAAATAGGCAGAATACCTATGAATTTTATCTTGCTGTCTAAATTAAAGCTTTAAAACCGCAGACAGTAACTTAAAACAATTTTTAAAGAAATTTTAATTTTATATCAATGTATCACAGTATAGGTTCTTTATTATCTTTTAAAGTTACCACCAAATTAGTCGTTGTGCTATATATTTTACTCGATTAAAAGAACTCTTTTAGGCTTGGCTAGGCACTTCCTAATGCAATGATGACAACCCATGGCTCTATCAGTCATCTTAGTTAATCACTATCCAGGTTAAATAGAACATACAGGATCTTTTATCACCCCATACTTCTCTGCTAATTATCCCAGGGCTCTTATTTTATAAAAAGCTGGTAAAAATAATAGGAGGTTGTGACTCACTTCTCAAAAACACCTACAATTTTTAAGTGTTGGCAAGTCATGATTGTTTAAAAGTTTGTTTTTTTTACATTTATAAAAATATTTTTAGATATAATGAGGGAATTTTTTTTCTTTTAGAATGAGATTATTCATTGATAATGGTTCACTGTACTTTGTTTCATTTTAAGTTATAGATTGCATTGAATTTAAAAAGTCAACTCTGAATACTGATTCTACTTTGAAAGCAGAAAATACTGAGTATCCTGCTGTATTCAGTGTTGTATGGTGTCTAAAATCTTTCGAGAAAAGATGACTTTTCTATATTCTGGATTTAATTATTTCCTGGGTAGCAATTTTCACCATAAACTTGAAATCAGCATCCAGATACCTTCTCCAGTAAAGTCTCACACGGCCCCAAGTTTTGGCTGGATAGCAAGGGCTACCAATCCCATAAAATATCCGTGCAATGGCCAGGCCAGTTAGTTTATGGTCACAGGAATACAGGTTGATGAACTTCCTAATATCCATTCGAAGTTGTTCCTCATGAAAGTACAATTGCTGTTCTGGTGGTTGGAATGTTCTAGCTTCGTTGCTGTTTCTTGACTTGTCAAAGTAATTACAGATGATCTGATGGAGTTTAGTGTTTCTGTCCTGGTCCATCTCATTTGAGCATGACCAGTTGTTTTTGTATGCAACACTCTTCAAAGCTACATGCAGCTGATGAATCTGATAAAGTTCAGTCCGTTCCTGCAGTTCAACACGCTCATGCAGATAGCTTATTATCTCATCCAGTTCTTCATCGTTTTTGTCACCAGGGCAGCAAAGGTGAAACGATAAATCAGAAAACTCCACCATGACCCCACTTTTTCCTGGCCCTTTTGATCCAGTAGGATCAAAATTCCATTCTAAAAGATGCAACTCTCTTTTCACACACCCTGAATTCCACCCCATAATGTCACTTATTTCTACCACGGGAAACTCTATGGAATTAGCATTGGCAAAGGTTTTTCCCTGCAGCTTTTGTTTGGCAATGGCTGCTGCCACAGGAGGGCATTTCCTTGCAAGAGCTTGCAGTTGTGCCGGTCCTCCATAGCATCTGATCTTACAAGTCGCATATGCAGGTGGCAATCTCTT
The DNA here is from genome assembly GCA_018389105.1 of Nautilus pompilius. NCBI lineage: Eukaryota > Metazoa > Mollusca > Cephalopoda > Nautilida > Nautilidae > Nautilus > Nautilus pompilius. The sequence goes on along the minus strand of JACATO010000130.1, from coordinate 335,160 downwards.
TAAAAGGCCATGAAGTTCTAAGTAACAAAGAAGAGTAGCAATATTTTCTTCTTTTAGATCTAAATCTAGAACCGTTTTTTCAATTGGTAACACCCGCTCGTGACTGGCACACACACTTTGTATTTTACAATTATCAACAACTCTTTCTTTTCCCACATCTGAATTATTCTGCAGTTTGAGTGCAGAGTATTTCTCATGAATTTCTTTACATCTGCAGCTCTTGAACACCTTCTGAACCAGCCATTTGATAGTTATTCGATCCACTGTGTTCTCAAAGATGTGTTTTTTCAGCTCATTTTGCTCTCTACCCATTGAGTCTAAAAACAAGTGGCACTCTGCGAGTTTCCCATCCCTCCCAGCACGCCCAATTTCTTGCACAAAATTCTCAAAGCTTTTAGGCATATTGTAGTGAATAATTCCACGGACATCTGGTTTGTCTATGCCCATACCAAATGCAACTGTTGCTACTACTATTCGCAGTCTTCCAGACATAAATGCATTTTGCACACGTTTTCTCTGAAAGGGAGATAATCCAGCATGGTAACTCTCTGCTACTAACTGCTGGTTTGTTTCCTTTTGTTTCTTGCTCTGCTTACTTTGTGAAACAGCACCACTGTCAACAACATCCTTTAAACAAGTTCTCATAAGTGTGGCCAGCCTTTCAGTTTCTTCCCGACGCGTACAATACACAATTATGGAATTGCACTGAGAAAAGCGTCGCTCCTGCAGCAACTCTATCAATGCCTCATTCTTGTCGTCATCCCTGGAGACAGACAAAGACAAATTCCTGGGAACTGGCAGCCCTCTTATGACTGCCCTATCTAGATCATCAATCCCAAGATGTTTTGCTACACACACTGCTGTTGCTAAAGTAGCTGTAGCAGTCAGGCCCATAAAGGTTTGAACACCAAACATATCTCGCAACACTTTGCAGATCCTCAAGTAGGATGGCCTAAAGTTGTGCGACCATTCTGATAAACAGTGTGCTTCATCGATACACACAAATGATATTTTTACATCACGAAAATTAGACATAATTGATTTTTTACCTCCTGCAACAGCTTCTGGTGACACAAGGAGAAAGTGTAAATTTCCAGCATTTGCGGCTGAGACAACTGAATCACGTTGAGCTCTAGTCATATTAGTATGGAGACAGGCACCTCGGATTCCAGGTGGTAATCTTGATACTTGATCTTCCATAAGGGACACGAGAGGCGAGATCACCAGACACATACATTTAGATTTCTGGCCATATAAATATGCTGGTATCTGGTAGCACAATGATTTCCCTCCACCTGTGGACAAAACGACAAGTGTGGACAAGCCACAAAGAATCCTCATTATAGCTTCCTTCTGCCCATCTCGAAAATCTTCATACCCAAATTGTTTCAAAGTATTAAAAACTACACTTGGAATATCAGGAATGCTGCCATCTTGCCTTAGTGCTAAGAATGGTTCCACAGCTTCCAGCAGAATGTCATTATCAGGATCATTCATCCCATGCTTTCCAACTAAAATGTCGACATCTAACTCTTCACTGGTGTCAGAAACTTTCACACCTCTTGCCATGTTTGCTGCTTGGCTGAGAGTTGGAAAATCTTCTTCCAAAACTGGTTTTAAATTCAGCTCTGCATTAGCTTCATGGTCATTCTTTGCCAGTTTGTCAGGGCAAGCATTGGCCCAGTGTCCTGGCTGGCCACATTCAAAACATTTGTTGCCAAAGTTTTTTGACTTGTTCCTCATTTTCTTTTTCCACTGCTGCCGTCTGTAGGTAGCAGCAGTAAAACGTTTACCTTTGCGAACATACCGCTTCACTTTCATGTTCAAGCGCAAGTAATTTTCGGATGAAGATTTTGAAACTCTCTTTTTACTGTGCTGCACCTTACTCGAATTGGTGGGGCCTTTCTCCAATTTCAAACCCCCAGTGGTTAAATTGTTGTCATGGCTCGTAACAAGATTCAAACATCTCTTCTTTTTATCATCTACTTGTTGTGAGAATTCATACTTTCTCTTTCTCTTGCTCAATGTAGCCATAATCAAGCCACAGTCCTTTTCTGTGATTCCACTTTCAGATCTATCTACATCAATTTTTACCTTGTCACTAACAGCTGCTTTGCTATGTGGAGCAACTTCGCAGTCTTGCCTACTTTTTCTCAGAGATACTGCTGATACCTGTTCATTTTGAAAAATTTTCCCAGATGTAATAGATTTACCCCTCGTCTTCACTTCTTGTGCTAATAAATTCTGATTCATCTTTGCATTCTTTATGCTAGCTTTTTTTGCTTGACTATCTCTAATATCTCGACAGGGATTAGCCATTAGAGAAGAATAAACTTGGTTGTTACTGAAGTCAACAGTCTTGTCCTGATCACAGTGATAACCAGAATCAAGCTCCTCTCCATCCTCAGCATTGTAATCACTCGTGTTAACAGCACCCAGGTAGTAATCTTTGAAATCGGATGGCACACTTACAGCAAACTTATTGTGTTTACTAAAATCTTCAAACTCTGGAGCAGTTTCAACGTCCACCTTAGATCTTTCCGTGCCCTTTTTCGAAACCAGATTTAATGCTAATTCAAAAACACCAGCCGGCCTGGACACTTGATCACAGGTTTCCGGAGGTGCTTCGCTGAGCTGACTGTTTGCCTGTTTTGCGGGCAATCGAGAATGGCCTTGTACAACTCTCTGCAAGGGCGAGGTATTAGCCGAACTGCCTCCATCAGCCAGCCTTCGGGAACACCGGCCCTTCTGGATTTCTGCTCGCCCACAACCTGGGTACCTATTACGCTCCATCCGTTCCGAAACCGCGAACATTTTGGAGCTCAACCTCTGCAGAAAACTCGAACCGGAAGCCCCCTTAGCTCCGCTGGCGGTTCCCCCCGCGACCGCAGCTGCTTTGTTCAGTTCTTTCCCCCAGGGTTCCGCCACCGCAACACCGCGGCCGGCCGCCTGATTCTCCTCCTTCCTCAGCCTGCTATATTCCAGATAGGCGAGCCGGACGCGCTCCGAGGCCCCAGATATGTCGTCCCTGACCGGCCTCCGTCCGCGCTCCTTCAGGAAATCGGTCTCCCATTTCTTCAGGGACCTCTTCAGTTCCTGCACGGCCATCGTGCTCGTCTGGTCAATCCGATCCCCCACCCCAGGGATGAAGGGAATCGCACCCCCCCCCACCACCCCAGGGTTCCGCTTAACGGAGAGAGAGAGAGGCAGCGTTTGAATTAGCCGCCATCTTGTCTTTCTGTCGGCTCTCCCATTCGCCGGTATCGTCTCGAGGTGGTAGGGTTTACAGTAAATACCTGGTGCCTGGACATTCACCTGCTATACCCGAGAACTGTATAATATGGTTTCGCGTAAACGTATCTGTGTGCGTGCATATATCCGTGTACGAACGCGTTTTTAAGTGAGCATACATTATCTCGTGTGTACGTCTCGTCGCTGGCAGGTCTCGCGTGATCTGGCAACAAGCGTGACAGCCCCAGGAGGACGAGAGGTAAGGAGGGGCCGGCGCTGCTGTCGCTGCTGTGTTTACAGTGCGCAGACAGACCCCCGGGGGAGGGTTTAAAAAGATTTTCGGTCGATTCTGCCGCTTCGCGGACATGAACCAGACTCGGATTTGCGTAGATTAGAGGGTGTCAGCGAGTTAGAAGGCTGCTGGCGGAGGCGCCGAGACGTTGTGATCCACTACTATTAAGGCCGGGACCTGTTACCTCCGCCCGAGATAGCTGACGGGGAGCCGTCCGCCGGGACCTGTTACCTCCCCCCCCACCCCCGGCCCGAGATAGCTGACGGGGAGCCGTCCGCCGGGACCTGTTACCTCCCCCCCCACCCCCCGCCCGAGATAGCTGACGGGGAGCCGTCCGCCGGGACCCCTGTTACCTCCCCCCCCACCCCCCGGCCCGAGATAGCTGACGGGGAGCCGTCCGCCGGGACCTGTTACCTCCCCCCCTCCACCCCCCGGCCCGAGATAGCTGACGGGGAGCCGTCCGCCGGGACCTGTTACCTCCCCCGGCCCGAGATAGCTGACGGGGAGCCGTCCCCCTCCCCTCCCGCCGCTGAGGTAACTGTTATCTCTGAGCGACGAAACACTTCGCTACAACCCTGGTCGTCGGCTTTCTCACCCCACCCCCACCCCACCCCGGCTCGATTTAAAACTCGAGTTTCCAGAGACATCACTCATCATCTGAATGGTCGCTCCCCCAACCCCCACAAAAAAACGCTAGGATCCGGGCGAGTTGGGTTGAAGTCAGCTCCCCCGATCCAGGGAGATTTGTTTTAGTTAACGCGTGAGTCTGGTAATCAGTCGACCGCCCGTAACCGCAATCGAGGCACCTGCCTCACACAGGTTACCATCCGCTACTGTTATTCCGAACCCAGCTGCAGACTGAGCACTGCTACAGGGGGGGGGGAGATGAGGGAATGCAGCCTCTGCTAACTCACGGTGCTCGCCGTGTAGATTAAGAACACCTGTAATCAGCTGGATCTTTGGCCAGACCGAATTCTGAATTTGAAACCTGACAGAAAATTGTCTAACTCTCAGTTAATCTGAACCACATTTCCTTTTAAAGGGGGGAGAGAGAGAAAAAGGACCTGATGTAATGTGATCCTGTAATTTTCTTTTAGCCACACAATATTATTTAAAGTATGGAATTGTCAGATTAGACAATTTATTAGAGATTAGATAAAGACTGAATTTAGGGGGGGTTCCCCCTTTACCTACACAATACACCTATGCTTAATCTCAAAGGGAGGGGGGGCCGACATGTTCAAAGATCACCAGTGGATATCCCATTAGGTTTGCTTTTTGAATTGTTTTTCTTGCACAACAAATAGTGTCATCCAGCTTTGTACTTGTTTGCCTTTTTAGTGCTTCACAATGACGGTGACACTGAATTTTGCCGGTGTGCTCACTCGATCTGACCCGCTGAACAACCCGGTGCTGATTGTGGGCCAGACGAAAAATCTCAACAAGATTAGTTTCGAGGACGTCAAGGTCAAACTGGAGCCGCGAGTTAACGCAGAAGTAAGTATGCAGCAGGCATCCGCTTGCCGCTAAAGCAGAAGAATGGGTGTGGGTGTGTCTGTCACTGTAATAGATCCAAACTTCTATGGTAAGAGAAAAAAAAGAGGAATCCAAGCAAAGGTTTTGGGTATGCACGAGGTTTTAAAACTTAACAATACATGTGCCACCATTTTTTTTGTTCCTTTTTTTTTTTTGAATTTAATTAAGTCTTCTCACTTTTTTATTTGTTTGCTTTAACAACAAAGAAAAAACTATACATATAATATATTTAAATATTTTTTTTTTTTTTAAATTCCTGCATTTTTTCCAGCTAACTGTTACAAAAACACAATTACCCAGAACTGGTTGAGTCCTACTCTGGTCTGATCTCTAAACCTTGATACATTTATTTATTTAATTTATAAAACAAATAAATTTCCAAGCTAATAATGGTGCCAGTTCATATGAATGCAGGGTGAAAGTGTTTATCCATATCCACTCTACCATCCTTCAAATCCATATCACTCAGCACAGGTTGAGCCATAAGGGCTGTGACACATTACTTTTCTTGCTATTTTAAGTCTTTGTGATAGCGAACCAGTACTGCTCCAAACTCATGTAGTTTGTGGTGTGTTGACCAAATATAGTCAGTCCAACATGAATACTAACTGTTGCTTCTGTTCTGAGGTGTATGTGCGCTCTAGGTAGCATAAGTAACATAAAATCTGACCTGGCATGCAGAGGGCTAAGCAAACTGCAAATTTTACCTGTAGCTATGCACAAACTACCCAAATTGTGATGTGATGATCGGGGATGTAACAACTGACACTGACAGTAATGCATGTGATCAAAAATTTGCATTTGCAATAGGGCATATGAAAAAATTGTGCAAGACAATAAGGTGTGTGGCAACTGGTATCATAATTTATTTAAGAGAGAAGTTCAGATAAATCACTTTGTAAGTTTAAACTATTACTTAAAGCATTCTATATATGAGTTCAATGTTATAAGATAATCAAGTGGTTCCAGCTTGCATAATCAGGTAGCATGTGTGGGTTTTGTGCTTTGGCACATCCTGGATCCAACCTAAAAATTTTGTTTTTGTATATGGCTCTGCTCCAGAGGATTGAGCTAAGATAGTTTGTGGGCCATAGGGTGTGAGTTTTCTGAAAGACTGTTGTTCATTGTGGTGGGTGGTCTCCAACACGGCCATAAACCATTACGTGTGTGAATTGCGTGGCGCCTGCCTCAGTCATGATGTGGGTGACCAGTAAAACTGTCTTGGAAATAGTTGAATCATGTTTCCATTCTTCCGACACGGATCCTTGGAGTTGTTCAGAAATTTGTGTTATGTTGGTCAGTAGGAAAGAAAGCACATGCAACCAGCATTTTGGAATATTTCCTCTGCTACTCTTTCTTATATAAGCAGAGTTCTCAACACTGCACTTACTGTGCCAGATAAGAGAGCCATTCATTTACACGAACCTCCAGGGAATATTTCTTGGGCAGTGTTGTGAAATTCCTTTTTGGGAATCATGCAAAATCACATTTGGTCTTAGTTCAGGATTATGCTCCATCAGCACTTGGTGTGGGAAGAAATAGTTTAAGTTACGGCTAAGCAAAACATCAGGCTTTTTCTTAATCAAATGCCGCATTATACAATTAAAAGTTTTAAATAAAAATCTGCTTAATTAACCGTTATGAAGTATCTGATTCCCTGCTAAATCATTCTATACATGCACCATTTTCTAGTACATTTATGAATTATCTCCCCTTGCCTCCAAGACATTACAATGTATGCCATCCTGGTGAGTTGGGTTGATTTTTTTTTTAAATACTTCAGTACCATGAAATTGGTAAACTTACATCTGGTGTTTTTAGTTACCAAAAATCCATAAGGTACAGAGTATTGGAAATAACTATTGAAACACAGGCTATGCACAAAATAATCGGTAATTGCAACTGAGAGAAAATAAATAGACAATGCATTATTGCAGAAAATGGACAAAAAATAAAATGAATGGTTTGTACGGTGCATTGGTATTTGGTCTGTGAGCCCTGCTTTGTATGGAGGATGACATCTTGTTTTTGTGCTTCCACTCAGGTTATCGATGCATGGCTAGAATGTTCAAATATCCTTGTAGCACTTTCCACGATTTATCCAAGCCGTATGTCTGGTTGCTGTCCGACTTTCTCAGTAGCCATATAACCCCATACAGTCTCATTGATGTTCAAATCAGGGCTTTATGCAGACCAGGGCATTTTTATGGGTTTTATATCTGCCTCTTTATGTTCCAGATAGTTTTTTGAACGCATTGGCGGCATTCTTGAGGTCGTTTTCATGTTGGAAAATCCCCCCCCTCCCACTGAAATGTCTTCCTGAGAGAATGGCATAACGGATGACAACCCAAGCCTGTACCTGTCGGCAGCAAATCTCTCAACCGGTAAAGGTTTTCAGCAGTGACGCATCCGTTGAGACCACTTTGTGCTAATGCATACCTGACTGTTCTTGAAATACCCAATAACACCTGTACACGCAGCTAGACCAGTCACAAGATCTCTACCGGCTCGTCGTCTATCATGTAGAGAACCTACCCTGAGATCTTAACATCCCTTTTTGAGAGTTTGGGTTTTCTTCCTTAACAACTTTCTATCACCAGCAGTAGCAGTTTTGCGTATCCTCTCCTGACTCTTGCACACAGCTCCTTTGGAAATGCGTAGTTCTCGCTTAAAACTGTCACGTGGAACAGCCTTCAGCAGCTGAGACTAGATTTCCATGCGCTTTACATGTAATATTTTCTTCCTAGGAACCACGGTATTCGCCCCACTACAATCTGTTGCTGGCTATATGTTTATGGTCTTCTGTAGGTGTGGCACCAGTGCACTATATCAGCATATGACTACTATGGAAAATTTAGTTTTCACACACGATATGCAGTTCTGTCCGGCTCCTCTCAGAGTGATTACTGAAATATTTGCAGCACTAATGGTCATTGGTGCTTATGTTACTGTCATTTCCAATGTTAGTGATTTCAAATTTTTTTGTATGGCAGTTCGTCATTGGAAATGCTCTTGTCTAATGCAGCATCCATCTGAACGTTAGATGGAAGCTTGATTTCTCTGACAAGATCGGCATAAAGTTTTGTTGAAGTTTGACTTGGTCGTAATGCAGTCGCCATGTATGTCATGCCAGAGTGAGGCTTGTCGGGATACAATGACTTTTTGCATATAGCCTTGATGTGTAAGCATTGCTTAAGTCTGATGGGTTTTCTGTCTGTGCTTACTGAAACTTATAGCTTATCATGTGTTTTAACTCTTATGACATCTGTCAGCAGAAGTGGAATTAAATTGTTTGTGATGACCGTTTTTATTTGTAATTGTTATTGACATTTAGTTGCTGATTTTCTTTCTGTTATAGACATTTAATGCAGCTGTTTCGAGTCTGCATCCCTCACCAACTGACACATGTCCGCTGTGGCTGAACAACGCCACCGTAGCTGCCCTGCCGACAAAATGCAGTCGCCACAACACGCCATCTCGTGCCCACTCACTGACCAAGGTCATTAAGAGCTGCTCAACTGGTGGAGAAGAGTATATAGTGGTAAGTTCCAGGTAAAATGTCTGGGATAGACTACCAACAAAACTCCAACTGGTTCTTGCATCTGGAAACATTTGCATTCATGTGGAATGCTGACATGTTTCAGCAGCAGCATCATCATCACTGTGCTTGACTAGCCATGCAGATCTTAAAAGCTTGGCCCTATTGTATGTGTGTGGGATGAGCCAGTGCATAGCACTCATCAGCATAATATACCACAGACCTGATCCCTATAGCCTGGATATGATGTACGTGCCATTCCATGGAGCATGTGATACACCAGGGGTGGCCATACCAGACACAGATTTGCTATCATTCAGAGATCCATAGTGGCTAAAAGAACTAAAGTGCGTAGGTGCACGTGTCTGTTTGCACACAGGTATTAATGTCAAGTAATAGTTACAAAAACTATACTTTTATTCTTTTTTGCATTTATTCCTGGTAGTAAGTAGAATATTTTTAAGTAGCATAAATGTTACTTACCACTGAAACTAGTAAAGATTAGCATTACATGATAGCTTAATTGTTAATCCCTTCAGTGTCAAAATCAAAATCTATCCATCTTGCCTTTTGGTTGTTATGGATAGTAAAAGTAGAAGGAAGGGGAGTTTTTAAAACTTAAATAAAGCCCCAGTTTTGGCAAAAATGTGTGCATCTAAGTTTTCAATAATGAATTTACTCAGTTTGCAAACACTGGCTATTTCTAACACTTTGACCACATTATTACGTGATTTTGTGCCCTGTTACAGAAATATTTTTTGCAGGGGGGGGGGGGACTGTGCAATCTTTAACAGCACCCAGAAAGAAGTTCATCGCTTTCTCCCATTTTTTTTAACTTGCTCCTGTTTTGAGCAATTTTAGAAACATTTGTAAATCACAAAACTACGAAGCACATTTCTGCCCCATCATCACATCAGGGTTAAGCTATACTGAAGTGACGACGATGGTGACACTGAACGGTGGCCTTAGTCCATTCTGATGAAGCGGCGGGGAAAACAGATGGCCAAGCTAACCCAGTATTCGGTGAGCAACGCACAATCGATAACTCCAGTTTCTGACCACGGAAGTACGTTGCAGGAAAAGACCAACAGTTTTCTGTCAAGCAAAGTTGGTCCGGTCGCTTGCAGTTTGGTGGAAACTGAAACTCGAATGAAGCGCAAAGATGCTAATTTTAAAGTTTTTGAAAGTGGTTAAAAAGAATGGTTGGTTGGTTGGTTGGTGGTGGGAGGACATTTTTTCTTGTTGCTGTTTGTTGTATGGTTATCAAACTCTGGGTGGGTTGGGGGGGGGCTAGGATTTTAAAATTAAGCTTTCTCCATGTAATGTAGATCCAGCTGCTTGATTGAATACATTTCTCTCTTACAGATCGTATGTGAACGCCCAGATGTTTTTGCCTCAGCTTGTGCTGTTGCCCGCGCATTGCCCTCGTACTCATCCAAGTCTAATTCTTCCCACTCGCAGCAGCGTACAGTAGTGGCGGAGATGCTACTAGTTGGAGTGGACAGTAACAAGCCCCTGACACCGAGTGACCTTGAGTGTCTTAACGAGGTCAGCGTTGCCATCAGGTTGTCGGCAAGGATTGTGGACTCCCCCTGCTCCGAAATGCACACTGACGCATTTATCGAGGTTAGACGGAAGCAGTTCTCCTTTGAGCTTTTTTTTGTTTGTTTGTTTGTTTTTGCAGATTTTCTCTCTTGGACATCGGCTGATTTATCCTTCGTCCTCTTACCCATAAACCCCCCACCCTCACTGTCAGTACTAGTTGACGTTGATGATACAGTGGACATCGTTTTCCACTACTTTTTAATTTTCTTCTGGTTAAACTTGATAAATTGTTTGTGCAGTCATCCCGGTTTGTGTGAATAAAAAAAGACTGAAAAATCAATCAGTTTACAAATCGTTTAGCTTGTATTTTCTGCCATTTTGATTTTCCGACTGGTGAACTGCCTATACTTACTTATTCACTTGTTTATTGCCAGGAGATTAGGAAGGTTGGTGGAGAGCTGAGTGTTAGCCCAGTCATTATCCAAGGAAAAGAACTGGAGGAGAAAGGTTTTGGTGGTGAGTGCCAAAGTTGAAAGTAATCTATGGTTTTCATGTTTTTAAAATAGTCAGTGCCATAGCCACATTAGCTGCTCAGCAGAGATGTTAAACAGGCGCTGGCATGCATCAAGACTTAGGCATTATTGGTGGCGACCCTGAGGTCAGAGTTTATGCATCCATCTATGGCATTGGTATAGGCTGTGGTCCATTCTCACAGACTAGATGCGAGAGAGAGAGAGTGAGAAGACTTATGGGACAGAGATCTGGGCAGCCTGAAATAATACTAGGGTTTTAGGTTTCCACTCCCTCATCCTGGTGAAGGAGGGGTGCTGTAATATTGGTGTTTCCATTGGCCCTTGTGGAATGGGAAGTAACTCAGTGGAGGTTTCTGAAGTCCATCTTTAGTTTCTACAGTGTGACCATAAATTCCTACAGTTTTTTTTTCTTTCTTTTTTAATATATGTGTGCACATAGTTTTTTTTTTAAAAAAACAAACTTACATGTGTCTCGCTCTTTTTGTTTAGGTATCTACAGTGTGGGCAAAGCTGCAGAACATGCCCCAGCCTTGGTGATTCTCAGCCACACACCAGAGGGTGCCAGAAAGAACATTGCATGGGTCGGAAAGGGAATTGTTTATGACACTGGAGGACTGTGCATCAAATCCAAGGTGAGTGTGTGGCGAAGCATCAGAAGCTCTGTTTTTTTTTCGTATTGTGGCTTCAACCCGCCCACCAGTGGCGACTTAATTAGTTTAAATGCTGCTCTTGAATTAGAAAAGGGAGAGACTGAGCTGTTGTCTGTGATGGGTGATGTTAGAAATTTTAAGAGAGAACAACATAAGCTGAGAGAACGTTTTGGTTATGTGATTATGACCCGGGGCAGTTTACCACTTCTTTCTGTTCATCTCCTCTCTGTCGTTGCTTTTTTCCCTTTTATTTTCAGATCTTAAGAACAACCGCAGGTTTCTGTTTCGGCAAAAACCTCACCAGTCATGTAACACATTCACATATCTGAGCGGAGGGAGGCATTCTTGTTGTTTTTCTTATTCTCTAAATCCCAGGTCAGAGAAGAGCTCTGAAAAGGGACATTACTTTACTTGGAGGATTTCCTGTCAGCAGTTATGCTGTCTTTTTTAATAACATTTCTGCTAATTATGTGATTTTATTTTGTGTGTGTGTGTTAGGCCAGTATGCTTGGCATGAAAAGGGATTGTGGTGGAGCAGCAGGAATTCTGGGAGCATTTTATGCAGCAGTGAAATTAGTAAGTCATTTTACATACAAACTACCAAAGATAACAAAACCTTAGTCTGTCAGAACACAGTGTCTGTATATATATATGTGTGTGTGTGTACTCAGTATGAACAAAACCATAAAGTTGTCTGATTTTCAGAGGTGAGCTGGTTAATTTTTATGAGCATATATTATGTTAATGATAGCCAACACGCATAAATGAATAAAAATTCTCACCCTAGTACATTTTTAGAGCTGCCAACTGTTCTCATTTGTTCATATTTCACTGAAATTTTAAAAAAAAATTTTTTTAAATTAACAGAAGCACAATAAAAATGGCTGCTTCAGGGCACCAAGAGTTTTGAGATAATCTTTGCTTCGAATTGAATTATTGAGTAACTTCAAGAGAAATGGTGCTCTCTGCCATAGTTATGCTTCAGATGGTTGACACAGCTCGATTAGCAAAGCTCTAGGTAGATGCTGAAACTCTTCCTGGCATTCTTACTGTGTGGGTGTTCCAAGTTACTGAGTAACGGAGACTACTGAAGTCGGAAAATTAGGCCTTGTTTCCGTTGTAGGGGTTTACTGAGAATCTCCATGCGATCTTCTGCCTGGCTGAAAATGCTGTTGGACCCACAGCTGTCAAACCTGATGACATCATTACAATGTATTCGGGCAGGTTTGTTGACATTTGTTCCTTCATGCTTCGGTTTATTGAGAGTCTGGTGTTAGTCAGAGATTCCGTGTCTGTTTTCCTGTTGTTGTGAAGGCCCGAGTATACTAGCAGCAAAGGTGAAGGGAAGGGTAGGGGAGAACTGAGGGCCCCCAGAAAAATTGTATAAAGTATTGGCACCTTGAATTTTTAAAAGGGTTTTTTGGGGATGGTATTTCTTAAGAACTTCACTTTCCCCAGTTTCTAAGATTCAGTCACCATCTCTTGAGAAGGACCATGAGAGTAACAGCTGAAATGTCAGGGCAACCCCCTCCTAAGCAAGCCGGTGGTGTTTGCTTCAGTTGCTTATGGAAAGACAGGACCCACCAGAAAGCCACAGTAATTTTTATTGTCTCAAAGACTACTGATGAGGACATTACAGCATCAGCAAGGCAGCGACTGAACGAGATACTCTAGATAGAAGCCATTTGAGATCTGTCTTTTTTCTTTTCTTTTTTTTTGTTGATTATGGAAGTATATCTCATTTTCTTTGCCCCCCCTTTTTTTAACAGGACTGTAGAGATTAACAATACTGATGCTGAGGGAAGGCTGGTTCTGAGTGATGGAGTGAGTACCATACTTGTATCATTTCTTAAAGACAGGTGGAAGAGAGAAAATCAGTGACATATTTTTTTTAAAATGTAAACAGATGTTTGGAGTGGAAATAAAGAATACGATGGGGGGGTTTATTCCAGTTTTGGATTAAAAAAGACAAATTCCGCCTTCAGGAAATAATGCCGTGTAGCGTGGCGTTCGCTGAACTGAGCTTTCAGCGTGGTGGAGTACCCAGCCTACCGTTTTCTCGCATTTGAGAGCCCCGAGTTTTCTGCTTGTTGTGGAACTGTGGAAAACTCTGTCCAGTGCAGCTTCTCGCTCTTCTGTCGTCTGTCTGCAGCATGGATTCCTTCCCACAGCGAAACAGAAGGCTTTCTACTTCCTGAAGTGCAAGGCCGTACGATGAGCAGGAATAGGAATGTTCGTTAGTGGTAACCATGGCACTGCGCAAGTCTCATCAGGTATTAGATGATGGCTGGTTCAGAGTAGATTAATGGAAAGGGTCCACAATTTTAAAATAAGGGAAGATTTTTATTTTGATGTTTTTCTTCTTGTTCTTGTTTTTGCAGGTCGCTTATGCCCACAAAGATCTGAAAGCTGATGTGGTGATTGACATGGCTACTCTCACAGGTGCACAGGGCGTGGCAACAGGTGCTGTAAATTGAAGAATATTCAGTCGTTTAAACGTCGTACCCACCAACCTTTAGCCCACCACCCCCTCCCTGAGACTTTCTTTAATTTTGGATGTGTGGAAATCCACTAGTCACACTTGAGCCTGCACTTTACCTCATATGTTAATACACCATTTTGTAGATGCTGTCTGTCCCCTTGATTCCTTACTAGGCCCATTTTGGTCTATAAGAGCCAATGCTGTGTTAGCAATCAACCGAGACCACCTAATTGACTACTGCATGCTGGTCAGCGTGACAGAGATCTCCCGATGCGTTCGTGCGCTAACCAACTGGAAATCCACCATGCAGCCGGCATTACCAGGGATGCACACCAAACCAAACCATTCCCTATGGGAATCGAACCTGGGTCCCTCAATTTTAACAGTCCAGTAGGCTACCCACCTGCAACACCAATGCAAAATGTCAATGGACCATAATGCACCCTGACCTGTGTTCTCTGTGATTTGATTCCTTTAGTGACAGGTCATGTGTGTCAAACCACTCTGTGGGTTTACACTCTGGCCAGTTCTGCATATAGTTTCCATCTCCTTTACACTTGAGCATAAAAATTTGATCTTAAAGAATTTTGTTTTTCGTTACGAAGAAAGAAAGACGAGTGGGCTTGCAGCACTCACCGCTTACTCATGGCACGTCAAGGGAGGTCTACGGCAAACGAGCTTTTGATTGGATTCTGACGATCAACAGATTACTTTGTTCTGTTTCATATGTTGTGGAGTGATGGCTGGAAAGAATACACTAAAGCAACAAGAGAAAGCAATATTCCAACAATAGTCGTTCATCTTTTGATTTTTTTCCTTTTTTTTTAGGCCGCTATCATGCCGGGGTGGTGACCAACAACGAGAACTGGGAGATGATAGGTGTGAAAGCCGGAAGGATTTCTGGGGATCTCGTCCACCCAATGCCTTATACGCCGGAGTTGCACTTTGGAGAGTTCGCCAGCGCTCTTGCGGACATGAAGAATTCTGTTGCAGTAAGTATCCCACTGTCAGAACTCGGTGTGTAGAGTTCCGAGTTCAAGTCCAGCTACAACCAAATTACACTATTCAGGATTTCTTTTTGTTTAGAGTTGTTCGTTTTTTTACTGGAAACATTTGACAAATTTTAAATTGGTGGGGGGGGTTTGCTATTGTCTGTCTTCATAGACACAAAATCTGGTCCTCACATGCGTACACAGGAATAGTCTTTCAAAGAGCAGAATGAATTTGGGTCCTGAGATTGTAGTGTGTTTAAAAAAAAAAAAAGTGCCAAAGACATTGCAACTATATTCTATATCTACTGGCATCCATAACTGAGTTGTGCGGGACTGAAGAGCCTTGGGAGTAGCCAGAAATCGGAACCGGCCACTTTCTGCCGTGAGGATCACCGCGCACCACTGGCTAAATTTGAACTTATTCCAGTAAGCCATCGCCCTTTTCTGTTTTTTAGGATCGCAGCAATGCCCAGGTGTCCTGTGCCGGTCTGTTCATCGCCTCAAACCTGGGCTTCGATTTTCCAGGCATCTGGCTGCACATCGACATGGCGTTTCCAGTGTATACGGTAAGCGTTCTCGGAGTCTGCGTCAGTGCGCTTTCTCTCAAGTCGGCTTGTCCTGTGCCGCACCCTTTCCTTTGTAGTACTCTGACGGCCATCTCGAGAAGTTTTTAGAACTTCTCGTGAGTGTTTTCACCAAGTTTTGAGCAGGTAAAGTAGACCACACAGCCTCAACCACTGGGACTTTAACCCCCCGGTAAAATGGCATCTAAGCACAGTAAGCTACGCATTACAAATCTCTACGGAACTATTTGAAGCATGAGATTCCGACCTATTTTTTTGAGAGGTCACATGAGCCACGATGGGCTGGCCCACTGGTTTCAAGATTAACTATTTACAGAGAAAGAAGAAAAACACAGAAACTTGGCCAGAAAGGGATGGGTAGGGTTAGGGGTCCCAGATTTCATTCCCAGCTGTGCTGTATCATCTACCATCAGATCTGCTTTACTCTTAAATGACTGGGATGAATGGCTGCAATTGTAGACTCATCAACAAAATGACCCCTGCATCATGTGTGTGTGTGTGTGTCCCCTTTAGTATTTGTCTGTTAGAAAAGCCATACATGTGTTTAGAAAGAAAGGTTTATTTTTTTAACTTTTATGGATCAAGACATCTCACCGAGATATCTTACTCTGTGCTCAGTGAATCATTTTATTATAGAGTCCATGGTGATGGTAGTCAGTATATGCGAGGTCTGTTCAAAAAAAGGCCGGACTTTTGTCATACAGAATTTATTGCCCGAATTACAGCATTATACATGTTTATCCCCTTCAAGCTACTCCCCCCTGCTTGCAACGCACCGCTCCCATCGTTCCTGCCACTGTTGGAATGTTCCTTGGAACTCGTTTTCTGAGATGGCTCATAACTGTCTCAGCCAATTCTGTTTAATCTCGTCTACACTTTGGAAACGACGTCCTTTTATGGTGGTTTTCAGCTTGGGAAAAAGGAAAGAGTCTGCTGGGGCCAAGTCTGGAGAGTACGGAGGGTGGGGAAGGACGACCGTTTCTTTGGAGGCCAAAAACTGGTGGACAAGCAGAGACGAGTGATTAGGTGCGTTGTCGTGGTGCAACACCCAGCTCTTGTTTTGCCACAACTTGGGCCTTTTCCGGCGCACATCTTCCCTCAAACGCTTTAAAACTTCTATGTAGCACTCCTTGTTCACAGTCTGACCTTGTGGCACGAATTCATAATGGGTCACTCCTCGACAGTCAAAAAACACAATCAACATCAACTTCAAATTTGATCGGCTCATGCGTGCTTTTTTCAGTCGGGGCGACATTTTCCCAACCCACTGCGATGATTGTGCCTTGGTTTCCACATCATAGCCATAAACCCAAGTTTCGTCTCCTGTGATGATAGTTTTCATGAAGTTTGCGTTGCTTCTTGAACGATCAAGCAGCTCTTGGCTGATGATCACCCGGTTCTCTTTCTGGTCGTAGGTCAACAGACGTGGCACGAGTTTTACAGAGACGCGATGCATGTCAAGTTTTTCGGTCAAAACTTCGTGGCACGACCTGATGCTGATGCTGACTTCCTCAGCAACCTCTCGCACAGTCAAACGACGATTTGCATGAATCACAGAACGAACAGCATCAATGTTTTCATCATTTGTTGATGTCGAAGGTGGTCCTGATCTTGAATTTTCCTCAATCGATGTTCTGCCCAATTTAAACCGCTTAAACCACTCATGACATTGTGATCGGCTCATGCAGTCCTCCTCAAAGGCCAGCTGGAGCAAAGCCCATGTTTCAGTAAAAGTTTTGCCAATTTTAAAGCAAAATTTCACACACACACACGTTGTTCCATAAGATCCTTCATCACTTCGCAGAGGGGTTGACAGCACGTGTTAATTTCAGAGCTCTAGACGGGTAACTGATCAGAATAGCAAGAGGTTCCAGGCGACGTTATGTCATGGAAGGTTGTTGCTACATGACACAACTTGTCGAAGCTCGATCATTGCAGTGGTTCGTGAGCTATAACAAAAGTCCGGTCCTTTTTTGAACAGACCTCGTACATACATATCTTGTAGTTTTAACTTAATTCAGAAGATTCGAAAAGTATTTCCACATTTGTTTGCTTTTTCCCAGCACTTCTGCCAAATTACCTGAATATGAGAAAAAAAAAACAATCCACTGCAGTGGAACCCATAATGTGATTTCCATCCATTTGAGTGTGAGGGGGCAAGGGTCCCACCAAGGGCCTGTTTGAATGATGACAATCTCTCTACTGCATTTAGGTTGAGAATTAAAGAGTCTCTGCCTTGGACATGAACAACCTGATCTAAACAGTCAGGGACTTTTCTGCAGCTTGTTTTCTCAGTATCATCATTCTAATAAAACATTTGCATTGCTTCCTCATCATAATTTGGACTTTATCAAAAACTGTTGGGTGAGAATGAAAGTCAAGTTTGAGCTGCTATTCTTGCTTTACCAGTTTTTGTTGAAATTTACCATTGTTTCCCTAAATGTAATACTCATTAAATTGCACAAAGCTCTGGCTTTTATCTACCAATAATTTGGAAAACCTTCCTGTATTACAATGCCATGAAAACTTTCAGTTAAGCTCCATTCATTGTCGTCCATTGCTTCTGCGTGTTTAGCCACAAAATGAAACATGGCAGATAAAGTAAAACACTTGGAAAAAACGGAAAATATATAACTTCGCCAGAAAGAATGCACACCAGAGAAAGAAGTATCACAGTGAAAAGATCTGCTTTTGAAGACAGGCAGGCATTTTACTGGCTTCTGCTCCTGGACAGGAAATCACGAGTTTTTGTAGCATTGAATTGTGGGTAGATTTTCTATAGCAGTTGTCAGCAGAAAAAAAAAAACCAGATCCCAGAATGTGCCACGGGTGCTTTATAATTTAAATAATAAAAAAAAAAACAACAAAAACTTGAGGTTAGGTATTATTTCGGTAAATCTATTCCATCCTCAAGAGTGTGAAGAGTTGCTTGCAGTAGTTGGCTCAAAGCTTTCTTTTCATCCCAATTTCTTCAATTAGGCACAAAAGAAAAGGGAGGGAATCCATTCTTTCGCAAACCTTTTCCTACCTCCCCTTTGGTGCAGAATCATTTAAACAGAAGATGATATTTTTTTTTTTTTTTTTTTTTTTTTTGGTTATTAACAGGGAGAACGTGCTACGGGCTATGGCGTCGCTTTGCTCGTCACCCTGTTTGGAGAGGTCTCGAACAACTCCCTGCTGCAGTACATCGCCCCGGCCACTCAGGACAGCCTCGAAGAAAATTCTGTGAAGAAAATCCGTCTCATATAATGATTGCTTGCCAATGGTATCTACCGCTCACGCCCAACTCGCTGCAGTTGTTGTTTTTTTTTATTTCTCCTCTTGCTCCTCCCTCCCACCCCATTCCTAATAATGCTATGGCTGGCTCAAGTCCACATCCCGTTCCACAGGATCCATGCTGGAGGAGGGAGGGAGGGGGGTTACCTACCGCCAAGAGACTTGATGCCAAAAAATAAACGAAATAGAACAAAATAATCCCACTGGGTGAATAAAGCACAAATTTGAATGATTAGTGAGCAGTTTGCATTATTTTTTTAAAAAATTGTTTGTTTTTTAAATTTAGGGCCAATATCTGACGCTGTGATGATGTTCATATTCAAAATTCCAGACCAAATATCTGCAAGATTCACCCAGACCCCTGCCATTTAATAAATAGTCTAAAACGTGATGGAAAACCAAAATTAGGTGCAATGTAAGATGTACGTGTGGTTTTTCTTAAGAGAACGCTTAATTTAGTCAATAAGTGAAAATAAAACCTTTTGCAATAAGCTACCTGCGTTGATTTTGAGCCATTTTCATCAAATTTAATCTTGAGATACTTTAGGCTATGAGGTCAGATACTGTGGTAAATGTTTTGTGGTTACTATTTCTTACCTTAAAAGAGAGAGAGAGAGAGAGATAAGGCGGCCATCTTTGAAGTAGCAATAAGAGGATGATTGATTAGTTCTGATGTGACCATTTAGGGCTTACCACTTTTGAATTACTATACTGAAAAATAGCAGTGATCCATTAAAGTTTGGATTTTCTATAGCTTTTACTAAATGAATGCTTAATTATTTATAGATACTGCTGTTTTAAAACTCTGAGTTAATTTCATTCTGAAATGAGAAAAGGTGTGGAATAAAAGGTCCTTTTAGTGTCAGTTAGGGTTCAGAATGTTCATATGGTCAACCCGATCAGTCCCCTTTTCAACTTTCTCTCTGCTCTTGTGGTTGGACATTTTCATGGAAATGTACTGATATGCTTGCATGAGAATTCTCCGAGTTTCATCCTCCCCCCCATCTTCATCGGATGATTATCCCAGCTCTATCTTCTGCTCCCTCTGCAGGGGGCTTTACACAACTCTACCGTCATCACTCAGCTCTTTGCTACAGAGAGGATGGGTAGGGTTGCTCGATCACTGTTATCACCAACAGGGGCTGCTCGTTGGAAGCCAACATTCCTGGCACTAATCTAACCAACTTGATTAATCCTTTACTACACACAGATATATATATATATATTTATTTTTTTTTTAACTTACTAGAATTAAATTTGGAGAGAGAAGCAGTAAAATAGTTAATTCCGTAAATTAACAAAAGAACTTACGTTTAACTGATGTTTGTCCAGGATGCTGTGAAATCTGACATATTGCAAATCCACTGGTGGTTTTAAGAAGAAAAGCCAAATCTGGTTTCTAAAACAGGGAGAAAGTTCCTTATCAACTATGTTTTTATAATCATTTCTCACCTGTATTCCTTTAAACACAAGAAGATGGAAATTTCTCTGCTCAACCAAATGAGAGACAAATTAAATAAATGAATAATAATTACCTTTATTTTATTTTTTTTTAAATGTGCAGGAAAGAAAATGATAGCAGCGAATAATTTGCTAACTGCTTTGTGGTTATCAGACACTCGTTTCGATGGTGAGAACTTTGCGAAGATTTCCTACAGCACTACAGTGGTGGCTGAAAGTGTTACATCCACCTCGTGTTTTTTTAAACGCAGAACTGCGTATTCGTTGTGTAAAGGGAAAGTCCGTTTTTAGCGCGACAAAGTGAGTTAAGCTTTACCCTGACCACCCCAGGGGGTCTCCGTACTGTTTCTCCTAGCTCTACAGAGTGATAGAGCAGCAGATTTCAGTAAGTGCGCAGTTTAGAATGTTTTGATTAAAGAATGATGCATCGAAGAGAAATATTTAATGGTAATCAGATGCAAAAGCAATTAAACATTGCATTCGTTGACGACAAAACCACCTCAACTGTTTCTTTCCCTGGTGTGACTCTATGCCATGGACAAATAAACCTTAACATAAAATTTCAAGTAATGCAATAATTTTGGCCATCATTATATAAAATGTCATCAATTTATTCTTTTTGTTTGTTTTAAAGCTTTATGTATGTCCCGAGAATGCCAATTCACATCATCTTCCTGTCTCCTGAATTTCAAAATTAGATTTATAGAAGCTATTTTTTTCAATTTGCATAAATAGACTGTTGGTTATTTGATTTTACTTTTAAATGGATAAGCTTAAAACTTAAGACAGTAACCCTAGGTATATAAATGTTTGGTGATCTATACTGAAAGACTAAGTTATTTGATCTTTGTAGAGCTTCCGTTTTAAAATCATCTGTTTTCTTTGTTTCCTGATGTATTAAGTTTCTTTCACGTTTTCGGTGTGGAGCATGTTTAGATGGCCCAGTTTCTTAATAACACGGACTGACTGCTGATGGTGGTGTTCTGTGCTTGTCTTGTTTATGATTCTTTAAAACTGGACTTTATCCCCACGATAGACTGACTTAACATCTGATATTGGCGTCATTCTGCCTAAAATCGTTATAAGTTTCAGAGGCGATGTTTCCATGCAGATGGCTTCTGAACACGTGACATTTGGACGCGATCTTGCCAGGGGGCCCACAAACACGCGTTATCGCTGAAATTTGGGGGAATAGCAACCTTATCAGTGTCAGGACAGGGCACAAATTTCTAAGTAGCAAAGGAAACCAAATTTGATGGACCATCCCACATACATTCTAGACTGTTACTGTTCTCAGCATCCAGTCTGTTCTTGACTGTGACACCTTGGTCACGCTCTGTAATGGTCTGAAGATGATTGGAAAATTTTAAGAACTAACCCCAGTGATGCCTCCCTACCAGTATTCAGAGCCTTTGTGTAAAACCATCCTTAATGTAGCCATTTCCTCTGACAATTTACACTATTAATGTATATTGTCATTGGCATAGACGTTACATGCTGCATCAAAACATTTTCATCAAATTTATTCTAAAAGCAAAATAATCTCTATTAAAATGTATGGTGATGTGAACAGTCTTGCACTCCCTGTGCAAACTGATTATGTAGCTTTAGAAAAAGTTTGGGGGGGGTGGTGGCTG
Source organism: Nautilus pompilius (assembly GCA_018389105.1). Taxonomy (NCBI): domain Eukaryota; kingdom Metazoa; phylum Mollusca; class Cephalopoda; order Nautilida; family Nautilidae; genus Nautilus; species Nautilus pompilius. The sequence goes on along the minus strand of JACATO010000130.1, from coordinate 313,403 downwards.
TAACCTTGGTTCTTCTGGATGTGGTCACCAGGCCAAATTTTGCCCCGCCCTTAAGAGGCAGGCCGAATACACAGCCGGGAAGGATTCTATCAGCACTTTCCTGATTAGTTGTGGTGGATAGGGCACCCAGAGAAAACCCAAGCCATTAAAATAATTCAGAATAAAGAGATGGGGGGGGGTGTGTACTGGTCCTCAGCAGCCAAAGTTGTCACCAGAATGCTGAGTGCCACATCATCTCAACACCATGTACATAAGGTATTTACTTTGGACATCAGCCACAAAGCTGTTAACTATCTTATTACTATTATACCGGTCTAAGTTAGCTTCTGAAATGGAAAGTAGCATTTTCTACGGTGGTTATGCCTGTAATAATATGGTGTTAGCTAATGATCAGTGGGTTAACTCCCTTGGCATTTCACCACACGCTGAAATTAGTACTGACATTTTTGAAATAAATGCACAGTATTTAAATTTAAACGTTTTGTGTGTAGGAATCTCAAGACTAAAGCCTAATAAATGTATCAAATAATAAAAAAAAGTCTTAGCGGCTGGGGAGCCTGATGGATGCATTTTCTGGGGATGAACTATAATTTACGGAATAAATAAGCAATTGCTACATTAGATAAACTGAAACAAGCCAAGCATTATGTATTGGTCAAAAAAAAAAAATGTATTTACATCTTTGAAAAAACAAACCCAAGAAAAATATTTTAAAGTTGTGCTTTTCCTTTATTTGTCAAAATAATTTTAAAAAGAAAAGAGAGAGAGATTTAAGAATATATGGTATTATTCTGATGTTACACACTTATGCAAAGTACCCTTTTTCTCCTACCTTTCCTCCTGGATTTTGCCAGTTTTCTGGTGCAGCCGATGAATCTTGCCATCTGAGATGCTGTTAGTCAGTCAAAGGAGAAAAAGGTTTAAAATACTGATTCACCTACGTATTTATCCATCGCACAAACATTCCCCCCCCACCTCCGCATAACATTTTTTTTTTTCCTTTGTCAATCCAATCAGAGTTTTTTCTTTTAAATTTCTAATCCAGTTTGTTTTAGGTGTGCTTCTGCACCACCGGAAAAAATTCTATTCGTCTACGCTCATCCGATACCTGCCTGGATAAAAATGTTTCTTTTTTAATTTCATAAAAATCACCTTTTAGCCCACCAACAGACCAAACTGGTCATTCTGCAGTTAAATCCATTAAAAAAAAGAAGCTGATGCCAATTAAACTTTTGCTTATACTAAGGGTTTCGTCTTCTTAAGTCCGGCTGGATGTCCCCTCACTAATGGCATTTAATTCCGACGACGACTTCACAAGATTTACTCCTTTTATCATTAAACAAGCTTGCAAAAAAATTTTATTAAGCCCAGCATTGCGGAGTTTAAGTCGCACCCAGTATGCTGTTGGGGCACTGCAAATGACGACGTCTAGTTTGTTCTGACCGTAGAGTTAAAGAGGAACTACAAAGAAATAATGCCTTGTGGTAACAAGCTAGTCATTCAAGGTAATAGCAACATGGCATCTTAATCAGTTACAATCGATCGTCGAACTTAGTGGAAAAGGTCTGGGAGAGATGCTGCGCTGAGCTACCAACTTCGATGAAGTCTTCTTTTCTGTTCTGCAATAAAATCACAGCTTCGTGACAACAAAATGGCAGCTGGCCATGTACAACATTACCCAAGATTCTAGTGGTGACTATTAGAGATGTTGATACAAGAATGGTCATGATAAAGAAAAACAGGATGCTGTGCAAATTATGTTTCCCCTTCAGTCTTAAAAAAAGAAGGGGGGTATCAGTCATCGAATGAATTTTAAGGTAAGAACAAAACATCAAAATACTAACATACATAAGAAAAATTTGGATCAACCATTTAAAAAGAAATAAACACTAAATAAGATAAATAAATAAATAAATGCATTTAAGACTGCCAGAACTATTTTTTTTTTTTTTTAGAAAAAAGGGAGGAGAAAGAGGCCATATATAAATTACAACAGGAAAAAAAAAACTTCAACTTTTAAAATAATTATGACATGACGCATTTCGTTAAACAATAAATGACAAAAGCATTAGAAGCTCGAGAGATGGTGAAGGTCACTAGTCATTCAAGGAGGACTGACTGGAATGTACACATATTGCAGCTAAATAATGTCCATCCGCATCCAACATTTCTGTTAATACTTCACTGACCAGTTCCATAATTAGCTCCCCCTGCTTTGGTTAGCTTCTCTCTGATGTGCGACTCCTCTAGCTCTTCTTTTTCGCCTAAATGAAGCTCAACAGCAAAATTCTGCAAAAAAGGGGAAAGAATTTTAGCATCTTTTTAGTCCCTTAGGCGTTGTGAAATGTGCTATTGGAGGACTATACCAAGTTTAAAGCTAATGTACTAGATAGCAGCAGACCAGCTTTTACTCTCTCTCTTCTCCAACTTCCCTAAAGAGGTTCCCACCATTGATAAGGTGTTTCTGGTGGCAGTTTTTCTTTCTCTGTAGACTGCTGATCAAAGTCAGATCTATTCAACTTGCTTGGTGAGCAAACTTTGTCGACACTAATCACTACATTATGCTTTGCCACTGCAAACATATATCAAGGGAGATAACTGGGGCATATTTTGCATAAGCCATGACAGATGTTTCTCGCCTCCTTGTAAAAAAAAACACAAAACAAATTAACCTAGATTTTCAAGCAAACGTTTACCATGATTTTTTCCAGACTATTGTCTTCCTAATATCCCTGATATATATATATATATTTTTTTCAATATTTTACTATCTACTACTATGAATTATTAAAACCATAAATCAATAATGCTGAAAGTCAGCAAATCAGTATGGGCGACTGGAAAATTTCTGAGTGAGTGATCACAGCTGAGTTGTGCAATTTTAGTTTTATTTATTAAAAAACAACACAACCACATCCAGCCTGTCCCTGTATTGGCAACGTGCAGGTTGCACTGCATCTTGGGATACATCAATCGCTTTGCTAAAAGTTTAGAAAATTTCCTTAAGAATCGCTGGGCAAAGCGCAAATAACTGGAAGCAAGCAGAATTATCAGTGGTGTGCCATCAGCTCAGCATTTTTATCACTACGTTAACCTAATCTTGTCTCATATCCAACTTTGCATAATTCAACGTGTGGAATTAGCAGTTGGGGGCCCAGCCCCAAATCACCATAGCGGCATGATTAGTCATCCCAATGTGAAGTGAAGGTTGCAACCGCCAGCGAGTGAGTGTGATGTCAGCGATTGTTACTGCATTCTTAGTGTAACAAAGCTGTCTGCTCAACCTTTGTATTGATGCTCTCGTCCTCCTTCAGTCAACATAACTTAGGCATTTTTTCATTTTCAGATCTAAATGGGCAACGAATCAGCAGATTTTGCAGTATAAACAAAATTTCTTACAGCACAGTAATTTCTCTCCATAGATACTAATGGAACCCACAAGGCTCAGATAATATCATAGAGTCTACCTCTCTGGCCACAGGGCTCCATCTTCTCTGCCAACCATTTTCCTTTTCCTTCCGTCTTTCCATAAAATACCGCTTGAAGCAAAACAGTTTATCTGTATCCTTTTGTCAACCTCAGATTAAACCGCATAAAAAAATAGTTTACTATTTCCTTTATCAGCTGTGCTTGTTTTACAAAAACAAACCGCTGGTGTTGAGAAACAGTTGTTGCCACCAGACGTACAATGTTGAGTGAATTTCTCTGCCCTTCATTTAGCAAAACTGCTCGACAGTGGAAGGAAAACAGTCCTTAAGGAGTTAGTCATGTTGGCATCGCATCGCATCATTTGATCAATTTTTGGCAGAAGTAATAGTAAAAGAAAACCAACCACACACAGTAATGGGAAAGGTTTTAAATGCATCATGAACATACGTGCAATAACCTTTAGGTGAACAGTCCTGATGTGGATATATGTAGACCTTACTTAACCTTAAAAACAGGTTGTTTTGTCGTGAGATTTTAATTAGCCTGAAAGAGGATGTAACAGTAAATTACAAGTCATTCAAGAAAATTTGGTGCCAAATGCTAGGCTGTAGTTCAACATATCTCCCATCCCAGCCCTCCCCCCACCCCACTTGTTTTTTTTCCTTTTTTTATGTCTAGGAAGGGGAGGGTGCTAGATAAACAGGCCAGTTCTATTTTGATGTAAAATCCGAGCAAGAGATGAAAACCCCTATAAACTCCTCTTTAAGTCAAAAAAAAGGAATTCCTTACAAGTTCCAAGAGAATTAGTATCCCCTGGTTAATTTGAAAAAGAAATGTCCATCTGGCTGCACTGTCATCCTTCAGGAATTCAGTGGATGTACATAGCGATAACTCTCCATCAACAATGACGATAACTCTCCAATAACAATGACCTGCTAAAGATCAAGTGGTCAAGAATTCGGCCAAAAAGACAACACAGTTTACATATGCAAACCCTGGACACTACAACCCCAACACAGCTGTTGTGGCATTGCTTTGTGGGTAAGGATTTCTAAGTTCATTCCAGATTTCACACAGTCCCACTTTTCAATGTACTGTACTAACTCTGGGCCATTTGTTCCAAACCATTATATCTGTTCACACACACACACTGTTGGCCATGATTTGTGGACTTGCCAGTAAAATATTCTGTCTTGTGTTAAGAGGAATATTTTGACGAAGTCTTAAGAGACAAAAGTTTGTATATATGTATATTTTTTTTTACATATTTACGCTTTACTTAAGTAAACGGACTCACCTGAGCTAGTATAGATAATAATTGGAGAATAAAAAGTACAAAATGGCAAAACAGGAGTGAGCCAACAAATCCTTCATGACATTTCTACCTGTATAAACAATGGATTAACATATTTACCTGCGGGAAACTTTGAGGTTTGCATCCTTTGGGCTCAATTTCTGTTTGTTTTCTTTTATATAATTATGCAGTAGACAATTTCATAAATATTTTCACCTGACCACCCAAAGGGTGTATTTAAGACAACTTTAATTAAATGTACTAGAGATGTTCGAATAAAACCCAGCTGAGATAGCTTCACCATAATGATATCCAACCAGATTTTCTTTAAACATCCTTAGCACTAACACTATAACAATGTGTGTGTATATATATATACACCTATAATAATTTTTTAAACATGTGCCAAATATTAGGCACCATTTCTACAGACAGAAAACAATACAACATAAATGCCATAGACTAAGTTCAAATTTAGCAACCAATATATCCAGCCATTTGAATACTTCAGAATTGCCAATGGTAACCCCAGCTGCAAAACAAGATTGTTGTGCTCCAAACAGTTTTTCTGAAGACCAAATTATATGATGCTGCCAGGAAAAGATTATCGAAATGCAGCTTCATTAATTTACTCTCTTTCTGCTAATAAGGTAATGGGAAATTCCCAAACCAGCCATCTGCTTTCATCAATAACTTTTCCTTCTTGGAATGTGCTTTTTAGCTTGCTATAAACTGACATAACTATATCAGGCATGAATGCCGATAATGACAAAGATACATTGGTAGGGGGGGGGTGAAGGGAAATATTTATGACAAATTATTTTAGCCACAGTCAGTATTCTTGTTGAGCCCAGCTGCAAATCAGTTGCTAAAAAATACTTTCCAATATCAAGCCTCAAAGGTTGTCTAGCTAATCTATAATATTTTCACCTTTATTAATTAAAGATCCTCCTATCAAATGCATTCTAATGTTCTAAACCATGCAAGTCAGTTCGCAATTACACTGAATGTTCTTTTCTTAGATCTTCAATCTGTAAAAACATCATGCATGATCTCAGAGGCAACACACACACACACACATCTTAAAATCCAGTAGACTGAGCAATCGCAAAAGATGGAATAAAGGAATGGAGCAACTTGGCAGGAGGACGGAATGAGTAAAGATGTCAATCGCTATCACAATCTTTTTAAATGACACTAAACACATTTTCAGCTTCATATATTACTATCCAAAAAGAAGCTTAAAGGCATCCATGAATAATAAAGTAACTTAATATAATTTGTTCCTTTAATAAGCAAATATTTAACTTCAAATTTTATGGGTTTGTTTGTTCTCTTGGAAGACTGACAATGGAAAAAAATTTTTAAGAAAGTAAGAGAGAGTATATAAGTTGTAGTATTTCCATGACCCTAGAGGTCAATGATGCTTATCACAAAGTCCAAGAGGCAGCATATATTGAGCATTAATGTTCTTTTAAATATAAGCAGCTCAATTCTGGCTCTGGCTTTCCGCAAGAAAAGCAAATGCAAATATTTATCCACACAATGGTTCTAAGGATGCTCGATGCGTCATCCCGCCACATGTTGTGTCTGTCTTGTTTGTTCTGCCCCACTCCCTGAGCTACATGTCTGGAAAGATTTCCAGTGGCCTGCAACTCCAGAAACCTACATTTAAAGAAAAGGGGGGGGTTAAGACGTCCGAACAAATGTGGCCAGACGTAACCTAATCAATGCAACTTCAATCAACTAAGATCTGCTCTGTAAAGAACGGACTATTGAGAAATTACAGAGTTTCACCTTCACATCAAAGAGAGAGAGAGAGAGAGTGTCTGTGTGTGTGTGTGTGTGTTGTGTGCACGCGCCACTTTTGTCTAATATGCAAACATTCAAATCCCCCAGACAGCCGGTCACTGCACTTGTAGCTATTTAAGAAAATGCACTCACAAACCCTGGCACGGTCTCAGATTTCATTAGGTCTTTCTGGGCGTTTTAACCTTTTCAAAATTTCAATATTAAACGGAAAACGATCAACTGAACTGGGTACCAGGCCCGCGCACAATCCATCCACCAGTGTAATATTTGTAAAAGAAGTCCACTATCCAAAATGTATTTAGGTACAATCTAACATTTAAGTTAAGCTGAATTTAGGCACACCATTTCACTTATCACTTACTCTGTAATACTAAAGGATTATCTAATCTGCTCCTAATTTTAATAAAATTCAAATTGTCCTGCTACCAGATTTATCATTTTGAATGTACTCTCTCAAATCCATTAATATTGTATACACCTTGACTGAATCCCAACCTAATCTGCATACCACATTTGATCATTCCAGTTTCTCCAATGGCTCTGCCATTCCAAAAACCTCTCACTAACATATGAATTTGTTTCAATTTATTATAGAGATCTGCATTTCCTCCCAATCCCACAAAAATGTTACCACCACAGCACATTCTAAACTATGTCTAAACAAAATTTTACATAAGAAAACTGCAACTTTAATTACCTGTCTCAACAGGGCTGCACTGTCATTTTAATTTCAACCTTATCCTGTAACTATTGAGATACCTAATCTCAGTTTTTGTTTCTATTTCAAGCTACACAAAGTCATGATTTGAAAACTTTGTGAGCATCGTAGAGAACTCCACATCCATATGAAAGGATTTTCAGTGTTATACTGGTGAACACATGGAATGTTTTTTCCCTTCCAAAACTCTTAAATTTACAACCATTAATTAGTTTTAATACATTGGGTAGACAAGCCCCCTGCACCTCTAAGAATAACCACAACTCATAACCGTGCCAAAACCATTTTAGTTTGTCTTTGTGGCTTGTCTGACTCCAGAGTTATTGATACACTAGATATACCTGCACTGGCAACATACAAGACAATTTAAAATTATTTAGTTGTTTTCCCAATGGTGACAAAAGGACGCGTAAGGTCTTTTTTTTAATCCCACCTTAAGGAAGAAAAATATTTATCGAAAACCTTGCTTGTCATCATCAGAAAATGGATCATCACCTACTGGCAACCACCAAGCCAAAGATAAGTTAATATTTGGCATTAAATTTACACAGTTACATCTGTGGACACACCCAGTATAAAGAGAGTTTCTTTGGGGAACTGCACACAGATTAGCAACAGAATTAAAGCTGAGATTCCACTGCCATCTAAACCCAAATCTCTGGAAAATTAGCCATGACCTCAGCATCACAATAATAAAAATAGGAAATCAGTGTGGTATAAGAAATTCATTAAACCATAAAAAGTAAAGGCAAGTGAAGTAACATTAAAGACAAAATGCCACTTACCGGTAATCCATTCTATATAAATGTACTTAATGCTGCCCTTAACATTGACTTTTCTTCTTTTTTTTTTAAATTTCTAGTAGCTTCATGATGAATCATATATTAATGTCTGTTTGTAACAATTTCTTTTAGTCTCTTTTTACTGTTTTTTTTAATTAAAACTTAATAGCATGACCCATCTTGCATAGTCTGCCATCTACCTCACTTATGCTTGTCATAGCTGACAATATTGTATCATTAAAATTGGTAAGACAAAGTTCCAACATTTCCCCTATTGAGTTTCTGTCCACCGCATCTGTCCATCCAATGAACAGCAGGTTAGGTGGATCAATGGAAATCACCATCACTCCATACATAAATATACATATAGCTTATTTTTTTCAATTATGAAGGAAAAAAAAATATATATATATTTACAACTGTTTTTTCTGTAGACATGAATTTATTCAACATCTTAAAATACCTATCCAGGTGTTGAGTCCTTAATTTAAAAAGATATTTAGATGTTTGGGAAGAATCTTGCCAAAGAGCTCGGTTCAGCCTGATTAATGATGTGATAATCTCACAGGAGATATTTACAAACAAATATCTCTAATAAAATAAGTGAGATGGTCACTCTGGTAAAGATTCATTAACTATTGCTTTTTTTCTAAAATAATAGTGCATCCATATTTTGGATAAAGAGGTAAGTTAAAATGGTTTATAAATAAGTGTTTCAGTTTACCAAATAAATAAAAAATAACCAGATGAGCAGAGTGGAAATTTGTTCTTATTTAACATTCTTCAGTTTTTTTTTGGTTTTTTATAGTTCACCCTATTATGCACTCATAAAGGTAATTCTTACCTGCCCATGGCTGACAACATTTAAAATTTCAGAATCTGGTTAATTACAGTTAGATCCTTTGTCTATTTTTCGATTACACATATTGTCATGTACATAGTGTTATAACAAGAGGACAAGGATGTGGCCCAACGGTCTGGACACTTCCAGCTATACTGAAGCCACACACACAGCCTAGTATGACTATGGTTAGGTTATGATTACTATTAGTTAATCTATAAAATAGTCTCTCATAAGTTCTAATAAACTAATGGCTGCAGTCAGTTGTTGTGGCAACGAAATGCATTTAAAATGAGACACACACATGTCACCGAAGTACAATGTCAAGTGGATTTTAAATAATTAAATGTATATTTCAGTGAAAAATTATCCTGACAGATACAGCTTTTTTTAAATGTAATTTTATTATTATTATTATTATTATTATTATTATTATTATTATTATTTATTATTATTATTATTATTATTTATTTTTACCCATAACTTTATCAGGCTTGTTAGGGCAAAACATTGTAAATGTTGGACAAGACTCTGCAGAAAGAAAAAAAAAATCTCATTATGTACCAGCTTAAAGCTAACTCTACACACATACTAAAACACAACATAAGCACTCACACATATTTAATAAGGTGATGGGTAGCACTTTCGGAAAAAAAAAGAAAAAAAATACATTCAGTCATGTTGATACTTGACAGAAGTAGATCGATGTCACAAAGAAGTCCGCAAATATCCTTGAATATAAACTCTTATGCATTTGATATTTTGAAGACACCGTTTTGTAGATTAAGGAGGAGGAGAAAGGTGTATCAAATATATTAATGTTCCAAGGGTTTGGAAAAGGCATCTTATTCAATGTATAAGAGTTATTTCCTATTGGATAGTTCTGAAAAGAAAATAAATACTACTAGAGAGGGGGGTTTGAATTTCAGTCACCAATTTTTACCTAATTTCAAAATGAACCTTAGAAATGTTGGCAACTACAGTAATTATGAAGACTGTTTATCAGTTTTAGGGTAAAAAAGGGAATTGAGAGATTGTTACTTACTCTTATAAGTTCTTTAACTTCAGCTATGTCTGTACTCATTTTTGCTTTCTTCAGAATTCCCACCTGACTCCCTATCCAGGTGATAAATGCAAACTTAGCTCGTTTACTCATTTCGTCGCCAGTAACTATCCGTATGAATCCAAAAGCTCTTTCATCGTCTTGGAAATAAATAAAAAAATAAGAACGATTAGTGGTTAGGGTGCAGAACAAGGACTTTTACTTTTGCACGAGTGACTATAAACAGAAGCATTTGTTGCTGCAAACTCATTAACAGCTGATCAACAGATGGCACTCATCCTCCTGCGGCAGGGAGTCTGCCATCACAAGATGCATCTTCCAGTCCATCGCCTGCATCCCCTTTACCCCCCACCCCCGACTTCATGGTCGGAATTCCGTTGCAGCTGTGGGAACTTCACTTTGTACACCAAAAGAACGGAAGGAAAAACTCTGGACATGATTAGTGTCTTCCATTGGTAATAGATAAGATCAGTTTTTGGCTAAAACATTTGCAGAAGACAGTAATGCTTGCATCTATAATAAACTTTTCTGGTGGTGAGCATTGCCTAGTTATGTAATTCTGCAGCTTTCTGGCTATTCAAACACTTGACTGAAGACTATTCTGTGCAGTACATTCTAATGTAAGGAACCTTTTTTTTTTCAAGAGAGAGAGAGAGAGATGAAAATCTTTTATTTAAATTTAGTGTTCTTTTTTATAGAGCCAAATGTAGATATTCATCATAGGCGCACTATTTAGAATATGTAAGGTTTCTGATTTGACTGTGGCACTAAGATTCCGCGCATCGCTAATTGAGAGCCAAAACAAACAAAGGAACAGATGTGAGCGACTTCGAGATTTACTGTAGGTGTGAATGAGTCATCGTTTTAAAGTCCGTCCATTGAGCAAAGTTCGAGTTTACGGGAACCTGCAGCCACGTGACATCGGTCACAGCGGGTCAATGTCTTAGGAGTCACTCGGCCATACCGCCAAGGGCATCTTCGAAGGGCGGAAACGTGAGAAAAATGAACATTTCTCTTGGCATGCGAGAGTGATGCTAAAGAATCGGGAACTCTGCCGTTAGCTGCAGCTTCGCGTCATCGGACGACGACGGTGGCGCCACCAACCCTCTCCCGCGGAATCATGGGAAAGAGCCAACCGACCGAGAGTCGGAGCAGCAGCAGCAGTCAGAGGTTCGAGCTACTTTAAGGGGATGGGCGAAGGCCAAGCACGTGACGTTAGCATGGCGACCGAAGTATGTACGGGGGAACTGCCCAGTCGCGGTGTCATCGCCTCCTTAACGCGGCAGCTGCCGCCCTTGTACTGGTTGATTGGGGGGGGGGGCGACCGCCGCTTGAAACAAAAACCGTTCGATATGACGTCATTTCCCGTTTGTCGTTGCGAGTTACCGCTAGAGGCGCCTCGGTCCTGATTTAAAAGACCGAGCCTCCGGCTGCTCTGAACGCATCTGCTAGACGGGCGAGGAGGATGGACTCGGAAACTCGCTTCCGTCAAGCGCGGGAAAGATAATTATTTAATAAATTTGTTTGTTTTGTTTTCTATTACTAATCCGTCAGCAGGTGATAATACCTGCCCCCCCCACCGACTCTCTCCTCGTTTTACTTATCCCTATTGAGACACAGTCGTAGGAGACACAGACGGGAGAGGGAAAGAATCGAATGGGATCCGAACGACCGAGTAAAGTGGTGGGGGGGGACTTCCCTTCCTGTGCTATTAAAGGAAAAATCGGGATCGGAAACAGCGGACTAACAATAGGTTTCCATCCATCTCTCCCTACAAGTTTAAAGTTAACAAAAAAAGAAAAGGGCCCCGGTTACCTGTGAACTTCGACTCGAAGTCGGAAAACGAACTCCCGGTGGAATCGACGACGATCTGGGTGCCGCGGTGTTTCAGAACCAACCTGGAAGACATAAGGGCGCGGAAGTTTTACCCGCTGTCGAGAGAGAGGGGGAGGGAGAGGGGCCGACCGCTTCGTCCCTTTCCCGAGGGTCCGGGGGTGGGAGAAAGAAGAAACCTTACCAGTTCGTCTCGTCGCTGTCGTCCCTGACGGCGTTGTAAGCCCGGCTGATCTCCTCTCTCGCGTTGTTGACCGTGGACATCTTTTCCCCCTCTAACCCCCCGTTTTTCGTCAGGACCGGCAGCTCTTTGGAAGTGCGACGGCCTCCTTCCTCTCTCTCTCTCTTCTCCCCCCGCCGCCGCCGCTGTCGCTGCTGCACGCGGTCACCTGACCGCCACACGCACCACCCCCCCTCCTCTCTCTTCTCTTCCTCCGGCGACATGTCCTCCCCTTCTCCCAATCTAAAAATATATCAACGAGCCTAAGTCTGTTCCATCGTTAAAACTACCCCCAACCATTAGGTGGATATATATATATATATATATATATATATGGGGGGGTGAATGTGATTCTTTTGTCATGTCAGCGGGGTTCAGGTATGCTGCAGCAGACGACACTGGGTGTTTGTTTTTCTCCTCCTTATACGGTCGTCAGGGAGGAGCGGAGTTCCTCGGCGGAAGGCTGTTTGTTCCGGTACACCTCTCCACTCGTGTTAATCCGGGGGCTTCTGCTCGCACCCTCTCTTCTGGGTGGGTACTTCGCCTGGAACCTGTCTCCCAAGGCCGGCGGAGACACAGGGGGAGACAATCCCTGACCACCACCATCGCACCCTTAACAGAAGCCCGCCCCCGAGTGCTAACCAGCCATCCAACAACAGCACCGCGTGTCATGTCGGGCTGCTGCGGTGGGGGCCCTGGTGTTCACGGTCATTAGTTGAACTAGCTTCACGAAAGGGTCCTCTATGCCGCAGAATAGCAGAAACAGGGGCTAGTTTAACAGAGGTGAGTTGATGCAGCACCAGTAATTCCTGAGTAGACCTATAATCGACGTCACGAATCGACAACCAGTCACGTGCCTGGGGTTCTGATACCGGAGAGTTCACAAAGGACTGATATGTTTGCTCCTTTTCTGCTACATTCTAAAATGCATCCATTCTTTTCGGTCCAGTGCAATACTGAAAAGTAAGACAAATAACCCCGGATGTCTGTCTCCCTTCTTCCCTGCCTCCCCAGAGGGGTCAGTCGTCACGAAATCGTATCTGTTTGCATTTACGGGATTCTCCATCTCCCTTCCCCCCCCTAACCTCCATCTCTCTCTCGTAACTAATGTTTTCCTAGTTATTGTTCGAAGATTACGTGACAGCAGTGGAGTCAACACCGGGATTGAGGTGGTTGGGGAAGGGGCGGGGAGGACCCCTTTCTTGTCTCTATCAATGCCAGACGCTACACAGCGGTACCTCATCGCTCGCGGGGATCGGTTTTCGGCGAGCGCCTGGTTTCCGTCTACACCGCTCGCAAGCTGGCGCTGCTGGTTCGCCGACAGCCGTACCCGGAAAAGTCTAACTCGAGGAGGAGCGGCTCGTAATGACGACCGAAATAGGAAACTCTCACTCACACTCACACACACACTCACACTCGCACACGCGCGCGCGCGCGCCAGGCCCGTTAAGGAGGCCGGGGCTCTGTTTGAATGTTCCATGACGTCACTGGCGTCAAGGGCGGAAGACAAGCTTGGCACGGAGCACCTGCGGTGTTTGCATTAAGGGCGCGCGAGGTAGACGACTTGTTGACACAAGAGGTTGAACGCCAGAATAAATAATGATTCGAATTTCTGCAACCATTTGTGTTTTTTTCTTTCGCCCTCCTCCCCCTCTTCCTCCTGTAGCGCGTTTTCGGAAGTGATGGGTGGGACGAGGAGAAACGAGGCAATGGTTCCGGAAGTTGTTGCCGCCGCCGCCTCGTAGCAGGAAAAAGGAGGCTCCGGCTGTCATCCTCTCTCCCTCCCTCCCTCCTCAACCAACCACTCGCCGGAGTTCTTAAGAGGCTGAATAAATTATTTCAAAGCACTCGCTGCCTGCCACGCGGCTGAGCACCTCTTAATGAGATCTGCTTTAATTGAGAAGGAGGGAAGTAGCTCTCCGTCCAGGGGTGATGATGCTCGAGGTAAACACGCAGGGCCGACAAATGCTAAGCCTGGGGGCTTTGAAAAACCCTCGGGTGCTCCGGCTTTCTGGCGTCTCGAGGCTACGGCTGAAAATGTCTCCCGGCGACAGGGAAGCAAAGGAAATGAGCCCTTCTTCTGCTTCCTCTTCTTCCGCCTCTGTCGGAACGATAACAGTTCCACTTTTCCTTAGACGAAAGCAGATAAAGCAGGGATCTGTGGGAGGCAGTTCTATCAGCAGCCAAATGTCTGCTTTCCAATCTGCTCTTCATTTTTTCCCTTATCTTTCTGGAAAAATATGGGAAGGTAGAGTTTTCTCCGCTTAGTTTAGGGAAATGAAACCAGGGGGGTTTCCTCCGGTGGAAGATGCCTTATGTGTCGATGTGGGTGCGCATCTTCAGAGGAGACGAAGACGACTATTACTACTACTACTATTACTAATACCATTACTCTATTACGACTACTACCACGACGACTATTACGACTACTATTACTAATACTTTTACTCTATTACTACTACTACTATTACTAATACCATTACTCTATTACTACTACTACCACTAATATTACTAATACTATTACTCTATTCTACTACCACTACTACTATTTATTACTCTATTACTTCTACTACTATACTATTACTAATACTATTACTCTATTACTTCTACTACTATTACGATTACTTCCTCTACTAGGACTATAACGAAAGACTATTACTAATACGATTGACTCTATTACTTCTACTAGATTACTATACTAATAGATTACTAGACTTACGTCTACGACTATTACTAATACTAGGACTCTATTACTTCGACGACTATTACTATTATTCCTCTACTAGGACTACTACTAATACTACGATTACTAATACTATTACTCTATTACGGGACCACTATTACTTACTTCCTCTACGAGTACGACTACTACTAATACTACTAGTACTAATACTATTACGAGTACTTCTACTACTATTACTTCCTCTACTAGTACTACTACTAATACTACTATTACTAATACTATTACTCTATTACTTCGACTACTAGTACTTCCTCTACTAGTACTACTACTAATACTACTATGACTAATACATTACTCGATTATGTTCCTCTACTACTACTACTATACTATTACTATATTACTTATACTACTGCTATTACTAATACTATTACTCTATTATTTCTACTACTACTACTATTACTCTATTACTTCCTCTACTAGTATTACTACTACTACTACTATTACTAATTACTATTACTCTATTACTTCCTCTACTACTACTACAGCTATTACTTCTACTACTACTACTAATAATAATAGTAATAATTTAGCAATAAAATCTATTTATAATCGTTATAATTAACTGCCGAGCTGTAATGATGTTAAAATATGTATTCAAGCGATGTATTGTATTTAGGGAAAATGTTAATATTAGAATTTGTATATTTATTCCGGTTGCACTTCCATACAAAGCGGATAGAGTAAAGGATCAAAGGGAGGTAACTGCTTTTTTAAAAAAAAAAAACAAAACCGTCGAACTCTTTGCTTTCTGGAGAGAAAAAATAGTTTCTGACTTCATTTTGTGGTTGTCTGTCCCCTCACGACTGGTCTCGCTGGCCCCATTGTACCTTCCGCTGAAATCGGGGGTCGGCTGGATGGCTGTTTCTACCCCGAAAAAAAGGCAGGCCGCCGACAGCATCTCGAACGGTTCGCCCCTGCCGTCGATTCTGTCCAGAGTTTTCACTGCAGATTCCTGTTGGCTAGACAAGGTAACACACACACACACACCAGCAGCCCCTTTAACCCGAGCCCCCCCCCCTTGTTGGGGACACACCCTGTGTCATCCACCGTCGCCTCATACCCCAATGTTGAGTTCTCGACGACGGTGTATATTTCCCCCCGACCGGTCGCTCTGGACACCAGGGCGTTGTTCAAATGAAACCCGGCCGAAGTAGCACCCGCCTTGATGGTATTCTGGTGGGGGGGGGTGGGGGGGAACCGGTTCTCGTTTGAATTCCCTAGTAAATTCTTGTAGTGCTACGAGGAACTCTGTCTGGAATGAATACAAACCCGTCCACTCACTAACACTGGTAGGGGCTAAACATTAAATGGAAATCGTCTTATCTTTTGCTGACTCATCAGCAGCATCCCATTCTTCCCACACAATATATATGTATTATATATTGGACTAAGCGATATCAGATATTTAGTATTTTCTTAGCTGAAGGACACCTGCTATTTCCAGCAAAAGCCACTGTAAGAGCTGTGCTTTTGGCACCCATTTCTTTTTTATAGTTTGAAAGTGGCTATAATCCTTTTGTTGTTAGTAGTGGAAACTAAACTTTATAATATTTAACGTTTTTTCCTCTCTCGAACAAATGGAATAAAGCAGTTTATTTGTACAGGAGAGCATAAATGGTTGGTCTTTCTTTTTTATTTGGTTTTGTAAGGTATAACAATTATTACTTTGCAAACTTTAATGCGCTGAAGAATCTGATTAAGTGCTCATTTAACATTTATATTATTGACAGTGTGAGAGTGTTCATAAACAGACTGTTACTTTATTACAGAATTGTGTGAATGCATGGCAAGTTAATAACATTGAATCAACTTTCGATATATCTCAGTTGTTTATGACATAGTGTTGCTGTTTTTTTTCTTTTGGTGGTGGTTTTATTGAAAACTGATGCAGAACACTTGACTATTATTACTTATGAACTCTAGACAAAACTCTTGCTACTAGATGATAGTAGAACATGCTGTCAGTACAGTGCATCAAATAGAAGACTGAGAGTGATCTGGTTTATGTAGTTTGGACAGTTGAGAAGAGAGATTGACAGGCATTTGTTTTTTGTTGACATTTTCAGGTGTGTGTGTGAGTAATTAGGTTGACTGGATCTGTGCAAATCTCTTCAGTATTTGAGTAGTCAGTAAAAAGAACAATTTGCTTCAATCATTTCCAGCTAAGTTATGTTTTTTAAAGTGCATCAGTTCTGTGAAGAGTCTAGGTCAATTACCCATATCCAGCCCCAACATTATTTGCTATGCTATACTTTCATACATTTACCAGTCTACTAACTGCCATTGACAAGCAAGCACAAACACCTAGCTTTCGCAACTCTGCCAAACCTTCCACACTCACTAAACTAGAAAGTTGTTACTGTGCAGTAATGTGGTAGCAAAGTTCACCTGAAAGGGAAAAAAAGGAAAATATTTTTTAATTATATTCATTTTACAGGTCCAGGGAACATTCATGCATGGTTTCTTTTCTACTGTCATATAAGCTGATGTGGAACTGAGACTTCTGTGCTAAATCCACTTCAGTATAGATATAGTGAACATTGATCCATTATGATTGATTAGCAGAGTGGGTATTAAAAAATGTATTTTTAATTCAAAATTATTTTATATTTACATTTTATTTATTTATTTATTTACTTAAATAATTCAATTTGAAAATGTGAATATAAAGAATTCCATTACTGATCTATGGAAAAGAATTGAAAAGATGGACATTTTGATAGAACATCTAAAAAAAAAAAGTTGTGTATATCTTTATAGTCATGGAAGAAATCAATGTTGATTAAACAAAATAATTATTATTATTTCATTGTGTGCATGTACATAAACTATTATTTTAATATAGTATATAGATTACTAGAGCAAACTATCTTGAGATATGCTGAAAGAATTAACTCCCCTGACTTAATAAGTTCCTTCATTGTTGAACTTATGTACTGATTTTATTTTCTCTCTCTCTCTGCAGGATGAGTTCTTAGATATCATTTACTGGATGCGACAGGTGCTTGGCATTGTTCTTGGCTTGATATGGGGACTTGTACCCATGAAGGTTTTCTTGGCATTGCAATGTAAGTGCTTAAAAGAATCATTGCTGATCCAATGCAGGAGGGTTTTTGGAAAACGAGAGAAATTTTTAATTGATCGCATCTTTAAATGAATCTCCACTAATCTTAATGCACTCTGTCATGTACCATAAATAAATACAAAAATAGCTAAAATTGCTTAAATATGAAAATTAAATTGTAATGATGACTATTGCAGCTGGCCTTTTAAATCTTTCTATGTTTATATATATATTTTTTTGCTTACTGAAATGAGACTCAGCAAAACTAAATGCAGTTTACTTTCTTATACTCAGATCTGTTGCCCAGTTTTCAATTTTTTCTAATTGTTGTTAAAAAAAACAAATTATTTTAGTAGATATTTACCTGAGCATTCATTAACTGTGTATCACATTGAGAACAGCTTCATTATAATTTTCTTTTTTTTTTCCCCAATTCCCATTCTACTGCCATTCAGATTCAACACATTGGGGATGGATGGCAAAGTGTGTAGTGTGTACATAACTACTATAGCCATGTACCAGTCCATTGCCATAGGGCTTCTTCCCACAGCTAAATTTAGAAATTCTGTTAGGGACTTTTCATTTCTTGTTGAAGATGGAAGTACCAGACCTTACAAACCTCAAGAATGGCAACACTTGTCACCAGTAGCCATGGCTCTGTGCAGCCTCATAGGTATGCCTAAAACTTGTAGACAGCGATGATCACAGATGATGGAAACTTAGTATCTTAGTCATGTGATAGGAATTTGTAGATTGATTTAATTTTGTCTTCAGTTTCATAATCAACAAATTTCCTGGTGCAGTGTTCTTTGGTTTGTCTCATATAGCAGTAGAGTAATTTTTTCATGCACTACATTGATTACATGACCCGAAGCCCTGACTATTGTAATTTGATTTTGTTTGGAAATTGACCACTAAAGGGGTAGACTGCTGCAGAAATGACAATAAAAGACGTGGGTGGGAGAAGAAACGATGTTGTGCATGCTGGATATTCCACCTAGGATGCTGTTTAAGCCAGGTTTCATTTGAATGTCTCCAGCAGCTGCATGGTTAGTGGCTAGGGCTGCTACGCTGCAGGCCCGAGTTCGAATATGGGTCAGGATTGATTTGGCTTGGCCTACTGGCTTGGCTTGGCTTCCTGCTCTTCACCATCTGGCCATGTGGGTTTTCTTCCCTAGTAGAGACTTTTTCAGGAACAAAATGCTGGTGATGTTACTATTCCAGGTCACAGTCTTGGAAGGACCTGACCACCCATCAAGTTCTATTCTCGGCCCAAGATATACCACCAAGAACATTTGTCTCTCTCCATTGTCCACAATGGCCCATAGTGAGCTCCTTACAGCCATCCCAAGCTGTGAACTGATCTGTTTTTTAAAAAAAATAATGTCTTAAGTCTGAAATCTAGAGTTGTTCTTGCTAGACTCCCACCTGTATTATAGACAAGTAGAGACGATGTTATTTTGGTAAGAAAGTCCTGATTGTAATGAGAAAACAGCACGTTGATTTAAAGGTCCAGGATTTCCCAGAACAAAACAGCCTCATCTGTTCACCAAATACTTGCTTCAAAAACTTGTTAGCAAAGGAGCCGAGCAAATATTTATAACTTTATCCCAGCAGCTTAAAATGTTGAATTCTGATATTTTAAAACACATTTTTGTTTTTGTTTCTAGATTTTTTCTTATCAATGTTGCTGTAATATACATCTACTACAGTACGTTCCAGAAAGTAGAGGAAGAGGATTATGGTGGCTCATCAGAGATCTTAAAAGAAGGATTAATGACTTCGTTTTCCTCATTTCTAGTGAGTTTATAAGATACACTGGCACTCATAATTGGGGACTGTCCATTGAATATTCCCTTAGAGTAAATCAATCTATTAATGCATATAGTTATATGCATATTAGCATTACAACTTAAAAAAAATATATATACATGTTTAAAAAAGAAAAGGTTAATATAGAGGGGGGGAGATAGAAAAACTAGTTCGTTCTCTCCCTCTCCCTTTTGTATGTTTGGAGATTGATGTTGTATCATCTGAAAATTTCTTATTTATTCAAGATTGTGTTTTCAAACTTTCATCTTGCAAGACCTTTTGTAATTGAAATATCCTCTATTCTTCAATTATTTTGTTGGTTTATCTACATTTGTGGTTGCCACTGTACATACTATTCTCTTTCCATCTCTCTTCTAATTAAATACAAAGCAAATTTGGAATTAAATAAAATATTAGATCCGCAATCATACTTTTCCAGAAGAACCTTTTGACAATTTGATATTGAAAAACGTACTCTAAACATTTAACATTTTAAAATAAGCTTGACAGATGGATGTTGTGTGATTAATGATTTCCAGGACTTGTAATGAATGATATATCTATAACATCCACACATTTTAGACAATGTGTATTCACAAATCCTGTATTGCTTTATATTTCACTGTCCCACATTTGTATGTTGATCCATTCTTGTGTGCATAAAATCACGTTGTTTTTTCCTTCTCCCTTTAAATGTGATATTTTAAATTGCTGAGCAATCAAAATCTGTGTTGTATTATTTAGTTTATTTTGTAGTGCGACTTACATACCAAAAGAATATTTATTAAATTTAGCAATTTGTGTGCGCGAGATTGTCTATTGTTCAACACTTATTTGTGAGAGAACCTGACCCCTCATCGCATCACTGTCCGATCATGCGGGGCTTTTATCTATCTGTCATTGGGCTTCAGTTTCCAAGCTGAACATGGAATGCTGCCATCCTGTTGGTAGATGTCTGGAGAGCAGTAGTCCTGTGGCTGCCCCTACCCTCGGTGCAGATCATGTGGGTTTGTTGAGTTTTGCCACAGAGTGGGTGACACAGCAAATGTTTCTACCGGAACTCTTGAGCTGCTTTGTCTGTCTCTGTTGTTGTTTTTTTTGTTTTTTCTGCTGCAAACCCAAGACACTTATCTTAAATTGAACGCCATGGAATAGCTTTGATTTTATCTTTTTCTTGTCAAAAGTTTCTGCATGGATCGGTGTCCGCCTTGGGTTATTTCGGTGCGGAAACTCTCCTTGTTTTGAACCACCGGTGTTTGTTTTGACGTGTGCTAGGCCTTACGGCTAAGCTAGCAAGGTAGCACACTTTTCCCATCAGATAATAAATTAATGAAGTGGTGAGGAATAAATGGAACTATAAAAATGTTATTGTTGGTATTTTATTTTGAGTGAAGAAGAAAACCTATTGTGTAGTTTTTGCTTTTAACGAAAACTTGTGTGGCACCAACTTACGTTTTTTTGCTTTTCTTGTAGGTTGTCTGGATCATCTTATATTCTTCCTTATATTCTGACTTATAACAACAGTGTGAGTAAGTAAAAAAAAAAAAAAAAATTTGGAAAGTTTTCCCGGGGGGGGGACTCTGGAAGAGTTAGGATGCTCAACAGATAGAAACCAATGTACATTTAATTCTTGAAGCTTGCTGCTCTTGCGGAGAAGTTAATACCTGCCACAGTCAGGTATTTCTGGATCCTGGCATCTTAACTGACCATTCCATTGCCAGATGCTTTGAGAAAGAGACGCAATGTTAAGACCTCTTCCCCATTTCATCTGTATTCGGAAGTATTTGAAATGTGTGCAGAGAATAAAATTTCATACCATTTTTATCTATGGAAGACCTGGTTTATCTTTTTTATTTTGATTAATTTTCTTTTTTGTAAACAGTTGATTTTCAGGTGGTTATTATTAGTATCAGTGTGTTGTCAGGCCAAAACATGTTATTTAGGTTATGTTTTCTAGTAATGGCTATCAATTCTGTTCTTAATTGATTAGTACAATCATCTACACTTATATAATAATTTAAAATTTCATTCATTAATTCCATTGCTTAAAGAAAAAAGATATCTTTTGATATCTAACCATGCCAAAATTTTAGCAAATTTGTAATAATGGCCCCTAGTATTAGTTATTCAAGGTAGCTGAAATAATAACAGATACCAAGGATGAGTGCTCGACATCAAGTCTGGTTGGGACCATCTCATTTTGGTATGCATACCTCCTTAGCATGGTTTCTTCTCGTTGTCAACCATGTAGTAGTTCTGGTAGGGTTTTCTGAGTACATGGGTGGTAAGTTGTCTGGTGCTCTTGTGCATTCCTTGATGACAGATGTTTGCTTGCAGTCTGTGAATGGCCATTAAGGGTCTACCATCATTTATGAAGTGTAGATTGAGTTCAGGAATTTCCCATCACACCTTACTACTTTAGTTCTGTTAATACTAATACAGTCATGGGAAACGTCTGAAGTAGATGTATGAACGTTTGTCCAGAACTACTTCAAGTGTTTTATGGAGTCTCCCATCATAACTATAAGGGTAAAGCTGCCCACTTTTTGATTGGTGAAAACAATTGGTCAAATCAGAAAATAGTGATTTTGTTGTTGATTCTCACACAAGTCAATACATAGGGATAAACTTTCTTAAGTAGAACTCTGGTAATCACACAGATCTAAGGTTTGAACTCGCGACTGGAGCAACTGCTATCCACTATCCAATGGACGAACAACAATTATGATGCAAGTTTTCTATTCTCCTGTATTTTTCATTTTAAAAATTAAAAAAAAAAATCACAAATTATGAACTTCAAAACATTTTTTTTTTCTTTTTTACCAGACAGCAGAGCAAAGGGGCTGATGGAATAGCTTTTTACTGATTTAATACATAGACAATGCATTATTGCATAAAATATATACGAAAATGACATGAACATGTTGTGTGGTACATTATTATTTGGTATGTGAGCTCTTCTGCTTTAACATCACTTTTGGAGAGTTTGGGCTTTCTTCCTCAACCGCATCTATCGCCAACAGTATGAGTTTCGCCCATAACAACCAACACATCAAGTCAGGCTGCATGGGGTAGCCTTCACTAGCTAAGACTCTAACCTTTGTACGCTTTACCCGCTTCATTTTCTTCCCAGGAGCCATAGCATTGACCACAATGCAGTGATATCGTGTGTGTCACTTCACCGACAACTAATCACCGTGTACTCAATCAGCACACGACTCTACTATGAAGCATTTCGTTTTTACAGATGGCTTGCAATTCTGTTGCTTGTTATTTTTATTTTATACCCACTTTTTCATCTGTTTCCATAATTATTTCTAATACTGTATGTGTATGTATATATAATTTCCTTTTTGGACAACACAGACAAGTGTTTTTGGCGTCTTGATCAGCAGTTGACTTAGCTGTGTTTGAGATCACTGACCAATCCAACAATGGTCATTCTGTCCTGATCCAGTTTCTGTGTCTGCGGATTCATTCAGAACTACATTTTTGATTAAACCAAACCCCCCCACCCCCGGTCTGTAGGGCGAAATCTTAAAGAGAGGGCTCGCCCGGTCCCGTCCTTTCTGTTGCAGATTTGTAATACATCTTGAGAAAAACCGCAGGCAACGCAGACATTTGTACAGAAGATTTTCTTCTACAAGTGCCAAGCTGAACAGCGCAGCATTTCTTAGTTTCAGCCCAGAGTTTGGGTACCATGTCACCGTGTCTCTTTGAGGAGGAGGTGGTGCCAAGTGGAAATGCAGAAATTTCACGATCTAATAACATTAAGTGTGACCCTGAAAATGCAAATACAGCTGGTTTTGTCTGTCTGTGAACGTTTTCTGTCAATGGAAAGTTGTCGTCACCTGCAAAACTAAACGTGTATGCTTGTTTGTTTGTTATGTAATTACTGTTTTTAAAGGTGTAAGTTTGTGTTTTTAGTTTATTGCAAAACCCCCTAGTTTTTACATTTGTTTTTACGAGAAAATGTAATTGGAGAGTTTAGTCTAACATGAATACAGAAAAAAAAAAAAACATGGATGCCATATTGTATGCTTTTTTTTGGTCCATTCTGATAGCCAAAGATTCTTTCTGACTGAGTCATCAATCATCTGTTTAGTATTTCATTCATAGATACATGATTTTCACCTGCTTCACGCTATTGATGATGATGTAGCTGCGGAGAGATTTATTTGCTTTCCTTACATAGCGCAATAGACTGACGTGTTTCTGGCACTCCTGTTATTCTATCCTCTCTCCTCTCAATACATGCTGCAAGCTGGCAAATTGTCTGAAAACGATTCATGGAGACTAGAAGATTCTAGAAATGACTTATGCCGAGTTGGTAGTGTGAACTATGACAAAAAAAACTATATACACGCACATATATAACAGGACTAATAAAATACTATATTAGTTATCTTTCTCTATAGGTTTTTTTTTTAGGTTCAGAAAATGTGTGTTTTTATTTACATGCATATATCTACACAAGTGTGGAAAATAAAGAACGATATAAAAATCTCTATTTTTTCTAATTCTATTTGATATCCTGAAAAAAATTTGTCGGTATTCAACTATTTAAACAGGATGCTAGAATCTCATCTCATCTAATAAACGTCACTGCAGAAACCTAGGCACATCTAATTGTTTGTATCTCATTTTTCTGTCGTTGCTTATAGTGATGCATTGCTCGTAGCCAAGTTATTTTAAAAATTATTAAAAGTGGGCAATCTTATTCACTAGTCTCTAGTCATTGCAACTGTGATATGCTTATTTTATTTGAATGCTGGGTATCGGCTGATCAATTCAGAATTTCGAATAGCATTTCAGAGGGGTGGTTTCTGACCCTTTTATTAATGAAATTGAAATCTTTTTATAAAATTATTATTATTCAGCAGACTTTATCAGCAAGATGATGACTCAACAAAGCCGTCAATTTTGCATTACCTGCTCAGCATGGTTTCCCCACCTCTGAAATTGAAGAGTTCTAGTAGAGGGTTTGTAGCATTGCTGCATTTGTTGAGAAAGGCAATGGCACCCGCATCCATTTGTTTCCTGGATGTGGTACTAAACCACAAACTTTACCGGGGCAGAGATAACCAATGATAGATGCTGACTATACATCAGAAGAGCTTAAACCAAAAATAACAATGGGATAAGAAGTTAAGATCTGAAAGCTGCTGCTTTTTTTCTGGGGTGCAAAGTTAAAATTTAGAATAATTTCTTTTTTTTGAAAATTTAAGGAGTCAAATATTTTTGATTGTTACATTTTGCAGTCTGATTTGTGTGTGCAGGTGCTCAACTCTGTTAAAGAGCTAGAATCTGTGGTGTGAAGTTGCATGGGTGTGAGATGCAGCTGGATTGGTTCTATGTTCAGTCTGAGATTTATCTACACCTGCGAGAGTTCAGTGTGTGAGGTTAAGAGGTAAGCTTACTGTTGGCGGGAAAGGAGAGATTCTCCCAGTGTGAACAGTTTTCTTGTTGCGCAGTCCTGCTGTGAGCTGACAAAGAATGTCTCTCATCTGTCTCCCTTTTGGAGGGATCGAAGTATCCCTGCCAATCACCTTGTAGCCATTTTCAGTACTACTGTAGGTCATATTATGCCCAGTATAATTTTTAGCTCTTGAACCGCTATTTTTTCTTCTCTCTGTTTAAGCCTTCCATGTCCTAGTGAAGATGGACACCTGTTCATTTGCCAAGTGTTTGTAACCTTGCCTTACAAACTCTCCCCTTCCTTTCTCTGGTAGTGTACATGCATTCTGGCATCCCTAGCACTTCGCTCCCATTTCCTTACCTACATAACCAAAGTTATAGACTTGTAGCCCTTTGGTTTCTGTTTCACGTTTTCACTTGGGTTTTTGCCAAAATTGTCCTTAACTAAGTTTATTGTCCTTTTTTAGGGGAAAAATTAAACCAAAACATTTAATTGTCCTTAATTCATCTAGTTCCGTGATTTGTGGGAAAGTGCTGGTTTCTCTAGAGAGGGGGCCTAAGCACACACCTTCAGTTTTGAAGGGCTTATCCAGGCACCAGATGCAAACTTGTAGACCTGTAGCATGATGCAGATAACTTTTCTGGTCCTGTGTGACCTCATGGCACTGTCAGCATAATGCATTACCTTTGTGTCTATGTTATCAGTTTCCAGCGGCCCTATTTTCTCCTAAACTTCACAGGACAGCAAAGTATGGCTCCAGAGCACACCCATATTATATTCTTCGGGTGGGTTTAAAATAGGTCAATGCAAAGCTATTCTGGATAATTTTTGCCTGGATATCAGTGTAGCAAATCTTGATCCATTGTATAAAACCTTTCCTGAAGTTGTGCTGTTTAAGTGTTGTAAACAGAAAAACCCCAGTCTACCCTATTGAAGATCCAGGCGGGTCAATGACTAACAAAACTGCTTTGGAGATTTGTGTGTAGTATTTCTTCAATCAGTCATAAGGAATCCACAATGGATTGGCCTCAAACTGGGCAGGTTTGGTCTATGTTTATCATGACTTTGGCTAGACTGTTTGCTAATGCTTTAGTAATTAGTTTGTAGTTTAGGAGACAAATGGGTTTCCAATTATCCAGACTGTCTTGCTTACCTTCTTTATACAGCAGGATGACTGGTGCTACACTGGGAAAGTGAGAGATAATTTCTTTGTTCAAACATGCTGCTTGCTACCGCCATCAGATCACCAGCTAGGGATCTGAACCTTTTATAGAACTCTGCCATGAGGCCATTGCATCCTGGGGATTTGTTATTATTTAGTGCCCAAATGACATTTTTTATTTTCTCAATATTTAGGAGTTCTTCACAGAACTCAGTGTCTGGGAGAGCATGTCTCTAGTTCTAAACTTGCCAGAAGTGTGAAGACAAGTCTCTACACTGCTGAACAACTCTTTATAGTATTGATCTTTTGTTCTGATGATATCTTTTATGCCAAAGACAATGTAGCCATTTTTATTCCTTATGCTAGTCATAAGTTAACCTATCAGTCTAACTTTTGCTGTGTCCTTCCTCATTGATGACCTGGGCTGTGGTCCTAATTCTTGCTGCTGCTTTTTTATCTCTATTTCCATTAGCTGTTTTATTAACGGCATGAATTTTATCTTAATTATGGGAAGCTGAAGCTGGTTGGTTAAGCTAGCATTCAACGGCTGATTCTTTAACTTGCCTAAATGCACCCTTGACCTGACAATGGTTTGTGCTGATTTGTTTCAGCTTCTGTTTACCCTTGTGCCACCAGTGTAATACCATGGTAAACCATTTTTCCGATGGACTCCACACATCCTAACTCAGTCACTATTCTGTTGCTCAACTTCTAGCCTCTTGGCTCTACCTCATCATTAAAGCTGACTTTAACTGCCAACTGACGGCTCCATGAGATAACTTCATAGACTACGTCTTGGAAGATTGTGCGGGGTTTACTGCTAATGAATACTGTCTATCCTAGTTGCTCCACTGTACCTATTTGAGTAAAGTGTGCACAGTCTAATTCTGGAGGCACTTTGTGCTAAAGGCACCCATTAAGCTAAGCTGCAAGCACAAAGTTTGCAGCAGCATTGATCCACATAGATGCTCCCCTATGTTTTTTTAGCTGGTCCCTGCCTATGTAAGTCATGGTCCAGAATGCAGTTTAAATTACCTAGGTGAGTTACACATTTTGTTTTGTCTAAATTTAAAAAAAAAAAAAAAAAAAAAAAAGAGATTTATATTTGGTCCCTTCAACACAGAGAAAATAAATTTCTTAGTTCATCCATTATTTTAAAATGCTTCTCCATGGACGTTTGTTTATGGTCCACATCTACCAGGAGTGTCTGTTCCATGCACCTCTTCCTTGTTACCAAATGATTTGGCTTCTGCAACTTCCAGGACAGACTGTGGTTGGGGGGGGCTTTCCTATGCTTCATTATCTGAGGTTTCCTGATTGGGCTGATCCTCTTTCTTTCAGCCTGTTAGTTCTTTTTTGGGGAGGGAAAGTTGGGGAAAACATGGCTTGCTTCCTGCCTAACCCCCCCCAACACAACTTCTACAGAAGATGCTACCGCCTCCGCGATCATTTTTGATTGTCTGTTCTGACCCACGTTTTCTCCGCCTTTCTCCCTCCCGACCCCGACCGGCTATAATGGCATCGCAGGTACTTTTCCCTGCCGTGAACCCTCTGTCCGCAGCTTCACTCGCCGAACAGGACTCGACAGGGAACCCGGCCGAGTTGGTCCCCGTATGTAATGATGACCCGGGAGGTCCTGGTGATTGGCACCTTCCCCGGGAAGGAGGCATCAAATTAAAAACACACGGGAAAACCCGTGGCAGATCACACCCTAAACTCCCTTCTCGTGTGGGGTGGGCATCCAAGAACGACGACCGGTCCGTTCACAGTTACAGAGTTACGCCCCTTGTTCGCCTTGTCCCCCCCCCGAAGTTGAGAAACAACAAAGGATAGGGACCACACGTGGATTTATCCTTCCTCTAAATTCACCCCAATAGATGTGATTTGCATATTTCTCTCTATTATCCAATCCCTTTTGTTGTAATTTCGAGAACATTGAAAATAAACTTTGTGTTAATAATTAATACCCAAAAACGCCGACAGGAGGCCCCCCCTCTCTGCTTTTACCCCCTTAACCCGAATGGCTACATAAATAATGTAATAGAAACGATAATGCAGCCTTTGGTTTGTTGTTGTTTTTTAATACTGTGTGCGTTAAGAATATTAACTGAGGCTGAACGTGATTACAGAGATATATATCCATCCCCTGGGGCGGGAGGAGGAGGAGGAGATCGCGTCCATCATCCTCCTGATTGTCCACGTCGTCAAAACCTCGTCGTCAACGTCATTTGGCGAATAGATGCGCAAATAAAAAAAAGGAGTTTAAAAGGGAGTTTTAAGTGCCCGAGCCCGGCCTCTTCCTTTCCTTACACATTTATGCTTTTTATTCTCCCCCTCCCAGCCTAATAGCACGCAGGTGAACGGAAACGCGACCGCACTATATTTAAGGGCGACAATCCGAGACAGGTGTGTACAGCCCGTCCGGGGCGGGCGGAGGAATACGCGAAAATAGTTCTCTGAAAAAACATGGCGGTTTCCAGTCGTGTTCGCTTAGGCTGCGCTGTTGTCCTGTTCTCCCTCTCTTGCCTGTCGGTGCGGGGCATCGCCGAGAAGCCGAACGACAATGGCATGGACCGATTTCGTCCGAACGAAAACGGCGTAAACCATTTCAACCAGCGAGACAACCTGATAAAGAACAACAAACTGCTTCCGCTCGTCAAGGGTCCCAACCGAATGAACCAGCTCCGTAACCAGGCCCCCGCGAACTTAGGGAGGCAGGAGTCCGGGCCCGTCGGGGAATCGAACGGCGTCCCGAGGGTGAAGCAGGAGGGGGAGAGGAGGCGGCACATTGTCAAGATCTCCGAAAGCTCCGAATGCGAGAACGATGTGAGGCGGTACTGCAGCAAGTCCCATCTCAACAACTTCGACATTTTGGACTGTTTACAGAACGATCTGAAGGTGAGCCCGCTGCGGGGACAGGGTAATGGGGTATATCCCCTCATCCCCCCCCCCCCTCTCTCTCTCTCTCACATATACACACACACACACACGCGCACCTCCACCCCTACTTCTTCTACCTCTACCCCTCCTCTCCCCACCACCACCACCCAGTCCGGTAGACTTATGCCTATCCCCCCTCCCTGGTGATGCTGAGTTCCCCTCACCGATGCAATTTGCAGAGAAGAAAAATAAGATACAGATCAGATATTTTTAAGACACCCGGGGACATTCTGGGAGTTGGAGGACAACCAGCTAAACCGACAGGAAAAAGAGAGAGAATCCCACCCCTAGTTATTTTCTCAGTACAAAATTTTGGTCATTTTAGTCAGTTTAGTAAGAAGATGCTGTCCCCTAATTCGTTCCTTCTAATATTAAAAAGGTAAAATCGCTGTAGCTGGGGGTCGGGGTAATTGATAGTTGCTTAGTTAAAAAAAAAAAACAAACTAAACACACTGCATGGTCTCTCTCAAAAGAAGAAAAGGTTTTTATTTAAACCCATGACCCGTGTGTATGGCTTTGATTTTGTAGCTGAAACCAGGGTAGTTTTGGCAAAATGTTCAGGGCTTTTGGCTGAATGGAATATCGTAGCATGATTGAATGCTTACTGTTGATGCCCTAACTTGTGGGCACACCTGCCGCCCAGACCGTCGTTGAAGAGTCAGAGAGGGAGGAGAGGGGAGGGGGTGCCCCCCTGAAGACAAAAGTATTTCTTCAGTCATGGCTTATTGCAGTTTTACCATGTGCTGTAATCTGTTCTAATACTGCCAGCCCCTAGACCTAAGCCGCCTTGGTATTAAATGAACAGATGTTCCCCCTCCCCGGTTCCGTGTAGATGGGTATGGCGGTTAGCAAAATAATGTGCTTATTTAGTTTCAACACCAGCAAGGAAAGAGTCTCGAGCTTCTGCGGTTGCCACCAAGGCTCTGAAGGCTTGATCCATTTAATTTCATTTTTTAAAGTTCAGCTGGAAAGTGGACTACTGAATGCCAGTAATGATTTATGCTCTTCATTAGCCTTCAATTTATTTTTTGAATTTTACACCTAGTAAGTTAAAATCATTGTTTATGCAATTAGTAGTCCTGTTCTTTTTTTTTGTTCAAATTTAATTGTAAAACCACATGGAAGTTTGACTTCCAATATAGATAAATTATAACGCCTTTTATTATGAGAAATCGGTACTGTCAGATTAGATAAGGGTTACACACAATCAGTCGTAATAAGTGTTAATGTACGAGCAAGATGCTGTAACTAGGAGTGTTGAAGGACTGATTTTGAGTTTACCCTGTATATTTTGCATCAGGATTTCTCTACTTGTTCTGAGTGAAAGCTAACCAGATAAATTATGCAGTCAAATAATAATGAACTCGTCTCTCAAATAGCTGTTTAGCACAAAATGATTTGTCTGCAGTGTGTATTTGATCATTTAGAATCATTGGTTAAAATCTATTCAGGAAAAGCATAAATCGATGTTGAAAAGCCTTGCAAAACCATTGTTTGTATCGATAAATGTAACGTTTTAAGGGACAAAATAAGATTTATAAGAATGATTGGCAACTTTTGAGTAGCAAAAATCTAAAAAAATATATTGCAAGTAGATGTATGCATAGGGTAAAAGTAAACAAGCAGTATTTATTTAAATAATGAGTATAATTCCCATTCTGTTATTTTAAGTAAAGGTATTTTCTGTAGCAGATATTATTTCTGCTGAGAATGATGCTGTTGCTCATTTGAATACTATGGGAAAATTCTCTCAATGAGCATAATACATAGAAATACATTTCTGATAAGAGGTGGTTTTAATTAAGATTTAATGAGCGTGTCAGAAGAAATACATGCATTATTATTGATTTGCAGCAGTTGCTTGCCAAGTTTTTACTTTGAATTATGATCATATTTTATGTTGCATTTTGGAATTCGATGTTGGTTAATTTGCATGCTGAGCCATTATCTGATTATGTAGTCTCTGATGCAAACTCATGAATGAAGCATGAATGGTCTTGGAGAGTGGATACGCCTGAGATCTGTTAACAGTTGGTCAGCATTAATGGCAGCTGAGTGTTTATTGTTCGAAGACCAGTAGAACCAAATAGCATGTGAGAGTGACTTTTGTTCAGCATGAAGAAATGAAGCCTATCTGTGATGAAGACAGTGAGATAGACCAGGCAGCAGTTCTATGGTACCTCAGATGCTACTGGAATTCGCGTTGGCAAAGAATTGAGGGCCGACAATGTTTTCAACGACTAAATTATGGATGCACATCCTGCTCTTTGTAAAAGTCAGCACTCTTCAAGGATAGGGAAGCTTCTTGCTTACCTTTCTCTGCTTGGCTGTGGAATTACTCTTGCCATTTGGCCATGCTGTTTTGGAAAATTGGAGGCAGTACAGGAAATGTTTCTCTGCTGTGTGCTTTCTCAGAGAAAGTTCAAGACACAGACATATTGGAGGATTGAGGCTGCTGTTGCCTCAGGGAGCGTATCAAAGCAAGTCTGAGTCTAATAATGTGTGTTGAAATAAGTGCCTAGTGTGATAATGCTGACTGGTAGTGAACTGAAATATTCTGCCTTTATCTTCCTATTAACTATCTCCCACTCAATTACTATTTCTCTTTTGTTGTTGTTCTTTAGTCTATATGGGGTTAAATGGTTTGTATGCTTTTGCATTTTTTTCTGCCTGGATGTCACTATTTGGGAATGGAGGCAGTTAAATGTATGTATTGTTTCATAGCATTATAAGAGGCTTTCATGACAAGCCTGTATTTATATATTTGGTGATCACAGATGTAAGCAGATTTTAATAACTTCATAATTTTCTTTAATCTGGTTTGTTTGTTGTTTTTTTTTTAGATTTGAATATTTTCTTATTTTTCAAACAGTTTCTCTGGTCTTTATACTGCGCTAGAAATCCTTTCTTTTAACTAGAGTAAAACTGGAATTTTAGTTCTGTAGTCTTTACCTATGGTAACAATATTTGAAATACACTAGATGATGCTATGCGCAACAGCATTCTCTATTACGGAGATGAATTTTTCTTCTCGCAAGTAAACAGATGGATGTTGGTTTTCTTTTGTGTAACTTGCACATTTGCAGGAGTTCTCTGTGGTTTCAGCTGGTGACTGACTATAGCATTTACCGCCCAGCTATTGATAAAGCGATGATCGTGACTTTGGTCGCTTTCCGATGTAATGTTATATTGTATCTACATCTTGTTTGAGACCATCTGTAAAACAGCACCTCCAAAATGGAAACTAGTATTCAGAACTTTTGATTTTTTTTTTTTTTTGGCTTCTGAGATCAGCCAAAAGGTTATAGGCACTGCTTTCTCTGCCACCAGGGGGCCGGTGCTATAGCTCAAACCACAGACATTACATAAGTAAAACAACAACAAATTCCACACTACAACAAATAAACCTGGTTGAATTAAAATCACTGTATGGAAGTTTCCTTCATGCATACTTTCGTGTTTATAGATCTACATGCACGATTTAAAATCTGGAAGTGATGTCATATTTTACGTTTTTATTTTACTTTAAAAGACCACCGAGGCTCTTGTTTCACAAGGGTAATAAATACTGATGCTGATGCTTCTGCTTAAGCATGCTATCATTTTCTGAAACAGATTAGTGTTTGTTTGTTTGTGTTTAATTCCATAAAAGAAATCTATTGTGATGATCACTGGGATAAAACCATTTTTTATCTTGATGAAGAAAAAGAAAACCAACTAGTGGTGATATTTGTATTTAGATTTTGATTGGATAACTGAAATATTTTCAAGTTTTAGGTCTAAAATGTTTTTGTAACTTTAGGCTAGTTTTCAGAGACTTCGTCGTTTTTTTCTCGCCGACACCTGTCCTCCTGAACCATCCCAGGGGAGGTAATCCGTTCAAGACCGCCTTCATGCCTGAGAAACTGTAGGGGGCCTGACACCCACCCGCCTTGTTGGATCTTTGTCATGAAGTAGATGCTTGAAGAAGTCTGAAATGGGAGACCTTTAACAGAATATTGTGGATATGAGGGTAGCATAACATAGAAAAAAAAGAATTCTCTCCTTTATTTCCATGAGCCACTGATTGTTAAGATTTATTAAATTGTTTTTTAAACAACAGTGACCACATTTCTGTTAGTTTTACATGTTGCACGTACATTTACTCATAATTATCTTGTACCAGTGCAATTGCCTGCATAAACCTCTGCATTTGCAGATGATGATACACCATGAACATTTAGTGTAGCCAGAACAATTCGTCTGTTAGAAAGGATAGTTAGGGTTAAGGTGCCTACTGAAAATGATCTAGGTTTTGAGTAAGCAATTTGGGTTTGTAGACATAAAAATGAGCACAATCACATTGTCAGCTGTCAGGAGAAAGTAAGTTTATTCTAGCCATCTCGGGTAGTTTGGTATTATCTTGCAAAGACAAGTGTAACAAACTTAAAACAGAGACGTGAAAAGAATTAAATGTTCATTTTGTTTTTTCTTCTGTTTGGTTGGTTTAATTTTGAAATACTTGGCTGTTTGCCCCCTTCACAGATCTTGTAAACATGGACTTTGGTGTAATTAGTGCTGGGTGAGTTTACTCCTGGCACCAGCAAGAGTGGACATGGAGGAAGCTGTGGGGGGAGACAATGATTTAACCCTCTCTGTACCACCTGAGATGCATTTATTCTTTACCGTTTTTTGTAGATCTGCATTACTTAGCACAGGCCGAGCCATAGGAGCTGCGATGCACACTACCCCATTACTAACATAAACCTTTGTAATGACAAATCTATCACTTCTATGTATTTGACTAAACACGCAGCCAGTTCAGCATGCATGTACCCTGGTTGATGTAAGTAAGATAGAAACTGATGCGGTTTGTGGAGGCTTAAATATGCGTTTGGCACATTGTATGGGCTTAGAGTTGAGAAAGGGAGAGCAGGGCTGTCGACTGGTCAGCGCTATCTACATCCAGGAAATAAAAGTGGTGCAGTGGAGGGCATCTCCGAGGGGCCCATGTTTGTGGGGATGTGAGTGCTATTGATTAATTTAGAGCAGCATTGAAGCCAGCTCAGATTAGCATCTATAAAAAAGATAGGGAAGAAGAGAACATCTAAATAAATAACAGGCTCTTCTTTTTTTAGTGAGAAATTCAGTTGGGGGGGCAATGAGACGTTAAAATAGCTGTTTTGTGTTTTTGTCCACTTGTCTGAATCGGAGCTTTACGTACTGGGAATAACACAGGAGGGGAAACTTGCTGAAACTGTATTCAGTTTCCCCAGGGTAAATTCAGCTTTTTGATTGACAATGCAGGGTCTTTAAATCAGTAACCCTAACTAACCCTCTACTCCCCAACTGAGGAATCTGTAGCTATCGTGGCAGGATTTGACATTCGGTAGATAGAAGATGTGATGGAAATATTGAAAACAGCTTGTAAATCAAAAATGTATTTTGTATGTGCATTGATATTTTATATCTTAAAAATTAATTTTTTTGTATGTGTGAACAGATGTAAATAAATTTTCCTACGTGGGACTTGCATTAATAATCACAGGTTTAATGTATTTTTAATGCATATGGACGTACATGGGCAACCATTACAACCGCTTTTCCAGCTGTTACAGTGTCGTCGTGTTGTTTTCACTAATGAACAGCAGTTTGCTGGCAGGTCACTTGCATCACATGCTTCTCTAATATTTTGTATTTACATTTTTGGCTAAAACGAAACAAAAAAAAAACAATCCATTTTAACTTGACAGTTTAAAAGATAGAATTACAACTGTTGCTGGTTGGAGATAAAGATATCGGCCCTTATTATTTTGAAAAATCATCTTGTCTTTCCTGATATAAAGTATTGGAAATAATTATGGAGAAATGCGCAGGATATGCAAGGCGTAGATAGCACACATGCACAATGCATTCTTATGGAAAATATAAAAAGTCAAAATGAATATGCTGTACAGTGTATTAGTGTTTGGTACACAAGTTCTTTGCTTCGCAATGAGCTCGGCACATTAATTTTGTTTCCATGAAGGTTATCAGTCTACGACTGTAGAATATTCTAAATATTCAAATATTCTGTAATATTCCAAAATTAATTCAGGATGTTTGGTTGTCATTTGACCTTTTTTAGTAGCCATGTAGTGGTGTTCTTATCAGGGCTTAGCGCAGGCTGATGCAAATCTCCAACACCCTTGGCTGTTGTGCAGTTAGTCTCCAGTCAGACAAACTGGCGTTGATTGTTGCCGAACAGTTCAAACTTGTACTTATCTGTGAAGAGCATCTGTTCTCCCTGGTTTGATGATCTTGTTTAATTTCTGATGCCAATTTCAGCCTTGCTATTTGGTCGCCACCTTTCAGTAAAGGGTTTTGGGAAGCTATGCATCTATTGAGACCACTTTGTGCTGATGTATATCTTACTGTTCTTGAAGAAACCAGTTAGATCAATCCCATGATCTCTACTGGCTTATCATCATCTATCATGTAGAGAACATATCCTAAGATATTTAGCATCACTTTTGAAGAGTTTTGGGCTTTCTCTCTTGCCTGCATCTATTGTCAACAGTACCAGTTTTACGTATTCTCCTCAGACACCTGAAACATCGAGTCTGGCTACATGGAGTAGCCTTCATTAGCTAAGACTTTGATTTTTAAACATTTCCATGTGTTACTTCCTTCCCAAGAACCATAGTATTCATCGCACTACAACCTATACCTTTATAGACGACCACACAGGTATGGCACTTTCTGATTGCATGCATGACCACAAACCAGAGTGCGCTATACCAACACATGACAACTACAGAGCATTTCAGTTTTACACGAGAGATACAATTTTATCACGCGTTGTTTGCATTTTATATCCAGTTTTTTCTGTCTGTTTCCAGAATTATTTCCACTACTATATATTTATGATGCAACATTAAACTAAACTGAATCAAATCATTAAGTTCCAGGCTCAGCTTTAGAAATTAGCATCAATTAGTAGTTGGGGCTTCTATTTGTACACGCTTCTCAAATGCACTTGAAAAGAGCTATTGATTTGCAGCCTTTGTGCTTTTTTTCATGCACATTGAATGGCTTATTATGAAGGAGCATTGAGGAAAATCCATGTCCAAGCATACTTGGTCTTTTAGAAAATTATTTATTTTATGACTACTTATTGGTGATGTTTTGGGATATTCTTAGACTGTTTACAATGGCAAAAAATAGGTGGCATTTGTCCTAAAGAAAACTGAATTCTGTTTTATTCTTCATCCTCTGTAGATTCTTTAGATACACCAACTGTTATAGCAATATTTAGAGAAACTCTTATCCGAACAAAAAAGACTTAATTTTTCCTATTTCAGGATACTGTTCTCTTCTCCAAGTCATAATATATAAAGCCATTCAAATTACAACTGAAAAATATCACAGCTGTTTGACGAGCAAATAGTGTGGAGACATCTGTTAGCTTTTATTCAATTTTAACTTAGAGCAGTATCTGAGATTTAGACATCTAAATATGTCGCTGCACTTGGAGGAGGAGGTAGGGTGCATATAGGGCTAGATAATTTTGTCACCTCTTCATATTATACGTAGGTTGGCCTGGAAAATTTGGAGATAGCTCTAGACTAACAAAACTAATGCAATCTCATTGCAATATAAGTGGAACATATGTGTAGGCATGATTAAATAGACTAAAACCAATAACAAGGAGGAGCATTGTAAACAACAATTGGATACCTGTCTGGGCTCAGTAGAGAGAGATGAACCTTAACCATAAGCACAGTTATTCTTTGACATTGTGTACTACAGTACCATTACATATCAATAACTGAACTTAAAAAGTAGTACCTCATAATTACATTCTCTAAGAACACCTGATATATTTCGCAATAGCAAGTCATGGCAGTGTCTTCGCCAGTATTTCTGTCCATTATACTGTATGTGTAGTTTTCCAATTAATCACTGTCTGTGTTTGCATGACGTACTGGCTGATCCATCTCTAACCAGCCTTCACGGCTTGGTGAGGCAGGTGCTCCTACAGGAACACCTTGTGAAAGTTGCCCCGGGGACGTACTATCTCCTGGATGCTAAGCTGCTTTGGCCAATTGTATGAATTCAACTGATTCCCATGGCTCCATTCCTTGTGTCAGTCACACAGCCAGACTGTTCAACTGCTAGCACCACTCCGATGACATTTGGTGGATCACCTTTGCTGTGGTCAGACAGACTGGGGTACTGCGAGCTATCGTTCTGTTGGCCTGGCCAATGATTCTCCTTCCTCGCCCACTTTGCAGCAACCAGTGTAAATCAGGCAGTAAATGTCTTTTATTCACACACAATTTGCTAAGCTGTCATAAACTGTCAAATGTTAACTATTTGTTAATTTGTTTCAGTGTAGATGGCATGAAATGTTTTTTGCATGAATTAAATTTTCAACTTTCATAAATAGCATTGCACATTTCGTAAAACGGGCAATTTCACAGATTGGGTGTAACATATATATATATATATCTCAACACAGGCAGGCAGACCCATGGAAAAACAGTAGTTGGTCTCTCCATACCTGAATGGTTTATTTACAGATACTCCACATGCCGTGCCTTTTGAAGTTGATATTCCAATTAAAAAAATAAATGCATGTTCTAATTTTTGACTGAAACCATAGCATGATCATAATTACTACCAGGTAAACATGGTACTTTTTTTTACACAAAACACGGGGGTTTTTCCTCCAATGATTTCTATTACAGTTGACCCCCGCGTAATCGCGGTTCGGCATTCGCGGCCCCGGTTATTCGCAGAATTTTCCTTAGAACCCAACTAATAATTGCTTGTGGAAACCCCCGCATATTCGCGGATTCGCAAATATCTTCCGCGATTTTTTTATGGCTTTTTTCGTGGCAATATATATTTTTCAAGCTTTTTAACACTAAATTATTAATAACAATATAATTTACTAATTTTGTAATATAAATACTAACGTAAATTCAGCAAAATATCAATATAAAATAAACGCTATTGGCTGGAGGTTTGAAAGTAGCCAATCCGAGAGCGTTATTCATTTCTCCTCGCTGCTGATTGGCTGCTGCCCACGAGGTGCTGTCTCAGGCAGATGCAGCCCAGCATCATCCCAGTTTACCGCATGTAGCTATCTCGAGTGTTTCTCCGAGTGTTGTGTTTTTTATTATATTTTACGTTATATTTTAACGTTTATAGGCATTTTTATTGACCACATCCAATATTCGCAGTTTTTCACTCTTCGTGGGTGCTCTAGGAACGTAACCCCCGCGTATACCAGGAGACAACTGTATATAGTGATTCCTGCTTGATGTGCAGATGGTATTTATGGTAGCATTGAGCTGCAGAACATCAGATCTGTACAGCTGTTCATTGTGTAGAATACACACGTTTGTCACCTTTTTCCTGTAATGTTTTGCATCTGGAAGGGATTTTTAAAGAAAAAAAAATTTCTAGCTTTAGTTTAGGATACTTATTTAAAATGTTTTTATTTTGTTACTTCCCCTTGTACATGTTAGTTTGAAAATGGTTACAGGTTATATATTTTTGTGCATTCCCTTGCCAGTAATTTATTCCTATTTTTAAAACAAGTATTATTATTATTATTAACTTTCAAAACCAGTATTAATTACTAGTTTCAACTTGAGTCAGTCTCTCTCTTATTTAACCTGCAGTTTTGGTGAAATTCACCTGGGTAATTAATTCATGTTTACTTAAAAAAATTGTGGTCCATTCTTGTTTCCTTCCACATCTAAAAATGAAGAGTTCCAGTCGAGATTTCCCCGATGAAGTCAGGTGCTTGGCCAAGTGTGGCACAGTGTAGTGAGTGGTAACTCCCTATTCCTCACCAGGAGAGTAGTGGTTAGTTTTTGTTGTTGAGATTGGTGTATAAAAATGAAACTTAAGAAGTTTTTGTTACTGTCTATAAATTTATGATGGTATTTTTTAACGTTTTACTGCAGTGTATAGATTGTTTTCCTAGGTGAACTGTGCTGGCAGGCTTGTTAGTTAATTATTTGGGAACGGTGTTTATTTTCGAAGAAGAATAGAGCCACTGCACCAAGATCTTATGGCATTGGATCGGCGGACCAGGGAATGATAGTTGGGAAGAAAGTGAGCCACTGGATGGGGCTACCTTACACAGGCTTGTTGGAATCTACTTATGTTGTGCCCTCCAGTCTGAATGCGATTCTATTCCTTAATGCATTCTTGCACGTTGCAGTGCATCTTTCATCTGTCATATTTAATTTAATCCACAGTGTATTTTTTATTTTTGCTGGATGGCAACATTTTTATTACCGTGTAAACAAATGCTTTAGCCTCATTGGTAAACTAAACAAGTAACTATACATGATAAGAAAATATCTAACCGTCTCTGACTGGTTTAATGTATGCTTGCTCTCTCAATTCAGGCATACCATTTATCATGTTTTAGCTTGAGGTGCTGACATGCAAATGTTTCTGTGTATAAATCTGTGCCATTTTTCAAACTCCTCAGATGGTCACTACCTCATTTCTATTCTCAACACCTTAATGACTCAAACTTTCTGAAGCTTATACTAGTTGATTTGTCTCCTTTGTTCTATCAAGGGCTTGGAAATAAATCTAAAAAAAACATCAAATCTGTGCTCAGAGGAATCTCATTTATCCTACGAACAAGTAGCAAAAAAGTCGTCTACTTGCCATTTCTGTACGCAGCGTTTAAAATAATATGACTGCTCTATTGCCTAAGGCTAGCCCGAATATAACTTTGTTTATATCAACTTAAACTTGTCCAATGTTGGTACAAATGTAGTTTAGTAGTTACAAGGAGGCAAGAAGCAATCTCAGTTTATACAGAACCTCTGGTTTGAGAAGTATCCATGGATAATATAGTATAGCACTTACAAGGAGTCAAGAAGTATGTGTAGGTAGTATAGCAAAGATGACATGGCTTTTACAGTGGCCTCTAGAAAGACAAAATTGCCATCACTATGATTCTTAAATTAGTGCCTTATTGGTCAGCTAGTGCTCTTCATTGAACTGTGCCAGGTGTGCTAAAAAACTGGTGAAGCAGATTCTTTACTAAGTGTTGAATTAGGTATCAACTTTTAAAATAGAAAAAAAACTATTACTGCTAACACGGCCAGCTTGGTCTCTTGCTCTGATGGTGATTCATTGTGGAGGAAGGAAAAATAAGGGATTAACTATGTTTCACCATTTGTTTTTTGCTGTTTAGTTAAATAGCTGTGAACTGTGCGTGTCATTGGTGATCTGTTATGTACAGAAGTCTGTAACTAAACTGACTAGTCGACTGTTTTGGAGTGGGGCAGCAGTTTAGGCATTGATTGGTAAACTAAGCAACTAATAGATTACAGGTTCATCCAACCAAGAAAATAGAAAAAGATTAACCTGGAAGCAGTCTTCCTCTTTGTGATGGTAACAGCAAATAATCCATAAAACATAGGTTCATCAGAGTTCTTTTAATATTAATAAGGTGACAGATTGAACATTTCCCTCAAACTATTTAGTGGGTTAAATGTTTCTGTCACATCTTTGAACGGATTTACCTTCTCTATGACTAAGTGATGTCTGACTAGATTCTCTACAACTGTTCTTTTCTTTGAGGTAAGATAGGAGGAAAACATTTAGTATTCTATGTCAGTCAGCAATCATTTTTGGTATGAGACGGGTTAATTATTAGGCACTACATATTATTATCATTGGCCATTGTTAGTTGGAATGTAATATTGCTACATTGTATAAATATTGGATTCCAGAATTCCAGCTGTTCACCATGATGATAATGGAGCCAGCCCGGGTAACGCAGATAGTTTTACACTGCCTCAGTCATATGCCAGCAGTAGGATATTTGTTTGCTTGTTGTTGTTTTTTTTTTTTTGTATGCTTCTGTATTGCATGAATTCGTAGAGCCTTTGGAAAGAATATTATTAACGACTATAAAATATAATGCTGTTTGTTTTTGTTGTTTTCCGTTAACATTTTTGATCTGGTCTTTGGACCACATCCCCACGGGCCAACCTAAAAGTACAATATCGGTATCCAGAGGTTGCTTTACACACGATGCTGGGGTGAATTCTGTTAATTTAAACTGAATGTGTAACGACAGGGTAATTATTGACACCATGGTTTGTGTAATCAGATAGGCTGCCTTAGCTTACCACAACTTTCCCTGAAGTTTTCACTTTTCAGGGAATCCTTCTGTTGAACGGATTTCCAAAATAGTAAGTTGGTCAGAGCAGTTTTAATGCTAAGGGTTAGAACAAATTATGTACAGAAAGGGTGCACACTACAAAACTAGTGCCTATTCTCTGTTTTTTAAGGATATTTTAGGACCCTCCCACACTAATATCTATGGAGAAAAAAAGTCTTTTTGTTAAAGTTGGCTAAACCTGAAAGAAAAATGAGGATATAAGCAAGCAAGTATTGGTTTTATACTATATTTTTTGTCATAACTATGTAATAAAATCATCCCTCCCTTTCTGTCTGTCTCTCTCTCTCTCTCTCAAATAGACAGGCTGTATCATGTGTTGTCATTTAGCAAGTGACCTCTTGGTTGAGACATGGACCCATCAAGTGGCTAGCTAGGTCCACAAACCTCTCACCAATGGATTTGTTAGCCTGGCGGATTATAGTGTGTAGAGAGTACTTCTGACAGCCTCAACTAGTAGAGGAAGAGCATACATCAAAGATGGGCTGCTCTAAATCGATGAATGCTCATGCCATACAATTTGCCAGTCTATTTGGAAAAGGTTACACTAATGTGTGACCAACTTGTGTGATTCTGCTTCATTATTCTTGTCTTTGCTTTATTTTACTACGTATTTAAAATTCTACTTTGTAATTGAAAATAATAATCAAGTAAAAATAAAATACCATTGGTTATCTGTTGAGTTTTCTCCCAATATTACAGTTAAACCCAGAAGTTAAAATTTTTTTTTTTTTGTGTGTGTTTTAAATGTAACAACGAAGGATGGATATATGCAAATATTTTTCTATCTATTTTCTTTTTTTAGATTGGAGATGAGGTGTCAAAAGGCTGTCAACATGTAAGTAATAGATTTATTACGTGGTTTTAGTCAGCCCAGTCTGTGTTGATTCCTTAGATTTAGATTTAGTGCTGGTGTCAAAGACAGTAGGAACTACAGTTTTGTCCTAGCTTGTCAATGCCACTCAGCTATCCGTGTTCGTTGTCTTTCTAATTTAGAAGGTACAATCATCTTGAACTTGAAAGGCTGCAGAAGAATTGCTGTATTGTGGTGGGACAGTAAGTGAAGAACTACCTTTCAGAATGCTATTGTTTAGAAAATACTACACCAAAGAGACAGACAGACAAACACACACACACACCATTCACTCACTCACTCACTCTTGTGGAATATAGAATGAGATCCTTCACTTAATCTACAAGAATGGTTCATTGTCAATGTTGTTGTCAACCATCTGATACCTCTTTTCCCTGTGGCACCCACCACCATTCCAGCAAGTAAACCTGTAATTTTTCCCAGGGCATCAACACATTTCTTTTCTTATCTTTTAGGGGACTCGGCATAAGGTGCAATGGCTTCTAGAATTTTGATAATTTTTTACAATACAAAAAAAAAAAAACAACTTTTCTAGATTTATTTGATATTAAGAATTTATCCTAAATATGTTATTTTCATTGATGCAACATTATTACTTTTGAATTTGCAATTTAATCCAAATTAGGTGGAGCGCGTATACTGTTGGTGCCTTTTTTTCCTATGCTATAAAGAACCCCAGTCACATGTTTACTGTGTGTTCACGTTTAATTTGATTTAAATTTGTATTAAAAATGGAATTTTGTAAGTTAACTTGCTAGTGTCTTTTTTTGCAAATGCCAACTGTTGCTAGAGCTCTCTTAAGGGAGGTGGTCTCTTATTCAGGGAAAACAACCACAGAGCGAGTGCGTGTTGGTAACTTTAGAAACCAGGGGATTAGAGTAATTAAGATGAATGTAACAGGTGGAGGAAAGTATTGAGCTGTCAAGCCGGTGTAGTCACTAAATCTCTATGCGGTAACAGGTGACGCCACAGGAGCTGAACTCGGCAGAATCAAAGTTGGGTTTTACTTGGTGTGTTATTGGTCGATTCCAGTTCTTCGCTAAATCTTTGTGCACTGATCTGTGTACTAGTATGAACACAGGGAAAAATTAGGCTTTCTGGATAAAGTAGCAGGGAACTGTAGTTGGAGTTAGGATATACACAACGTTCATTGCCATGTCTGTGCTCACCTTTAAGATTCTGTTGCTAACATTACCTATGCAACAGAAGTGAGACAAAGAATGAACTGATGTCATCTCTTTACAGAGGTTGTCTTGCATGTAAGAAACCCCTTCTAGCTAGAGGACATGTTTGACAAAACCCTCTGGTATTGGCAATGTAATATTCTCTTTTGAGTCTAGGTTTAAGCAATTTAAGTCTGGAAGTCACAGACAGGTGTGAAGACCATAACAAAGACCTTCAACCTTGCCAATGGTCAAGTATGGTCTGCAATCTGGCTATGATGAGAAGAGAGTTGTGTTTGTCAAAAGATGTCTCAATTCTGCTGGATTTGTCATTTTAAAGACATCTGCCATTGTACTACCAACAGGGCATACTAAGATTCAATGCCCATATTCTTCAGGTGAATAACAACATGATGCATCTTTTGTGATCCCAGCATGGAAGAAGAATCAAGGCATTTTAACCTCTTTTCCTGTATACCCCAGAACTCTGATATGAATTTGGTCAAGCATTCGTAGAAAAATTTTGGATCCTCTGTTGAAAAGCAAATCCATCCACATCTCACCATTATCTAGCTTTACATGGATACAAAATCTCCTTAATTAAAAAAGTGGGGGGGGTATAAGCTTTTCATGCCGCTATAGGTGGCTTGCCCAAGTAGTAACGTAAAGAATTGTCTTTATTTGGCATTTTACACAACATGCTACCGTGTTGTAATAACAACAGTTTGCCAAATTGTTATGGCATGGAACTAGAATTTATCCAGTTGGAAATCTCAAGGGCTGTTTGCTTTATGGCTGAGTGGTTAGAGCACACAGCCATCAGACCTTTTCTACAATTGTTGGGTGGCAGATTTTCTTCTCTCACAAATTTTTTATTATTATTATTATTATCTTTATTTACCAACTTTGCCAGTTATCTCTTGGTAAACACGATTATTGGTGATCACTTGTTTTTTTTTTCCCAGAAGAATCTGAAATTTCCGAAACATTAAGCTGACTGTTACAATGGAC
Source organism: Nautilus pompilius (assembly GCA_018389105.1). NCBI lineage: Eukaryota > Metazoa > Mollusca > Cephalopoda > Nautilida > Nautilidae > Nautilus > Nautilus pompilius. Next base: position 269,033 of record JACATO010000130.1, on the reverse strand, counting down.
AAATTGTCAGATTGAATAAGATTTGTAATTAACTAAATTAAAAATAAATTTTAAAAAAAAAAACAAACAGCAGTAATTAGACATCACTGATAAAGCTCTGGATGTAAACAAAATCTAGAGTCACATGACTAAACAATAACTTCTTTTTGGAGTTAAAAAATGATGCGTATCGCCCTTCTTTCTTTTCTTTTCTTTTTTTTTCACAGTTTATATGGAGTTACAAAAGAAATCTTACAAAAGACGAAAGGTTTGAATATGCTGGGAAAGAAGTGTGCAAGCACGAGTTGGAAATGGTATGTATCTCTTCGGCGTCACTAATTAAGGTCAAATGTCTTGCACTTTGTCCATCTCAATCTGATCCGGGCTTTACGGTAAAATATAGGCAAATGCAGATCCTTGTCAGAGTAATTAGTGAAGCTGCTGAAATAGCTGAATAGCTAAAAAAAAAAATCTCAAATACCTATCAGGTATTGCAGCCAGCTGGGTTCAGTTTGTATGCTCAAAACGTTGAAGACAGTTTGGGCTTTAAATGTTTTCCTGTTCTTGTGTGAACTGGCTGGTTTGTGTGTTGGGGTGCCGTGCAAGAGGCAGCTTTGTATATCGTCAATGTTGTTCATGGGAGGTTCACGTAACAGCTGGAAGACCTTCGTCTACAACACTACACGGCAAACATACAGTTAATTGCCAATGCTGTTGTCATGGTTATCACTTATAGAAACTGCTGATGATTTATATAGCTGTGGACTTGGCTACCTTTTCATCATAGATGTTGATGATATAAGGAAGTAGTGAGAAGCTTTTGCAATATTGGGTTTCTTCTTCTGCTTTTTTAACTATTTGGATTTCTAGCATATTGGGCATTAGTTAGATGGACATGGGCATAGAGAGAGGTTGGGGAAAGCTTTATTAGTCTCCAGAGTCATGCATGGTGACTGAGTGTATATCACAACAACAACAACAACAACACGCCTTTGTCTGTTTGTCTGCCTCTCTCTCTTCAAAAATACCTTTTAATTTAAAGAAAAAACAGTGGTATCAGAAGAACAGGCTAAAACGTCCAACAGGTCAGCCGATCAGACTGACCTTGTGTGGGAGAGGGAGAAAGATACTGTAACAACTGTAGTACGCTGTGATCATTAATTTTCAACATTTCCACCCCATTTTGGGATTGGTTGGTGTATTGTTGCACATTAACAGGCTTAAGGGAGGAAATTCTAAGAAACTGTCGATAGTTTAGGCTTTTGAATTTGTTAACAGGTTTTCTTTGTAATAAATAAATAATTCTATTTGAGCATTAAATCAGTTCACAATGATGTCCAAACATTTAACTGTTTTATTGATGATGCCTTAACTTAATTGACAGTTTTTGTTTTGTATTTTGTGCATATTAATTTAGCACTGATATAATCAAGAGAGCAATTGTTTTTAAGATCTGTAGCATACTAATAGTAATTAATAAACATAGTACTGATTTCTTTCTCATCATTGTTCCCTTCTAGCAGAATGACTTAGTTTTATATTAACTTGTGGAAACTTTTAGTGAATAAAGTATAAATTAATTACCTAGAAAATCTGTCTAGGTCCATATAGGTGGGAAATGTTAACTGGATTTAGAAATAAAGGTAATGTACCCCCCCTTTTTTTTAAACTTGAGCTTATGTTTTTGTGTGTTCTTAAGACTCCTGAGTGCAGGAGCATTCCGCGGAACTCTGGCCAAACTGTGCCATGCCTGATTGAATACTTGGATAATATAACCGCTGGTGCATGTAAGCAGTTTCTCCTGAAGATGGGCAGCATCATCTTCAGCGACTACAGACTCCTCTACCACTTTGTCAATAACTGCCAACCCGATATCGACAAATTTAAGTGTGGCCGGCTTCCAGAAAATGAAGAAGATGTAAGTACTTGACTAGGTGGCTTTTTTGTACATTTAAGATAGAAATCTCTTATTTAATGTTAAAGTAAAATGTAACTTAACTGCAGCATATTTAAGAACAACAACAAAACCATTAAAATCACAGGTTGCCTTTTTTAACCTTGATGTCATATAAGGTAAAATATTCCTTAAAATTTTACAATTTTGATATCTGATTAATTTTCTTGTCACACAATAATAATAAAAAAAAAAATTTAAAATGGAAAAGAAACTGAAAATTCAAATAATACTGTACAGACCAAAACAGTTTTGGGGGGCTGATGATCACAGGGTGAGGTTGTCGAAACGCAAGCTCTTTAATTTAGCTGTTATGCTACTAATGAGGTGATGGGGAGAATTTATTTATCCCACAGTGTCGAACAGTGGAAGTTTGTTGAAACAACCTATTCCAATCCAATGTTTGCAAAGTTTGATAAATTCTAAAACTCATTGTACAGTGCATGTGGGTAGTAGTTATTTCTTAAATGATACCTTATCTGTGCAGTTTTTTGATTGATTTTTAAAAAAAAAAATTTTTTTTTTTTGGACCCCTCCCCCCACCGAACGAACACCAGTCCCCTCATTCCCAGGGCAATACTATAGATTGTTTGAAGAAGAACTTGCTGGACCTGACCTTGCAGTGCAGGCTCCAGGTACAGCGAGTGGCCGAACTCCAGGCTGACGACTACCACCTGGATAGGAAGCTGTACTACTCTTGCCGAGATGACAGGGAGCGGTTCTGTGCCACTATTCCCGCTGGCGATGGGCGCATCTTCAACTGCTTGGCACATCACAAATTTGAACGTGATATGAGTGTTGCAGTAAGTATTTTGAATACAACAGCCCCCCCCCTTGTCTTTTGACTGGGTAGACTTTTCAACATAACCCTAATGCCCGCTAGTTTCCATTTTATCCTGAGTGTTTTTATACAATAAAATCTGGCTCCCTGGAGACATGCATGGAGTGTAAATACTCTGTTAATAGCATTCCGTGAGCTAACTGAATTTTAGATATCTAAATATTGCATTAATGTTTCTTCACACATGGAATCAAACTGATCTGCTGGAATTTGCAAGCAAGCAGTTTAATAATTTTAGTTTATTAAAATGAACTTCATTCTCTAGACAGATTGTCTTATAATCTAAATGCCTTTGGTACAGTTTTATACGTACAGTTGTTCCCTGGCATTTGCGGGGGTTACGTCCCTTGAGCACCCGCGAAGAGTGAAAAACCACGAATATTGGATGTGGTCCATAAAATGCCTATAAACGTCAAAATATAACGTAAAATATAATAAAAAAATATAAGTAAATATATAATAATAATTTAATAAAAAATACAACACTCAGAGAAACACTCGAGATAGCTACACGCGGTAAACTGGGATGATGTTGGGCTGCATCTGCCTGAGACAGCACCTCGTGGGCAGCAGCCAATCAGCAGTGAGGAGAAATGAATAACGCTCTCCGATTGGCTACTTTCAAACCTCCAGCCAATAGCGTTTATTTTATATTGATATTCTGCTGAATTTACGTTAGTATTTATATTACAAAATTAGTAAATTATATTGTTATTAATAATTTAGCGTTAAAAAGTGTGAAAATATATATTGCCACGAAAAAGCCATAAAAAATTGCGGAAGATATTTGCGATTCCTCAAATATGCGTGGGTTTCCACGAACAATTATTAGTTAGGTTCTAAGGAAAATTCCGCAAATAAACGGGGCCACAAATGCCGAACCGCGATTACGCGGGGGTCGACTGTAATGTTATAGAAAACAGGATACAGCAATAAATGAAACTTTGTAAAGAAAAAGTGGTCTTTTCTGATCTGGAATTAAATGTCTCAGCATCAGTTTTGATGGTCATATATTGCATGGAAATATAGTGACAGGTGGTGGTGTTTTAGATTATAACAGCTTTTCCCTACTTTGGGGTATTCTTTCTCACAGTAGGGAACTGAACAGCAAGTCACTTTTGTAATTGGAGAACCTGTAGAATTTTTGGTATTCCTTAGTTGGTTGAGTGCTAGATGTTTAGAACATATGGTCAGTACTCTCAAACTTCAAGGGCGAATTAACAATAACAGGCAAAGCATCTTTTTCTTTGGGGTTGAGTTTGGAGTAGAGTACAAAAAATGTAGAACCTTTAATAGTTTCAAAATAAAAGGAAAAAAAAAAAACCCTTGGCAAGAAATGATAGAATTTTGAATAATATTTGGAGCTTGCCATTATGTCACTGTGTGGCTTGATCTGGCTGAAGTGTTTGAGGCTTAGTTTTAAAATCTTTTTCAGTGCAGACAAAAGCTAGTTTTACGTCAAAAGATGATTGCTGAGGACATAAAAATTGAAAAGGGATTTTATGGAGCCTGCCATGATGACATCAAACGGTACCAGTGCGGGGTTGGCGCTAAAGGCGGAGAGACATTTCGAAGAGCCACCGTGATGCTTTGTCTGGAGAATGCCATGAAGAAAGGTAAGCATCGATCACCTGACTCTCCATAATTCTTTGTGAGAAGGACAGCATTTTGTACAGCCAAACCCATCTTCATTAGAATAACCCTTGAATGTGTGTGTTAACTTTTTAAAGTGTTTTGAAAGAGAGAGATAAAAAAAGATACATTTACTGTATCTGTTTGCTTTGGGATATTGGTTAGCTTGTAAGTTCTTATGTTCTAAGGAGGGTGCCAGCTGAGTTCTCTGCAACATGCTAACTGGCTTGGCATCTTGATAAGATGTAGTGTCATGCTGTTACAGTTAACATCTTCATCAATGGCCAGCACTGTTTATAATTTATTTCAGATGTGGTATTTAGCCCAGAATGCAAAGTGCAGGTTGATGATATGCGGAAGAGCATCATGTCTGACTACCAGATTACTCCGGAGATTGTCGTCTACTGCAAGCGCGAAATAATTGACTACTGCAAAAGCGGGATCAAGTCTGAAGGGGAGACACTGCACTGTTTGATGGAGGTCATACAACACGAAAGGAAACTTAGGAAGAAAGTTAGCAGTAAATGCAAAGCTGAGGTAAATATCTTTTTTGGAGCTTTCTAAGAAATGCTCTCATTCTGTGGTAGACTGTTCTTATTAGTTTGTCTGGTTCTATCAGGATTTTTTCTTGTTGGAAACAAAGCAGCACTTCTTGCGTTTGTTTAAAGTTGACATTGAGTTGAAAAGAACTTCTGTTTGAATTCCATCTTCTTTTTTTTAAATCTCAAAACAAAATCAAAATAATGGCTTTCTCTTACCGACAAACGATGTTTACTTTTCTCTTCCCAGCTGAAAATGTTCTATTTATAAAAGAGAGCAATGTAGTTTTATCCTTCCAGGTGACTTGCCCACCCCAGACTGAATTCTTTTATTTCATGTGTATTTTTGAAATCAATCAGTTGGAGTTATTTCCGTTATTATTTATTGTTTTAGATGCTTTTGTCTGTCTAGTAACTCTATCCTAATTTTAATCGTTATGATCAAGGTGTAATAGCGTTTTTTTACTCTGTTTCATTGTTCTTATTTATTTCCTTTTCCCCTTAATTCTGCTGTAGGTGGCTGTGTTAAGTGTGTACCTTATTACACAGTGATTGCAAAAATTATTTCACATACCTCCCTTTTTAAACAGCGTAGGTTCCTGCATTATATTGTGAAAGTGGGTTTTTAACCCTGACCCAACCAAACCCCACCAATGTAGCCATTCTCTGACGATGAAGTAATGGTGAAGCAGCAGACTTCAGCAAATGCTTTTTTGGTTTACGGTATAATCTTCATTAAAGAGATGATGATAACTGAGAAACAAAACGAAAGCTTGAGCAGTATAATTCCCACGTGACCAGAGAAAGAAAATCAGACTATTTTGGGCAGTGCATTAATTTAGGGTACTGCTGTATCCTCCAGCCAAACTTTAAAAAAAAAAGAAAAAGAAAACAAAAGCCACTACATTATTATGGGAGTCTGTCGCTGTTTATGGACATAAAATAAGTAAATAATAAACTCCTGGGAATTACTGAGTTCCTTCTTGGCTCTGTTTTCCACACGGGTTTGACTAGTGGTGTGGGTGGAGGGGAGAAATGTGCTGATTGCCTCAGAACATGAAAGCAAACGTAAATACATTTTAAAATGTGTTAATTTTTTAATTCTGTGCTGCGTTAAACTTGAAAGTCTGGCATCAGCGGTGTGCCTGGGGCGTCCTCATAAAGATGGAGCTTCTCACCGGCTTTGTTTTCAGGCATCCTGGGAGGTCCTAGCGTGTGTGTGTGTTTAATGGTAGTTACCATGTCAGTGGTGAACCAGGTGGTGGTTTGGAGAGGCGGCTGTTTTAGTTTCGAACAAAACGTCTTCACATACCACGACGAGCTTTTGTTTCAGTTGTGTGTGGAATTTCTGATTTTTTTTTTTTTTGCTTTCTCCTAAAATTCGTATGTCGAGGTTGGCCTGGTGATCCTGGCAGCAGCTGCAGCTCAGACAACTCTAATCCGAAAGACTAGCTAAGGTTGGGATGTGGCAATGACCGGCATATGATTGCACGGAGTGCACTCACTGCCTTTCCTAACAAAACAACCTTCTGAAACTCTTCTGAAGAGACACAGGGGGAGGGGGGGCAACAACAAAGTGTCTAGAGAAACCCATGCAGAGTAGCCTGGCTATTCAGATGCATGCCGCCGGCTGGACCCTGAATGAAGCCCAGATCCCTCTGCTAGCGAATGTTCTGCTTTAACAATGCATATTTTCAGCTTTATGATTCTGATATTTGAAAAACCAGGCTAATAAAGATCAGAGAAAGCAGTTCTACCCTTTTTTTAATTTAAATAATTATCTATTTTTGCAACTTGAATTGAAATTCCCTTATTATATCTGTAGCTTGTTTAGTTACATGGGTTTTCCTTGGTTTGATATTGTGTCTGTGGGCTTTCACTGTCTGGCAGCTGGCGTGGCACCTGTCGGCCAGCAGGAGCAGTCACAAGTCAGAGCCTGATAACCAACTACTTTCTTTTTTAAAATTTAATTGAATTAAAGTCTAATCTTTCATATCACCAAACTAAAAGTTCAGACATTTATTTCACTAAATGAGTGCTGTTCCAAAATCTGCACAGAATCAACTCAATTTGACCATAGGAGTGGCTCATCCGTTCAGAGTTCAAGAAACATTTAGGATTCCAAATTAGGAGCTAGTTAAGATTTGGGCGTGTTTAGGTATAAGTACGCTATCCCCCTCATCCCCCCTTTTTTTATCTTTTCCATTAATGGAGTTGTTAGTTAGTGAAATAAGCTACTGACAATTGTATTTAACAGTGATAGCATCCCATCATTATTTTGATATTTCTTGGTTTCCTGAAATGCTGAGAAACTTTTACACTGAAGCTGCTGTAGCTCTCCCCCTGTTTTTATCATTATGCTATATATGTGTGTGTGTGTTGTTAAGTTAATGACCTCTGAGTGTTTGAGTAAAGCTGCTCTGTTTGCTAGTGTTGTGTGTTTAGGTCTTAAACAGCGTCGTGTCTTGGCTGTGGATTTCAGCTCTCAGATCTCTTGCATGAAGCTGATGTGGGCGAAGATTTCCGCATTGACCGGACACTTCAGAAGGCGTGCCAAGCTGTTGTGGACATTGCGTGTCGGCATATCCAGCCAGGAGATGCAAGGTCAGTCAGTCAGTCTGCTGTGACTGCTTCGATAAAACCAGTGTAAATTTGCTGGCTTTCTCGGAGTTTTGCGAGCAGACATCATTGCTCTGGTACTTGGAAGAAACCAGGAAGTTTAATCAGGTTGAGCTTTGTGTTTTACTTCTGATGGTTGTTCTTATTGTAATGGAAGGTAAATCCAGATTTTAATGGGGTGGGGGGAGAATACGCTGTAACTACTAAGTGTTTTTTTTTTTTTTTTCCTTAATGAGACACTTTACATTCAACTGTGAAGACACGAGTACTACACTCTGACCTTCATTGACCTTTTTGTCTGCTGTCTAGTGCAGGTGTCTAGTCCCTCTCGCTCAGACAGACAGACAATGTGCAAGCACGAGGCTTCACCAGTTCCATATTCACCACTGTAACTCTGTAAGCATGGTTTTTATTAAGTCAGAGCCAGTAATTTTGTAAGTTTTTTTTTTGTGAAGCCAGGTGACGTGAGATTTACCTTCAGTCTTGGCTCAGAAGAAAACATTGCTCACCGAGTCTTATATTTTTGGCTTCATTTTTCTCATTTCTGTAAGAATTTGTTTTTGTAGGGGGTAAGAGGTTGGTCTTTTTCGTTTCTCCACTTGTCGGCATGCTCATCTGGAATGTGTGTCTGTCAGTCTCGAGAGGTCAGGTGAGGATAAGAGCTGGATACCTCTCAGATAATTTCAGTCATCTTTAGCACACAACATTACACACAATGGACTGTATATTTTAGAATCTTCCAAAAGATCTCGACTGCTCAGCACTGACCTCCAGTGTAAATGGCAGGTGATGTGATGGCTCTGCCAGGAAACCATCTTGTAGCACTCACTGATGTAATGAGAAGCAGCAGCATTATGATACTCCAGCTGTAAATAACAGCGAGACATTGCTCGGGTGGGGCAGAACACAGGTGGAAACAGTGAAGGGTGGACAGCAGCTTCACTGCAAGATTTGCGTGAACTCCGAGAAAGTTTTCTGCTGCATAGAAGAAACGGTGATGTAATAAAAGTTTCCAACACTGTAAATTGTGCGGGGATTTCTATTTTGTTTGGGTGAGTGGTTGTGTCATGGACCAGTCTCAACATTTGGTGCAATCTCATGGTGCTGCTGTTAGCCACTATAAAGCCCAGTCTGGGACCCTGTCGTTTTTGACTTGGCAGGGAAACCCCGACTATGGCTCTTTGTCTTTAGATGTGAGAAGAAGCCGTGTGCCAGGTAAGGTAGCAGACCAAACTGAGCCGATGCCAACCCCAGGGATTGAACAGCACTCGGCCTTGGTGATCTGCGGGTGGGTAAAACTGCACAGTGAATTTTCTAAAGAAGATGATGGTCTCTGTGCGTTTCCAAACATTGGCAGACTTTCTCACGCAATAATTTGGGCTGTTGAAATAACAGTGATGGATGCACTTCCAGAGTGTAAGACACCTTGGTGACCCCTCTGTGCTCGACATCATTATTCAAAACATATTGTACATAAACCAGGTTCTTCTGTGACAGGTTTTCTCTGTTTATTTTTTTCTGAGTTATTAGTCGGAGAAAATAATAGCAAATACAAAATGAGAATTGTTTATGTTGAATTTTGATAGCGTCCTTGGTTGTTTGATGGAGAAAATTGGCACAGACAAGATGACTGATGAGTGTGAGACAAAACTGATGGAGATTCAGTATTTCATAACTCGAGACTTCAGGTGAGTGAGGAAAACAGACTGCATCTTTATTATTGGTACCTGTGTGTGTTTGTTTCTTGAAACTATTTTATATTCATCTGTTGGTGGTGTAAGTGATAACAATAAAAACCATTTCTGTCATAGGCTCCAGTTTATTAGGTTCTTTGGGAATGCTTGGCTCTAGCTTGGCCTGGGTTTGTGTACAGTAGTTAGCCCAGTGTAGCACCCATTCTTCTCACAGTACTAAGTAATTAGTAGTGTCACAAATTACCTGAAATAATAAATTATGATATTTGCTTTATGTAATTATACCCTGACTAATGCAATGTTTATGGAATTTTTTCTGCTTCATCATCAGCATATTTCTTTTGTTAAAATAATGTTCTTCCTTCGGGGCAATATTTAGGTGTCCGTCTATTCAAGTTGACAGCTTTATACAGGAAATTGTAACATTATAGTGCGGAGGCCCTATGAATATCAAAACAGGGCTGGCTTTGCTGTGTTTAAAAAAAGGCATTCTTACTTTATTACCGTCCACAAACGGGCTGATGCAGTAACTCTAGCCACCATTCCATCTGTCCGCATGCTTGTGGGCATTAAGTTAAAGGATGAGGTTTAAATACTGTGACATTTGGAAACCCAAACAAACCACTATTTAAAAGTTACTGGGTGAAGCAGCTTTAGAAATTAGAGAGAATTAAAACCAAAAAAAAAAAAAAAAAAAAACAAAATAAGGGGGGGGGGGCAGAATATGGGCAGATAGATAGAAGAACCGCGAGGTAGGTTTTAGAGAAGGGCATCATTGAGCTGGTCTTGTGGTGTCCTCAAAAACGTGTTGCTAGGGGTTGGGGGGAATGACTGGCATCAGACAGAGACTAATAATGGATTTGCCAGGTGTGTCAGAAATGACAGCTCTGGGGAAACGTTTAAAGGTTAATCGTATTGGTGGCTTTTTGATGAAGCATTGTAAAGAGTATCAGAGATGCTGGCGGCGGAGACAGTGATGGAAATTGTTATCACTTCACACCGTGATGCCGTTTTGTTCTGTACGGCACAATGCTTATATGACTCAGGAGGAGGCGACTTGGAGGTTTGATGTTGTTGTTGTTTTTTTTTCCTGCTGACTTAAAATGCTCAGATTGCCTCATTGTTTTGAGGGGCCACTCTTATTGAAAGCAGTTTCAGGTTTTATATCATTGGTATGGATGGGGCTGGTGTTTTCATTGGTATAAAATTTCTAATTTTATTCACCTTGGTGACTTTTAGTGAGACAAAAGGTTAAAGATAATCTGTAATGGCTGACTTTGCTCATTTCCTAATAATGGCTGAGCAACAAACTTTAAACATCTGTTAAGAACAGATAGACGATGGTTGGGTTTGGGCTTTTCCCAGTCACCTTATTAGCAACAGTATACCAGTGCTAATGAGCCACTTCCTGTTATATTCAGAAGGGTTTTGGCCCATTTTCTGCTGCACACACTTTTTTTTTTTTTAATACTTTATGATTTAGGAGTAGATTTTAAAAGGGTTGGAGAGTCGTGTTTACTTATCTCAAAGTCTAAAGTTTTAAAAGACTTAGATTCTTCTCTCCCCTTTAAATTTCATATCTGTGTCTGGACTACAGCCCTAGGGGTTGTTTTTTTTTTGCTCAGCTTACACACAATCAGATATTTTGAATGCTTTACGAACGAGAATAAAAAGAGAGCGATTGTCTGTCTCCATTGCAGCAGTAATAAACAAACAATCCCAGTGTGCCATTTACTATTCATGTAAATGCTGTGGTCATTAGCTAGATTTTGCTCACTAAAGATACAGCTAGGGGGAGCCAGTTGCTCAGTGGCTAGGCAGGGTTTGGGGGCCCTGAGTTTGAATTTCAGCAGGAATGACTCTGTTTAGCATACTTACCTGTCATGGTTTCTTCTTTTCCACCAGCCAGTTGTGTGGGTTTCCTCCTACGTCTAAAAATGAAGAGTTCTAGCAGGGATTCCCTGCTGAGGTTGGAAGTGCTGGGCCACATGTGGTGTAAGATTGACAGCACTCTGGCAGATAACTATGGCACTACTCTTTATTATTTTCAGGGTTGTCTCCCTTTTAGGCACTAATATACAAAAAAAGGGGGGTTAGGTTACTATCGAAGTTGATAAATAAGGTAATGTGTAGTTAATTTAAATTGTTTTGAATTCACAAAATAATTCAATTTTTGTTTTAAGCATTTGTCCTTAGTTATATAAGTAATAAATACAATTTCTGCTTAGATGGTTATGTGAGTTAATATGACAAGAAAAATTTTAATGCCTAGTTTTTCCAGAGTTTTGGATTGAAACAGAATTTTTGGACATGCATTATGAAAAAAAAGAAATTATGTTCCAAATGACCTACAATTCCTTGTTGGTCAGGTCTGCTCTCTAGTGTCTACAGAAAATTTGTCGGGTGGGACAATTCTACATTCTTTTTTTTTTTTTTTGGAGTTCTGGAAAATAGTCACCTTGAAATTTAAGGAGATATTGGGAAAGGCCCCTTAACTCACCTTCTAACTTTGTCAGTTTTGTTAATTTTGCTGAACTTAGAGTGGCCGCAACTGTATACATTTAGAAACACAATACAAATTAAAGCCTGATATTTTGGCTGTTTACTCCAAAGTGATATCAAATCAGAATTTATAAATTGTTCCTCACGTTTTGTTGGATGATAAAGATGTCAGAAATGGTCAGTTGGGATGTGTCTTACTATTGCCAAAATCATGAATTTAAATATTTAAACCTTGCTGCTGACACATTTCAGACAAACTAGTGCTTGCTGTTGCTGTAAAGCTGCTTTGTAGGGTTTTTGATCCATTAGGTTGCCTAAATGGGAGTGGGGAAATTCTGCAGCTGATTAGGGGGTGTAAGTCGGTCCCCATGGATGACAGGGTCATTCTCCATGGCTGTGCAGTTGCCAGGGCAACAATCGAAGCTGTCAGCAATGTGATGATGGGCCGTGCTGGTGGAATTTACTTAAAATGGTAGTGACGGCATATTTTTCTGCAGGTATTAAGTTATCCTGATTGCCCTAGCAGAAATGAACCTTAATGTCATAAGGGATAGAAAAGGGAGATTGTGTCTTCCCTTCCCTGTTTATTATTATATAATTTAATAAATAATGTAAAAATGAAAACAAGACTAATGATAACTTTCAAAACAGCATGGAAACGTCCACATATCTACATACATTATTTTGTTGTTAAGTCTTCAGAAATGACTATCGCCATTGATAAAATTATTAATATCTTTAACCTTCTGCCAACTGAAAGGAAAAGGATTCATTTTAAAAAAGAAAATTGATTGATTTGTTTCTTTAAATTTAATTCTAGTTCTTTCTAATTGGTTTTCCCCTTTTCAGGTAGAATTAAGGTTTTGGTAAAACTAAATTTTAGCTGTAAACCAATGCAGCTGTTTTCATTTTGAAGTTTTATGGAATTTTGCAATAAAATAAATGTATACTTTATTTTTATTTAAGCAACTTGGGTAATTTCACCCTGGCATTGTTGGTTGCAAGGTTTGCAAATGGTATCTAGTGTATTGCTTGCTGCCTTAATATCAAAGTAGCTCTCTCCTTGGCAGTTCTGGAGATTGACAACAGGTTATGCTGATAGCTCTTCAGGTCAGCCCTCAATCTTGTTTCTACTTTCAACCAATGCAACATGCTACTGTTTTGAGTTCAAGCTGCACTGCCAGCGTACATTGCAACCGTAATGTTAAAGTCTTACACACACACACACACACACATCTACCTACCTACTTGCCTACCTACCTGCCGGTTTGATTCTCAGGCTGTTTCCAAGTATTTGAGATGTTTGCTAAAGTGGATGGTTGGACAGGCAGCTGCACATATATAATCTGACATGAAAACCTGTAGTTTCCTGTACCCGTATTAACCCTTGTAGCACCAAATGATTCTTAGTAGATGTAGCTGTATAGACTTGTTGGTAGCAAAACCTGATAGGCTTGCTGCAGGTTAACTAGATGTAGTCAGGCTGCACTGTTCAGGTAATGTGTGTGTCTATCACACAATTATCCTGAAGTTGCACAGAAATTGGTGTACATTTCTAATTTTCACTTAGCCGGATTGTGAACAGCTTACGGCAATTGAACTCTCTTGTCACAGCAATTTTAACTCTCTGAAGTCTGCTGGCGTGTGCTAATGTGTTGTCTAAGTGCTGCAGAAACAAGGTGGTACATGTAAATCACTCCTGAATAGCTCTGACTTTGCATGTTGACACAAGATTGCTTGGCTACACCTGTTTGTTTACCTGTTAAGAAAACCTTTAAATGACACCCTTTATCTACCCTTGTGGGCGTTTTTGAGTGTGCCCTATTGTAAAAATGCAGTTTTAGCTTAATAAGGTCACTTCGTTGTTGTTGTTTAAATGCCCAGGGCCTCTGTTACTGTAGTTGTTTCTGGAAGGAATGCAAGCATAGAGAGTAATAAAGCAGTGAACACAATTATTAATAATAATAATAATAGAAACAAAATGAAAGCTAAACATTGCATTAGTTATGGTATAATTACACTTGAACCAAAAGGTGAAAATCAAATTACTTTTGGCTGCCACTGTATGTTCTTGGTGCTCTTCAGCAGCCAGCTATGTGGGTGTTTCCCCCACTTCTAAAAATGAGTTCTAGTAGAGTTTCCCTGCCAAAGTTGGAAGTGCTGGGTCTCTAGTGCAATACAGCCAGCGTTCTCTGGCAGATAGGTACAGCACTGCGCTCTTTCACCAGGGTCATAGACTGGTGTGTGACATGCTAACTCAAATCTTCACTCAGCTGGTGTAAATGGCTTGCAGTTTTTAAAGCACAAATTATATTGCAAGTATTTAATCTTGAAAATATTTTATTAAGGCAAATGTACGTATCCAGTATTTGTAAAGCAGCCAAGTTTGTCATTATCTAGTGTGCTTATTCATCAGTTCAGAGTTCACTTATCATCCATTGATGTCTGAGAGCCATTAAAATAAGTACAGTGCCCCGCTGTATCAATTTAGCCACTTGTCGTTGCTATGTTAGCTTGTTGCAGAAAATGGCAGATGAAGATAAGCAGCACAAAAAGCTTCTACCTTGTTTGGTATTGAATTGAGATTTTGTGTCATGGTCTGGCCCATTTCTACAGAGCATTGATGGATGTTGATGAGTTACTTTCAGTTGAGGATCCAGATGATTCCTCAGATGCTCGATCAAATTCACTTGAATCATAAAATATCAGTATGCCTTGTAGGTACAACGGTAGATGTCTTTAAAATGGTAATGCATCTAGAAAAACTAAAATGTCTCTTGACAAGCACCAATTCTATTTTTTTGTCGTGCCAGATTGCAGCCCATACCTGACTGTTTGTTGAAGATGCTGAGGTCTTTATTATGGCCTTTTCCACACTCAGTTGTGACTTTTAGTGTCAAATTACTTAAACCTAGAATCATTGGAGAAGAGTACAGACTGCAGAAACTCAAAGGTTTTGGCAGATGTTCTCTGACCAAAACTTTCAGAGCATTTTATTTATATTAAAAATGGGGAGTTCTTTCTTGTTATACACACTTAACCATGTTGGTAGAGATGGCATCGGGTTCCTTGATTCATTTGTCAGCAAGAGAATCTTGACATTGAGTGAGGACACAGCGAGTAATGGCATGTTGTCATAATGTCGTCGTTGAAGGCCTCCCAGATTGATGTGCTACAACAATAGCATTCTTGATGATCATCATCATCATCCCTGTGTACTTCACACTAAGATCCATGAGAAATATCAAGATTTTTGGCGGCAGTCTCTAGTTGATTCTGGGGCCACACAATGAATGGCCTACAAGAGAGAAAGCAATACCTTGTTAACCTCCTGCTTTCACTATGCGACAACATACATTGGTTACCCGCTTCACCTTGGTGTCCAACATGTTCATAATTGCACTTGAAACATGTCAGTTTTGGTCACTTAGATTCGTTTATTCTAGCTGCCAAATTAATGCAGGGCGCTGTGATTTCTGTCAGGATAGCTGTGCTATGACCCACAAGGTTTTAGTATAATTGATTTCATGCTCAATGAAAGAAAAGAAAACAATTAAATACCAAGCCTTTACTGATGGTAGCCATAATATTAAAATTACACCCCAAAAAATATAATGCTACAATGAATTAAGTGAGCAATCATAATTATTCTGTATTAATTTTTAAAAGTAGAATCTTTGGAAATGTGTAAAAGCTAAGTCAGAATGGTTTAATTTTTAAAATTGCGCATGTGCATACACAGGTTCACGCACAGTCAGGTAAGGCTGCTCTCTGGACTTAAGCTATCACCCCCCCCTAAGTAAAATAACCAGTGCATCAAAAAAAGGGGGGGTGAGGAAAATAGCAAACAATAGGTAGGTAGATTGTTGTTTAGATGAATAAACAAAGTTTTTGTTAGTTTGTGGTAGTAGGCGGGCAGAGGCTGGTGTGTTTTGCCGGCGTATTGCCAAGCTTTCAGCTGACGGACCGGCCATCCTAGATTATAGCCAGGGTTGATGATGCTGAGTGACTATAGTAAATTCTCTCTCCTTTATGCAGTTTAACAGGTTACGGCCCTTAACGCTATTCAGTGGGTGATGTCTTGAATGGATAAGACTTTTAAAAAAGCACCAAAAAAAAAAAAAAGAGGGTATTTACTGGATTTTGGTTATAAGAAAAAGCATTTTCTTACCTGGCCAGCAAAGCAACACCATGTCACTTAGCTACACAGTGAATAACTGCATGCTGTATTTAGCGAGCCCCCCCCTCACATTCTGGCTCCCTCCCTGCCTTTCCCATGGAACCTTTAGTGTTGGATTGTGAATATTGCTTGCATGCTTGTTCAGACATTTCCTTTTAGTAAACTTGGTTTGTTTGCATATTGAGGGTTGACCTGACCACTGGTTTGGGTACCTCACAACTTTGTATAGCTTACTCCTGTCGTTAACAGGTGAGATTCCATTCCTATAGTAGAAGGCTATTCTTAGTTTTTCATATATATATATGTATATATACATATATATACATATATATATATATATTTACTATATTTTGGCAGTTATAGTGTGTGCTTTTACCAGTATAAAGAACAATCAGAGGGGTTTTTCTTTTCCCTCCCTCAAAAAAAAAAAAAGAAGATTAGGGGTATTGGATACAAATAAATGGTTTGCTAAATGGACACTTAAAATGCGTTGTGTTTTTTCTTGGTTTCACCAAATTTTTTTGTTTTTGATGAGATACTGTATTTTCCTTTTGTCACTTGCACCATTCTAACAACAGGTGTGTATTTTCTAGTTTCAGCCTTTATTAATTTAAAAAAAAAAAACAATGCAGGAAATAGCTATTGTTTTACAGCGATCGCTAACGAACGTGTTCGTTTTCAGTGTGGGAAGGGTGGATTTTTGTTTAGGGCGCACACTATACACGCCAAAATACTGTCACATCTTATTCCCCTGCCTTGGTGGTGGGGAAGACACGTCAAATTTGTGAGGTGATGTTAGTGTTCGTTGTAAGTGTAAAACAGCGAGTTGGGAGGGTATTCAGGTGTACGTAAATGTTGAGTTGCAGATTAGATGCTCGGATTTACAAATACTGTCACAACGATGCAGAGAGACTGTGTAAGGCCGGGAAAGACTGGTTCAGTCCGCATCTAGGCCCCTCCAACGCACCAACAGTCCTACCCTGTCTGTATCATCACATGAAGCATGTTGATCCTAATCCCGATTTGCAGGTGAGATACAGCATTATTGGCTGGTAAAACAAGCTTTACTCACCTGTATAAGGTGGGCCAAAGCAGAAAAGCATGGAGAGAATGAATTGCTGGTGGGATGGATACTTCTACATTTGGGGGAAATTGGTGAAAGACTGTCACAATGCTTGTTGGTCACGGTGTAGCTGTATTCTACAGACTTGTTCAGGTCGCACTGGTGTGTCTTTTTTTTTTTTTTGGTGTGGGGGCTGCTTTTGCTTTTCACTTTACACAGCTACGCCCCTGGCACACAAGTGTTTATGACTCCGCTGATATATCGTGATCTTAAATGGTGAAGAGACTCGTGCTTTTCTTGTTGCTGTCATTACTATTATTACTATTATTAATGCTATTTTTCAATGCTAGAACTAAACACTAAGCTGTTAATGGAGAACCTCCATGCACAATGATTTTCTTTTTAAGTAGCGGAGATATTTCCTTACCTGAATTTTGCTGCCTGTCATAGCAAATTGTGGCTGCTGTTGATCACTGTGAGCTGACCTCGCTTGATCTCCGCTACTGTGGAATTAAGTGTCCAGCAGTTAGGGGGCCCCAGAGCAGTTTGCCATGTTTTTAAATTGGCCACACACCCTGTTGTTCTGAATATTCAGGTCTGCTTCATCAGAAACGAATATGTTGGGTTTGTTTGTTCTTGTTTTCTGCTGCAGTTGACTGGAGCTTTGGTATTTAAAAAAAATAAATAGGTAGATAAGGTTTAAAATCAACTGTGCAGGCCTGTACAACTGGAAACACCAACTGTAGAACGTTTGCTGCCAATTAACACCAAGCGCCCAGAGACGGCCCCTTGACTAAATCCTGATGACAGACAGCTGGATGGCTCTGCAAAAGTATTGAGCACTTACATGGTGGATTGTTAGCCATCTTACTATTGTTAGAAACAAACTATACTTTGTAAACATGCGCACATTAAATTATTAATCATTTAGCATGGGGCAGTACTATCAATTCACTGTCCGTCTGTCTCTCAACTAACTATCTTTTTCTCTCTAACTGTTTGTCTGTCTATCTGTCTAACTACTGGACTGTGCCATTCAAAACAGTCCTCAAGCCATAACACCCTAGTTATGTAACTAGTGTTGAATGTGTCAGATGTAGCATGACACACCTGCAAAGCTTAATCTTCCTGTTACTTTAGAACTGATGCATACCTTTCACACTGTATATGGATCATATATTCTCTGCATGTCTGTGAGTTTGATAATTTTCTATTGTGTGGTGTATGTTATTTTTTCCTTATCATTTACAATATTGTAATTATCATCAGATTTTAATTTCAGACTTAGGTAACCAGTTAATGAATAATAATGAGTTTATCCTTAAAGTCTGGTTGGTTCTCCATTTCAAGCAGCTTAGATAGTTCTAAGCCAATCTCGGTTGTATGGTGTCCACCTACTTGTTTACACTAACAATAAGTACATGAGTTCAAGTTTCAGGGTTTGTTTGTTGTTTGCCTCTCAGCTGCTGTGAATTCAGTTTTATTGTATCGTTTGTAACAGCTTGTCCCCACAACTGTTTCGAAAGTGTAGAAAGAATGCAAAAGAGCTGTGTCACACGACTGGTGAATGGTACCAAAAGAGAGACAAGGAAAAGCTGCGTCCTCAATACATTCTAGCCTGTTTATACCGACAATCTAGAAGGAAGAAACAGAAGGTCTGAGGTTCCACATCAACCTGTAGCTATGTAAAGCTTTCCTGTCCTGTGTGGACGCTAATTTGATATTATCTGTACAGCTTGTCTACCGTGATATTGCATTGTTGTGCACGCTAGTTGAGGGGGGGGTCGGGCCATTTGCAAAATCATATTTTTTCTTTCCTTTTTTTAAATTACTATTACTGTAGCACACTGCAGGTAACTAGAACAGCCAGCTTGCTAGCCGATTAACATCTAACAAGGCCCGAAATGGTTGCGGTGAAGTTGGTCACACACTCAGTCTTGATTTACATTTTAGAAAGTTTGATAAACCCTCCGTTTTATTTAATGTACTTGGGGGACAAAAAACAAAAAAGACTGGTAGATCCAACAGTTGAAAGTCACTACATCCTTTGATTCATGTTCTTTCCATTTCGCCCGGAGAAGGGAAACTCGGTAAATGTCCTCGAGTTATTGTTACCGCCGGAGGGGCTTTGGGTGGGGATTTTAAACAAAAACGACTGTTTGAATTCATTGTGTGGTTAGTAATAGCAAAATGGTGGTTTATTAAATTAGGCTAAAACTGGTTTTGTCATCCGGGGGGGGGGGGCTCTCTCAGGGTAATCTACCGGGAGTGCCTTTTAAGACACAGAATTATAATAGACTGTTTGATTAATGATGGGGTTTTGCTTGGAGGACAAACAGCTGTTTTAGAAGCTATCTCGCTAAAGGGGTCTTCAGAAGAGCAAGCCGAGTTACTGGTAGAAGCTGAGCTATTTACCAGGGGTGGTGGTGGTCGTCAGTATTTTCGTGAAGCCTTTGGGTGACCCTGCCAGCTCTTTTGTGATCGGCACCGGCCAGGGTTAGGGAGAGAGAGAGGGGGGGGTTGCCGCAGTGTCAAAAGTACCGACCAGAAGTGAGGGGGAAAAACCAGAACATTTGGAATGAACCCACGAACTGGGGGGGGGGGTCTGGTGCAGACATCTCTAAACGCAGCCCAGGGAGGGTTAAGGACCGAGCCGCAGCCACGTAGGGGCACATTGGATACTATACACACACAAACACCTTAGATGGATCAGGAAATGGGGGGGGGGGGTTAATGAACAAATGCAAAAAAAAAAACTTGTAGTACTTACTGTTTCTGCAGCAATGTCCATGTGAATTTGACAAGGAAAGCTGTACCGAGTTACTGACATCTGTTGCGTTGCTGCTCCGGATCTTTTGACTTGTTGAGGAATATATTTCACTAGACTTCGAACCGCTAATTTGTTTGTTTGTTTTGTTTTTGTTTGATTTTACTATTAATTTCCTAATCCACACCCTGATTATGTTCAAGGGAGATAACTTATAAATGTCTTTTTTTTTTTTTTCAAAAACTTTAGATCTGCGATGCAATTAGGTGAACAATAACGTACATTGCAGTACCAAAGCCCTAACCTAGTTAATGGGGGTTCATTAAAAAAAAGAAGAAGAAAAGTTAGTTGACAGTGTGGGGGGTCCTCCCCTCCTCCACCAAGTCGATAGTAATCGTTAAATGGTGCGTTGAACAGAGTAACACATCAGTAGCCGATGACCAGCTGAGACTAAAACGCGCGTTTGTGTAAAGTTTTCTGTTTCGCTCCATATTTGGGCAGATTCAGGGTGTGCAGCAAGGGGATTTCCTACTAGGTGCTTTATTCCACATGAAATTA
This sequence comes from Nautilus pompilius, assembly GCA_018389105.1. NCBI lineage: Eukaryota > Metazoa > Mollusca > Cephalopoda > Nautilida > Nautilidae > Nautilus > Nautilus pompilius. Next base: position 248,705 of record JACATO010000130.1, on the reverse strand, counting down.
TTTAAAGCTAATATAGAGATTACAGCAGCAGTTTTCTCAAAATAATATCAATGAGTTTTGTTGTTTGTTTTTTTTAATTTTTAAATATTTCAAAACCTAATATTTCATGAGTTATCTCCCTTTAATTGTTAAATCCTGATTAAAATATTGGCTAATTTTTTGCTACCCTTTTTTTTTGCCATTTTTTAAAAAAAAATTTAAATATAAAAAATTGAATGCATATATCAGTGCATGTTAAAATTATTTGACTACTTTGAAAAAAAAAACATGAATGATGTGTTTATCAGAGGTTAAAATTGATATGTGAAGGTCACCAGCTAGATGAGAAGTCTTCCTGATCAGTGGCAGCAAGGCTGAAATAGACTGATAATATAAGGGATTGGACTGTAGTAAGTGGCTTAGCGGGGATAGAGTAGCCAGCAGCTCTAATTTAAGATCCTTTTGAGAATGTCTTGGACCAGTCAGATGCCAGTGTGAAAGCTCTCACTGCAGGAAAAGGGGGAGGAACTTGCTCGACCACGTCTGACAGAGTGCCGTGCTACCATTGTAAATGGCAGAGATCTGGATTACCTGAAGTACTATTTTGTAAATGAAATTATATTTCACAACTAGTGAAGGGTGGCTGGTGGCTTTTAGTCTGCTGAACTGCCAAGGTCGAGAACCTCAAGAATCGAAAATCTCCATTCAGGGTCAGTTTGGTTTGCTGTACTACTTTTTTCATAGACATCCAGTTTCTTCCCACGTGTAAAAATGAAGAGTTCTAATGAGGATGTCCAGTGACATGGGATAACACTAACAGGTAACTTTGGCAAAGGAGTGTAGTGGCTCAATTGTCTCCCTTGTAGAGACTGGGTAGTCAAGCCGTTTACAATGTTTCAGTCAATACTGAAATTTATCCTCTTTTTCCTTCTAACTGGTCAAATAATTTTGACAAGCACTGAATAATTGTTATATTTACATCCACAAACTATTGTTCTTTGCGGAAGTAAACAGCTGTGGCCATTTATTCAGTTGTTTTGATTACTAAAAGAATGCTTAAAATGCAAGGATTTCCAGCTGCTAGAATGAAGGATTGGACATGCTGGCTGGATCTTTGCTTCGGTTGCCATTAGTTATTTCCTTGGTTGAGATGTTTGCCGGCGTATTGTCCCCCAGTGGTTGTAGTAAACATGGAAACCCGTTCACCTGTTAAGAGTTTTACTGTAAAATTACCTTAGGTACCACGGGATTCCCCTTTGAGAGCAGTAACGGTGATTAAACGGACCTACTTGTGAGGTCGTCCTTATCCCCTCATCCAGGCGAGGGCTTTGATCGTGGTTCGTGTGACTCCGGGTCCTTGCAAAGTTTACATAAGGAGTGTTTTGTGGTGAGGGGGGGGGAGCAAGAATTGCTTCTTCTGGAGTAGGTGTAAATTTTTGAAAGAGCGAGATTTTCGTATCTCGTCATTGTTCTTGAAGGTAGACATACAAATCTAATTAGACTAGTTTATTTTCGCCCTCACCTGGATCTTAGATGCGGGTAGCGTAATGGGGGGGGGATAGGGGAACTCTAGTGTCTGCGACTTACCACTGAACAAGGTTAATCCGGTGTAACTTCCGCAAACGCCTCACCCCGCGCCGTTACTGTGAAAACTGCATCGGAGTTAGATGAGTGTGGCGAGGGATGAAAATCAGCCAATTTTTTAATACTGTTGCAGAAAAAGTGGAAATCGAGTTACTCGATAGAGTTTGTATGTATACCCTGCTGAATACACTAATTACAGGCATATTGGTATCCTCTCCACCCCTTTTTTTCCTTTGAGTACAAACTGAACTTTGTTGACAAACCTTTTTTTTTTTAAAGTATGTTTGGAGCTGCTTCATAGTGTTGATTTCTCCTCGTGAAACAGGTGACCAAAGCATGCAAGCACGAGATCCATCGCGTCATGCGCCAGCGGGCTGTGAGCGTGGATCTGGAGCCAGAGATAGAGGAAATATGTATGCACGATCTGTCGACAAGCTGCTCCGACAAGACTGGACAGGGAGAGGTATGCTTTTAACCGTTCAAATTCCTAAGGGTGCACAGGCTGCTATTTCAATAATAGAACTGGTTTGTTTTTTTTCCAAATTAGTAATCCTCAGTTGCAGGTTTGGTGGCCTCTACTAACCTGAAATAGCACAAGGGGTGAGAGAGAGAGAGAGAGAGAGAGACTACTATTCAATTCATATCAATTGAAGTGCCATTTTCTTTTTTAAACCAGGAAATTCAGTGTCTCCAGGACAACTATGATCATTTATCAGAAGCTTGCCAGGATGCAATAGGAAACTTTACCGAAGACGAGGATGAGGACATAGAGCTGGATGTGATTCTCATCCGAGCGTGTACACCCATGATCAAAAGGTTCTGCGAGGTTAGATGGTTTTTCTGTTCCACTTTTGGGGACCGGGGAGGGAGGGGGGTTGCTGTCGTGGCTTAGCTCTGTCTGTACTCACCTGCCAGTCTCGGCTGTGTTTGACTGTTTGTCCGTGATGTCGCACCTCCGCCACCGGACGAAGTAAAACCCAGCCATGCAGCAACTTTGCCCAATGACAGCTTATTTCTTGTTGATAGCTGACCGACTGGATTCCTTGGAAAACATCTTTTCAGCCCTTAGGCAGAGCAGAGTTTGTAGTCTCTTTTTTCCTCCTCAACCCTAGTCCTGCCTGAAAATAACTCCCTGACACTGCAGCAGTCCCTAATGGTGCTGTCCGAAGTCCACGCATCGATGGCCGGCACGACAAGCAGTTGCTGCGGGGGAATCGGTGTAGTGAGTATTGGCTGGACTAGGGTTAAACAGTCTTTGTTGGTGAACGTTGAGAGCAATGCTGCCTGAAAGGGGGGGAGGGGTGATAAGCTTCTTGTTGTTTTTTTTTTCTTTTTCCTTTCTCATTAAAAAATTAAAAAACTTTTTTTTTTTATTTTAAATGTGTTCACCACCTCAGGAAATGATGGACAACGAGATGGAGCCTTCAGAAGTGATGGAGTGTTTGATCGAGCACAAGCACCACCCGAACATGAACAGAAAGTGCTCTGCGGGTGTGGAGCACCACCAGCTGGTGAGTGGATGGGCGGTGTTTGTCTGCGTTACAGCCCGGCCTGGTTGCGCCATCAGAAGTCGGGGCCACAGTCTAAAGCATTAAGCTTTCTTCTACCTTTTAAGGACACCCGGTTCGCCACGCTGTCAGCAGGTTGTGTACTTTACGGCGGTGCTCCATAAGGGAGCAGGGTTAACGGAAGTAGAGCTGTGGTGTTTGTCAGCAGGAAACATCTTTTCACTTAACACGGGTGTATTGAACGATTTTAACATTGAGCATGTCCGGGATGGGGGGGGGGGTGACTAAATGTTTAAAAACCATTCAGCTTATAAGAGCAAAACCACGATTATCCAGCACACCGGAGTTTAGGTCGTGAGGAATGTTTTACTGATTGGTAGAAAAAGGAAACACTGCTACTGTTGTTTATTTCACCAAGAAGTGGGGCTGGACTTATACTGCGGAATGCTGTTCGAACATTAGCTCTCCGGTGCACCGCTTGGGCATCCATGTCACTCAGCACAGGCAGTGACTCACGGTACCGTCTTCATAAGTAGAACTCTTTGTAACAACAAGTCCCCATGTGGCTTCCTGCCCATGTGTTTTTGCATTATGAATGAAAGTCAGCTCAACGCACGCACACAACCACACGTACGCATGCTGGCTAGTGCTTTAGGCTGGAGTCAGGCGGTATGAGTGAGGTAAAACCCTGACGTGGTCCAAGGAGGGTCAAAGCCCACTACCCCCCCCCCCTCAGTATTGAGCAGCCAGATGTATAGTTTCCTGCTTCCTTCGCAGTTACAAGTATTGTCATCACCATTACATTTTGCTTTGTAGATCACGTTAAAAGATTACAGATTCAACTATAAATTCAAAGAAGCCTGCAAAAAGTCTGTGATGAAACTATGCAAGAACAGGAAATCAAAGTAAGTGCTTGTGTGAATCCTGCTAGGTTCCTTCTTGTCGGCCAGGCCAGGGTTAGGGTTAGACACCAGTGGAAGTTTTCGGCAGAATCGCTGCTTGGTCAAAAGTGCGTATTTTCGGAGAGGAACAGAAAATCAAATATTTGCTTATTTTCCGTTGCTGTAAAGTTACTTTGTAGAATATGGAGTAAGTAGATGTTCGAATAAGATTCATTGTAAAGCAAGGGGTTGGTTTGGCTACTTAAATTTCAGAGATGTTCAGATTTGAACTCTCAGCGGGAGGCCAAGCAAAGCATTTGGTCGCATTGCCATGAAGATGTTGCACCAGTGCAGCTGCATGGTGAGATTCTAGCATCATCATCTGTGAATTGGCCTGGTAGCAAATGGGTTATTGTTGACATGCCAAACGGGGAGGCTCAAGAACATTTTCATTTTACCTGTTGATATTTTGGGTTCCAAGGCCAAGCTTATAGTAGTCGTAAAATTCACATCACCACCATTTCTCATTGTAAGCTTGTCTCCTGTGTTAACACCTTGTTTCTGGTACTCCAGGTGTTCCTCTGGTCCGAGAGATTGATGAAGGTATTGTGGTGCATTTCATGAATAACTTCCCCATCTTTTCTAGTTTGTTTTATGAGGATACCCATCTATCAACAATCAGTTTATTCATTTTAGGCTGGGAAGAGAGAATTTATTTGGTTTAGTTTTCTTATTAGCTGAACAGTGCAAATTAAAGTTGGGTTTAGGCAAGTAGTTATTACTATAAGTTGGCAATTTGTTTCTTATTGTAAATCACTTTTCTCTATTTACATCTGACCCATTAATTATTTAAAAACTAGCTAAAACATTAGAGCTATCCCGACTCTGCCAATGAACCCGCCACTGTCCCCCCCTCCTGGAATTCTCATTGCCGATATGTTCACTCTTCACCCTCTGAAGATGGTAAGTGGCTATGCTTATGAAAACCTTCATAGCCGTTATGAGCATACTCTTGTTCTTCCTGACATTGAGAACTTCCTACAGTTTGTTCAAGATCTATGGATAATTTTTGTTTTTCTCTATATTCATGCACATCTCTAATATTCATATCTGGATTCTAGGCAGGCAGTTCATCAGTGGTAATCTGTTAACAGCCCTTCACAGTGGCTAATGTTTTAATACATTAGCAATATGTTCTGGATCGTCATGTTGCAGGATAGAGCCAAGGGACCAGGATGTCCGCATTACTGTTTATATTTGTTACCTGAATGCCCCAACCACTGATTTACTGGTGTTGTTATTACATTCTTGTAGTACCACTTTCTTCCTCCTCCTCCAAATGTACTGCAGCTGATGGTTTGCAAATAATTCAAGTTTTGGTTCATCAATGACTAAAATTATTTTTCAATCATCTTACCTTTAGCCTGATATGCCTCGATGTCTTAGCAGCTGTTCTCTACTTTTCTGTCAGCTTTTTCCTGCAACACTAATACCATCACCCACCAAAAACTCTGATCATGCACGCTAACTGACGAAAGACAGTCGAAACGTGGATTTATTCTTTGGTGGCATAGCCGCTACCGAGACGGGGTGAGTGGGGTTGTGGATGCCTCATCTAATCGCCTGTAGGTATTTCAGTGTTTGTTTGGAAAGAATCATGACGCCAGTGCACTGTCAGATCATCTCCTGTGGGTTGATGGCACTGTATCAGTATGTTTATTGAAGCGGACAAATGGCATGAGAGTCTGTACAGATATACAATAACTGCCTGGGGTGGGATGGGGTCAGGGCCTGCTGCTGATTGGTTGGTTAGCCGTACTTAACGTAATTATATATTGCAGACCAGAGGTGGTCACATGCTTGAGTGAACATGTGCGGAATGACACGCTACTGGACGAAAAACACCGAGTTGACAAAGAATGCCGCAGACAACTGAGGGTTGAGCTGCTGCAGCGGGTAAGTACATGATTATGAAAGAATGTGATTATTCCTGTAAGGAAAACAAGTCCTTTTTTTTTTTTTTTTTTTTGTTGTTGAAAAAAGGCAGGTGTGTGTGGTATCAGCAACACTAGGTTTTGTTTGTTACCAGTTTGGAAAGCAAGACAAAAAAGAAAATTAATTTCTCAAACTAATGTTGGTGGAGGGTTAAACGCGTCTGAAAATATGGATATATGCAACCAGGACCTTTTTCAGGTTTTAACATTAAACTCTTCTTTTCAGAGTGAGAGCATAGATTTGGATCCCGAACTAAAAAAGGAGTGTGAGGCCGATGTACCAAAATTTTGTGCTAATAAGACTCCCGGAAATTCTCAGGTAACTTGCAGCTTCTATGTACTTTGCCAGAAACGTTTTAAAATGCCGGAGCCCTCATCAGCGACCTCGGTAGGACTCAGTTTGCTCCCGTTTGCGCGAGGTGCCAAGAACAACCACTTTACCGTTATTAAAGGGTGGAGGTTTTCTCTGTGAATTACAATAACTTTTCTCTTTCCTTTTATATCTGATAATCTTTTCTCACTGTGTGACTTGACCTGACTCTCTCTTTCTTACATCTAGATTATTGAATGTCTTAAACAGCACCAAGAAAAGCTGTCACCCTCTTGCCACAGGATGTTGTTCAAACGAGAGGTGAGTTATCTTACTCGGTTCTTCTGCTCATCCAGTAACAGTTTATCTGTTTATATTTATCTCATGCAAACAAAACAATGAAAGCTCCCTTTTCTTTCTTTAAGTGTTGGGATATTCTCAAATAATTAAAAGCAAACGTTTTCCATTTTATGCTATGCTAAAAGGAGAAGGACCCATATTCTGCATTGATGACTTTGGTTATAATTCCACCCTTAAACATTACTGGAGATTTTCTCTGTCCATTGCTCCTTAAAACTACCTCTCAGGGCCTCCATGGTGTCCTGAGATGCCGAGACAATTTGCCATTCCTGTCAGGTGTAACTCGTGGTGCCAGCATAACGAAGATAGTAGTTAGAGCAACACTGAAGTCTACACAGAGGATTTGATTTCAGTGTTACAATTACTAATCATAAGTCGGCTGTAAGTAATAATGAGTGTATTCATGGAATCTTGTTGTTCACCTGAAATGATCGTTTCATAGATTTGGAAGCAAGGCTCTTTTAGATAGTTGGTACTTCTTTTCTGGGCATCAAGCTTTTAAGTAATTAGATATTCTCACATCAGTTTAATTGGAGCATCACTGACATCTTGTTTTTCCTATGAGCTGTAGCAACATCAGAACCCATACTTTTTCTACAACCGCGAAACGTTTTTTTGGTGGTGACCTTCGCAGTAGAGCTACTGAAAGTTGTAATTTACTGAAATTCTCTTGAAATTAATAATTTAAGCGTACCACAAAAAATGTTTGCAGTTATTATCAAAATTCTGTTTTTGTGTTTGTTTTAAATACTGGTGTGATCATTGCTTCCTTGGCTGACAGCGTGGTTGGAAGTCCTCAACACCTGCCATTTCTGAAGCAGTCTCCTTCCTCTTCACGCTGGAAGGTTTTGTGTTACAGGTGTTCCTCGGCTCTATTCTTTCTCTTCCCCCATTTTTTTTCCTATGCTGTAAAAAAGCAGCAGCACCATTTTGATGAAGCTACATCTTTTAAAATTTATCTGAGAATGTGGCTGGCTGCTGGAGATGGATTATTGTTGCAACTGGTAAATGAACTTTACACTCACTCATTGTGCATTTTCTCTGTCTAAGGTGTAGGTAGCGTAGTTTTCATTGTTAATCAGTTCTCACCTGGCTGAGACTCGCCTTTTGTGTCAGATTGTTTCGTTTCTGCTGTGAAGTATTTATCTTTTTGTTGTTTTGTTTTTCCTGAATAGAAAGTAGAAATGATGGATTACAAGGCTGACTACAACTTGGCGACAACCTGTAAAAAAATGATTAAGGTAAGCAAATGGTTACTGCCATTTTGTCGGGTCAGGTAAACCACCCACTATAGTTATAATGAACCTGTAGTAAGCTTGGGTTGATGTGGATGCCATTATTATTGGAGGAAGAAAACAAAAAACATAATTTAGTAATAGATTTTTATACTAATAACTATAAACTTTCATTTAGCTTGCTTTTCAACATCTTTTACATTTAAAAATGTTGTCTTTTGATGATTCCTGCTTTCTTGTAGCTGGATACTGTTTATTTTGAAATCGTAGATGCAATCACAATATAGTGTGTGTGTGTGTGTATTATATGCATTTTGTTTTATTAAAAATTTTTTTTTTAATTTTAGCACTATTGTAACATCATTGAGCCGCAGTACGTTCTATCCTGTCTGAAACAGCATAAAGATGAGGAAGATTTTGACTCGCGTTGCAGAGACATCATCATCCGCAGACAGATCATGCAGAACAAAGGTGAGTTGCGTGGAATTCTAGCAAATTCAAAAGTGTCAGTGCCCGCTAGGAAACACGTCTACACCGCTTTCCTGCTGAATAGAGCTTTTGATTTTTGCTCTTTTGCATTGAAATATTCATCAGAGACAACTGAGTACTTACTGGCAGGCAGTTTTCAGAAAGATAGGTAGGCAAAGATGTAGATGAGCTTTGATCTTTCTTTCGTTATTTTGGTAAAAATCCAAGTGGGTCTGGTTGTTAACAGGCAGCCCTAAGCATGTTAATGGAAGAGATTTCTGGACTCACTAACTTCCAGAGCTGATTCTTGTGATTTTTTTTTTTGCCTCCTAATCATATATTGAGTGGCAATAAACAAGAATAATAGTTTAGTTAATGATGGATTATACCTCTGTCATTATAATTTTTACTGCTGCATCTGGACAGTTTATTTTGTTGCCATCTTCAGGCGTAGTTTTAATATTTGTTGATGATGCTATTTGCACATGTCATGGTGGAATTTGAACCACGAATCTTTTGCTTGCAGACTTGGGGTGACAGTGTTCATTACAGTCTGTAGGTACTTTGACCAACCTCGGAGGAAACCATCTGACAAAAACAGTAATCTAAATAAGTTTAGATGTGCCTCATTCTTGTCAGGGGCTGGTTTAGTTAGAAAGATGCGAGGATATCCAGGGACGGTCAGTAGTATGGTTTGTGGTTATGATGTCTCTGGATGTTAGGTTAGGGTTTGAAAAATGAAATTGTGATTTTAAAAAGAGATGGGGGGGTGGGGGGTAAAGTTGCAGTCAACCTTGGACGGTGAGTAACTGAAGTATGAATGCTCGACAGAAAGAAAAAAAGCTGGCATCACATAATCAGACCCAGAGAATTTATTTCCGTGTTAAAATGTTTTGCTGCTTTAGTTCACTTTTTTATCGTTCGCCATTCAAACTGAATCAGAGTAGAGATCTAAACAGTAAATAGCAAAGTGCACCAGAGCACTGACCCCCCCAAGTAAACTTATTCGCATTGTGCTGTTTCATCAATTATGAGTTCAGATAAAGGCAACAAAAGCTAGTTTAGTTGGGTTTTTATTATTTTTTTCCCAAATAAAGGAGAACCTTTATTTTAAATGGATGAAATAAAGAAACACCAAATAAGTTTGCAGTGGTTAGTAGGTAATCCAGTTTTTTGAAGGCAAGCAATAAGTCTTATCAGACTGTCTCTCTGGAAAGAGCTCATAGACAAAACAAAAAAATCACACAGCAGTCAACCAGCCTTCTCACTGGAACAGAAGAAGAAATCAACTTTTGGTTAAGTCTTTCTTTAATACATTAATTACTAGGTCCTGGTTTGGTGCGGCCATTTTTAACGCTTTCTCTCCGAGTCGGCCCGGTCCGGCTGTTGTGTAGAGAGGCTACCTATGGTGCGTGACTGCTCTGGTTGAGGTTTCGTACCTGTCAGTCCGGTGCTGGAGTGCAGGGACTCTGAGAAATCACCCGGCGGAACACAAGGCCGGCTTGAGTGGCTCCCAGGATGGGAAGCACGTCTTCATATACACCAATCGTTGGTTATGGTGAAAGAGCGGGTGCGCACGTGTGCCTGTGTGTGTGTGTGTGTGGAGGGAGGGTGATATAACTTGGCTTGTGTTAAAAACTTAGTGAGAGTGGTTACGTTGTTAACACGACTGTCCCTCCATGTACCTGGACCAGCAGCTGCACGGTTTAGGTTTGCTGTAGTTCAACTTTGTATCCCCTACTGCTTGTAGATTACCGCCTGAACCCCCAGCTGAGACACGCGTGCCAGATGGACATACCAAAGTTCTGTCGGGAAGTTCTGCAGAAGAAGAGCAATGACAAGGATTTGGAAGGGAAGGTGATCGGCTGTCTGAAGAAGAGGTTCACACAAAAGGTTTGTTGCTCCCAGTGGGCCGGTTGTTTTTGCCATCGGGCCCTGTTTAGAAGTCCTGACATCACACATGGTTTCACAGGCTTTCTTCCGCCTTATGCATCTTCCTCTTCCTCCCGTAGCTCCCCTGCTGGTTCAGTGAACAGCAGTACTTGAAGCAGCTGCTTTATTCCTTTGATTATTTGATTGGTTTGGTCGTGAAGAACAAAGTCTTTGGTGCGTTTGCATTTCTTCAGACTTAAAACGATGGCGACAAATTATTTAAAACAGTTCCATCACAGTTCCATCACATTAGCTTACAGGGCAGCGCACTGGACTGCCAGGGGTTGTGCGGGATGCCAGTCTGATTCCCAGTAAAGGTTCACTTGCCGCCTTTGGCGTGGTTTCTTTTCGATCTTCACCAGCCGGCCACGATCATGAAATGAAGCGTTCCACTAGGGATTTCCCTCTCTAGCAGATAACCACAGCACTGCACTCCTTCCTCACCAGGGTCTTCTCCACTGTAGCGATGTGGCATGTCTACCTATTTTTCTCTTTCTTTAATGCTGTGGCACCTGGAAGATTACTGCTGGGTCAACTCCAGCCACTTGTACTTTCCAAAAAAGGAAAAACATTTGATGTAAAACTAACGTTTTTGCGTACCTGAACAGGGGTGACCGGGGAATGTCACCAAAAAGCGGGTTCTCCAGTTAGCGTACCTGAACAGGGGTGACCGGGGAATGTCACCAAAAAGCGGGTTCTCCAGTTAGTGTACCTGAACAGGGGTGACCGGGGAATGTCACCGTAAAGCGGGTTCTCCAGTTAGCGTACCTGAACAAGGGTGACCGGGGAATGTCACCAAAAAGCGGGTTCTCCAGTTAGCGTACCTGAACAGGGGTGACCGGGGAATGTCACCGTAAAGCGGGTTCTCCAGTTAGCGTACCTGAACAGGGGTGACCGGGGAATGTCACCGTAAAGCGGGTTCTCCAGTTAGCGTACCTGAACAAGGGTGACCGGGGAATGTCACCGTAATGCGGGTTCTCCAGTTAGCGTACTGAACAGGGGTGACCGGGGAATGTCACCAAAAAGCGGGTTCTCCAGTTAGCGTACCTGAACAGGGGTGACCGGGGAATGTGGGTTCTCTGTTAGTTGAGTTAAAAGGATTGTGGAAAATGCTCAAAGTTTTATAGGCAACATATCACCATTAACTCTTTGTTGTTGTCTTGATTTTCAACATAATACATAAATGAGAACATTGTACTGTGAAGGCCAAAGTTATTGCATTGTTGAAATATCTTTGAAATTTTTGTTTTGCTTCTGAACTACCGTTTGTTTTTGTTTTGTCAAAATAATCTTCTAAGAAACATTGCAAGGTGAACATTTGCTGAATTTGCTGCTTTGTTATAGCTAAATTTCGACAAGAAATGACTATATTGTGACAGAGACCTAAATATCAAAACAAACTTTATTTGACTAAAGGTCCCCGTTTCATATTTTAACACGTTCTGAACACCCAGTATTTAGAGAAGAAATGTTGGATGATGCATTAGTTCTGGCACAAATGTATCTTTTTAAGGATTAGCGTTCTTTCTTTCTCCACTCCCAAAGATCCTTTCTCGGTCATGTGAAGAACAGATCAGAGACATTATGAAAGAGGCTGCTCTGGATTATCGGCAGGATCCTGTGCTGGCCCAAGACTGCCACAGAGAGGTATGTACATACATAAGTCCACATACTGTCGTGGCAGCAAGTCTAAATATCTGATGACATTTTAAGATAATGGATTGTAAAACTAATTTGCTCACACCTGTCTGTCTGTCTGTGTGTGTGTGAGGAGAGAGAGAGAGAGATTAATCTGAAACAAAAGTCTTTCCCTACATCTTTAGACTGGGGGTTGGGGAGAGTGGGTGCTATTCCAACAAGGGAATCTGGACAGTATTTTTTAAATCTAGTTATTTACAAAATCTTATTAAAAATGAATGATCAGAAAGTTGTACAAATTGACTTTCACTATAAAAAAGATTGGTCAGAAGTAGAATTTTCAGCAGATTATTTGTCTTGGGCATTTCAAGGAGACTGGGTAAATGCATTTGTGATTTTAAACAAAACAGAAACAGGATGTCGCCTCAGTAAATTCCGTATTATCTTTGTTGATGTAGTGTGCTCCTTTACCCAGAGATTCTTTAACCCTTTCTGTCTGAAATGACCAAGAATGCTGGTAATAAATTTTAAGTTTATAGTATATTCTCCACTTCTCCAGATTCAGACATTGTGTAGGGAAGAAAGCCTCGATGCAAGCAAGAGTGACGAGGTTGCAGAGGATGGTAGAGGGAGGGTGGAAGAATGCCTGAAGAAGAAACTGATGAGCGGTCTGGTCAAGAACGAGCAGTGCAAGAGGGTGAGTGTGACTTCGAACATCTGCTTGTCCTTTCATTCTTACCGTCAGGACAGAGAGCTTGGTTAGTCAACATCAGGTTTAATTTCTTTTTATTCCAGGAAATTGAAAGACTTATTCAACAGAGTTCAGCAGATATTCATGTCGACCCCATTCTCCACACGGCGTGCCAACGAGACCTAAAGCTCTATTGTGACACAGTTCCCCTCGGAGAAGGCCAACGTGAGTAGACACATTGGGTTCACAGCCCCCCCCCTTTTTTCATCTTTCATACCTGGCCTTAACTTCAACAGCGATTCAGAACTGAACTTCTTGCCTTACATTGTTTTGTAGGGCGTGAATTGTTATTTTCTTTTGGTTTGGAAATGAGAAACCAAAGTGAGATGTGTAACACCTGGTTACTTCTTGACTGTAGTTTGAAAAGTTGGAATAAGCCTAGGAGACCCTGACTCTTCCAACTCCCACAATTCTCTGAAACACTTAGGAAAAAACCATCTTTTAGGCAGTGCATGATGGCGATGAATGATACTGCAACATGGAATTAACTGTGGGTAATACGAGGTGTAATCAAAAAGTATCCGACCTTGAATTTGTTTGAACAAAATAATAATGCATGAGCAAAATCCACATTGGTATTAGGTGGCCACATCCTTCCTGAGCATGCGTAAAAATATTCGTGTCTGTAGTTTGCGCCAGTCGCCCGCAGTGACGCGTTGAGTACAGACGTGAAGAGTGTGCCGTGCGATTTTTCTTTTTGAATCAAGATGACCGAGCGCATTGAGCAAAGATACTGTATCAAATTCTGCCAAAAACTTGGTGATACGCAAGCCCAGACTATCGAGAAGATTCAGAAGGCTTTTGGAGATGATGCTATGGGAAAAACACAAATAAAGGAGTGGTACAACCGGTTCAAAGATGGCCACACCTCGTGAGCCACGTTGTGGCAGACCATCAACTAGCAGAAACGACAAAATGATTGCAAAGGTTCGAGGAATAGTCTATGAAGACTGTCGTGTGACTATTGAGGAGATTGTTGCCGAAGTTGGAATCAACCATGGGTCAGTTCAGTCAATTATAACAGAAGATTTGTGCATGAGGAGGGTGTCGGCCAAATTCGTACCAAAGTTGCTGTCTGACCAGCAGAAATAAAACAGAAAGGAAATCTCCCAGGACACGCTGGAGTGTGCTAGCCAAGATCAAAACTTCATGAACATTATCATCACTGGCGATGAGACATGGTTGTACAGCTATGACCCTGAAACAAAATTGCAATCATCCCAATGGAAGCATCCATCCTCGCCAAGACCAAAGAAAGCAAGACAGGTGTGCAGCAATGTTAAACTGATGATGACCTGTTTTTTTGACTACAGAGGTATTGTGCACCATGAATATGCACCACAAGGTCAGACAATTAACAAAGAATACTACCTGAGGGTTCTTCGTCGCCTTCGTGAAGCTGTGTGGCGAAAACAACCCGACCTATGGGCAGCAAAGAACTGGCAACTCCACCATGACAACGCACCCGCTCATTCCGCCCACGTTGTCCAAGCATAACACACCACTTGTTCGTCAGGCTTCCTACTCCCCAGACTTGGCTCTGTGTGACTTTTGGCTATTCCCAAAGCTAAAAAAACACTCAAAGGGAGAAGATTTGAGTCAACAGAGGACATTAAGCAAAATTCGATGGCACAGCTCTACAGCATCTAAAAAAGTGATTTCCAGAAATGTTTCCAGCAGTGGCAGGAACGCTGGCAGAAGTGTGTAGACTCCCATGGCGAATACTTTGAAGGACACTAAATCAAAATGGTGAGCCTTTTAATATTACTTTTTTTTTTTTGGCCAAAGGTTGGATACTTTTTGACTAAACCTCGTATGTTTCCTCTTCAATTTCCATCTGAAACTTTGCCAAAATGCATCAGTTTTAATGACAGTTTCTAAAACAGTATCTGAGAGTGAAGGAAGTTTCCCCTACCCATTCTCATATATATATATATCAGTTTGAGTCCCAGTCGACCCCAACTACTACACTGATTTTTTCTTCTACGGCCAGAAATGTCCTGCCTACTCAATGCTCTGGAGAAGAAAATGAGGCTTTCGGCAGAATGCAGGAAGTGTTTAAAACAGCGGAAGGATATGTGGGAATATGCAGCCAATGTAAGTTTATTTAATAGTGAATTTTTTTTTCCTTTATAACCGACTCTTCACACTGAAACACGTTTTTTTAAAAGTACGTAAAGGTCAGTCGGTTGGTTGGATGTTGAGTTACTGTGTGGAAGCATCTGCGTTCAGATTATTCTCTCTGTCCATACTTTTGAAGAAAGAGGGCAATTAGCTAGTAGCTGTAGACACCAGAGACAGCAGGAGTTTATCAGTTCCCAATTGTTGTACTACGCTTAATCTACGTAGTTGCTCAGTCCAAGTGAATATGAGATAAGCTTGTCTGCTGTCTCTCTCTCTCTCTCTCGTTATTTCTGTTTCAATAAATTTGTTTGCATTATCTTGGAATTGCTTGCTGGACAGTACTTACTTTTGCACAGGATTTTTTTTTTTCAGGTGGTATATCTGTATAATGTTGATTCTCTGTTCTAGATTTTGAAAATCCTAGTTTATTGTTTTTTTTGTCATTGTTAGGATTTGTGAGATATTAGTCAAATTCTGTTCATCAAGTTGCTGAGAATTACTGATATCATCTGCAGTTACTTTCTGT
Organism: Nautilus pompilius; assembly: GCA_018389105.1. Taxonomy (NCBI): domain Eukaryota; kingdom Metazoa; phylum Mollusca; class Cephalopoda; order Nautilida; family Nautilidae; genus Nautilus; species Nautilus pompilius. The sequence continues at coordinate 233,415 of JACATO010000130.1, read as the reverse complement.
AGCAGAGATCTCAAGTTCACAGTTCACTGAAGCCTTTTCTCTCTGTGAGGTAATAGACAGGAGATGGGGGGTAACCAGCCTCACTTTGTTGTTGTTTTCTGTCTCTTGGTCCCTAACTAAATCCAGATTTAACCTAAGTATTGTGGATCTGAAATCAACTGCTTCAGTTTCATAGTTCATCTTGTGTCTCTGGAATTGTGAGATGGATTCTGTCAAATATTTTGGTCAGATTGCTAATTTACACCATTGTTCCAGCGCAGTCCAAAGCTCCCTGACGATCTTGTACTTCACATCCGTCCGCCCTCTGATATCTGTGGTCATCTTAGTGCTCAGAGTTTTCTTTCATAGTTTTGATGCCATTTTAGTAATACGGGTCCCTGCTGAAAATAAACTTGCAGGAACCCTTCCATGTGTGGAAGAGGGGAGGGGTTATTTTTCAGACAAAATAACGAAGAAACAGCATTGTTTGGACAAGCTGCGTATCTCGTGTTCTCTGTCGGGGTTTGGAAGCTGAAAACAACAACAGCGAAGATGGAACGGTGCTAAAGCTGCTGCAAAACTCAGGACTGTCTGTCTGTCTGTCTGTCTTTGGTGCACTGGTGGACGGGCAGAGTGGTTTCCGATTGTCCGTGTCGTTTGAGTCCTGTAGGCTGCGTGGATAATCGGTTTGAGGTTTATGGCTGTTGTCAGTGGAACCGTGACAGAAGCTACTGGAAGTAAAGGCAGCGGTGGCGGCTCGGTCACCCAGAATCGAGTCATGATGTGTTGAAATGTCCTCTTCAGTGTCGTCTTATGCCAAGTTGTGGGGGAGGTGTTTGGCCTTTTCTTCTTCTTTTTTTTAACTTAACCTTAATTGTTAGAATTAACTTTGGCTTAGCTGCACTCAGAGAAGTATCGGTCCTGTTCATGTGTCGTTAACATCTTATTACCACCCGACTTTGTATCTTCTTCCAGGTGGTGCCGGCTGAGACTTTCAACGAGCTGATAACGGAGATGCATGGCTCTCCGGCAAAGTATTACTTTCTAGGAGTCATTATCACAGTGATCGGATTCATCTTCATCGCTGGGTTGACCTGTGGCCGAGTGTCGAAGCGAGTCCGTGCAGAGCTAAAAAACAAATAAAGATCACATTTCTGCTGGGCTACAGACCTAACCCCCTGATAGCCAGCCTGTCTGTCTGCCTGCCTGCTGTATTGGAAAATCAAACTTTGCACAATGTCATTTTAACTCATCTCTTTATTATTAGTTTAAGCAGTTCCATCTGTACATATGATCTCATCATGGTGATGGTTACCATAGGAACCGCAGATGCAGTTTGAAATTATTTCAGTTTATTCATGTGAGTGAAAAAGCCAATTGATTCACGCAGGTTTCTCTTCTTTTTTTTTTTTTGGTGTGAATTCTATCTCCCCATCACTGGTGGATGTGAGCAGTGCCTATAGGTTGTTCTCCAAATTGATTTTGCCCAGCAGAGATAAATATTTAAATTTTCTTTTTGTCCACCATCTTTGTTTTTGTTTGTTCTGTTTTCCTCCTCCTAATTGTGTGAAGGAAATAACGAGAGAGACAATTTTGTATAAAAATACTGTTCACATCTAACATTTGTAATTAGAATTAAAAGCAAGCAGTTATAAAAATATTGAATTTCCTATTTATTTTTCACAGTAATCTGTAGCAATGGTATAGATGTAAACAGCTCTTTGGGGGCCTCACCTGCCGTCTCGGCTGTGGGACAATTAATCCGCCACTGCGCCCAGTAGGAAGAGTATATAAACCATTTACTGTTACGGTTATTAGCAAGTAAAACAAAACTACTGTTCTAAGTCTTCGTCATCTCTGAATCAAAGTTATTTTTCCCAAATGTCGGTGAGATGGTCAGCACTTCTCAAAATTTTTCTTTTTTAATGTACCAAAATAGCCAAAGCAGTAGCTCAACCCCACTCAGTTAGCCAGTGTTCGCTCAAGTGTATCGGAAGTAAAATCTGTCCAGAATAGTGTGACAACAGTTACTGCCAGTCTCCCCAGATGTCCTTGACAGCCGCGCACGGGCTGTAGGATTAGATTTTGGAGTCTCATGTGCAGGCATCCCATGTTTTCGTGAAGAGAGTTTCGGGGTTGGGGTTCGAAGGCAGGGGACCCCCCTTTACGACTTATACAGGGCCCCTTTTTCTCTCCTCTCCCCCTGCCAAGGGAAAAGAGAGATTCATAAATGAAGTTGTTTTCTTTTTTCCAATGGATCTCTTCTTTCACTACTACCTTTGTTTGATCTCTATTCCGCTTGTTAGCCATTCTTTTTCTACAAGAAGCGGACCATTTTCTCATATGGACCCGTTTGTTGACGCTGGACTTGTTGATTACATACCAACTGGTCTGTCGAGAGAGCGAGCGAGCCATCACTGAATTCCTCAGACAAGGCGTCCACGGGCAGATCGTTTGGCCAGACAAGAAAAGCTTTTTTGTGCTGAATGAATCGCTTTTATTGTATATTGTTTAACCATGTGGTTCTCCCCATCCAGCCCCTCCACAGAGATAAAATGTGGGGAGAAGCTGACCAGAATGACAGGATTACATTATGACCCCAGACTGGACACATCCCCAGTGATAGGAATGCGCAAGAGCGGTAGCCTGCCTTAGTTACAATCGATAAACAAGTTGAGAAACACATTGCTTGTCTCTGCCATGGTATTTTTTGGACTCCTTAACTTATTTGGCTATGGTTCTATGCTACGTTGTTAAACTGTCTCCATTTACAGGCACCATGCACTGGAAGGGAACTCTGTTGAACACCAATTTAGAAAAAAGGGGATATTTAATAGCATTAATAAGAATAAAGGGTTGAATTTTTCAGTCTCAGTTCAATAAATTTGAGTATTTGGCACTATTTAAATGGGATAATCACCAGTTTTCAATGCAAATGCAAGTGAGAATGATTCTTTTTGCTATCTGGATAATAAAATAAAATGTAGGGATAATCCAGATCAAGTGTTAAGCAGCTTAAATATTAATCCTAGCTGTAACCACAGTGTTTAGGCCCTATACATACCAGAGGCTCTATGGGAAATTTTGTCTCACCTTCCCACAGCTGTCTGTCCGTTATAGCAATTTCTAGTATCTTGCCACCAGTCATGCAAGCTTGTTTGAAATTACTCGTTGTTCCTCAGTAATCCAGCCAACTAGATTAGCTTAGCTTAGCTTATCTGTTTTGTTCCTGAAGCAAGTGTGCTTTAACAACACATGGCTTTTGTACATGTATTGCAACAAGGCGTAGAAGTGTTTTTGTATGAGACCAGTCAGATGGAAGATCGGGACATGGGGCTCTATCACCTGGACATTTTGGGTTGGCGGCAACGTTGGAGAGACGGGTTGTCGAACTCCCATAGTCCACCTTGATGCTTTTGTGGTTGTGGTTTTGAGAAACGTCAGATGTTTCGAAAAAAGAAAATCATTGAAGCGGGAATTGCTCGGAGGGTTGGAGATGTCTAAACTGAGTGAGTGTATCAGCTTTCTGTAAAGTTTAGGCATCCATGGTACGGTAAATTCAGTCTCTAAGAGAGACAACTGTGTCGGGAACAAAGAAAAACGAATGGAATGATGAAGTAATGGCAGGTTAGTTAATGTCAGAACTGCGTGATGTGGCCCCGGTTCCTTTCCTTTCCTCTCTTTGTTTGCTTGTTTGTTTGTTTTACTTTGTAACCTGTGCATAAATGTCAATAAAAGGAAACTAATTCAATTCAAACGCTAAAACTTAGGATGTTTGAGTTAAGAATTTAAAAAATGAGATTGATATTTTTACATCGGTATTCTACAACTTTTGAAAACATTTAATTTTTTTCTCTATTTTCACCTTGTGGTTCTGAGAAATACACTACAGCTATACTGGTGTTGGCGTATAAGAATTTTAACGACATTTTATGTGAACGTGTGTTAATCAAAATCAATCGATCTCTCTCTCCATTAGAAGAAGTTTCAGCTGTGTCCACCCTGGCTGGCTCTAAGGTATTGAGGTTTAGGCGAGTTTCGTCCTGTTTTCTTTCTTTCTCTCAAGAAAAACATTTAGAAAGAAAAATAAAAAAACAAACTGTAGAGGGTTGGTGACACTACAATGTAAAATTATTGAATATTTTTCTAATTTTCTTTTTTTTTTTTTTTTCTGTAACCAGTGGTGTAATAAATTCTTTGTAATAAACTTTGAGAAAGATCTGCTGTCGTCGTGTTCGCCATTTGTGATACTGCTCTCAAAATGCTACCATTCTAAAAGAATTTCTTGGGGTCTTTATTACTTTCCACATCGACATGGGGAAGCCATGAACAAATGCACCTGCTATTTCTCTTCTACAATCTCCTTTGTCCGTAGATGGAGGCTGCTGGCATTTCTGCACCTTGTGGCGGTGTGGCACTTGTCTTCAGCAGGTTCTCTACCAGACTGGTACAGATGGACAGAAAGAAACCATGGCAGTGGAAATCAAACCGTCACTCTAAACCAGAATGCGGCCGGACTGAACGGTGTTCAATATTCTCTGGTTGATGCTTCACTGTAAGGACTAAGGGAGCCTTTTGTCTTCTGGTGAAGTGTCTGGTAGTAAAGATACCACACTTAGCCTATTAAATTCATTACATAACCCAATAGGCTTTCCAGTTGGGAAGGCAGATCTTCGGCGCCATCGTTTGCTTGCAGCAATTTTTGCATAACCTTTGATGTGTTGGTAGTAAGTTTGGTCAGCTTAAGAACCGAGAACGGAAAAATGTAAAAGAGAGGGCAGCCAAAGTAACCTTACAGTGGGTCATGTTTTATCAGAGAAGTAGAAGCTTGGTCCCCTATCAGGCCTTTTTTCGTTTTTTACCCTCCTGCATGAAGTATGGCAAGGCTGCTGTAGATTTGGTCTCTGAGACAGACATCAAACTATCTAGATTTTGAACAGTTGCATGTGGCCTTTGTTGGGGGGGGGGAGGTGTTTGTGCACATCCCACAGTTCTCTCCACAGCTGATGGATGCCTAAATATCTCTCTCATGCTGTTTCACCAAACTGTCGATCCACTTTGTCCCAGAAATGTTGACCTGAAAGATGGGCACAGTTCCCCGTTTGTTGGGGTATCATTTCACAATCCAGTCTAAGCAGATGATCCCACATCATTTCCTTATTTAACTGTTTAAAACCCCCAGCGTCAGGGTTAGCTGTCAGCTATACTGAAAACACTTACGACGTTCAGTAGCTTAGCATTTCTTCCCTGTTAATGGACCAGGGTTACCCCCAGCCCCTCCACCTTATCAACCCCCCCTTTTTTTTTTCCTTTTAAATTCTCCTAATATCGGCAAAGTTCTGCCGAACGTGGCCACTGACAGCAGAGAGAGATTAGGAACCTACAGCCGTTATTACCTCCCTTTAATCAGGGGGGGGCGTTATTACCTCCCCTTGTTCACGCCTTAATGGCTGCTGAGGTGGGTCGCGTTGATAGGTGATTTACACTGTTACGTTATCACCCTTTAAAAGTCTCCGCCTCCTCCTCCTCCTCCTCCATCATCACCATCATCATCACCACCGTTAACGCTGCGGGTTCTGAGGCGATGGAGAGGCCGACTGCAGGAGAATGAAGCTCGCCGCCGCATACCTCCGCGGAGTGTCGTTCAGCAGACGCGCTCCCTCGGGCTGGCCCCGCGGCCCCTCGCCCCCCGCCCCCGGCCCCTCGGGCTGGCCCCGCGGCCATTCGACCGGGAGAAAGCCTCACCTGGTCACGCCCGTCTTCCTCCGGGCCGAAGCCCACCTGGGCCGACTCGCCGTCGTCGACCAACATGGCCGGTTCACCTACGACGACCTCCTCCACTACAGCTCCCTGCTCTCCAAGAAAATCGGGGACCTGTGCTGCCGGAGCCGGGGGGAGGACAGGGACATCGACGGGGCCAGGGTGGCCTTTCTGTGTGGCAACGACGTGTCGTATGTCGTGGCGAAATGGGCCGTGTGGATGGCCGGGGGGGTCGCAGTGCCCCTCAGCCGGGCCCACCCCCCCGGGGACCTGGAGTACCTGGTGGAAGACTCTCGGTCGTCCGTTGTGGTGGCTGCCGAGGAGCTGAAGGACCTGGTCCGCGGGGCCGCCGACAGGCTGCAGCTGCCCCTGGTCGTGCTGTCGGAGACCGACTACACGGCCGACTACGACGGGTCTCAGAACAGCTGGTTCCGGACGAGCCCCGTGACCGCCGCCGCGAGGGGGAGGAGGCCGAAGAGGGCCAAGAACCGGTTCGACGATCTGCTGGTCACCAACCGGTTCAAGCACCGAGGGGCGCTGATCGTGTACACCAGCGGGACCACGGGCAGGCCTAAGGTAGGTGAATCCCCTCCCGCACCAGGTTCCCCTGACTTGGGAGCAGCCGGAGAGTCCCAAAGATGGCTACTCAGCCAGCAGGGTTTGGTTGGTGCCAGAAGTCTCGCTGATTGGTTGGTGCCAGAACTCTCGCTGATTGGTTGGTGCCAGAACTCTCGCTGATTGATTGGTGCCAGAAGTCTCGCTGTTTGTTTGGTGCCAGAAGTCTCGCTGTTTGTTTGGTGCCAGAACTCTCGCTGTTTGGTTGGTGCCAGAATTCTCGCTGATTGGTTTGGTGCCAGAATTCTCGCTGATTGGTTGGTGCCAGAACTCTCGCTGTTTGGTTGGTGCCAGAACTCTCGCTGATTGATTGGTGCCAGAAGTCTCGCTGTTTGTTTGGTGCCAGAAGTCTCGCTGTTTGTTTGGTGCCAGAACTCTCGCTGATTGGTTGGTGCCAGAACTCTCGCTGATTGGTTGGTGCCAGAAGTCTCGCTGTTTGTTTGGTGCCAGAAGTCTCGCTGTTTGTTTGGTGCCAGAACTCTCGCTGTTTGGTTTGGTGCCAGAACTCTCGCTGATTGATTGGTGCCAGAAGTCTCGCTGTTTGTTTGGTGCCAGAAGTCTCGCTGTTTGTTTGGTGCCAGAACTCCTCGCTGATTGGTTGGTGCCAGAACTCTCGCTGATGGGTTGGTGCCAGAAGTCTCGCTGTTTGTTTGGTGCCAGAAGTCTCGCTGTTTGTTTGGTGCCAGAACTCTCGCTGTTTGGTTTGGTGCCAGAAAATCTCGCTGTTTGGTTGGTGCCAGAATTCTCGCTGATTGGTTTTGGTGCCAGAATTCTCGCTGATTGGTTGGTGCCAGAACTCTCGCTGTTTTGGTTGTGCCAGAACTCTCGCTGATTTGGTGCCAGAAGTCTCGCTGTTTGTTTGGTGCCAGAAGTCTCGCTGTTTGTTTGGTGCCAGAACTCTCGCTGATTGGTTGGTGCCAGAACTCTCGCTGATTGGTTGGTGCCAGAAGTCTCGCTGTTTGTTTGGTGCCAGAAGTCTCGCTGTTTGTTTGGTGCCAGAACTCTCGCTGTTTGGTTTGGTGCCAGAAATCTCGCTGTTTGGTTGGTGCCAGAATTCTCGCTGATTGGTTTGGTGCCAGAATTCTCGCTGATTGGTTGGTGCCAGAACTCTCGCTGTTTGGTTGGTGCCAGAACTCTCGCTGATTGATTGGTGCCAGAAGTCTCGCTGTTTGTTTGGTGCCAGAAGTCTCGCTGTTTGTTTGGTGCCAGAACTCTCGCTGTTTGGTTGGTGCCAGAATTCTCGCTGATTGGTTGGTGCCAGAACTCTCGCTGATTGGTTGGTGCCAGAACTCTCGCTGATTGGTTGGTGCCAGAACTCTCGCTGATTGATTGGTGCCAGAACTCTCGCTGTTTGGTTGGTGCCAGAAGTCTCGCTGTTGGTTGGTGCCAGAATTCTCGCTGATTGGTTGGTGCCAGAATTCTCGCTGATTGGTTGGTGCCAGAACTCTCGCTGTTTGGTTGGTGCCAGAATTCTCGCTGATTGGTTTGGTGCCAGAATTCTCGCTGATTGGTTGGTGCCAGAACTCTCGCTGTTTGGTTGGTGCCAGAAGTCTCGCTGTTTGTTTGGTGCCAGAAATCTCGCTGTTTTGTTGGTGCCAGAAATCTCGCTGTTTGGTTGGTGCCAGAAGTCTCGCTGTTTGGTTGGTGCCATAAATCTCGCTGTTGGTTGGTGCCAGAAGTCTCGCTGATTGGTTGGTGCCAGAAGTCTCGCTGTTTGTTTGGTGCCAGAAGTCTCGCTGTTTGGTTGGTGCCAGAAGTCTCGCTGTTGGTTGGTGGCAGAAGTCTCACTGTTGGTTGGGGCAGAAGTCTCACTGTTGGTGCAACGTTTTTGAAATGTCTAAAGTTCGGATATCAACCAACCAGTTATTTTCAAATGGTAACCACCACAAAATCTGCTCCCGTGCACGATGATGCGAGTGGAAACAGTGATGACACGTGAACTGTTTCAGAAGAAAATTCTCTCTTTGTTTGCATTTATCTCAGCTAAAGGTGGGCAAAAAAAATTATATTTTAAGTTCCACTAAAAGGTTATATAAGTATTGAAGGAAACAGAATAACTTAATTTACTCCGTAACAGAGAAGAGAGACTTTTTACTTTCCCTAACTTGTCCATATTGTTAAATTTAAATGTACACTTATTGTATTTTTCCAGCAAGTATGGATGACGACACGGCTCTCCTGTTAGGAAAATGGAACTCCACTTGAATCCCGATCGTGAGAGATGGTCTGGCATTTTTGCCATCACTAGTTTTCTGATTTTTGTTTCAGAAGAGTGGGATGGGGAAGGTTCCCAAAGTATTGATACGAGAATATTATTTAAAGGATTTAGTAATTTCTGATTGAGAATTCTACCAATGAGAGAGAGAGTTTATTTCAGTAAGAAATGTACTGTGTACAAAAAAAGTTGGGGATAATGGACTTTTATGTTGAACATTTGAATGAGTAGAATTTTTCTTGTTTATATATTCTATAACTTATCTTTTTGCATCTTTAAGAGTGAGATATACAGCCAGCAGTTGCTGGAAATATGGGTGTGTCATAATCTGAGATCAGTCGGTTATGACTATGGTACCGGGAAACCAACTGAACCTGGCAGTACTTGTAGTGGTTGACCTTGAGCAACAGATCTTTGCAATGTCGGGTTTATTTTGAACAAAAACCTGAAATGATTTGGGAAGGCAACAGCTCCATCACCCTTCTCAGAAAATTTAAATCACCAAACTATGTGGAAATACATGCTGGACATTCATGTGACTACGGGCCACGTGTCTGATGCACCAGAGAGAGATACCTCAGTGGTGATTAGCTTTCCAGTAGACATACACATTACTTTAGTTTAGTTTATACAAGAGAGCAGGAAACATCTCAAACAACAACAGGTATAATATCAACATTGCTAATATTATATTTTTATTTGGATTTGTTCTCGGGTTTTTAATCATTGAAGAAATACTGTCAGTTCCTTAGAATATATTAGGCAACATCAATTTTACAAAATTATTTATGCACAATCTGAGTATCATTTGTCTTATGTTTGTTGTTTAGTTTGTATTAAAGGGTTTGCTATACTAGGTTGAAGCACTGACAACTTCAGATACACACTCATGGACACATTTTGTTGAACTAAATTGTTTGACAGAGAGTTTGAAGTATGCTCACTTGTGAAGTTGCCCATCTATTTCCATATAAAATGTCCTCTCTGATGCAGTGTAGAATTGCTTAGCCTTGCAAACCTTTTCATTTCTCAGTTTTTAACGCACTAAATGCTAAGCTAGTCAAAGAGAACTTAATATCTGAAGTCCCTATGTGTTTGATATCAGTTTTTGATGCTTAAGTAATGTATGTAATATACTTTTAACATTTTAAAAAGGTAAAAGGTTGACTATCTGTTTAGTTTAACAAGTGGTCTCTGTTAGCTTTGTGAGCAATACATTATAACAGGTCAAATATTTTTCTCTTTAGGGTGTTCTTCTTACACATGGTAACCTTCATGCCCAGGTGGAGGCAATGGTGGTTGCATGGGGGTGGAGTCGGAATGATGTAATATTACACGTTCTGCCCCTGCATCACATTCACGGAATTGTCAATGTTCTAATGACACCATTGCACTGTGGAGCCACCTGTGTGATGCTGCCAAAGTTTGAGCCAAAGAAGGTAGGTAGAAATATACAGTCCTGCTTTATTTAATAAACAGAATCAGCTGGGCATTTTGGACTGTCCAGGTATAAAGAATTTTGCAACATTCATCTGTTGGAATTTTTATTATGATCTTCTAACTAAGTATTAATAGAATCTCAGAAAGTAATTTGAAATACACAAGTCTTTCTCATCGTCATCTTTGTGGTGAGGTAGGAAGGATTAAAAACAAAGCAGAAAAGTGTTTGTTATTCAGGTTAGTGAATTATTATACAATTTGGTACATTAAAAGATTGAACTGTAACAAGATACAGAGCTTTTAATTTAATAAATTTATCAAACATTAGCTTTTTTATGGATTAAATGTTTATAAAAAATTGTTTCATTGACATTTGGAACTAGCAATGGTCGATAAGCAGTTTAATTTCATTAGTTGTGACAAATACATTTATTATTATTGGTGTATAGATCTTAGTGAGTAGAGGGTTAAATGGTTAGAGGGGAGGAAAAATGCAAAGAAAGCTAAATTCTATATATTTTATTAATAAACACCACTGATGTGAGTAATTTTAATGTAATGTTGTTTTTCAGGTGTGGTCATTTCTTCTTAATCCTGTCAATATGGAAGATCGCCTGAGAATCAACCTGTTCATGGCTGTTCCTACTATCTATGCCAAACTAATCGAGAACATTGAGGCTCATCTGAAGAGGGGCAGAGGCTCAAGATATGCTAAGGCCTATGTCAAATCTGCTTGCCAGAGTCGTATAAGGTAGGTAAGCACCAGCATCCCACACTCGTAGGTTTGTTTCCTCTCAATTATCTCCATGGAGAGTATCCAGGCAGCTGTGCCCCAGTAGCTTTGGACTGTAAACTTAGTGGGTGGTGCAGGCGATAACTCAGCAGCAAATTGTTTGAAGATAATGGTGATCAGAATGAAGCAATTAAAACAAAAAAAAAAAAAGGAATGTGTTAATAGAATATCACTTGTCTCTTAGTGTAGCACTGTGTAAACTTGGTCTCTCAATGTAGCAATGTGTACAGAAGCAGTATTAGCATGAGGATAGTGGGGGAAGGAAGCCTTCAGCATATATATATATATATATATATATAGAGAGAGAAAAAACTGCTGAATCCACAGTTCAGTGGCTGAAAAAACATTCTATCCAATCTACTGCACTGTTTACAAAGTTTCAGCCAGTGACACTTAATCTAGTGTATTGCATTCAAATTAATTAAGGCTGGGTAAAAAAAGATATGTATATATATACAGGTGCATCTCACAAAATTAGAATATCGTGGAAGAGTTCTATATTTTTTGTCAGTTATTTCAGAAAGTGAAAATTGTATATATATTCTAGATTCATTACACACAAAGTGAAATATTTCAAGCCTCTTTTTTGTTTTAATTTTGATGATTATCACTTACAACTCATGAAAATCAAAAATCCACTATCTCAAAATATTAGAATATTTCATAAGATCAATAAAAGGAAAAGGATTTATAATATAGAAATGTCAAACTTCTGAAAAGTATGTTCATTTATGCACTCAATACTTGGTCGGGGCTCCTTTTGCACGAATCACTGCATCAATGTGGCGTGGCATGGAGGCGATCAGCCTGTGGCACTGCTGAGGTATTATGGAAGTCCAGGTTGCTTTGATAGCGGCCTTCAGCTCGTCTGTATTGTTGGGTCTGGTGTCTTTCACCTTCCTCTTGACAATACCCCATAGATTCTCTATGGGTTTCAGGTCAGGCGAGTTGGCTGGCCAATCAATCACAGTAATACCATGGTCAGAAACCAGTTACTAGTAGTTTTGGCACTGTGGGCAGGTGCCAAGTCCTGCTGGAAAAGGAAATCAGCATCTCCATAAAGCTTGTCAGCAGATGGAAGCATGAAGTGCTCTAAAATCTCCTGGTAGACGGCTGTGTTGACTTTGGACTTGATAAAACACAATGGATCAACACCAGCAGATGACATGGCACCCCAAATCATCACTGACTGTGGAAACTTCACACTGGACTTCAAGCAACTTGGATTCTGTGCCTCTCCACTCTTCCTCCAGACTGTGGGACTTTGATTTCCAATTGAAATGCAAAATTTACTTTCATCTGTAAAGAGGACTTTGGACCACTGAGCAACGGTCCAGTTCTTTTTCTCCTTAGCCCAGGTAAGACGCTTCTGACGTTGTCTCTGGTTCAGCAGTGGCTTGACACTAGGAATGCGACACTTGTAGCCCATTTCCTGGACACGTCTGTGATTGGTGGCTCATGATGCACTGACTCCAGCCTCAGTCTGTCCACTCCTTGTGAAGCTCCCCCAAGTTTTTGAATCAGCTTTGCTCGACAATCCTCTCAAGGCTGCAGTCATCCCTCTTGCTTGTGGTTGTGTGTACTGAACCAGACTGAGAGATTCATGGTATTTATACTGCATAAATAGTGATTTACTCAAACTCGAAATGGAATATTCTAATATTTTGAGATACGTTTTTCTATTTTTTTTAGCTGTAGGCCGTAATTATCAGAATTAAAATTAAAAAATGCTTGAAACATTTTAGTTTACATGTAATGAGTCTAGAATATGTACAATTTTCACTTTCTGAAATAACTGACAAAAAATATAGAACTCTTCCACGATATTCTAATTTTTTGAGATGCACCTGACCTGTGTATATATGTGTGTGTGTGTGTGTGTGTAAAATAATTCCTTCAGTTTGTTTATAGTGGTGATGGTTTGTCTCTCTTTTGCTTTTTAAAATTCTATTTTTTTTTATTTTTAGAATATTTTTACTTCTAGTTTCTCTCTTACTCTTGTGCTGAATTCTCTTAGCTCTAGTCATGCCTATTAGGTTTAATTTTGGTTGTCTTTGCAGACTAATGGTCAGTGGCTCATCCTCCCTGCCACAGCCAGTCATGGAGAGATGGGAAGATATAACTGGCCACCGGCTTTTGGAGCGATATGGGATGACTGAAATTGGCATGGCACTGACCAATCCTTTGAAAGGGCAGAGAACTCCAGGTATGTGTGCTGCCTTTTCTATCTAGTACTCTGTCCACATTTTTCAGCATTACTAAAACTTAAATATCTGTGGCCAATAATATAGCACAAGTGGTTCTCTCATTTGTCTGGATATGGGGATTCTCCCTTATTTAACAGTATGGTGACAGCACAGTTTTGGGCAAGACCTGCACTGATTTAAAATTTTAGAATTGGTATACAGCTGCACACAACTGACTACTGTGGATGATCATGGTACACCACCAGTGTTCTTAGCCCATTACAGATGTGAAATCTGGTGACTGGTGGTACACCATCTTGCATAAGCACATTTAGCCACTAAATGCCCTTCTTCTACAAAGCAAATAACCGTGTTGGCTATGTCGATAGCATGCACCATTGATTGTAAGTTTGTAAGCTGTAATCTTTGGGCTGCTCAAGAAAGAATATAAGGCCTGAGGTCATGAAGGGCCTGTCTCTTCCACAAATATATCTCACCCTCCAGGGGTGGGCAAACTTTTCTCCCCAAAGGCAACATGGAACATCTGTAAGGTCTCTAGTGGGCTGCATTCAACAAAAAACTAAATTTAATAAAAGTTATTTTCACACAAAAATACAATTATTCATACAACTGTATTATTTGGTACGCAAAGAAAGTAACAGATAAAATTGAATTTAATGTTATGTTGCTTCATAAATTTTACTGAACAGTTAAACTCTTAATGAGATTTATGCAATTGCACACAATCCTGCACAAGTTTGTTGTAGTCAGGATTCAGCAAGCTTGTTGTTATATGCAAGACAGAGTGCAAAATTGAGTCTGTCAGAAGAGACCTGTTCTTTGATTTGTTAATGTTCATACATGAGAAAGTCTGCTTCAACCTATATTTGTGAACAAAGAATTCACACATTTTTCTGGCAAACTTTTTCAAATTACCAAACTTCTCTGTACTGACTGATGCATAGAATTCGGTCAGTTTCATATTCTTAAAACTCTCCTTCCGAGTATTGTCTGCGGAATATTAAATGAAAAGGAGCACCTCAGCAAATTGAACTGATCTTCCATAGATTTAAAATCAGCAAACCGCCTTGAAAACTCATCTTTTAAAGCAGATACCTGCAGACTGTATTTCTCTGAACAGACTTGTGGGACAGTCTGTGTCTGTAACAAGGGAAAATGCACAAAGTTGTGCTCACTCAGTTGTTTGGGAAAGGGTGCTAGTTTCACTTGAAATGGTATAATTTCCACAAACAATTCATGTGCAAAAACACCCTTGCCTTGTAACTTAATGTTCAGTTCATTCAGTTTGTCGAAAACGTCAACTGTGAACACTAAATCGCACACCCATTCTGTCTTTTTCGTGTTACTTAAAAATTCACAACTAATGTTCTTCATTTCAAGAAAGAGCAAAATTTCTTCTCTCAGATTCCACTCTCTTCTCAAAACATTTCCCAGGCTTAACCAACGTACATTGCTATAATACAGTACATCTGAATATTTACACTCCATGTCATCCAGCAAATTTCTGAACTGTCTGTGATTTAGCCCCCTGGCTCGGATTAAGTTAATGACACGTACCACAGGATCAATCACGTGTGTGAAATCCAGGACAGATTTACAGAGACTTTCCTGGTGAATAATGCAATGGAATGATAACACTGTGTAAATGGATGCTCACTTTTCACTTTGTCATTAAGCAGCTTTATGAGGCCAACCTGTTTTCCTGTTAATGCAGGTGCGCCATCTGTTGTAATGCTTGCCAACTTGTTCCAAGGTAAACCAGATCCATCCAAGCAGTTTTTAACACATTCATACAAATCTTGGCCAGTTGTGGTGTCCTTCAATGGTTCAACTGACAGCAACTCTTCAGTAATTGTAAAATTATCATCATTTCCTCTAATAAACACAAGCAGTTGTGCTGTGTCTTGTATGTCAGTGCTCTCATCTAGTGCCAGTGAGTACAAGTTGACTGACTTGCCAGCCTCAAGTAGCTGTTCTGACAGATTCTGCAAAATGGCATCAATACGACGAACTACAGTTCTCCTTGACAAAGATATGGCTTCAATCTTTGTTCTGACTTCTGGCCATTCAATATTAACAGCATCAAGCATACAGTCCTTTAAAAATTCCGATTCAGAAAATGCTTTGTTGTGTTTGGCAATTTTATAAGCAAGCACAGAACTGGTCTTTGTGGCAGCCTCTTGTATGGCTGTTTGTTTTACAAAAAAAGCTTGTTGTTGTTTTAAACTTCTCAACACGTCATCGGCTATTCACTGTAGTTCACTTTCTGATAAATTACTTCCAAAGTTTCTGTGCTTAATGTCTCTTCAAATTATACTCCTTAAAAACAGCAACACTGTTATGGCATATTAGGCACACTGCTTCACTTCTAATATTTGTAAATCCATTCCTTGTTAAATGTACGGCATTCATCTTCAATTTACGGTTTTTTTTTTTTTGTAGTTTTTGTGGCACTCATCGTTAGGATAACAAAATTTGAAATATATGTTAATATATATATATTAAAAGACTTTAAAATAATACTACACCCAATTGCTATCGTCCGTTTCTGTTTAAACATGGCTGCGGAATCTCATTGTAGTCTTGTTAAGTGCTTTATTCTGTGTGAGAATGTCTGGGACTGCACAAATTGACATTGCCATGCAAGAATGTTTGCGGGCCACACAAATAGACCTCACGGGCCGTAGTTTGCCTACCCCTGCCCTAGATGATGCAACTGTTGGTGTTCACTTGACCATGGAGTGGGATTAGTCTGCCAAATGTTAAGCCAAGCCAGCTGTCATCCACTTGAATGTGTGCCATGTATTCCAGGATTAAATTCAGCAGCAGCTCTAGGTCAGCAGGAAGCAGTTTCTGCAACCTTTTCACCTTGTATGGAAATAGCTTTAGCCTTTTTTTCTGGTAACATAATAGATGCTGTGTTCTCCATGGCAGATTGTCTTATCTGTTTTCTGATGACTATTGTTGAATTTCTGTTACAGCTTCCACAGATGTAGATGCATTCCCTGATTGTGGTGAACTAGCCACAGATCTTGTCTCAAATTTATGGGTGATATATACAAGGACCTTGAACTACATAAGTCATGACAAAAGACCTTTATTGCTATAGAAAACTTCACAAATGCTATGCAGTCTTGGAGAAAAACTCTGATCACAGGCACATCAACATCTCTAAGCTAATATACAAGAAAAGTAACTTTTTGGTCACCTGGTGTATCGAACTAATCTTTTAATGATCTGTGGCAGCTTTTCTTTTTTTTTAAAGTTTCTAAGTACAAGTGTGTAGTAAGATTGAGGGTGACATAAAATATTGTGCTGGACTGTGACACAATAGATATGGTAGCTGACACAAAAAAATATAGTTGATAACCATTTAAGAATGTGATTGAGACATGGAGCTAAGGAAATGGAAAGATTGGAAAAATTTCGTTTATTTACTGGATTCATTAGAAACATTACAGGTTTTGGTTACCAAGTTTGGCCTAATGTAATTGAAAATTTTCAAATCTCTCCTGAAGAGAATGCATTAAATTAGATAACTAATACCAGTGGTGGATCATATTGAGTGTAAGAAACATTCTATATTGGCCCGGAATATTTATTTATAGTGACACACTATTTTTAAAGGTAAATTGGCTGCGCTTTTTTTTTCTTCTGTCCAAAGAGATTTTATAGAAGTTTAGAAAGCTTTCTCCTTAGTTGGCATTCAGTTCTTTTTGTCTCTCTCTCTCTGGATGATGGACTGACTGACTGTATCTGTGGCTCTATTTGAACTCCTCAAAGGTAGATGAACAGCATCAGCAAGTTATTGTGGTTTGAAGAGGAATTTATAGCATGAACAGTGCGGGTATTGTTTGTTTATTGTTTTAGGAGCCGTTGGCAATCCAATGCCATGGATGGAAGTGTGCATAGCAAGGCCAAATGTGTATGCTCCAAACGGTTATGATGTCATCACCAAAGGCTCTATGAGAGGTACCAGTGTGACCCCAGGTATTTAGGTTTTGTTCCTCTTCTCTGTCTATGGTTTCAAAATGTTAATATTTGGAGTAGCTGATCTAGTAGTAATAATTCAATTACTCTCTTCCCTGATTAAGTAAAAGAAGTTTCCTCCAAATTAGGGCGGGAGGCAAAAATAGAGAAATTAGACCAAAGGTAAAGTAAGGTATTATGAATTTTATTGCCAAAAAAAAAAAGTGATGATCATTCTGGCTAAACAAGTTGAATATTATACAGTAAGGAAGCAAGCACACCTCTCAATAGTTTTCACTGCTTTGAGGTTCTTGCTTCCCTGACCTTTCAATTTAAATATTCTGATTTGTTTGGTTTAGAAATTGAAAATGCAAATTCCATCTTTGATATTTCCAGTAACATAATACAATTTCCATGAAGCTTCTATCATATACACAGTAGTATAGGTCCTGGAGCCGTGATGGCGGGGCCCTTACTACATGGATAATTCATTTGTTTGGTTGTTGTTGGGTATTGTGTTTTTCTTTTACTTTAACAGGAAACCTTTTGAATGTATGAGCTCCAGTAATAAGATTATAAGACAGTCTGCATTTTACCTGACAGGCCTGGAGGGTGAGCAAGGAGAGTTGATGGTGAGGGGACCGAGCGTTTTTAAAGAATACTGGAATAAACCTGAGGCTACAAAAGCAGCTTTCACTAAAGATGGGTGGTTCAAAACAGGTTTGTGGTGGTGGTGGTTTTAAATCTTGGGTTGCTGTTAGTGACAGGAATTCTAACAGAGGTAAGCCCTCTAGGCTGGACATCTTTCTTAATCCTCCTTTCCCATGTGAAATTAGATGACGGTGACGTTATCTGGATTGGCAGGGAAATTACTACTAGCGATTTTTAGATAGGGGAGGAAACCAAGCTGTTTTCCCCAGTCCTCAACCCTTCATTAAAATTGTTTGTACAGAAAGTAATCTTCAGTTTTAATAGATGTGAGTGCACAATTTCACAGATATTGAAGTTCAGCTGCTGATTTCTCATCTGATAATACCATGCCAATACGGTAAGCTCCACATGAATGAAGACTTCACTGCAACATCTGTTGGCAAATTCTTTGATTTTTTTTTTTTTTTTGGCATTTACCATTTTATTTAAACTATAAAGTTTCTAACAGTGGTGTGGCTGCCATGGCTATTATTAAGTAAAGTTTATCCTACAGGGTGCCCCACAAAACACCAGGAAATTTTAAAAGTCCAGATCTCAAGGTAATGGATTTTACCACGTGGGGTTTACTGTTACATCAACTTCAATTACAGAGGATGGAGGTCACAGACATACAATCCTTAAAACCTGTGTTGATGGAAGTTGGCTAGACCGTCTACGTCGTTGTGCAGCTGCCCACAGAAAGCATTTTGAACACCACATCTAACACTTGTGTTTTTGTTCTGTTCTAAGCTACCAAATTTCTATCCTTTGCTTTTGTTTTAAATAACTACCAAAATTTCCAACAATTAAATAAACTACCAAATTTCCTGGTTTTTTGTGGGGCACCCTGTATATCTGGAAGACTAAAGAAGTAGCTAGCCAGCTGACTTCTTCCCAAAGGCAGATGTGAAATTTACTCAGGTGCTTGCCTCAGAACAGTTTTCTCTCTCTATCTCCTGTGAGCTGTAAGAGAGAATCAGTTTCAGTTGAAAGCCTGCCCTCTTTTTCTCCTTGTGACCTCACTGGATAATGTTTACAATAAATGACTGGCCATTACTCAGCACAATATCAATTTTCACTCCAGTCAGTCATCCTTTGTTGTTGCTGGCTGAAGGAGAGTTTTTTTACCAAGGAGCCCATCCTAAGTCAACCAAAGTTTTATTCTTTTGAGAGCAGATTTAAACATGCACAATTGACTCACTTCTCTGTAGGTGGGTACTGGAGTTCATGACCAATATTTTTTGGGTGGAGTTTGATTTGCCATTCTCTGAAGCCTTGTGGCTACTCCAGGCAATCTGCTGAGCAGGGAAAAGAACAAGAAGTTTGAAAAATGGCTCTCTATTATGGACAATGAACCCAAAGACTCAGCGGTACTGTAGTTAGATGCTCCACAAGGTTGAACTTACAAGTCGTTGACCACTGTTCCCTCATGCCACATACTTCTGCAGGACTCTTTGACACACACTCAGCCCTTTGTGTATGCCTGCACTCGGTCCGATGTCACTCAATCTGTCCCTCACCACATGGTCCCCAACCAACACTGTCCTCAATCCCACCAGAAAATGTGCGCGCTCTTCCAGGGATCCTTCCCTTTTTTCGGTCTCCTGATGTGGCTGGCAGGTGGTGCTCTGCTGAGATCACACCCCACCCCTGATATCTTGATCACAGCTACAGCATGGGGGTGGCCTTCTCTCTTTGGTGCTTCTTCCACCCCATCAAACTCAGGCTCATCACCGGCTGCCTCACTCTCTTCCGGAGCTTTGCAGAATGCAGTCAGATCCAGCATTATGGAATCTTCGCTTGCAAAGGATGCACCATCAACATCTTCTGATATGCTGACCTAGTTGGGGCAGGGTCGAATATCCCTAATGTGATGAGGGATTCCAGTGACAGTCCCCACACCCAGACAGTGTCTCCCACCTTGTACATGTCATGCTTCACCTCAGGTTCTGAGGAAGGCACTGTGTCAATACCTTTTTTGATTAGCGGGCGCAGCTGAGGCGGAGTCGTTGTCCTTTGGTGTCATGTTGTACCAATACACTGCCTCAGATGGAGCACTGCTTCCTGGTGGCAATTCGCTTGACGCTCCTGTGACACCTCTCCACGATTCCATTTCCCGATGGAGCATGTTGTACACATCGGAAACGTAGCAGAATACCCCACTTATCCATGGAATCTCAATATCCTGCTGCGGAATGCGGTGTCATTGTCTGTGAGCTCGACTGGCGGACCTCTTTCATAGAACAGAGACTCAAATTGGCGTATAACTCTTGCAGAGTCCTGCTGAAACAATGGGCGCCAAATTGAGAAATGTGCAGGACCACAGTCTACAAAGGTCAAATAGTGCCCACTACCATAGAGTGACATCCATCCCCAGTCTGCATTCCTTAACCACCGATGCCCGTGATACGGAAGGGCTAACTTGCTTAGCAAAGTACAATGTTCATTTCAGCCCAGGATGTCCACTCTGTTGAGGAATTTCTATTATCTGACTGTGGCTCAACTCCTCAGCAGCAGCACACACAGGCATTATAGGCTCAGTTTCTCTTTTCACCAAGCTAAACCACCTTTGCGGCCCTCTAGTCAACTCATCTGCTAGGTTCCGTTCAGATCTCACCAGTGTCACATCAACAGAAAGATTGTATTCCTTTATCAGTGCACTAAGAATGTTAAGCAGTCTTCTTATTAGCATCTCGCTTGCAGCCTTGGTTTTCAGCCTCGTCTTACCGGTCAAGGCACCAGATATCCAGTGATATACAGAGAGGGAATCAGTTCTCAGATGCAACACCTCAACCTGGCTCTTCAATGGCAAGCAAACTCCCTTCAATGTGGCATCAAGTTCTACCATATTAATGTGTTGCGTATCGTTCACTGGACGCAGCCAGCACACATCCTCAATCACAGACCTCCTTGCTTCTAATATGACTCCAGTCGCCAAAGAGTTGGCATCAACCCACACATTCATCTTTTTGCCATTAACACACCAATCCCCCCGGGCGGGGTGGTTTTGCCGCCCTAGTGATGGTTTCCTCTATCATGCTCGAGGGGATTATCATGCACTTTGTGATTGCAGTAGCTGTGCTTTATCAAACTGGGAAGTGCCCCACAAGTTTCCCAAACATGGAAAAAACACTCCTTCTCTTGATGGCATTGGGAATCTCTGCAATCTTGCTTCTAACACAGATCACCATGCTCTCCCCTGACATCCAATCCAAGAACTTGAGTACCGTATTCCAGTCGTTCTGGGTCCTTGCTGATCAGACCAAAGTTGGACAAATGCTTCCCAACATCCGCAGCAGGCACTATATCCTCATTAACGAATATGTCATCAATGTATGCTGATGTTGCCCATTGAATAGCCTCATCCTGCGATAAAACAGCAACAGCACTCAGCACAGACCTCATTAACAATGGTGGTATGTTGAGACCAAACCCTAATTTTCCTTTGAACATGACTGTCTGAAATGGCCACAATGACCTGTGGACATGCACTTGCAGGTATGCCTTCCTAAGGTTGATGATGGACATTTCCCCTCTGCTGTCGTCACTCCCTTAACTTGTCCACACAGACATGTGTTGGCCGTGAATGCATTGACATGTTCATTCACTTCTCTGTAGTCCATTACAGGGCGCACCTTCGCCTCATTCTACTGCACAACGGCTATCAGCGGAATCAAGCCCTTGGGAGGTCCAAATCTCTCCTCAGAGTATGGTAGCAACCAGCCCTTGTCCACCCATGCCTGGAGCTTGAGCTTGTACTCTTTCCTAACCTGTATGGACACAGGGTACCCATAAACCTTATTCTGTAGTCTCCCTGGCTAAAAAATCACCTGACCATTTCCATGCTGCAGTCCGAGCTTTGTTTGTCATCAAAGGTTTGTCGATCCGAATTGCTGCACACACGGGCATTTCTTACCTGGTGAAGCACACCTTACCTGTTTGGTCAATCCGCATGCCACCCAGTGCTTTGATGGCATGAAATGCGAGGTCATCAAATCCTAGTGGTTTCTCCCCTACTACCACAACTTCAACTATGACGCAGTCCCTCTTTTGCATGCCAAGGTTGATTCTCCTGACTCTGAGGCACTTATAGGCCTTCCCACTGAAAGTCAACACATGCACCCACATCTTTCCTTCTCCATGATTTGCAGACTGACTGACTTACAATGGAGCAGGAACATCCTCTTGCCATGTGGTTAGGTCCATCACCTGTAGCATGTGAACTTGGCAGGCTCTCAACCCTCCAGGATTGTCAGCTCAGTCTTGTCTACTGGTAAAGTCGCTGCGGCAGCCAGTCCCACAGCTCCCACTTCACCTTTTGTATCACCCTGGCTCGGGCCAGCAGCTGGTCAACGTTCATGGAGTCCGTGCACGCTCAGACACCCAACCAAACAGCAGCGACAGTCTGCACAGTTCCGCCAAGAACACGTCCACTGACTCACCTTGGCACAGCTGCCTTGCTATGAATTGTTTGTAGACTACAAAGGAGTGGTGTCACCCTGATCTTTGCAATGTCTCTCCTGTCAGCTTTGCTCAGGCTGCTGGTACATGGCGAAAGCACCACCCGGCAGACAAACTGGTATGACCCCCTCGATTTGCTTTATGCCACACAGATTACACACAAGCTCAACTTTTTCCATCCATTCC
The DNA here is from genome assembly GCA_018389105.1 of Nautilus pompilius. Lineage (NCBI taxonomy): Eukaryota > Metazoa > Mollusca > Cephalopoda > Nautilida > Nautilidae > Nautilus > Nautilus pompilius. The sequence goes on along the minus strand of JACATO010000130.1, from coordinate 211,100 downwards.
ACCACAGACTAGTTAGCAGTGGAACCGTCAAACTGTTATCAGTTTGAGATCAAACCTCATTTCAGACATTTTTCTTTTGTTAAGTTGCCAGAATAGCTTGTAGTTAGATGCTGCAGAAGGTTGAACTTACAAGTCGTTGACCACCGTTCCCTCACACCACTTACTTCTGCAGGACTCTTCAACACACTATAGTCTATCCGATGTCGTTCGATCTGTCCCTCGCCACATGGTCACCGACCAACATTGTCCTCGATCCCGCCGGAAAACCCCCACCACTGGCTTCTGGCTGTGTGCGCACTCCCCACGAGATCCTCCCCTTTTTTCGGTTCCCAGATGTGGCAGGCAGCACTCTGCTGAGACCACAAATACATATTAAGTTTATGCTGGCAAATTTTAATAGCCTATGTCTTATAGATCTTTATGCTGCAGACAGGTAAAGACAGTGTGGATGACTATCATCCAGTCTCTCACATACGAGGCATCTGGGAGAGTCTTTCTATTTGTTTATTTTCTCCTCCTAGGGAGTACCAAGTGAATAATTTTCCAGTGGATTGTTCCAGTGTTTTCTGACAACTTTCCCATACCCTCCTATAGTTAGCATCAGTCTCAGTTCCTGAGCCTATGTCAATGATAAGTGTGTATAAGTTTGTTTATTCCATCTGTTTTAACTGTATTTTCCTCTTTCCCTATAATTCTATACCGATTTTATAGAATCTAGGGTGGCTACCCATTATCCTTATTAACGGCTTTTGTTATGTGATGAAAGTCTCCTAAGTACATTTTTAATCTGCTGAACACCTATTTTGCTAGTTATATTTACAATGCTTAATCCACTTAGATCCTATGAAGGGTGGCTTTTGTGCCCTTGCCACCAGAACCAGTTCAGCATTAATGGCAGTATTCTAATCCTAGATAGTATATTTGGATATCTAGTCTAAAGTCAAGTGGGTTGGCCAGTTGACTGGACCTCCATGTACAATCCTTTACCCAGGGAAATCTCCTAGATAACAGTCTGAAAAAAAAAAAAATCAACAATCCCTGGGGATGTCCAGATTGGTAAAAAAAAATTGCCATGTCACACATTCTTCACTATTCTTTTTTGTAGATAGGCGGTTTTCCTCCAGAACATGCAATCTGAACTGAAAGTTGTTACTCTTTCTGACTTGTCTAAGACCAGTGGCAAACAGCTTGATTGATATAAAGTGAAACACTAAATCCCTGCAGTCTCCCAAATCTTACCTGGTGATAAATAAACTGACCTTAATGTAATTACAAGTGGATTTGATACATTTCACAGTGAAAACTGAAATAGTAATGATAATACAAGATTGGTCAAGTTAATGAAGCAATTGGTTTCAGGTAACCCACCCCTAACATTATAATCAATTTCTTCTAGAAGATTAGTAACACAACCTCATGTAAGCAGCCTTGGTTCCTCTTACAGCTGGTTTTTCTGTTTTCAGGTGATACTGTTTTGTATGAGGATGGAATCTATAAAATTATGGGAAGAACATCTGTGGACATCATCAAGAGTGGAGGATACAAAATAAGTGCACTGAATATTGAACGCCACCTTTTGGCGCACCCGTTAATTACTGACTGTGCTGTTGTAGGCCTGTCAGATATCACGTGGGGCCAGCGGGTGGCAGCTGCAGTGGTTCTAAAAGGAGGAAGTCAGCTCTCATTGGAACAGTTACGTAGGTGGGCTCAAGAGAGACTTCCCTCCTACCAGCTGCCAACAGTCCTGAAGTGTCTGAACACTCTACCAAGAAATGCTATGGGCAAAGTTAACAAGGAGGATATTCTGGCTGAAGTATTTCCAGAGTTTTTACGTTCATTGATTTAATGTTATTTTACCAAAACAGCAGAAGACTGTCAATATATGTTTGAAATATATTCTCAGATTCTTTTTTTCTGAATACTGAATTTTACACAATAAAACAATGTCATTTGGAAATTGTTTCTAAATAGTAAAATGATCTTGCTTAATGTGGAAATGATCACAGGATAAGCATAAGCCTGGTGCAGTTTCCATCTTATTATGTACCCATAAAACAATCACTAAAAATCTTTTGATGACATATTTATGGAAAAGTAGCAGCTTTATCAGTTGTAATGATTAAAATATTACATAGGTTGTCCCAGCCAGAATAATCTAAGCACCATCACAACCTCAGCTATGAAATTGGCCTAGGAACAGGTACATAAAAACCATTTACAAGAGTTTTGGGTAATTGGTAATTCCAAGGCTGACCACTGTCACATAGGAGTGTTCATTATACCCTGGCAGATGGCAGTTTGGACTATTGAAGGTGTGGAAATGAGTTGTCAAATGATTCAAAGGAATCTCCATAAACTCGGCTATCATGGACAAGATGCTCAAAAAAAAAACCCTTGCTCACAGATTCAAAAAAAAAACATCACATCACTCAATGATACACTAAATAGATGGACATTGATACGGAGAGATCCTTCAGTCAGTCAAATATGGAAGCTATCATATTATGGTAGATGGTACAATAGCAAAATTAACTTAATGAAAAACGCTACATTGATTCTCAGAATTGCCTTTGTCAGAGAGACAAGGCCTCCACATATGATCCTATTGGGACCATCACCCCTGTCTGGCTGTGATGCAGAACTTGATTAATTCCATGGCTAATCACATCAAGGCTCTAGCAAAATGTAATGATCAGATATTAATGGTCTGAAATAGCTTAGCTCAAATTACATATAAGCCAAATAGAAGAAATAATTCAGACATTATAAGTACTCATTACTCCATGGATTATTTGCTATCTTGCAATATATATTTTTTTCTTTAATTAAAATCTACCGGTTTCTGATTGTGGCTTCCTGCCACCACCCTTTTTGGTTGATAGATTACACTTAACGAGGATCTGTTTTCACAGCCCTATATAAAATTACAACTTTCTATTTTGCAGCATACATGTACATAGGCTAACACTGGAGTGGAGGAAAAAATTCTACTTCTAATGTAATGACAAGGTCTGTCTTAAGCTCATAAGTTATCTGTACAGCTGTGTGAGGTCCAACAGTCAAGAATCATTGACAGAGAACCTTCCTTCAGTTATAAATGAGCTCTAAATGCATTACTTTTTAAATTGAATACACACAACCAACGTGTGCTGCATAACAGGTTTTACTAGAGTTATAAAGAAAAATACTGAATTTTACACATACTTACAATGCCCAATTAATGTGTCATTTCACTATTGAAAATAGAGTAAGACTAGCTAGGAGAAAGGATTGACATTTCTGCATTAAAACGTCAGAAATAAAGCAATTTAAATTATAGTTCAAAATGAGAAATACCAGATTTACATTTCATAATTTCCTTACTTTAGGTAGAAAAATAATGTGTGGTTTGTTAAATTGAAACAGAGACAGACAATTGCATAGTATTAGTTTGTATAAAAACAAGTTTCATCTAATTAATTATTAGTATAATCAAGTTATTATGCATCACAGAATTATATCAGTCAACATGGATTGGAGCAATATAAACAACCTTTTGTTCTCTACCAGTATCTAGAGTGATCTTATCGTTTTCTAAGTACAGAGAGTCCCCAATTTAAGGGTTTGGGTCCTCAATCCAATATCTAAGTCAGATCTCACCATGTGAAATGAGATTTCAACATCTTCAGCATTGCACTCAAGATCCAGCTGACGAGCAAGATCGACAGCCTTAGTGGTCCTTTTCATGACTATATCGTCAAACCCTTGAGAGCTGCTGACGAGCCGAGGAGACAGGTTCTTCCAAACACTGTTCACATTCGTTGGCTCGACCTCATCCCGGGCTGTTGCAGCGGTTTTTATTGCAGCAAAGATGATGTAGCCCTTCCAGAAGTCCTTCGAGGTTGTGCCGTCCCCGTCTGTAGCTGGGATAGTAGGTCTTGAGGGTTGCTATAATCCCCCTGGTCCACTGGTTACAGCACTGAGCTTGTGTCTGGTGGCAGAAACAACTCTGTTGTTGGGATGCAAATCATCCAACTAACTGTAGAGGATGACCAGGGGCATTGTCAAGGATCAGGAGAATTTTGAAGGGTATTCCTTTGGTCTGGCAATAGTCCTTCAACTGAGTGATGAAATAGTGCCTTGAGTATGACAACTGTCACCCAGGTTTCTGGTTTGATATTCATACAGCGGGAAGAGTTCACTTGTGAATGCGCTTCAGTGCCCGTGGATTTTCCCTGTTGTACACAGGCAGAGGTTTCAACTTGCAATTCCCCACCGCATTACCACCAATGAGCAGAACTAGATGATCCTCAGCCACCTTAAAACCTTCTTTTCCAAAATAAGCCAGTTTCATCAACATTAAATACTTGCTCCTTCAAATAACCACCCTCCTTAATTACTTCTGGAAACTCCCCTGTTGCCACTCTATCAACACTACAGCCTCACCACTCACTTTTACATTGTGCAAAATTTGCATTTACCTTAAACTGGCTGAATCACCCATTACTCACAACAAAACTTCCCTCTTCACCTTTAGGTCACTGTAAATGCTTCTAGCCCTTTCCTTTATTGTCAGAAGGCTAAGCGGTATGTGTCGTTGATTTTGATCCCTGACCCACACAATCAGCAACTTCTCCATCTCGGTTAATGCACCAGAATGTTCCTTAGTAATGACAGTCATCTTAGGTGCAGAACTTTTCAATTGTTCTTTAATGTGATGGTGATCTTTCACTATGGCATTCGCTGTAGATGCAGAAAAACCCACAGCACGTGCAAGAGAAGTTATGGATTCACCGCTCAGGCCTCTGTACCATATTATATTTCTCTTCAAGACTAATTATAGGTTGTTTTTTCGTAGCACTAGCACCTTTAGAATCACTCGTTGCTTCTCGCCCATGATTACAAGGGTAAAACCTGCAAGAATATGACACATGAAATGCGCCACAACAGACACTGCACACACTGGCTCATGAGAAAGCAAGCAACCAACCGCAATACCCAAAGCGCAACAAAAACACAACCCTCCAAATGCTGGCAAAATTGTATTTTTCAGCATGGAAATTTTTTTTAAAATTAATTTTAGATCTTATGTAAAGATGGGGACTACCTGTACATGTATCTCTTGTTCTCACCATAATCCTCAAGAAACTTCCTGCAAAGAGCAGCAGCCATTTTTCACAAAATTGCAAGGGTGGCTTCACCAATTTGGCCTGTTCCTTTTAGTCTCCCCATGCTCATTGTTCAACGATAGCCTTTCATTTGAACACAAGGTTTGTGATTCAGTAGATGAATTTTTCAACAAACAAATGACAATCATATCATAATTTTCTCTGACATCCAGGGGTTACCACCAACCACCCACCTGGAATCTAACCGTGACTATGTAATTCATAAGCTACCCTCTCCAAAAATCCATAACAACCCTTGCTTTGCCATATCTTTCTTATGTCACATTGAGTGATAAATAACACTGCTGCAGCCAGGGAAATTAGACAATGGAAATAATCAGAATGCTAAAATGATAGGTTTTCAAGTTTATTTTCCTAAAATCAGTTAAAAAAAGGTTCTGAGTTAAAATAACACCAGAAGATCCTTTAGAAGGTGGTATCACAATTTGTTTAGTGGTGCGATTTCTTGACACTTCCATAGCAAACATTTCTTTTTAACAGTTTACCACTGCTGTGTCTCAATTTACAATATTCAGTTAAACAACAGAAAAATAAGTTTTTTTTTTAATGTATAATCATAATTAGTAGTAGTTAAAAAAAATATATTGGTAGACATAAGATACACAAGCGGGTTACATGTCACAAATGTTCATATTAGTTATTTTACAGCAAGCCATAAAATACATAGTAAAAATAATCATATAGCTTTCTGATGTTTAAAAAATATTTTTTAATACTCCTGTATCACATTAGACTTGTACAGATTTTGTTTTCTTCTCATTGAAATGTACAGTCATTTAAAGTTTTTTTAACCCTCTGTACATCATTTGGTCCCACTAAAGTCTCTATTACTTGGCACAGGTTGAGCCATAGGAGTTGTCGCATAGTATCTTACTCATTATTGATGTAACCCCTTGTAACAACAAATCTGTATTATTCCAACCGCATTCTGTTGCACAAGTGTCTTGATTAAATAAACTGCCAGTTCAACACAAATTCTAGTGCTTCTAGGTTGGGGTGTACCTCACGTGTTATAAGTCAGGCGAAAGATGACATGATATGTGGAACAGTAAACAAATTACCATTGCTGGTAGACAGGTATGATTTACAACCAGGTTAACAGCACATCAGAACACTTAAAACTAGGTTATATGTCACAAATGTTCGAATTGGTAATTTTACAGCAGGACCATAAAATACACAATAATACAAACAAATTTTAAATATAAATTGCTATTCAAGATAAGCTAATTCTTGTAACAAGGGGTCATACTGAAAAGGTTAACTATAAATTTACCCATTTTTTACAGTTGCAACATTGTGGGTGGTAAGTGCATAAATGAACAAGGAAATTTTCAATTTGCTTAAAGAAAATACAAACAATCTGAAAAAAAGAGAGAAAAATCTAAAAACAGGAATAATTAATTTTTTGTGAATCCCTGCCATATACTTTACAAACTTAGTCTTGAACATTTCGTATGTAAGCTAGGCTTGATATTTGCTCTTAATTAAAAAGTCAATTATTTAAATATTTTAAAAACACTATCAAATTAGCTTTCTTTTTTATCCATCCTATAATAATTGGAAAGGAAGGTAGTCACCATACCTGACCAGCATAAAATAGACCAAGGTATTTTTCCACACCCCTAGAAAATTCTTCATTTACCTAAGGTCAGTTTGTCTATGCACCATATTGACAAACTTTCACTGTCCACAGGTGTTGGGCATCGATTAATTCATCTACATGTGCAGGGAGAAAGGTATAAGCACTGGACATAAATAGAATGGCTATTATTCCTCTGATTTTGCAGTGACTGCTAACAACCCTTTCCAGCCGTTGCAACACCAACATCATAAAGTAATTGTGACAGCTCTCCATAGATTTTGGTGTACTACTGCAAAATGCATGTTCTTCATAGAGAAACCTAATTTTTACAGACTGACATCCTCTGGAGAATGGTTGGCAAACCATTTAGCCCTGTATTTATAACCAACTGTTAATCACAACAGATTTGAGGAAATGATGTGAACAAGCATTTGGAATGAAGGAAAATATGGAAAATAGATCTTGTATTAAATTCCATTAGTTACTCACTCATCCAGAAGATCCTCCTGCCTGTATAATCATTGTGTTCTGTAGGAAAACAGCAACATGCCACACATCCAGAACCACCATACCATGGAAGGCACTGGTCCCCATGCCAAAGACAAACCAACAAAGTAATCTGCAAAGTTTGGGGGGGGGATCGGGACAAGCTGATATTCATAATCAGATTGATTCCATGCCTTGGTATCTCTAATCAATGCAACAGGTTAACTTACCAAATACTGAAAATTAATTTTTGACTGACTATTCTGCTTGTTATAAAATAAATATACAAGTGAAATCTGCAGTGTTTAATCGTGGCAAGTGTGCTGCTGCCTGCGTGTCACTGCCAGGAAATCTGGCCGCTCACGAGATATGCACGCACTTCCCACAGGCTAGTTTCTCAACGAGATGTGAGGTTTCTTCAGTCTAGATTTCAATCAATCTGTTAAGCCAAATGGTTTTAAAAATGATTTGGTTTTGCTTATTTAAAGTTGTTAGCTAGCAGTGTAATAATTGTTCATGGTCAGAATCTATTTGTAAGCTTGGGTATTTAGGCTTAGTACTTAGTACACTGTTCAAATTTTTCTTAGCTGATCACTACATGCCATTTTAGAACAATTTCAGTGATCCAAGAGATTGGGAGTTAGTCAATCATGCAAATCCAAAGAAGTGTTAGCCATACTACAGAGACTACCACCTCTGAATGATCTTCCAGTGACCAGCACAGTAAACTGAGCAGAATATGAAAACCTAAGATGCCATGATCAGATGTTAAAGATCCTTCTTAAAAATGTCCTGCTGCTGGAAGGGGAAGTGCTTGTAATAAAGGCTGGCACAGTCACAGACATTATTGGGAAGGTTAGTATTTCAACAGCAAGTGATAGCCAGACCAGGCTAGCTGAAATAATTAAAACAGGGTCAGAAGAGTTAGACAAGGTAAAAATAAAGGAAATTGATCTCAAACATCCTGGGACTGTCAAATCTGAATATTTCTGGCCCCATGATGAAATATGGCAGGGACTTAATAAGGATAATTAGCAATGCAACATGAACCCACAAAATAATCAGGTGTGTGACAGTATTATGAGGGCACTCACTGATGCCTCATGAATTGTAAACAGTTTAATTGGAGAATTAACAAATGTTTTTGTTTGAAATCTGAGTAGTAAAGGCAGATATTCTCAAGCTGTTAAAATTTATGAGCTCACTGTTTGGTGATGATTTATCTGGTCAACTGAAGAACATCTACAAACCATAAAGCAGAACAATTCCATGGAATGGCATGCTACTATCACCAGTATCCACACCAGACAGAAAACAGTTTCAAGGGATATATTGCCTTTCACAGCAGATCTCATCATGGCCAAGCCTATTCCAGATAAGCCCAATCAACAACCTGAGTTCTGGCTAAAGGTACTACAGATTAGTGCAGACAGGTTCAACTTAATCTTACAGAAAAGTTCCACAGTTCACTACAAAATAGAAATACTAGAACCCAAAAATGTTATGGATAAGTCCCCTCCCCCTACACAAGGGGTTACCTATCCAATTATTTTTTTATGGAGGGGGGGTTAAGGAAAAATGAAAGCAAATTATTAAAAGTGTAAAAGTTTAATAAAAAATAGTATATAAACCTTTTCAAATGGACATTATTCAGTGATAAAAGTGTTTATATGGAGTCGATTGATTTATCTGATGCAGTGCTAGTAGATATACAATTAAAAAAATGTAAAGTTTTACTGGAATATAAAATTGCACTCTCATTTACTAATGAGTTGGGATTTGCACCCTGCCTACTTACAAAACTATCACATAGTCAGTTATATCAGATGGATCATGCATCTCAAATACTGATGATTACATTTTCTTCAATGACCCCTATTCAAAATATACAGATAATATCCAAACCAGAATAAACTAGTTTGAAATGTCCTACATGACTTTCCCTGAAGTGAATGAAATATCTAGGATTTATTTTAATTTCAACACTAGCACAGCGTGTGACTACCACATAAGAGAATTAAAGACTAAACCCAACCCTAACTGCACATATGAAATGTTGATGGGTTGGTATATATATATATGTAACCAGAAGACTCTGGTTAACACATCCAGTAAAGTGAAAAGCAGATGGTTTGGAGGGACTCAAATTAAAGCATTTCCACTGATGCTTCCAGTACTAGTCAGGTACCATTCAGGTGGAAATTACATCCAGAGGTGCATAGAATTCAGGAGAGAGGAAAAATTGGACTTATTAGAATTAAAAACATTGTATTAATATTTACATGAATGCAATCTACAGCTGTCTACATATGTAAATAACATTCAGGGGGCAACACGGTAACTAAACAAATACAGACTTGATACCAGAGCAGGTACTTTAAAAAATCTTTTCAGAACTATGATGCACCAAAGACAGACAAGCTTGCTTCTAGACTTACTGATCAGATAGATGGCAGTGTACATAGCTAAGAACCCCACCCCCTTCAGCTAGAACACAAAAATAGTCAGTCTCTGGTGTTCTTTTTTTCCTGGCAGCAGTTGTTGTGTACATACACGCTGGGGAGAAGGTTGGAACATATCAGCGCTGCTGGCACTTGTTCTCAGAATTGTGGGCTACAAGGCAGCTGGTGTTGAAACTACTAACATACAAAATTAAGAGTCCTGCTGGCCATCCATATTGTCTAGAGTGCAGTCCTTGCAATAGGATAATCTTACAAAAATAAGAAAATAATCTCTGGCTGTCCTGCCTAAATACAGTGCTATGGAAAATGTGGGAGGCAGGCATGCACACCAATTTAACTTTATAGAAATGAAAAATTCCAGTCAACGTTCATTCAACTTGCAGGTAAGTCTACCTCCGTTTTTGCATTCCTTTTGGAAAATTAAAATTATTCAGTCAAATTATTTTTTTCACTTATATATATTTTTTTTTTACAAAGCCAGTTTTTTTTAAAATTTTAATACAGATATACATTTTTTTAAAAAAAAAAAAGTTCTTGAAGGATAATACTGTTTAAACTTTAATTTACTTATTTGTAAAATACTTTGTCCATCATACTGACATAAAATGGCGCTTGCTTACAGAAGTTAATGACTGAATGGCCATTTCTGTCTTATCGATGACCTTCAGTGTCATGTTACAGCAAAATGAAACATCAAGTTGCTTCAAACGTTTAGCGTGTGCCATGAGAGAATGTAAACTCTTATCGGTCAACAACAGACAGCAAGAGACATCAAGCAACGCCAATCGATGCAGCTTTTTTGAAATTACTTCAACTGAACAATCGGTCAGGCGCTTGCACTGAGAAAGCTGGACGTCCTGTAGACTGGGATTGTTTTCCGCAATGGCTACTACCCCAGCATCATTTAGTTCGTGGACTGAATTCAAAATCAGCGTGTGAAGTTCTGTGAATCGGATGGCCTCCGTAATACCAAAGTCTGTCAGCATGCTACAAGCTGACAGATCTAAATACCTCAGGTTAGCCAAGTTCTTCAAACCATAGCCCTTCTTTCCTTCTTTCACCCAAGTTTTCAAATGTTCCTCAACCGTGTGTTTCTCTCTTGTTTCAACAAGTAACTGCTCAAGAGTTGTGCGACTCTTCAGACGTGTACACCGACAGCCATCATTCTCTAACAAATAACCTGAATTGTGTTTCAGCAGATTGGTTTCATAACCAACAAGTCCCAGGTTAGTGATTTTGCACCAGGCCACACAGAAATATTGAAGGTATTTCAAATGCTTGGATATCATATGAATACTAACATCAGTGAGAGAAAAGCAGGAGCCAAGGTTTAGATGAGTCAAATATTTTCCAGAAAGAGTCAACTCAATGATAAAGTCATCCTTCAATAAGCTGCAGCCATTTAAGTCAAGATGAGTTAATTTGCATTTAGGATTTTTACAAATCCCAGCAATCAGCCCATCAGATGTGACGGGATAACATTCAGATAACTCTAGTGTTTCCAAATGTGGAAGTGAACATAACTGTTTCAAAGATGTATCGGTTATCTCTCGGCATTTGTTCATTCTCAGACACTGCAGCTGCATCATGGTTCCACAGATTTTCAACAGCCCATAGTTGGTGATGCCAGCACAGCTGCTGATGTCAAGAACATGTAGACTGATTTGGTGTTCACATAACTTTCCAACACCATCATCAGTAATCTGAAAACAACCAACAATATGCAATTCCTGTAATTGCAAGTCTGCAATTTCAACTAACTTGCATAGAGCTGCATTGGAAAGCAAAGTTCTGTTCAGGTTTAATGACTTCAATTGCTTGCCACTGTTCTCAACAAATCTCAGAATATTTTGAAAGGAAAGCACTGAAGCACTGGCATTCTGGTTATCAGCTCTTGGATAGTAAATACTGGAATTAAAAACAATAGGCGAGGCTACAAGTAGTAGTTTCTCCACATTTGAACACACTGCCATGATTCGGTTAAAGCTAACATCAGACAAAAATCTAATGCCCGACAGATTCACTTCTTTAACATTCTGTAGAGAATGCTTCACCTGTTTAATGTCAAACCCATCTGACAATAAGTTGCCTGACATAAACAGACTGTTACAATAACTGAGGTCTAGACTCATGAGATTGTTACATTTGGAAAGTAAAGATATTAAAGTTTTTTCTGTGATGTTAGACCCTTCAAAAGACAGACTCGTCAAATTTTCACCTATCACTTTTGAGAAATTGGCCAAGGTAAATTTTATGGCATTGTCAATATTTGTCAGAACAAGACGAAATTTTCTTCGGCAACAAAGCAAGGACACAGAATTTTCCATAGCTGATAAATATTTCACGGTCACATTACCTTGGAGACTGGGATCTAGGGAAGCATCAAACCATTTTCTACAAACGAGTGATGCCTCTTTTCTGTCAGATATACTTAGAAATCCCATAATGTAGGTGATTATCTACAAAAAAGAGAGATTAAATTAGCATAGGCTTGCTCTTGAAACTGTTACTTGCATACATTTAAGATTCCAGAAAGTAAATTTTATTTAAAAAAAAAATAAATATATATATATATAGTTAATATCATTGCATCTTCAAGCAGCTCCCTGAAATAATAAATGGACACCTCTTAAAACATCAAATACACATTTTACTAAAGCTTTTGTGTTGTAAATGTACAATCAGAACATACTTAATCATTTACTGAGGTGATGTAATTGGGTGATCAGAGAAGCTGCCAGAAACCTTGGACTATCAAATGGTTGTGTGCAAAACAAAGATGCTGACAAGCAAAACAATCCATTTAAATAACTGATGCATGCATGCACAGTCCTTATCAACCCACGCTATGAATTTGAACCAAAGCACACATTCTCCACAAACTTATGTATCATGGGCAAGTGTCTACACAAACCTTCGCTTGCACATATGAAGAATGTGGTACTGATGATTTGTTATCTTCTCTGACCAGTGTAGATTACAGTAGTTCTCTTCTGGTGGATTTTCCTTCCTCCTTGTATACACTATCTATGGCCACTCCTCGAACATAGGGGCCCTGTACAACCTGTGGAGACTTCCTGCCTCCCCGAATCCACTGTACTACACTATCTATGTCCCACTCCTCGAACATAGGGACCTGTACAACCTGTGGTAACTTCCTGCATCCCCGAATCCACTGTACTACGCTATCTATGGCCACTCCTCGAACCTAGGGGCCACGTACAACCTGTGGAGACTTCCTGCATCCCCGAATCCACTGTACTACACTATCTATGGCCACTCCTCGAACATAGGGGCCCTGTACAACCTGTGGAGACTTCCTGCATCCCCGAATCCACTATACTACACTATCTATGTCCACTCCTCGAACATAGGGGACCTGTACAACCTGTGGTAACTTCCTGCATCCCCGAATCCACTGTACTACGCTATCTATGGCCACTCCTCGAACCTAGGGGCCACGTACAACCTGTGGAGACTTCCTGCCTCCCCGAATCCACTGTACTACACTATCTATGGCCACTCCTCGAACCTATGGGGGCCACGTACAACCTGTGGAGACTTCCTGCATCCCCGAATCCACTATACTACACTATCTATGGCCACTCCTTGAACCTAGGGGCCCTGTACAACCTGTGGAGACTTCCTGCATCCCCGAATCCACTGTACTACACTATCTATGGCCACTCCTCGAACATAGGGGACCTGTACAACCTGTGGTAACTTCCTGCATCCCCGAATCCACTGTACTACGCTATCTATGGCCACTCCTCGAACCTAGGGGCCACGTACAACCTGTGGAGACTTCCTGCATCCCCGAATCCACTGTACTACACTATCTATGGCCACTCCTCGAACATAGGGGCCCTGTACAACCTGTGGAGACTTCCTGCATCCCCGAATCCACTATACTACACTATCTATGTCCACTCCTCGAACATAGGGGACCTGTACAACCTGTGGTAACTTCCTGCATCCCCGAATCCACTGTACTACGCTATCTATGGCCACTCCTCGAACCTAGGGGCCCACGTACAACCTGTGGAGACTTCCTGCCTCCCCGAATCCACTGTACTACACTATCTATGGCCACTCCTCGAACCTATGGGGGCCACGTACAACCTGTGGAGACTTCCTGCATCCCCGAATCCACTATACTACACTATCTATGGCCACTCCTCGAACATAGGGTACCTGTACAACCTGTGGTAACTTCCTGCATCCCCGAATCCACTGTACTACGCTATCTATGGCCACTCCTCGAACATAGGGGCCCTGTACAACCTGTGGAGACTTCCTGCCTCCCCGAATCCACTGTACTACACTATCTATGGCCACTCCTCGAACATAGGGGCCCTGTACAACCTGTGGAGACTTCCTGCATCCCCGAATCCACTGTACTACACTATCTATGGCCACTCCTCGAACATAGGGGCCCTGTACAACCTGTGGAGACTTCCTGCCTCCCCGAATCCACTATGGCCACTCCTCGAACATAGGGGCCCTGTACAACCTGTGGAGACTTCCTGCCTCCCCGAATCCACTATGGCCACTCCTCGAACATAGGGGCCCTGTACAACCTGTGGAGACTTCCTGCATCCCCGAATCCACTATACTACACTATCTATGGCCACTCCTCGAACATAGGGGCCCTGTACAATCTGTGGAGACTTCCTGCATCCCCGAATCCACTATACTACACTATCTATGGCCACTCCTCGAACATAGGGGCCCTGTACAACCTGTGGAGACTTCCTGCCTCCCCGAATCCACTATGGCCACTCCTCGAACATAGGGGCCCTGTACAATCTGTGGAGACTTCCTGCATCCCCGAATCCACTATACTACACTATCTATGGCCACTCCTCGAACATAGGGGCCCTGTACAACCTGTGGAGACTTCCTGCCTCCCCGAATCCACTATGGCCACTCCTCGAACATAGGGGCCCTGTACAACCTGTGGAGACTTCCTGCATCCCCGAATCCACTATACTACACTATCTATGGCCACTCCTCGAACATAGGGGCCCTGTACAATCTGTGGAGACTTCCTGCATCCCCGAATCCACTATACTACACTATCTATGGCCACTCCTCGAACATAGGGGCCCTCCCTGCTAAGTACTGTAACCATCCCAAAGTCCGAACGTTTTGTTGTTGTTCCCTTCAGCCACTAATAATTTAATCTGTCTCCCCCCACCTACCTCTTGGGGTTCGCTTTCCCCAAACCTGGACATGGAGGCAGACGACCGCCACAAGGGTTAATCGATCGGGGCTCATGTCCGAAAGGTCTCGAGCGGAACGGTGGAGTTGTTGTTCACCACGGACCCACCGTACTCCCCCCACCCCCTGTTTCCGCGAGGAACACGACGGACGGGACGACTCACCTCGACTGGCAGTTCCACCGCCATTGCTGCACTCTCTCTCTCTCTCTATCCCAACTGCTCCCCCCCCCCCCCCCCCCCCTGCGCGCCCGCGCGAGCGCGTCTCTCGGCTCCTTCAACCCTCGGAGCGAGCCGACATTTTCACGGTTAGTTTCGAAGAAACTCTCAGCCAGTCAGTCGGAATAAATCCTCGGAGTGCGAACCCCCGGAACGCAAATATCCTAAGACGGAACCGTCATGGAAAACGAAAGCCCGATTCCGGGGGGTAAATCCATCGCCTACCAACCGACCCGGTGGTACTCATCCACTCGTCCGTCCTTAAAGCGCGACTCCACTTTCACGGTGTCGTTAAAGAATTCCACGTCTCTCCTCCTTTAAAAAACATCCGGAACTGACCCCCAAAAGTCGTTTTCGCAAAACGAAGGGGGGCTGGGTGTAATTTTCGCATTTTAACAAAATGTCTCCACTCTCTCCCTCAAGCGCGTTCATGCCGGAGTGCCCGGATGTACACCGGCCATTTTCTTCTTTACAGCAACATTCCCGTGTCATCGATAATTAATAAATCCGTCCGAAAGAGCGAACTGTTTAAAAAAAAAAAGGGTGGGGGTGGGGGTAGGAAACGGTTAATTATCAATAGTATTCCGGCCGGGCGGGGCGGAATTGTGTCATTCCAAAGACATTTACAATCCGAGACAGGTACACCGACATGTCTGTCCTGTCCGCCTCTAATTCTTCGTTAAAATAGCCGCTGTATATTCATTTTTCCCTCCCTCCCCCACCTAAAAAAGGGTACTCAGGCGAGAACAGATGCTAGCACTCCTCTTGATAGGAGCCATAGCCGTCATCAATGCATCCAATAATGGACCAAAACCAAATGTTCAATGAGACTTGGGCCCTCTCTCTTCCTTTACCAAATACTGTTCATGCCACATAATTAAGTTTCATTTTACACACAAAACAAGCGAGCTAGTTACAAACAAACGTTTGGGCGGAGGGTTCAAAGACAGAACAAATGTTTTAGAGAGCAGGCGATTACCATTTCCTGCAGGAAATATCAAGCAAGTGGTAACCAGCTGAAATCTGCTAGGTGGAAAAGATAGCGACTGAAAGTAGTAGGCAGCTCTACTTGACACAGCATCGGGAGTGTTGTCATAGTGTTAAACCGTCACAAGCGGGTCAGGCACCACAATCTGTTGGGACCCAACGAGCATCATCAGAAAGGGGCAACAGGCCAGTTGTCTGGAGCACTGTTAATAGCTCACAGGCACTTTTTGCTGAACTGCCCATACCATGGTACTCGAAGGGTTAAAAACAAGACGCATAATTTCGGTGGTTTATCGAAATGGTCACCCGCAACCAGAGATAATAGTAAATAGGTTAGATCACCGACTTAACCCATTTCCTACCAAAATACCACCAAGACAGTAAGCATTAAGGATTTTTAGTTCCATAATTCCCTTCACAGCAGGCATTTAATGGGTGACATGAAATAAAAAACAGCAACAGAGGAACAATTGGTAAAGCCAAAATTAAAACTTTTAAGTTTCTTCCAGCATAAAAACAAACCTATAACTTCCTTCTTCAGACATCATAAATAAATAAAAAAGATTGAAAAAAAAAAAAGCAACAACAAAAAAAACAGCAATATTATTATTTATTTATTTATATTTTTTTATTTTTATAAAATCATTCTACAAGTCTCATCATCATAGAAAATAGGGGGAACTTGTACATTCCACTTTTAGCTCCGATATTGCACTCCGATTCTCTCATCAGGAAATAGCCAGCCTCGCGGAAACCTGGTTGCCCCAGATACTGCAGCGCCACAGGATTTGACTGCAGGAGCAGCAGACTATTTCAGTCAAGTTTGGGAAAGGGGAAAAAAAAACCACCATCAGCAGCTCCCATGAAAGCCTTGAGGACATCTTTGCAGCAGAATTGGGCTGCTAAAACAATGCATGGAGAAATAATATATATATATATATACACACATACATACATACACATCAATCCACGTGTGTTACAGGCAGTTCCTGGGGTGTGTGTGTGTGTGTGTGTGTGTGTGAAAAGTACAGGTTCATGTCAAGCCTTGAGAACATTTGTATGTTATCTGATATTAAAAAGGGTGGAGAGAGAAACTCAATTTTAAAAATACAAACTCATCATTTTTCAAATATTGAGCATGTCTTCCAAATGTTTTTTTTTTTTTTCCCTTCTTTTAAAAACCAACCAAAACACAGATATATAGGACGGCTGCGACGATAGACTCAATACAATGTACATTAATGACAAGTTTAAAAAAAAAAAAAATCAATCAATCAATCAAACTGCTGCCCGTAGAGAATTCTGAATTGTAACGTTCAAAAAGCTCAACCTCTGCTACCGAATGTGCAAGGGGTGGGTGGGTGGGTGAACTAAACTAACTAACTAACTCGCGCGATAGTCTGTCTAGCTAACTGGGTCTTCGGTAATGTTAGTAGTATTTTTTTTTCCATACTGCGTAGGGTGGATGCTTACAAAAATCTATTATAATAATAAACCAACGATGACAGACAGCAGCTGTTCCTCTAAGCCACAGATAAACCATAGGGCTTTTCCAAGCTGTCCGTCCTCACCAGTCGACTATTTTAAGCGGTTTCAGCCCCCCCCACCATCTTTTTTTTTGCATGTTAACAAATTCAAACAAAACTTCTGAAAAAAGTGAATCATAATTAAGGAAAGATGTAGAATTAAACAGGAGGAGGAAAGCGAAGTAGCTGAGGCACAATCTGTTGGCAAATTTATCAAGTTAAATAAAAAAAAAAAAAGAAGTGTGTGCATACAAAGCTCAAAATCACAGGTGACTCGTATCATCAATCGGTCTCTTGGACGTCGTTCACTCCTGTGACATCAATACAAAAGCCCGCTGAGGTTGGTTGTTTCATCTCTCTCTCTCTTAAAAAACTCAATGCTGTGCTAAACAGAAAGCGTTTAGAGATACGGACCCTCCCCCCTCCTAGGATAGTTTATCTATCATCACCGGGTGTAAGAGCTAAACTTGTGTCTACAAGCAAAACTGGCAGTCTGTAGTACCCCGCCCTTTTTTAATGCTACTTCAGTGTAAACTAAAGCCCAGACCTGATGTCGTTATTTTGGTGAACTATCAGTTCTAAAATCCAGGTTTAAAATAAAAAAAAAAGTATTTAACTCTACTGATCAAGTGCCCTTGATGCTTCTGAATGGTATTTAAATATACGAAGACTCTTTTACATGGCAGACCCCCCCTCCTCCTCCCTGTTCAAATGAGTTAATACTGATGGCGACAAGATCAGTGCAGCCACAACTTTCGGATTAAACTTGGGTTACAATTCTGGCCAAGGTCAATCTGCAGCAAGCTAGCTAATCAAAATGTCTAAGGTATGACGGAATCACTTGGGCCAGTTTTCTTTTAAATACAGGAACGTTTGCTTACCATCCAATTCAGGCTCCAGCAAGAAAGGCCTTAAATGGAGAGGGAGGGAGGTGAGATTACCCATCATGTTGCATCTGATCAGTTCAAAGAGCTGGCCATGAGAAATCAGCCTGATAGCCACTGGTGCCGCTGTCTGTAGGTACAAGGTGTACCTGCTCGAATGTGCAGTAACACAAAAAAATACACAACAAACATTGCCATTCTTCACACTGGGCTTAGATATATATATACATACATACATACATACATATATATATATATATATTATATATATTGCAAAACTCCAAAAATTGGTAAAGTGTTGACACTATTCCCAGTGCACCTATTTAGAAATATCGCAAAAATGCAGCCAGCTTCAATTGGCTCAACGAGTTAAATTTTAAGATAAAGACCCCTTTAAATACTCACCACCCCAAGTGATTTCGTAAAACACTACAGCATGAACGAAATTTGATATGCTGACTGACACACACACACACACATCCACACGCAAAACCTTTAATTTTATGTACAAAATAGTTCAACTCTATTTACATTTCAAAAGGTCACTTATAGCAACAATAACAGATAATGGAAGTCCATATGTACAACAAAATCTGAACTGCATAGCAAACATCAGTTGTGGACACATCATTTAAAAAAAATTCTTAAAAAAAAAAAAAAAACCATCATTTCCACTGCAATGTAATTAGAGTTATATAACTGCTCATAGTACCTGGCTGGCATCTGATTAAAAAACAACAGCAACAACAACCCTAGCACCCCAGATGTTACACCATCAGACTTCCATTGGCACTGTAAGATACTCCTCCAGCTGATTTTAAACCTCTCTCTTGGTCCTCTTTTTTTTTTTCTTACTTTCAGGACTACATTTTGAAAACTATGTATTACCTATTGCGCAGCCACAACAAAACAACAACAAAGAGAGAGAGATAAAGGTTAACAAACACGCCATTACCTTCTCAAATGGACTTCCAAATTTTCGCAATGCATTTAAACGTACTCTCCACCCCACCACCACCCTGTGACTTTAACTTACGTATGATCAGGTTTAAAAAACATTTAAAAGAATCTCTCCCTCTCAAAAAGCAGTCGTATCGTACATCACTTTTTATGTAGTCTTCCTCTCGAAACAATTAGCCTCTTTGGTGGTGGTAGAATGCCAACACAGTATTTAGTTTTGGTTCACTTTGGTTGAAAACCTTTTTTTTTTCTTCTTCAACACAAGAGGTGGAGACGAGACTTACAACAGACCAGGTGTCAAGAATGTTACACAGACAACAGTGGATACGTAGGCACATAGATTAGCCAACAGGGGCAAGTTGCCCCTCTCCAACAGACTACATTAATTAATATGACCGTCAAGCATCTGAATGATGGTAAGCTGTCTCGTGCTGTCCGTACAAGACTGCATGCAACACAAACAGATCTTGCTCGACCATAACTGACTTGAGAACCACAAGTTTCTAACACCGATGATAGTTAACCAGAAAACAGATGCACAACTTGCTAAACATTTTTTCCTTTCTTTAAAATCTCCGTTCTTTTCCCCCCATTCCAACCACCAAAATATGGAACACAAAACATTTGCTGCTGTGAACATACAATGCTATTTTAAATGCAGAAGAATTTAAAAAGAAAAAGGAAAAAGCCAATGTGGAATATCATTATCATGCCAAGACATCCCAATGATCATTTTTCAAAGACAGAATTATTAAAATGCTGATGTTTATTAATAACTTCAAATCTACCACCCAAGGTACTATTTTGACTCATTCCAAAAAAAAAAAAAAAAAAAAAAAAATCAATCAGAAAGCTCAACAAAAGTTTTACAGCTAAGTAAACTGAAAACTAAATCTGGCTTCAGGAGAGACCAAGGGATGGAGGAAGGAGAATCCAGTCAAGTTCTTTGCAATGACAGAAAAAGTAAAACTTGATTAACCCTTCTCAGCCAGAGCTGCCTAATTAACAAAACTTTCAAAACCAACCATGAGACTGAATGTGTTAAATCCTTTTTTTAAAAGTCCAATCATTTCTTCATTCTAAACCAACTTGATCACATTTGATCAAAGGTTAACCAACCACCTAACTCAGCTGTGAAAAGAGACGAGATGCTAAGTTACAGCCATACTAGTTATTGTATTTGCAATGTTCAGGTACTACAATGCTCACGCAGTTTCTTCACACCCACGTAAGATGGCTTCAAGACAATAGGGACACCATATATATTTTAGTAGTATTGGGAATCCACTTTAGAAAGCAAGCAAGCAAAACATACACAGTAAAACTGAAATGGCAATGACAGGCATCCATCTACATTTTCTGCAAATTTTAAATGGAAAATATTGGGTTAGAGGGATGTGAGAGAGAGAGAGAGAGAGAACTGCAGTTCCTGAAATGCTGGACATTCTTCACTAATCCTCAAAGGTGAGTGAAAGCGGTGAATCTGTCCTGTCGTGTCTCACCTTTCCTTCCTCTTTCCAGTCAAAACCTGTTCGCAGGTAACCAGAGTCCACAAACCAAAGTAGCACCCTGCACATCGATAATCCTGGCAATTATAGTAGTTATCCCTAATTATCTCTTAGACTGTTCAAAACGTGGACAGACAGAAAACACAAATCTTTATCTAAAGTTGCCTATCTTCTTCCGTTCACCTCTCACAGATAGGGCGGCCTAAAACAGTTAAGCTTAAAGCTAAGATGAAATTTTCAACCCTCCCGATCAAATATTTCCCAACCAATTTGTGGCACCAGTAACTGACTTGTTTCGGCTACAACCACCAATCTCATTTCCTCGCATTTCAAATACTGATAACATGTCTCATCTACCTCCACGGTCAGAGGTTTTCCTCTTGCTTTATATCAAAATAAAGTGCGGTCAGGGTTAATCATTACTTTCCACTCACAAATCTCTCTCTCTCAGCACCCAGTTCCCCTTTCACTGATAAGTTATCCTAAGCTGCTTATACGTACCAAGTAATCTATTCTGAAACAGACCTTCGTGAATTAAAAATGTGTTTGAATACTCAAAAACAATGGAACACTAAAGGTCTCCTTCAAAAGCAACGATCATCAATCAATGCAAAACACGGAAAAAACACAGGCTGTCATTTTGTTACACTTCCTCGCCACACACGGGGGAGGATGACTTCATTTAAAGACGAAGGAAAACAGCAGTTCACTGATTGTTATAATACCACACCTTTATACTAATACTGACTGTATAGTGTAGAGAGGGATTACGCCTTCGGCAAGCAGACATGGCTACTACTAGGCCCCTAGGACAGGCAGAAGTATCCACAGATAGTCATCACGGGACGACAAGAACACAAGCACCCCACACAAAAGAAAGCCCTGCCAATACAATTCTGAAAGTTTTGCTGTTTACCAGTTATTTTTGATTTCATTTCTCAAACATTCCCCCCCTCTAACCCTGAGCCACTGTAGATAACCTACTCTCACGCACACACACACACACACACACACACACACACACCACCATCACCCCACTGACTCAAATCAAACAGTTTCTGTATTCTAGCATTCCCCTGAAACCTGGGGATGCTACCAGGCAGTAAATGAAGAACTCTTTGCAGCAATTCAAAATTGAAGCCAAGATTGTTCTTCGGAAATAAAGGTTCCATCTCTATTGTCTCCTATTTTTCACATGACAGATTAAATAAATGTTTAACACCAACAACACAGCAAAAATTCAGTTGTTATAAAAGGGTGTCAGGAAAAACTTCAAGCCAATGCCCCCCCCTCTCACTCTTCTTGGGCATCTCTTTCCCGCATGCTAGTTAACTGTGTTTTCGCTCATTACTTACTCCTTTTAAGAAGCTGTTAGTGGCTGAATGGGCAACGCTGGGTATCCGAGGGCGCAAGCAAACAAGCACATTTAACTAAACAGCTTATACGAGTCCTGCATAAGGGGACGTAACTCATCAGCCACTGTTTTACTTCAAAGACAAACAAATAATAATAATTAAAATTAATTAGTGCAATTCAACATTGACTTCTTGATTCATTTTTTTTAAAATTTTTTATTTAATTTTTTTTTGTGGCTATTTGTTTTAAAAATGAAAAAGTTAGTGATTAAAATGCCATTAATAATAATAATAATAATAATAATAATAATATAATAATAATAATAATAATAATAAAAAAATTGTGGGCATAAAACCATGTACATATCTAATGCTAAGTACACAAATAACATGACTGCTTCCTAAAATTTAACAGAAAAGGGAAGTATTCTATAATATTTACCTAAAATAAAATTAAAAATTATATCAACGATGAGCATTTTTGTTGCTGTTGGTTGTTTACTGAAGAATTTTAAGACCAGTAACAATAAAAAATAGTTAGTACAGTAAATGCATCATTTTTGTTGTTGTTTTTCTTTTTTAAAATTCAGCTTTTAAACTTTTTGTTTTTTTTTTTTGTTTTTCATTTTTAATCTGTAACAGTCTTCCATCCACTCAACCACTTCCACATACCAACCAAAACAAACCAAGCTAGCTGGATTAGTTCAAGGTGTTGATCTAAGACATCTGAATACTGGCTCCACATTGTTGTGATTACAGCTTAAGGGCATAAACAGAATAAAGTAAACCATACTAACAACAACACAAAACAATGTTATATCTTATTGACAAAAAAAAAAAAAAACAAAACAAAACAATAGCAAAATTCATAAAAGTCTCCTCTTGCACGCACACACGCAGAACCCAGAAACCTCCTCCCCCCTCCACGTAATTCTGATGAACAGGTAACGGGGCTGAAATCTCCTCGGGCCTCCCAGACAACGCACAGGTGTGTGTGTGTTCTTCGCCAAAGCCTCCACCATCCACGTTCTTGGCCTGCACAGTCACTGGTAACAGAACAATGCTGATCTTTATGTAAAAAAAAAACAACAACACGACCTTCTTGACATCACACTTGACATGGGCAATGGTTAAAAACTGGAATGCCTTCGAACCTTCCGACCAGCCAGTCACAGACTCGGTCAGTTATCCCTGCTTCCACACGACTGCGCTGACATGTACAGCTAGACTTCGTCTAAAACATTGTGCTGGCAAGAGAGATTCTGAAATTTTAAATAATCTTCTTCTTTTACTATTTTAACTGTTTAAGAAGGAAATATAAATATATCTATCCAGCTATATAGACAGATACGTAGATATATTTTTTTTTTTTCTTTTCTCTCCCCTCCTTAAACAATTATAAAAAAGGCAATGGAGCCTTTCCGGTATCCCTCTAAACAAGATGAAACTTCCAGGCTGACAGCAGCACTCAACCAAGGCTGCAGCCCGTCTCTGAGATCTTTGGGAGTACTAGAGATCTTCCATGCAGACAGGAATATTTTTTCTCTCTCTCTCTCTTCTTTTTTAAAATTTATCTTACAACAATTTTCTCTCTTTTTATTATTTTTTTTTTAATTTTTTTTTTTTTTTTGTGATTCTCTTTCTTTTCCCCTACTTTGAAGGTTTTTGTCCTTATTTTTTTTTTTTTTTCGTATTAAAAAAAAGGAAAAGGAAAAGAAGAAAAACTGACTGCACAGAAATAATAAAAGTAAAAATGGCCCCGTGTAGGCAAATGAGTTGACTCCTCAAGAATCTGGTCACCTGGGAGCTGCACCACTCTGTAGATTGTCTCTCTTGCTGTTGTTTTTCCTTCTTTTGCTGTTTGAGTGGTATATTGTGCTAACCGGATGGAGGTTTCCACGAAATGGCGGCTTGTTCTGATATTTCATGTTCTGGCTGTCCTGAGGTCCCGGAGGCCCCATGCTGCTGCTGCTGTTGTTGTTATTATTATTTATTATTATTAGTGCCCCTGTGCTTGTTCAACAGAGGCCTTGCGGTGGCAGTCGCCTGCACGGAACGAGCGGAAGTCACGCTGCTTGTGCTGGCGTCCCGATTTTTGCTGGGGACAGGCGCCTTGTTTTGGTCACGACTGCGGGTGAACTCCCTGACAATGGTACCGTGGGGCTTGCTGGGTTTGGTGGGAGTACCTTTTGTTCGGGACAGTTCTGTATTACAATCTGAATCCTGGAAATAAACAGAAAATAAAATCAGTAAAAAAAAAAAAGAGAGAGAGAGAGAGAGAGCAACAGAATACGGCTACTTGAAAGACCCAGTAGATGGCGCTTTCCATTTAGAAGCGTTGGCTTAGTACATGGTGGACTGAAAGTGAGCGTGTGCAAATTCATCCGTATCAGAAGTTTTTTTTTTTTGCTGCTCCTTTTAAAATTTATTTCTCGTTTAGGAAAGCACTAAGCCTCTCTTCTCTGGCATGCCACCTCTGAACGACACAGAAATACCCCTAGCCAAAAGGTTTGTGCTGATGGCGCTCAACATAAGATGAGGCTTGCTTGGAGATCACAATTAGAAAAATCATGGGTGAATGACATCTACATCTTGTCGATAAGACTTGCATACACAAAGACAATGCACTGGATTATCTCGTCCATCCAAACATGTGACTGGTCGGTAGGTAGGCATAGAGAGACAGAAAGCCTATTAATTTGATTTACTACTACTTTTCAACCCCGTCTAGACAATGAAGTCTTAAGAATATGTAGAAGAGCATCTGGAGGAAGCTCACATAGAATGCACAGAAAAGCTTAAAGAAACAATATCATGGGAAGTAGCCAAACTGAGTTGGATGCAGACAGGAATTAAAGCTGTGCACTCATCTACCACAGCATTTGATTTTTTTTTTTTTTTAACTAGTTTACTGTATCAACCAAAAACCACTGCTAATTTATTTCAGCCATTCACAACTCTGATAAGACTGCATCTGCCTGCCTGACTGTTAAATAGTGATGGCAAAATTATGTTATTTCTGTATATTTTTATCATCAACTGTATTTCAGGAATTAAAAACTGGCCAGAGTTCATCTCTAGACTTACACTGTCGCTGGTGATGCTGGAGCTGGAACTGACAGAAGCGGAGCTAGATGTGGACTTGCAGTAGATGGAGCCACTGGAGTCAGAGTTTTCACTCTCCACTGTAGATCCAGCCTGAGTTTTTACACCACATACCCTGAAATGTGAATAGATATGACCATGTGGTGAATGAAAGCCTTGTGTTTTTGCTTAGCAGATACTAACACCTTCCTTTTTTTTTTTCACAGTTGTTGTCAGCTTTAAGACCCTAATACAGAAAGTAACAATTTACTATTGAGCACCTGCTGCCAAAATCAACAGATGCGGACACTAAGGGAATCTAACCGGGTTAGTTAGTGCTCCGATGTTTCCAAAGACTACTGAAGGTAGCTTTGCATCAGCATTTAATTATTTTTAAATGAAAGGCAAAAAAAAAAAAAAAAAAACTTAGCAAGTTATTTTAAAGCAAACAACTCATCTTTTAAGTTATAAAAGAATCACATGACCTTTAATGTGTGGATTTTTCCTGACTTCTCCAGAGCTGAAGCAACAATCAACTATCAAAATGCATCATCATTAGCAAGTAAAACAGTGCTGAATTACAGCAAACTGGTTAAAGAAAAATTAGCCGACCAACCAAACAAAGCCTGCAAGACTTTTCCAGACATGGAAAGCAGAGACTAATTTTCTTTTACAGATAATTAAAAATTCAAGTCATCCTCTCAACCTGTTGTTCACCTCCTGGCTGCAGAGGACTGCGTTTTCAGGAATCTGGACCCTAAATGCTTCTCTGATCTGATCTCGGTACTGCACTACTTCATCTGTGACTCGCACTATTCGCCCCAATATACTGAAACAAGTGAGAAATAGATGTTAAAAAAGCAGGACAACACACCCAGTGTTTTTGGCAATCTGGCATATTTTGATCATAAAAACTGACAAAATAGCAGGTGAAAAAACCTGCCTTCTTCTCAAAATCTTTTATAAATGTACCATAAAAAAAAAAAAATTAATGCCTGCATCATACATACTAATGTACTTCATAATAAGAACCAACCAACCAGGATGCATCAACCAAGAGTAAATAACTTAGCTTTCTATGTAGCTAAGATACATAAAACCTGTCAGTACTACTTTGGCTTCCAAGATTGGTTATACCAATAGCCAATCTCAAGCACCTACTGATGGCCAGACCTCCTGTATAAGTTGTAACGGCTTCTATTCTTAACTAAAGTAAAACTTACCTCTGATTGCCTTGAAGATGAACAGCATTCTGGGGACAAAGGGAGCGAGACAGCACAATGTACGCATATTCAAAAGCTTGCTTCACCTGCATAGCACCATAAGAACTGCGACCAATATCATTACCTGAAGGAATGATTAAGGACTGTGTAAAGACCAGAGTCCCTACATTGTTATATCTTTACATATCGATCAAAAATAAATTTTTACACCATCTGAAGTAAAAGGGCCAAACAGTCGGCCAATCTGCAAAACAGTTAATAAGTATTCTAAGATGCACTGCTGTTTGCAAAAGATTCAGTCAGTGAGACTTTGTGGTGTATTTGACTCAGAAGTTGAACTTTTGCCAAAAAGATTTCACCCACTTCCATCAAGCCACCACAAAGTGTTGTCAGGTCTGATGGAAACCAATAAATGTTAAGAAATTAAACATTCGCATGTTAAAATAATTATTTTACTTTATTAATCCTTAGGCTAAATTTGTCCCCCATGTAAGATAACTCTTCAGAGCTGAAGATCATAAGTGTGTCCTGAACAAGAACCATGAGTTTTAATACATCTAGTTGGCTACAGCTGACCACAAAGTGGGATTACGTGAAAAATCATGCTATAACTTACCTCCATTCTAGCAGAAAGCACTGAGATAGAAAAGCTGTATACTAACAAGCCCTGGTCTATCATTGATGTGCCACAGATGCTGGCTGAGTTAGCATTTTAAATTCAATTTTGTGGTCTGATACCAGTTAATTCACATACTGAGTTCGTATATATATATATATATATATATTCCCTTCAAAACAAAATTACTGAATGACATCCATTTACATGCCGTATTCCACAGAAAACTTTCATGATTATTTTAGTAAAGAAGATGCTGGCCCCACTCCACAACCAAGGGTAGGAGGAGAAAGAATTAAATAAGCTTGTTTCATTTAGTAGATAAGTCACAATACCAGATAAAGCTGCACAAATTTACAGTAAAGAATGCGCATATCATCTTAATCTTGTTTATTTTCTCATTTTGCTCCATACCTTAAATACCGAGTTTCCGTAAACCTAAACTAAGTACAAGTCAGCACAAAGTCTGGCCCAGTGTGACACGCTCACTTGACCAGATTGCCGTCATCTATATGGCAACGTGACAACATGTGGCTCCATTTGCTAAGTTATTGTTTTTTTTTTCCAAGGCAGCCATAACTTTGTCACCCACGAGTGACATCCACAACACAGAAATCTGTGTTCTACTAAGTTTGAGAACTTTTCTGAGCCAAGAGATAATGTCAACAAACCTGGAGTTAGGGGATCCTCAATACACAACAGAGAGGGTCTGTAGCCATTCTCCATGTCCTTCTGAATGTCTTCTTTCGGAACATAGGAGCCACCTTCTTTGATTCGAATCCCAGTCTTCAGATAGTTGAAGTGGCGGCCGTAAAGCTCGAAAAACTCTATCAAGAGAACTCCAAGATTTGGAGTACAGTGACTGTCGAGGCGAGGGTGAAGCTGGAAGGGAAAACATCAATAAAACGGGAGAACACTTGCACAACTAACTTATTCAATGCCCAGCCAAGGTTAATGCAAGACCACATGGCAATAAACCTTGTTTCATCTGGGGTACCTACTACAACTCACTATCATGATGTTCTAGTTATTATGAAAATAGGTTTTCAAACTCAGGTGTTAATGTGTGCAGAATCAATTAAAATCTCTGCAGAGATGAAACACTTGGGCTGCTGCCATTTTTAATTGTCTGTTACTGTAGCCACTTACAAAAGGTGTGAAAGCACCCAATCAATGAAGCCAGCTATCAGTTGAAACAAACTAATCCAATCACTCACCTGTAGAAAGCTGACTGTAAGAAGAATGAGACAGTAAGAGCTGATCCCGCCAGTGAATACTTCATTCAAGTCCCGCTGGAGGAGGAATTGTTTTAAGACCAACACCAAGTACTTCAAATAAGGAAACGCATCCATGTAACCCTAAAAGTACAGCAATCAAGGAAAAAAAATGTAAAAAAATATTATTTACGAACAGATTCTAGAAGCCAAAGTAACGTATCTCCTCCATCTTGCAATGTAATTTTTCCTTTAGAGAAAGTAGCTCCACCCTGGTCCCGATTTTAGTGATTCTCCAACACCCTGCCACACACGAGGGGAGATAAGCACGCATAAAACACCGGTTTTCAAATTCTGCCTAATGTCAAACTCTCTTTCTTGGCATTTCAAACAATTAAAGGAACCTGACAACAAAAAAATTTTTTTCCCGCGTCTGTTACATTCTGCAGGTGTTCCAAGCTTCTTTTTCAAATACCGACGTCAACAAAGTAGATAACCCTGGTGGAAAAGCATAGTACCACTAGGAGCCAGCGTTTTCAGTTTTCATGCCTAAAACCATGTACACTGATGGCTGTAACCATATAAAAAAGGTTTGTACAGACCTAGCCAGCCAGAACTTTAGGTCTTTTCAAGATTTGCAAAACTACACACAACCTACGCACTTATCAATAAAATATTTCAAGAAAAAAGGGTTAATTTCATGAAGTCTCCTGTAACAAAATTTTGAAGGTTTTTACACGCATAGATCTTTCAACAGACATGCTCTCCCTCTCTCACATACAGTGTGGCAGGTGATCTGTGTTACAATGGAAAATAGACTTTCAGCTTAATAATTAATAAACATAGTTTTGATGTTCACAGGGTTTTGGTACAGATATCCTCAACGTAGCGCATTCTTGCCAGATTACAGAAAATAAGCAATAGGGAAGTAGATTTCAATAAATTGGCTTCACATTCACGTTCTGCTAGCTTGTTTCTTTTCACCAAAGAGAACAGTTTAAGCAGAAGAAATACTTCGACGGTAAACGAGAAACCATTTCAAGCAGTCCAATAACTTCAGCCATGCGACAGCAGCAGCCACAGGTTCCATGGAGATATCGCTTTGAGGCTTCATCGAGGTTACACCCTGCATTGTTGCCCATATGGCGGTATATTTCAGAGGTGGATGAGTAGATTTGGGAGAGGGTGGGTGTGGGTGTTGTTTTAAAATGTGAT
The DNA here is from genome assembly GCA_018389105.1 of Nautilus pompilius. Lineage (NCBI taxonomy): Eukaryota > Metazoa > Mollusca > Cephalopoda > Nautilida > Nautilidae > Nautilus > Nautilus pompilius. Next base: position 181,386 of record JACATO010000130.1, on the reverse strand, counting down.
ACTTACTTTTATCAACTTAGCACTTTTAACTCCATTTATCATATTGAAGCTGATATCAACCTTCACATCGGTTTTTTTGTCAGTGAGCTTTACAATGGGAACCTGAAAAGCAAAGAAATAAAACGAATTATGATACTAGGACTGAAATAATTCAAATGTGAACAACTTGGGGGGTACTGAACATAAACCACTACTTATAAATAGCCCATAAACTTTCATACCCCCCACCCACAGGGTAACAAATCAAGGGCCTTCGTGTTACTTAGAATCTTTTGGACAAAAAAAAAAAAAAAAATAATCTACACTACATATGGTAGGGATTTCACAAGACATTTTTAAAAATGTGGTACCATTTGTCCACACGCAGCAGTCAATCGGACTTCAGCAGGCCACAGCTGAGGGAATCCGAGATGAAGAGATGGTGGTCGTGCTCTATAAAACACTTCTACACAAAGGTTGGGGATCAATGGACAGTTGTGCTGACACCCAGTCAGAATCATGGAGGAACAGTTTGTCATTTCCTAATCTTGATTTATTTTAACGAGCCCTCCACACACACACACACCCCACCCACCAATGGCAGTTCCCACTGGAGAATGAATGCTATCTAACACAGCTCATTCTACTTAACACCACCAAGCAGAACACACACACACACTACAAGTACATCCAAAGACACCTACTTAACTAGCAACCTGCTCTGTAGACCCGATCAAACAAGATGGAGCAATTAGAAATACCCGCCTACCTAATGTTTTATCACCCCACCCTCACAACTGGCTCAAATTAGATTCCAGAAGCACCACTCAAGAGAAAAACCGAGCAAGTGAAACTACTATGGCAGCGCATTTCAACTGCAAGAAAGTGAATAGAATGGTTGGCACAATTAAATGAAGTATCAAACAGAAGTAAACAATAGAAGCCTTTGGCCTGTTCACGTCATGAATACACTGTGCAGGCGTGAAGACTATCTGAGCAAGGAACTTTGTAAAGGTTTACTGGAAAGTTTCCGCATCTTAAGCATTTGAAACATGCCGGACAATTAAAAACATCAAATCTATCAGGTTTTTCTTTTAGATGCTAAAGAGAAGACCTAATGTTTTGAAAGCAATTGAGTTTAAAACATGGAGACGACAAAATTATTTCATGTATCTCCAGTAAGTGTTTATGATTAATACTATCAATTCAAGAATCTTAGTAAGGGCCATTCTTTTAACCGGGCTGTGTGGGGGAGGGTCACCTAAAGGAGCTACAATGGCTTCCTGCCTCTTTGTAACTGATAAACTATAAGGTTCTTAAAATGTAGAAGTTTAACAAGTAGGTAGACTGAGGATCTTGATGGCGAATGCATCTTTCAAGTTCATTCCTCGGATGTTCAATTAGATTGAGATAAGAGGATTGTACAGGTCATGGGAGATGCCAGAGATCAGTCATGTTCCTCAAACAGTGAATGCCCAATCTGGGTGTGGTGGATGGGAGCACTGCTGGACACGCCTGATGGGAAATGATACTGATGCTGAAGTGAGCTCTGGCATTTATTTTGCCTTCTAAAAGGACCAATGACCCCAGGACACACCAGCAAAACATACCCCCAAACCTATGACCCCCCCCAACCAAAGGCCTAGAAAAAAGTTTGTATCACTTTTAGCTAGCCCTACTTAGTCCAATATCGGCGGACTTTACGCCTCACGGAGAATCTTTTCCTTATCAGTAAGTGTGAATCGATGGCTTACACAGGAATCTCCTCCTGCCATGGTCCACTCATCGCAGTGTTCCTTACAAGGTTAAGCTGGAGATGGGCGTAAATTGCCCTACATTAAATGCCCCTCTCAGTTAATCTACTGCTTGGACTTTATTATTCTAACTACCCTTTTCCCCTTTCGCCTCGCTGCTGATTAACTTGAACTTGCTAGACATGCACTGTGCCTCTTCAAACTCTGTAACACCTTCACCTTTTCCCATATCTGTTACTGAATGCAAACATGCCCGTCCAAGTCGTATATAGCACCGCAGAGTTCCCTGTCACATGTGGCAAACCTAATTAGCACCTGCAACTGAGGTCAGGCTACAAGTCTGAAAGGGTAGATGGGTCCCAACAAAGTGGTCAGCCATAATCAACTACTATTTAATACCTAAAATAAAGAACAACTAAAGATAACCTCCTTTTACATCAGCAACCAAGTAATTTTTTAAGTTTATATTAAATGTAACTTAATAAAAAAACATTTTCCCAAAATGCATGGGTCTCCATATTTAAACCAAGGTCCTTGATATGCTCATCTTAAAGAAAACAATTTTAGAAAGAAAACAACAACAAAGCTCTAAAAATACAACTTGTATAAACATATACTTTATTTTGTCTATCAAGCAGGGGAAAGCTATTTTACTACGCTAAGTCAGATGATAGTGCAACTGCACAATGTAGCTAGTGTTTGGATTCAGCAAAGATGTTCAGCCCCTGGCCGATTTTCTTATTCTCTGACCCTGAAAATGCTGGAAATAACTAAATGCTGTAAGACAGATTAGCAGTGTAGGTTTAGCCTGAGACTATTTACATGTAACCAATGACCAGAAATAGAGAGGCCATACTATTTACCGTTGCCTTGTCCAGAACCTTTATGTTGTCTTCAGGAGCAATGCACTTATCCAGAAGTGCGTTCTTCAATGTCCAGAGAGGTGGAGTTTCCCACTTGCCAAACACAACAAGATCAATATCACTGAAAAGAAAATAAGGGGGGGGGTTGCTGAAAACCCAACAAACTTCATAAACTTTGCAAGGTCACGACAAGGTTTCAGATCACATACTGCCTAAAGTTTTCCAAATAAAGTGCCAGGCAGCGATAAGCGATCAAACACCAGCACCTCCTTCAAAGACTCCATTTCAAACCGTAAACTAACGTTCTTAATGATGCAGAAAGATAGAGCCACAACCATTCTTCTTCAAAACATTTAATTATTAAATTGCCACAAAACACACAAAACCAAAGCTTCAAATAATTCTTAAACTTTCAGATACACTTATTAAACTAAAGAACACTCTGCATAATTAGCTTCTTTGATGACCTTCTCCATTGCATAACTCAACAATCTATGCGCGTGTTTATTACCAAGTAATTATAGTCCGTATGTGAGCTCTGATTTGTTTTTAAGTGGCTAATCTAACAATTGAGAGAGACAGTGTCTGTCTGTCCGTCAGGACTAGCCCAGGGAACTGTCACGGCCGACCTCCTCGCTGAAGACAGAACGTGCCCCCCCCCACACCTTCACAAAATGGCAATAAGTAATGGTGGCCACCAACATTTACATCTAAGTGCATATTTTAAAAAGGTGAAATAGAATACCAAACATCACTGGTTAGAAAGGCCCCTCATTAATAGAAATGCATTCTCTTGTAACTTATGAAAATAATCCAAGTGAAAAGAAAAGCATTTCCCATCCTTTCCCTACAGGGTGACCTCCCTTAACTCAGTTTATGTAAGACAGCATTCAGAAGACAAGGAAAAAAAAATTTTAATGTTACCTTGTTGGAAGGTATAAACCAGTCTTAAAACTGCCAAAGATTTCAACCTGCAAGAGTTAAAAAGATAAAACCATTCAAATGAATGATACCTGATATTTGTAAAATAAACATTAATACATTACTATTCAATTTTTTTCCCTAAATGTAGAAATCTAAACAACCTTTTGCTAATCTACTGTTGCCATGACGACTTATTACTGGCACAGAAATCACTACACAAAGGTATACTTAACCACCTATATATATATATATATATGAAACAGAAAATCCCCCTCCAAAACAATGTTTTTCAAGAACAGACTTTTAATTGTGAATTAAGAGTTCAGAAAGATGCATTGATATGCAGAGTGCCAAATGCAACATTCCTTTGCCAGTTAATTTACTGTTTTTTGTGCAGCAGTACATTTGTGGCTCAGAACTGTTATAGCTTGGAGAAAGTCTGAACAACTGGCTATAAAATTAATGGTGTACCAAAGCACTGTCACTCAGCACCAAGATACTATTCCCAGGTATGTGCATATAGTACTGTGTTGGGTTGAGTCATCTTCCAAAATGTACCCTGCAGACAGGTATAGCTAGGCCAAACCAAGCCTGTACTATGACACAGAACTGATATACATGACATCATCATCTATGGACTTGCCACTTGAAGTACAAATAACTGCAGGAAAACAAGATATATTGGTGTATCCATTTACCATTATCAGGGGTTTTGGGATTTTACAATATTGCTCACATCAGTGAGCAATCTACAATGGTGCGCCAGCATCCATATTCAGATTTGCTTCACAACAGATCTGGCAACAATGTCTATGGGCAGTTTTTAATGCAAATTTTTTTGCAGTCACATTCTCAACAGGACAATGCCCACCACTGGTGTATGGCAATACTCACCCACATAGGTAGAACAATGTCAATGCGCCGGACTTGCCTTCTAGATCTCTGGCCTAGAGTGGCAGGGCTGCCATCTTCACTAGCCAAATGCAGTACCACAAACTCCCCAACAGTCCACCTCAGCACCAGAACAAAAGTGGGACAACATCCCCACAGCGAGCAAACTTTCTGCACATTCCCAAGCAAGAGGTAAATGCCAAATCAGGCACAACAAACATGCACCACGTTATCCAAAGATGTAGACAAGAAACAAAGTGTTTTTAACGTACACTCAAACTCCAATTTTGCTAATTTCCACATACTTATTACCAGGGCCAAGAAAAATTCACAAGTGTTCATGAAGCATCAGGGTAACATCTATTTCAATCTAAAATATCTTTTTACAAGGTAAGCTTCGGATACAGATGTTAAACTTTAACTGATGAGCTAAAACATTTTAAAATTAGTTTGGAAAACGAATTATACTTTAAAGCCATTAATCCCACAATATTAAACACAAGAGGCAGTCAGCACCGACATTACATAGAAAATAAAATAAAAATTTAACTGTACAATTTGACACACATGCAGCCCCATTTCATTTTTGAAACTACACAGCAAACCTGTTAATTAATAAATTATATTCATATAAATCCACCGACGTATTCATGAACAAAATGCACTTTGATAATTTTAGAACATTTTACCCTTAAGTTGAAAAAACAATGACAATCTACACCCACACCCCTTCCTTACACTTTTTAAATTGTTTATCTTTGTTGTTTATTTATAATGCTAACAGAATTAGTTAGAACAGATAGAAATAAAACCAAACCCACCCAATAATTAGTAAAACAAACTTTTTTGTTTCACTGTTTTTTTAGAGAAAAAGAGAAGAGAGAAAAAGAGAAAAAGAAGAAGAGAGAGAGAAGGGAAGAAAGAGAAATAGAAGAGAAAAAGAGAAAGAGAAGAGAAAAAGAGAAAAAGAGAAAGAGATAGCGAGAGAGCGAGAAGAGAAGAGAGAGAGAGAGAGAATAAGAGAGAGACCGAACAAGAGAAGAGAACTAAAAAAATGAGAGAAAAAAAAAAAAGAAAAGAAGCGATAACGCAAAAAGCGAAAGAAAAATAGAGCTCAAAAAGCGAAACGAGAAGAGAACAGATAGAGAAAAAGAAAGAGAACGCGAGCCCTCAGCACTCTCTCTATAACTAGAATTCGAGAAGAAAAAACAGTAGACTACCACCCAAAAAAATAGAGAAATAAGCCGAGGCACACCTCCCACCTAGAATCCCAAACCATATCCATCCCACTGCTAAAGCCACTCTACCCTCCAAAGCCCTCACCATAGAATACCCCGCAGCTAACAGCTCAATCCTCCCGCCCCCCTCTCCGCCCGCATCACCCACGCACACCGATCACCTCCTCTCTCCTCTAATCCATCTCCCACTCGACGCCCCCCTCTCCCCCCCTCTCCTCTCTCCTCTCCCCAAGACTCCAGCGCCGATCTACCCCCCTCTCCCCCCGCCTACGCCCTCTCCTCTCACTCCCCACTCCCTCCAAGAGCCCGCACCATCTCCTCTCTCCCTCCCGAAAAACTCTCACGCAACCGCTCAACCCTCTAGCGATCTCTCAGCCCCCCTCGCCCGCTAGCTCTCGCACCCCTCTACCCGCGCAATCTCCATCTCTCTCTCACCCTGTCCTCTGCGCTCTCGCCCCCCCGTCCTCTCTTCTCCTCCCCTCCCCTTTCCTACTCTCTCTCTGTCCCCTCCTTTGTTTCTCGCTCTCGAGACACCTTTCCGCTCCTCTCTCCACCCTTTCCTCTCTCTCTCCCCCTTTCTCTCTCTCTCCCCCCCTCTCCTCTCCCTCTCTCCCCACCCTCTCCTCGCTCTCTCTCTCCCCCCTCTAGATCTCGATCTCCACCCCCGCTCCTCTCTCTCTCGCCACCCCCTCCTCTCTCTCCCCCCCCCCTCCTCCTACTCTATCTCTCCACCCTCTCCTCTCTCTCTCCCCCCCCCTCTCACTCTCTCTCTCTCTCCCCCCTCTCCTCTCTCTCTCTCTCCCTCTCCTCTCTCTCTCTCTCCCCCGCTCCTCTCCTCTCTCTCTCCTCTCCTCTCCTCTCCTCTCACCCCCTCTCCCCCCTCTTCTCCCTCTCCTCTCGCCCCCCTCTTCTCCCCTCTGCCTCATCTCTCTCCTCTCTCTCGCGCTCTTCCCCCCCCCTGCTCTCTCTCCTCTCTCTCTCTCTCTCCCTTTCCTCCCCCTCATCCCCACAAATATTTCGATTTTTCTAACTTCCAAACAAAAGGGCAATTCGTCGGAACTCTTCGTCCTCTGAAGACAAATTTTGCTACTATAAATCTGACTAATCCTAATTCTCAGTACAAACATGAATATACTGATTTGTTTACTTAAAAATAAGAAAAAAATTAAGATATTAACACAGTAGAGAACAAGCAAACAATTTTTTGGAGCTTTTTTTTTTTTGGAAATCGTCTCACCAACCTCATACCTACAATTACAGGTGTTCTCCATCGATAAAATCTAGCAGCAATAAACCTTTTTTGACTGACAGGAGGCATTGAAGTTACTACGCAAAATCCGTGCATGTTTAATCAGTCTAAAAGATTGGTGTCTTTTGATAGAATGTAAACAAATAGAATACATTAGAATCTACTAGTGTTTTATAGAATGTTTCCAGAAACAATTCTCTCCCTTTGGTTAGCTGAAATGATGCTTGAGCCCTGAAACATACCTGTCAGATACCCACACCCCCAACTCCATTTGGTGCTAAGCACAGAGCGAACCAAACTTTCACCTTGCACACACGCAGTAAAACAAAAATGCAATTCTTCTGGAATTTGTACATTCAGCTTTGCCGGTTCATTGGGAACCAGATGCAACTGCAGACTTGTGCCTGACACAAACACGTAAAGTTGAGCTGGTGATTAAAATGAATGTTCCAATTTTATTGAGTACTGATTCTCAAGTTGCCCAAACCACTAAAAATTTCCAAGGCCTCTCTCTCTCTCTTTTTTTTGTCACCTGGACTTGTTACAGTTTGTTTCCTACCCACCGACCACCAGAAACTTTACTAGAAAAACAGGAGGGCTGGCTTGCGGTCAGGGACATTTAAATTTGTAACACATGCCAACCAGTAAGCAACCACAATATCACCATGAAGACAACTGACTGACTAATCAAAATAGCTACATTCTTTTCTTAATAGATTTGGGTGAGTGCAATCAACACATTATTGTGTGGCCACTCACATTATCTGTATGCATGAAATGCAAAAGTGTAGTTCCATTCATCCACTGATAACAACCTGAAAAATGATCAATCCCTCAAACAGATACAAGACAAATAAAGTTAACAGATGAATAAGTATGTAGTCACCAGTATATTCCCCAACGTTAAAGAACAAGTGCCATCGCAACTAAAGAAAACAATCTTAAGTTCTTTTTTCATTGCTACACAGCACATCGTTCACTGGTTAGATATGGTCATCTATTTCTTTTTTACAAAGTAAAGATGCTGCTAACGAATGAACAACTTGAGTTGATTTAGCCTAAAGTATCCACACAGCTAAACTGATTTTGGCACTTACCATAGTATTTTATTGAAAGTTTATAACAGCTAGTGAACATTGACAGATACCACATCATACCCTTGCAGATTCAAACAAGGAGAATTGTGCCAGTTTTGGGCTTCAACACCAAAGCAGCACACAAGGTTACTCTTGTTGTGATTGAGAAATCAAAATGCCCACCAGTTAAAGAGACACTGTAGATTCCGTAGCAAAACCAATGCAGTGCATGTATCCTGAGCTCTTTATTAACTAATTTCATAAGCATTTTGTGATGCTTATGCACCCACATATTCATATAGTAATCTTCTTCTGAACAACCTGCTAGCCCATCCCACAAGGCAGATGAATCAGCTTCAGTAGACAGACCAATCAACTGCATATCCATACTGTCAAATACAGCCCTTCATTCAGCCGTGATAGAGGATTAGGAGCTTTTCTGCTATGGATCATAAATGATCTCCACATAAAGGACAAGGTCGGTGTGGTTGCTCATACCTGGGAGTTGGTGTAGTCAAAACCCCATTACTGAAACAATGGGATGGCAGAGGGATGAGTTGTTTATTTTTTTTATCACTATTCTTTACCATTTCCCTTAGCCACAAAAGTAGAGAGAGGGAAAAAGTGCTGGACTAGCCAAGGGAGATTAAACAACCTGTATATAAATCTATCACATGCCAAAGTCACAAAATACAGATGATTTAGGTCTGTTAATTACAAGTATATCCAATATACAGGGTGCGCCACAAAAAACCAGGAAATTTTAAATGTCCAGATCTCAAGGTAATGGATTTTACCACGTGGGGTTTACTGTTACATCAACTTCAATTACAGAGGAGAGAGGTCACAGACATACAATCCTTAAAACCTGTGTTGATGGAAGCTGGCTAGACCGTCTACATCGCTGTGCAGCTTCCCACAGAAAGCATTTTGAACACCACATCTAACACTTGTGTTTTTGTTCTGTTTTAAGATACCAAATTTCTATCCTTTGCTTTTGTTTTAAATAACTACCAAAATTTCCAACAATTAAATAAACTGTACCAAATTTCCTGGTTTTTTGTGGGGCACCCTGTAGAAAAAAAAAGTCATCTACTACATTAAAGATTTATGCTAGCTCAAAGATAGAAAGTTTCCTTCATGCTTAACAGACAGACAATTGGCACAACACGTCGCATTGTACAAGTTACATGCCACGTCTAGGGTGACAAACACTTCATAACACACCAGTTTTGAACCATACACATACCAACTGGAATACATTCATCCTCTAGTCCAGTGCCACTAGTATGAGTCACAGGTTTGTTGCCACAAAGGGTTAAGTTAACAAGGAAGCTACCATGCATCACAGCAACACCTATGAATCAACCTGTGCTGAGCAATGTAGATTTGAAGTGGAATGTGGAGGGCAGGTGCCCCACAAGTTGTATACAGAGGGGTTTTAAATTTCCTTTATTCTCATTTAGATTGGTACTGCAAACCATATATTACATATATATAGCTGGGAACTAAAGGAAAAACTCTACAGATCTGCCTACATATATTAGCTGGTGTAAATCAGTAAAACAAATGTAGTATTTGATCACAAATTAGATGAAAAATCCCCCCCCATCTAAGTTAACTCTTTTCCCAACAAGGTTTTTGACATTATTTCCATTAATGGGTTTGCACCTCTATTGACAGGAGATTTAACCCCCCCCCCCACAATCAAGGCCATTCGCCAATACTTAAATCAAGGACATCTGGTGCCACTGACCAGCCATCTGTTGAGTGTCACAAAAACTAAGTCAGGTCAGTGATCTCTGAATTTGGCAACCAGAGGGATGTGATCATCAATTGGATATCTCTGACTTTGGCAGGTAGAGAGTTAATATGCACTTTAGTGATGCAAAACTTCAGCAGCAATTACACACAGATGCAGAAGCAGCTACTTTAATTTAAAGGAAAAAAAAAAAGGAATTCTAAAGGATATGCTGATATAATAGCAAAATTATTTCTAAAGAAATAAGCAAGCTAACATTTAAAGTTCCTATAATTTACCTACTAGTTGAGCTTGGACAGGCAGGATGTCAATGGATTTAAAAGACAGACACACAAAACTAAATAGTATATGTAATATGACAGCATTAAAAATTGATTTGACTAATATTGATCACATTCTTTCACAGATATTATTACTCTTTCTTTGAGGTGATGTATTTAGTTACCATATGGTAACATCTGTTATGCTAAAGCCTCGCCTTAAAGAATCTTTATTATTTCCCACCCAGCAGAATCACTGCAGGTGGTGGCAGCCATGTTCTCTATTTGTCATTTGTCCTTATTTTAAAATGTAAAGATGAATGAAAAAAACAAACAAATGATTAAAATATCAAGAAATCCTAAAATAGATTTTAAATTGGCTATTACTATAATATTCAAATATAAGCTAAGCATGATGCACCATTCGTCGTTTACCAGCCTAATTTATCTGAGAGCCACATCAATATAAATTTATATATCTTTTATTTTAAAAAGTGAACAATACCAGGGACATGAAGCCCGGCCAGATACCATTAGGGTCATGCTGTTTCAGCTCAGCTTCGTTTGAACCTCCTCTTTCTCCATCGTTGCACTATCCTTTTCCAGTGGCCTGCATTGGCAATTTTTTTTTCCATGTGAAAATCAACTAAGGTACTAAAAAAAGTCACATCACTGAAGAAAAACAAAGGAGCCCTAACCTGCCCCACTCTTAGAGATATTTAAACAAATGACAAAAACAGAGAGAGAAGAAACTGCTGGCAAAGGGAGGTTTAGAGATTCCTCTTATAGCTGAACTTGAGGGGGACGAATGATAAAAACAGCATTAGAATCCTGATACTAGGAAGCAGAAATTAAGAGAATCTTCTGTCTAAGCCTGAAATTGATTGGAGTAATTATTCGCTTCAAAGATAATTTTAGATAATCTACTGTTTTGTTCACAGATAAAATATATTTCATCCCTACAAATGAAATAATCAATTAAACAAACCTCGCAACCCACACATTCATTGAATAGAATGCTAGTAAGAATATTAATCAATCCCTCCAGTTAATAATGCCCAGTGGTTAAGCTTCTGGACTGCCAAGATCCTTCACCAGCTAACCATGTAGTTCTTTCACATCGGAAAACAAATGGTTCTAGTAGGGCCTTTCCTGCCCAAGTCTGTAGTGCTGAGGCCCTTCATAGCACAGGTTACTCTCCCTGGCAGTAATAGTAGTACTACGCTTTCCTTGCTAGGGTTGTCTCTCTTGAAGACATCAGGGTACGCCAGCTGTTTATCAACCAGCCAGAAAAACAAGCGTAAAGATCAATGAAGAGGAGAAATAAGCTCTCCTTGAATGTATGTTGCATGTCCATTCAAACAAAACCTGGCCAGGTATCAAAATTCTATTTTCAGCCAAGTTTCATTTGAACATTCATAGTATTTAAAATAAGTAAGTAAATAAATAATACTGTCGCTATTGTAGCCTTTTCAGAATAAATTAATCTGTGAAAAACTTAAAAAAAAAACAACCCCTACTGGTTACAACAACAAGCATCCTTAAGAACAGATGGTGCAACAGTCTTGGAGGTCACACATTTCTGGCATTTAAACTGACGCGACCCAGCAAAGTCAGGTCAGGGGAAATTACAAACAAGTAGTTGTTGTTGTTTTTTTTAAATCACAGCTGAAGCACATTTCATCCATGACCTCATCACCAAAGAACTGTTTATTGAGGAAACATCTGAAAAATTTGAGTGCTACAAGTAGGATGACTGGTGACAGTCTGCCCACTAAAATTCTCAGTAAAGCAGATACTTCCACCAGCACACACACACCCGCAACAATTTACGCAGTGTAGGCAACCCCCTGCCAAGGAGAAGAGGGAATGACTGAAACATACCTCCGCATCAGCCCACAACTCCTGGACTACCTGTCGTATCCGCTGCACAACTTCATCGCGCATTCTTTTCTCTTCTGGCCGTGGTGACATGTATTCGTAGAAGTCCTTCATTTCATTATGCAACCTAGGAAAAAAAACACACAGAGACAAGAAATGGAGTTCATTGCTGTCAACTTATGAGCGAGAAATCAGGGAAATACTATACAGCGGTGACAAAAATTAACGCACGACCTAAAAATAAGCCGGACCACGGCTAGTGCTATGTTTGAACACTTCTGATTTGGAGTCATCATTCGAGTATTTCTTCTGCTAAAATGACAAAGCATTATTGCGAAGCACGGGAGCTGAAACCTCCCGCCAAGAAACCGGGCCACATTAAGGATCTTTAGAAATATCAAAAAGGTGGTTTAATTGGCTTTTTTAGCCAAAAGAAACGGGTCACAGTAAGGCTGACTACCCACACACATTCAAATCCACTGCTGCCAATTACTACTACTCACTTCCCCAAGTGGATTAGCTTAAAATAGCTGCAAGTGATGATAAGTGATAATTCAGGGCTCTCAGCACAATTTCAGATATTCTCCTATCTATCTTGAATAATAATAATAATAATAATAATAATAATAATAATAATAATTCATACAAAATAATTTTAACAGATATAAATCTAGAAAACCTTAGTAACTTTGGGACAACAATAAACATTCTCTTAATGCCGATGTGACCGCAACCTAACTCTGGAAACAACTGTACAAAGAATAATTCTAAAAAACACATTTCTGATGAAATAGTCTGCAATATGGCCAGATACTCTAACAGTGGGAGGAGGAGCCAGGAAGTTTTTTTATACTATAATTCACCAAATTCTTCATACAGCACACATTTAATATGGTAAATACCAATTGCAATGCACTCCCTGAATGGTTACCAGACGGGGCACAGCGTCATACTAAAAAAAAAAAACAAACTTTATTTAGTTGTTTATTCTTTACTTTAAAAAAGAAAGAAAGAAAAAAGACTACAAGAGAGTCCAGCCTGCACACAAATAAAGCCACAAAATCCATATACCCTAATAAGTGGAACCTGCAAATTCTTTCAGTAAATTCCGGTCAGTCCAGTGCGCTATTTTGCCTGTAGCTAAGACAGACAGTCAGATACACTGATTCCTTATTAAAATTCTACAGCATAATCCTCTAAAACAAAAAAACAAATCAAATCAGCAGGTATTTAGCTCATCATCTTTCTCCCATGAAGTGCATATCCAAATGTATAAAAATCTTGAACAGGCAGAGATGAGAGAACCTGGACGTTAATGACAGAAGGCAGCAAAACGTGACTTGAAATACGAACAAATTTATGAGAAAAGCATCAAAAGGAAAACAACAAAGAGCTGGTGTGTGGGTGGGAGACATTAAGCAGCACCTGCACTGTTTTTTTATTTATTTTAAAAATAAAAAGTTGTCGAATAGGTTTAATCAAGATTTAAAAACTATAAAAGCAAACATTATATACCTCATTTTAGAAAGTAATTCATAAGCAAGCAAAAGGCTTTAATATAAAGGTATTTTTTAAAAGAAGATTATATATTCTAACTTATTAATGGATAATGAGTGAGATGAATTTTAAGCCAAATGTTAATTACCCTTCCCTTGTCAGAAATTTCACCCTTCCCATTGTAAACCTAAGCTATGTAATGCCGACCAAGAAAGTCTCAAGAATTCAGTAACCTTTCACTAAACAGATTCACTGGTAGTAACAGGGGGGGGGGAGTAAAACGTGAAGCAACAGAGCTGCAGTGGGATGTTCAGTTGCACATTCCAGTTGGTTTTGTTTGCACTTGAAACAGCTCATTTGTCTGTGACAGACTCCGATGCTTGCACCATGAAACAAACGCGAGAGAGAGAGAGAGAGAGATGGAGAGAGATGGAGAGAGAGAGAGAGATGGAGAGAGAGAGAGATTAAGCCCCAATCTAGGCCTCATGGTGTCCTCTTGGGGAATTCTTCAGATAAGTGGCTCCCAGAAAAAATGGATACATAAAAGTGGTCAATAGTTCCCTGACCATTTTTTTTTAATCCCTGTATTTCTAGCAGTAACTGTTTATCTTCGCATCTTCTGACAATCAACTCAGCAGCAGAGAGAGAGAGAGAGAGAAAAAAAAAAAAACTGGGTTACCTTGACATTGGGGGGGGAGAGTAAAAAGTCGTTATGCCACCCCCAATTCCTAGAGAAATGCTGCTATGAAAATGGCAGTTTGGCACTTGACTCATTAATATTTTTGGAGGGGAGGTTAATCTGCAAAAGAAATTACTCAGAAAAACATTCCAAGAACTGGGGTGGTTAGGGTAAATCAAACATCTGACTGCTGCCTAAAATGGCTCACAATAGAATCCAGTCTGGCTGAGAGATCATGTGTCAGCGGTCCTCTTCCCACACTGTTAACCCAATCTCACTAGCAACCCACACATCTGGAAGCTGATGAAAATAATAATAATAATAATAATGATGATGATGATGTCTGCCCATTAAAAAAGTGTTTTAAAAAAATTTTAATTAAATTCTTAGTTTTCCACAATTCCTGTCTTTTTCACTATAAGAAATCTTATTAAGGCCAAGTGTCAAACTGATTTAACACAACCCCCTAAAATTCCTTTTTATTAATAGCAACAGCAGCAGGGATCTGATTATCTTAATAATTTTAATAAGTATGTACTCATCATCAGCATAGCAAGGTGTTTTAATCGGACACGAACTAGAAATTCTGTTGTTGTGTCACGCACTCCAGTAGTTCACAGAGTAGCTGCAAACTTAAAGGTGTTACAAAAAAACTCCAATCAAAGAGTTAATTAATTTCTGCATGCATGAACATCTCACTGCTCAGTCACGGGAAACAAAATAAAAAAGGTTATAGACTGTAAAAGCAAAAATACTGAGTATTTATTTTTACTCTCTGAAGATGGTTGTGATAGAAGAAAGGTACATGCAATGTCTGGTCAGTTGTACTCTTCTGGTATGCATTCTAGAATTTTCTAGCTGTACATTTATAATTGGTTTTTCGGTGTTTTAGTCAGGGTAGAGGAACAACAAATTAAAACAAAATCTTCCGAAGACACTGTGAAGTTAGCATTGTTACAACTAAAAATCGTGTACGCCCAATAGTATACATTAGATAGAAGTACTAAGCCATGTGCGCTAGTGGATGGACAATCTCTTGAAAATAGATGAACTTCATGATTGCTCAAGGTTTTCAGAGACCATTACACTAGCCACCTGCCATAATAACACTCAACCATAGGATCCCATGAGAACTTTAGGTTACTACATATTACACTTGGGAAAACCCAGAATTCAAATCCCAGTCAGAACAGTTCAGTTTGACATACTTCCCTGGCATGGCTTCTTCTTTACTAGCCAGCCACATGGGTATCCTCCCACACCTAAAAATGAAGAGTTCTAGCAGGGTTTTCCAGGTACATAAGGTGGAAGTTCTCTCAGTAACTCCTTACTAGCTCATACTTTGGTTACCACACACCAGCAACCAACCATATATAGGTACCAAATTGCTGTTCTATCTCACTTCTGTGAGATATCCTTAGACCTCAAAAGTCATGACAGATTTGTCTAATAATATGTTGTTTGATCAAGATAGTGGTGACAGCCAACAGAACATTTCCAGTAAGGTACAAGTTACAATCTAAAGTCTAGGAACACATTTCATAATATCAATATCTTAACATACAAGTAATATCAGAATGAATGTTAGCACCATGTGGCACAAATCAGGTATGTATTTGCATTCAAATTTGACAAATTGGATTTGCAGATAAGTTGAAAAAGCAAAATGTTGTCTAGGTTGAACAAAATTAAAATTTAAAAATAAAAAAAAACAAACAAAAACTCGGCAACAACAAATCTAGTGAACTTCGATTTATGCATGTCATCCTTTATCAACTCACAAAATGTGCACTGCAGCAATAAGACTGTCTTAAGAGAGATTTTTTTGGCAGTAACCATATAATATTGGTCTGGAACGTTTTACAAAGAAAGGTAACAAAAGCAAACAGTTTAAATGTTCCAAAAGGCACATTAGATGAGATGAACTCTTTTTGACAAAGGAGGGCTGCATAATGTTGCACAAACTCAATAGCTGGACACATGGTGCGCGTTGGGATGATTCAAAGAGAGTGCATACCGCTAGTGTCATGAACCGCCTACTGTTATAGACTAGGAACTTCATCTATCATTGTATAACACCAAGAACTTGTAATTATGGTTTCAAGAATTGGTAGCATGGATTAAAAGGCTTCTTTAAGTGAAGTTTCTTTTTGGAAAACACAAATTCCCACAACAAGGTCACCCAACCAGTCAATACATCGGTAAATGCCAAGTTTGTATGATAACCATACTAACCTATAACAGAATGAACACCACTTCATGCAATCAAAACTAGAGATATTAAGACTGTTATAACAGTTACAAACTTGTGCACTTCTGGCATGTTCATCCCAATGTTTCCAGAAAAAAGGAAGATGAATATTAAGGTCCCATCAACTTGGTGTAGATTAAATCTAATCTGATGCCCACACCTCATCTCACTATTTACAAATGACTACAACACTCTGTGGATACCTAGCTAGCTTGAGACGAGGGATCGTTTGCCTACGTATTGAGTGGGAAACCATGGGCAAAGTCCCTACTAAAATTCTTCATTTTTAGAGGTGAGAAGAAACCAGGAGGTACATCAAATCAGTGGACCACCAAATATATTATTAATTATTCAATTAGAACTGCATCAGCAGTGTCAATGATCGTGAACTTTGACAGGAATTTGTATTAAGTTACACTCCACAAAATCTTCACAAGCATTTTTTTAAATTGAAAATCAGTGAATGAATCTAGTGGTTTTTCACACTCAAATGACACCAAAGGGGACATACTGCACCAAAACTAAAAAAGAGGGGGTTACAATAATTTGTATTCACTCAACAGGGACACCAAAGGTCGCACATACATGCAAATCAGTAACACTAAAGGAAACATACTGCACCCAAACTTAGAGGGGGGGGGCTATTATAATTTGTATCCAAGCAACTGTGACATCAAAGGGGACATATATATATATATATATACACCCACATCAGAGGGAACATAGTGCACCCAAACTTAAAAAGAGAGGAGGGGGTTATTATAATTTGTATTCACTCAATAGGGACCACCAAAGATCACACATACATGCAAATCAGTAACATCAAAGGGAACATAGTGCACCAAACTTAAAAAAGAGGGGGGTTATTATAATTTGTATGCATGCAGCAGGGACACCAAAGGGAACATATATATATATACACCCACATCAGAGGGAACATAGTGCACCCAAACTTAAAAAGAGAGGGGGTTATTATAATTTGTATGCATGCAGCAGGGACACCAAAGGGGACATATATATATATACACCAACATCAGAGGGAACATAGTGCACCCAAACTTAAAAAGAGAGGAGGGGGTTATTATAATTTGTATTCACTCAATAGGGACACCAAAGATCACACATACATGCAAATCAGTAACATCAAAGGGGACATAGTGCACCCAAACTTAAAAAGAGAGGAGGGGGTTATTATAATTTGTATGCACGCAGCAGGGACACCAAAGATCACACATACATGCAAATCAGTAACATCAAAGGGGACATAGTGCACCCAAACTTAAAAAGAGAGGAGGGGGTTATTATAATTTGTATGCACGCAGCAGGGACACCAAAGGGGACATATACACCCACATCAGAGGGAACATACTGCACCCAAACTTAAAAAGAGAGGAGGGGGTTATTATAATTTATATACGCGCATTAGGTCTTAATTCCAAATACTTCCAGATTTTCTAGAAGACAAACATGTATAATGGCGTAAAGAAGGGACTGACATCGAGGAAAAGGCCGGGGCTCGGTGTACAGACGAGATGCATATTCCTCCCTGAACTCCTGTCTCCCATCCTCAGACAGAACCGGTGATGACCTACATAACTCGATCGGAAGGCGAGGACCGCCGCCGCCCCCCCCCTCCCCGGGAGACCGCCCGAGGAGCCCCCCCCCCTCCGGTCAGGTCCGGTCCCTACCCGGGGAGAGCTCGGGGGCGGGAGCGGGCGGGAGGGCGAGATACGCACCCGACGAGGTCCGAGCTGTAGCACTTCTCCCGGGGCTTCCACGGGGTGAAGCCGCCATCTTTGTGCAGCAGGTACTTAACGGAAGAGTGGTTCAGCCCGTACGTGCTGGCCCGGTTCTCCCGCTTCCTCTTCAGCTGGTTCTGGTGGTCGCCCCCGCCGCCCTTCTGCTCCAGGTAGTCGAGCGGGATGAGCTCCCGGGTCTTGTGGTCCAGGTTGAGGTACATGTTGTCCACGCCCCGCTGTATCTGCGCCTCCCAGATCCTCGTCCACAGGGTGTGAGCCAGTCCTATGTGTTCCGGCAGATACCAGGCCGTTCTCGGATCCATCCGGCTCTCCTCCTCCTCCTCCTTCTCCCCCCCGCGCGAGACCTCTGCCAGACGCCCCCCCTTTCGCCCTTCTTTCGCCTCTCCTATCCGCCTTCCACGCGCGCTGCTGCGGGTCGGGGGAAGTCGGTGGCGGCGGCCGATAGGCTTTTTTTTTTTTTTCCTTCTTTTTCTTTTTTTTTTTCTTTTTTCTTTTTTTTTTTTTTTCAAATCTCCAGAAATGGAGGTGACTTCTGCGCATGCTCGGCGCCTGCTCTCTCCCCTCCCCACCACCAGGCGCGCAGCGTCAAAATGCCGACAGGGTTTCGGGAACGAACCGGAGGAGGACAAAAAAAAAAAAAAAAACACAACAAAATTTACCTACTATAAAAGTTTAACTTAAAACTCAACGCACCTAAGTTTCATAATTAAATAGCATTGGCCACTTCCGCCAAGCCGGAGATCTCAAATGATTGCATAACTTAAGCTACTGTATTTTTATTCTGAAAAAATAAATAAATACATATTATATATATAGACGTTACAGTTAAGTAATCTTAATAAGTAAATAAATACATATTATATATATAGACGTTACAGTTAAGTAATCTTAATAAATAAATAAATACATATTATATATATTGACGTTACAGTTAAGTAATCTTAATAAGTAAATAAATACATATTATATATATTGACGTTACAGTTAAGTAATCTTAATAAGTAAATAAATACATTAAAACGTTAGTAATTTTTAGCCATAACTAAGGATTTTTGTGATGCCTATTTTCACAGAAATTACGGAGAGTTTTTGTCACACCAAGCGGAAGAAGAAGAAACCGATAAAGGGGAGTAACTCGTGCCCCACCCCCGCCCCGTGTCAATAATGCGCACTGAAGGGAAAAAAAAAATACTCCAAAGGGAAATATTTACATTGAAACCGAACGGTTTGTGAATCTTTCTGGTTTATTTCGTGTGTGTGGCCGATACTTATCCTCTCCTGTCGGACATTCTTCTATCAAAAAGTAATCAGCATCATCCGTTGTTCGCCTTATAAGTTTTTGTTGTTGTTGTTGTTGTTGTTGTTGTTCTTTGTGGAATTAAAACCGTTATGCTGTTTAATTTTAGTTTCTGCACCGAGTTCAAGCTTTCACTCATCTTATTACCTCCCTTTAATTATTACATTTTTCGACCGGTAGGGGACGCGCAGAAAGCATATCCGAAAATTTTATTGAAATTTAAATTACGCATTTTTTTTTTTTTTTTTTAAATATTAAAGAAGCAAAATAAATATTTAGGACGGGTTCTCGAATTTTCCGTGTAAAAACAACAACAAAAATATAGACTCGCGACAGTTCGTCTGGTACGGAAGTGAGATTAATGCGGGAATTTTAAATTCTCTCTCGGTATTTTATTATTATTATTATTACTACTACTACTATTACTACTATTATTATTATTAATTCGGGGAAGCGTTGCGACATTTTCCCCCTCTCCCAAAAGCGAGGTATTGCGAGGACTTCGAGGCGGCTCGGTAGGTGTAAACCTCAGTAGCGACAGGTGCGCAGACAGCTGGACTACTGATCTCTTTGTCTCTGTCCGACAGCTGAAGTTAACCACAGCCTGACCCCCCCTGTGCTGCTGTTAGTTTCAGATACCCTTCAGTTTCAGCCTTAAAGGTGATCTGACCAACATTTCCTTTCCGCCTAATGTCTCCATCTCTCTCTCTCTCGAGCTCGCTCCCAGAGCCTCTCTCTCCTCATCTCTCCCTCTCTCCCAGAGGAGATCTCGCTCTCTCTCAAGAGCAGATCTCTCTCTCGGATCATCTCTCGTCCATCCTTCCCATCTCTGTTCTCTCTCTCTCTTCTCAGCGATCTCTCTCTCCCTCCCTCCAATCTCGCGCGCTCGACATCTCACCGACCTCCATGCTCGGCTCGCTCTCTTCCATCTCTATCTCGCTCGCTCAGATAGACTCTCCCTCCGTCCTAGCTCTCTTCCTCTCTCTCTCTCTCTCTCTCTCTCTCTCCAGCCCGCCCATCTCTTCTCTCTCGTCTCCCTCCCTCCCATCTCTTTCTCTCTCTGTCCCACTCCTCCCCTCTCTCTCTCTCTCCCTCACCATCTCTCTCTCTCCCTCCCTCCCATCTCTCTCTCTCTCCTCTCTTCTCTCTCTCTCTTCTCCCTCCCTCCCATCTCTCTCTTTCTCTCTCCCTCCCTCCATCTCTTCTCTCCATCTCTTTCTCTCTCTCTCTCCCTCCCTCCCATCTCTTTCTCTCTCTATCTCTTTCTTCTCTCTCTCTCCCTCCCTCCCATCTCTTTCTCTCTCTCTCTCCCTCCCTCCCATCTCTCTCCTCCCTCTCATCTCTCTCTCTCTCTTAGCTACCGTGGGTGAATCGGCAATGGTTCCGCTTTCAGTCGTTTGGGTCATCTTACGTGCCTTCAGGAATTCTTCGGAAGATGTGATGGATGATGACGACGACAGTATAGTTGGTTGGTCGATTCTGTTAGTCCTAGAAAAAAGTCTGCTTTCTAACATTGGTATTCAAGGCAACATCTCCCCTCCCCAACCATGATTCCATTTTCCTAAACCAATTGGAGATTAGCCAGTTGCCTACTGCAGAAAGTCTCTACCAGATTTGGGTTTTTAGATGTGGGAGTAAACTAATGCAGTTAGCTGGTGTAGAAGAAGGAGAAGCTATGCTAGGGAGGTATGCATATTCAAACTTGGTGGCCTTGACCACCGGACCACCGTACCACAGTAAGAGGCTTTACAAATAATTAACATAGAGGAGCCAGAACATCCAAAGTATTACTAGTTATAGAATGGTTAATGGTACCCGGAACTCTGCCTCAGTTTCTGAAAAGGAATAGGTCTAAGAACAGAGCCTCCTGATGTACTTCGCTAGTGCCACTCAAAGGCTTGGACATCATCTTAAATTACTTGCTGAACTTTATTACATGGATAATTGTTAATCTATATATTATCACTTAAGTCAGAATCTTTACATTTCTATACCAGAAGTCTGTGGAACCATGTAAAATGCCTTGATGAAATAGAGATAAAAAATGTCAATAATATTACCTTAGTCTAAGTGGTGTGATATCTTCAAGAAATTAACACATTAGTGATGGTGTATACTGTTGAAGTACTCCATGTACAAATAAGAAACTTAAAATAGAGAGACTTGGCAACTAGGAGGTGTAGAGTAGTTTTTAAAGGCATTATGTCAGATTATTGGAATAACTTTGAACATTAAAACATTTTCTGACAATACTAAGGTACTTAAGGAAAGACAGATTGCAGAATGTTAGGAATTGATCAGCAGTTTTCTTATCTTGGGTATTCAAATGGTAAATGTATTTTGATGTTTTTAAACATTTAAAATATGCTGAATGACAAAAATATTGGAGTTGCAAGAAAAAAAAATTTTAAGAGACCTGATATATATATATAAGTTGTCAAAATAATTAAGGATCTTGTGCACAAATACTAGAGGTCTTAATTACGAGTTGACTGATGAATAGATTAAATTGCCAGTGAATGTTGATGGTGTTAAGCTGGTTTAAACCAGTCGGCATTTCTTTTTCTCTGAGGCCTTGTAGAAGTTGTTATGTCGCCTTGTAACCATTAAGCTAAACCGAGATCCATAACATAACAATTTTCTGCTCTGCTACTGCTCACTTTTGAATTGTTGCCAATTTCTACTGCAGCTGATAATGGACTCTTTCCTCTTCCTGGGCTTTGGGATACACGTGCAGAAGGTGATATCTCAAAGTTCTCAACATTACCATTGCTAACCATATTTTTGAAAAAGGAATGTAGTAAAACTTTTAATGCCTTGTACTTTTTTTTTTTTTTTTTTTTGTCGGTAGTAATCCCAAACTTGTTTTAGAGTTTGCCGTCAAATTTGGCGAAGTTTCCCACGTCAGATGATTACCGGTTGACTTTGATATAGTGGTTAAGTGTATTTTAGCCTTTCTTCTTGTAGCTGGGAGACCCTACTACTCTGTGTGTGTTAGTTTCTTCATCACCGCCATGAGGAGTTGCCATTCAGTTTTGCCCCTTAAAGGTTAGCGGTTGACACTGTTTTTTTTTTTTGTACCTTTTCATTTGTCTGTTTTCTAACTGCTGGATCTTTACCAAAGTTAGTGGGAAGCTGTCGGGCATCAGTTTTGACTTTTGTTTCCACTCGGGACAAACTGATAGGTTGTACGTGAAGCCATCAGATGTTAATTTAGCAAAGTTCTTCAACAAACTTGTACTTAACAGCCTTCTGTTCTGGTTTTATACATTTGTTTCCTTGTTTCAGATTATAACCATGCCTAAAAGAAAGGTGAGTACATTTACAGCCTCTTTCTTAGTTTAGATTTTAATGGATGACGCGTTAAATAAAAAGCACGGATTGGAAATGTTTTGATATTTTGGTTCCATCTGCTGTTTGCTATTCATCTCGGAGAGCCTGACTGAGCTGGGCAGGAGTTGTCTGGTTTGAAAACATTGCATCCTGAAACATGCGAGTAGTTCAGAAAATCCGTGGTAAGTCGCCGGGCAGTCTGAACAGTGGTGCCACGTGTTTTCTTATTTATTTTTTTTTTTTGAAATCCCGCAATGACAGAAAACTTTAGTTTGGAAAGATGGCTGCAGTTAGAAGTTGTGGGCGCTTGATGAGGATGATATCAGAATCTGTCAGAATTCAAAATGTTGGACGCAAGGCCACGTCTACCGCCACCCATTTTAAAACGCTCACATACAAACAGGCAGCAATTGCAGATATATAATATGCATAACTGTTTGTATTTTGTCCCTTGATTAGTGTCGGTGCGGACCAGCTCAATCACTTTTCGTTTCCTGCGTGGCATTAGGGTGCAGTGGCTACAGCAAAATTAGTCACTTGGTGCCAGAGTTGGAGGGAGGGCTTGAATTCACACTTAAGACCAGTTTAAAAATGATCATGACTAAAAGGAATCATGTTATCTCCTTTTGCTCGATCGTAATGGGGGGAAAGAAATAAGTCAAAATGGTCCTATCACAGAGTATTACCTCCCTGCCATAAACACCACCTCGCCGTTGAGGTTTGGTTTGCATTGTTAGCAAGGAGTCCAAATCATGGTGAATGTTTTGTCACCGCTGTGTGTGGGGAGATGGGAACAATCACCACAGGAGCTGCTTTCTGTTCTAATTTAGCCCGTGTCAAATTTAGCTACATTTTGAACAGAACAGAGTCGGCGCATTCGGCAGCCAGAGGAGGTTGTGAACCAGTCTGTCTGTCTTTTGCATGCAAGCATTTTTTGGTCTCCATTTTGGACAGGGTTACTCAGAGCTTTGTTCCCATTGGCTGCATTTTGGACGCTGTGTCATGTCAAAAGAAACAGGGTTGCAGCCTAACTGACACATCTTTAGCTTACATGTCAGGTTCCCATCATGATCAGTTCTAGATGTAAAAAAAGACAAAAAAAAAGGTCCTAACTTCAAAGACTGGGTTAGTTCATCCCCTGACTTCCTGGTGATTAGTATCAAGCAGGGATTAGTGTAAGGAAAGGTTAAAAAAAAAAAAGAAACAAAAATTGGCAGTGAATAGTTGAAATACTGTAAAGGTTATCTCCCCTTAAAAAACAAAAAAAATTATCAATTTATTCTACAGAAAAGGATGCAAAACTTTAATTTTTGTAAAACACACACAAAAAAAAGCTAAAATTATTCATTGTGGTGAAAATTGTGATTGTTTTATTTTTTCAAAATGTTTTTACATGACTTTATTTGGCATTATTTATATCGCAGAAATGCCAACAGTTGTGAATTATGAGGAAATGTTCAAAGTCTTACCTGCCCACTGCACCATCTGTGCTGGGGTAAAGTGTCTTGTGAAGGAGGGGAGCCCAGATTTTTGGCTTTAGAAAATGACAGTCAATCAGAGCATCTTAGCTTTCTTATGGATAGTCACGAGTAGGTAATGTGCATATTCCCACCCCTGCCCCTGCATCACAGGTGAGTTCACAGTATTAATGGGCACCTGTCTGTTTTGAAGCATGCTGGGTTAAACCACCTTTTTTTTTAAAGTGATTATTTCCAAAAGATGATGAGTGCGTGACCCGTTGCATGTCTACCCACACATACACCAATACCCTCCTCCTCCTCCTCCAGAATACCTGTGTGTTTCTCAATATTTCCTCTTGTTGGCATCTCCGGTATCCGACTGCGGTGTTTGTTGTTTTTTTTTTGGTTGCTGTTGCTCTGTTACGAACACTAACTGGATCACCAGATTCTTCCTGTCATTGTTTGTATTTGTTTCCTTTCAGGTAACATTTCATACGCAAGCCTGTTCTTCTCCAAACAAGTCCAAAAAGGTAGATGTGACGCAGCATTCAGGTAACAATGCCCCCGTGCTTGTTTGATGTAAGAGTTGAGAGCAATTCTCAAAATGAATCTGCGTTAATTAACGGTCCCCAGGCAGAGAAAAACAGTCCAGTAAATTTTTTTTTATTATTACAGTCCATCTGGGCCGTCTTTGGGTGTTTAAGAATTACTTCTCCTTAAATGTTGGCTTTGTCAGATGGCGCCAGTAGCTTTTCTATGACGGGGAGATTTTTATTTTCTCTACATGGATTTAAGAGTAGATTCTGCTTTCTTAAAATATTTTTCTTTATTGAAAAAGGTTTGTTTGATTTTGCTTTTTTTTAAAAAAAAAAAAAAATAATAGAAACAGGTTGTTAAGTGCTTCTGAAGTCATCCTTGCTGACTTCATTCTCCAGCCCCTGGTCTAACCCCAGTTACACAAACCTGCTTCACCTTCTGCGAGGCTCAGATGGTTTATCGTCTCTCCCTAATTAATTCTTAAACACAACAACCCCCACCTGCATCTGTAGCGCTAGGGCTACTGCAGGGGGGCTTTAGCAGGAAATGGTAAAGTTCCTGGAGGAAACCCATGCTGGAACTTGAACAGGAGAGTGAAAAGAATTGTGCTAAAGGTGGTTTACCAGACCAGGTCAATTTCAATCAGGGGCTGGCTACACATTCAGTCATCTGTATGCTCCAGATGTTTCATTGCTTGTGAATACCCAAAGGAAATTGTTCAAGGGAGACAATATTTTTCTTTTTCAAAAACTTAAATTGTGTTTCCATCAGAGAGAGAGAGACAGATGAAGAGAATATTGCTAAACCGAGTGAAAATCACTATCGAACTATTCTTTTTATATTTATCTTTGGTTCTCTTCAGAGTCATGATGAGCTTGCGAAAGTTCTCAAAGGGCTGTGATCCTTTTAATGTCACCGGTTTTTTTGTAAAATAAACATGAATTTAATCCTAATAATGTTAAGTTTTAATTAATTTTTTTAAAAAAAATTATTGTTCAACAAATAATGGTTTAGCAGCCATGCAATCACCCAGAGGTCTCAGAACTTCCTTATTCATTGCCAAATCTCAGGATTAAAAATTCAAGATGGTACACAGAAGAAAAGAAAAGAAAGAAGTAAATAATAGAAAAAAATTTGTTTTCTGTGTGTAAATAAAGTTCTAAGATTGACTAAGTGCTTTTTTAAATTTTATTTTCCTTCAGTTTAACCAACTTTTGAATCTTGGGTTTGAATAGTCTAAGAGTTACTTTCATGCAAAGGACAGTGTTCTGGTGTCAGGCTACTGGACTGCTAAGGCTGATGGACTGGGCCGGAACCCTGGTCAAGGCTGACTTGGTTTGGCAAACCTAGAGATATTTTTATTTTGTAAATAAATCGTAGACAGTTTTCGACATTAGCATTATCTAATATAACTCTGGAGAACGTGAAATGCTAGTAGTACTGTGATCTGCCATGTTAGTTTGGCAATTTGCACAAATTTACTGTATCTGACCAAAATGTGTACATTGTGTCATCACCAGGCCAAAAACAGCCGGATCTTGCGATATTTCTTCATTTAGCGCTGGAGGTTGTTCTAGGTCATCCAGGCTGAGGTCAGCGGGTTGTTAAGGGTCCTAGCATTTGTTGTGGATCTGTGGCCAGGGGAGTTTACCGATGTGAATGTTGCCACTACATTGAAGCATTCTGGAAGGCTCTCAGCACTGACGCCATGATGGCCAGCGTGTCATTACTCACTGTGTCTACACTCACCATCAAGATCCCCTTGTTGACATAGTCCAGTGCAACGGAAATAAGCCAAAGAGTATTCCGTCATCTCCACTGATCCAGCTACAGAGGGTTTGTAACATATATGACACCCCCTTCTATACGATAGGAATTAAATGCTTCAAGCCATTTTAAAGGCATATCTCTGATTATTGTACCAACAAGGCATGCCAGCATTTCAAGTGGATACGCCCACTGCCTGGAAGAGGAATCTAGACATTCTACTTCTCCTCAGATAACTCGAAGCTGTGATATGAATCCTGTCAAACACTTGTGGAAGCATTTTAATCTTCGGCTAAAAGCAACCTGTCCACATCCTTCCAACATGATGAAACGGGAGGAAGCTAGCTCTCTTCTGCAAATATGGGGCAACCAGAACCAGACATTGGCTCAAAATCTTTGATTCGATGCCCAACAGGGCAAAATATATCTCTCTGTTCTGTAAAAGGAGGTTTGACCAAGTACTAATGTGAAGATTTTTACTTGGCTGCTTGACTTATTTTCTATTTTTTACAACAAACTAAATTTTGTAATAACAAGTGGCCAAATTATTATGGCAGTGTGCTGTATTATATGGAACACTATTGACTAAATAATTGGACAAGTTGTTTTCGTTGTTTACTGCGTAGCATCTGCCTGGAATGGCTTACCACATAGGGTAGCTGACATTTAAGGCAGCTATAAGCAAGTTTGCTAAATTTCCTATTTTCTGAATATCTAGAACTACTTAGATAGGGGAAACAGCATCATCTAGCCACTGAGAGAAATATCCTTTTAGTTTTAAAAAAAAAAAAAAAACTGACTAGGTAGGCAATTTTAAGATCAGTCTTTTGCATGGGATGCCTTTTGATTGCTGCATTGATGCTCTTGACATTCTCTGCTTTGCTTCTGTCATTTTATCTCTCTCTGATATCTTCCTGTTTGTCTTTCTATGTCTCAGCTTCCTGTCTCCTGTTTTATGCCTCTCTGTCTATTTCAGTTCTCTTCTGCACAGCTCTTTTCTTCCTTCTATCTCTTATTCTCCTCTGTCTTTAGTTCTCTCTGTTCTACGCCTCAGTTCTGTCTTTCCTCCTCATATAATGAAATTTCAGATCTCGTCTGTTCAAAGCAAACCCACACAGGCGAGCTGATAGGGGGGTTGGATACTTAAAGGAAACCACCAGTAGATGAAAAGGTTTTTACTAATTCTGTAATGACTCTGTTGGAAGACCAACACTTATGTAATTTTTGATTTATTGCCATAGCCAGGTAAATACAAGATAAAAGTGACTTTGGTACAAGGATCTGCCTAGTCACTGAACCAAAAACAATATTACCCATGACATGGCTGGTAGGCTTCCATCTAATGCCGGCTTGTTGCAGGCTCTGAAGCATCAGCTTCTTCCTGTGATGATGTGGTCATCACCTTGGAGACATTTGATACAAACCAGGTGGTGTCATAACTGGGGAATTTTTGTGTCATAAAATGGGCTGCTGAATGTCCCCCTTTTTGTTTTCAGAATAGCTGGGTGAGGACAGTACAGTTAATTTATTCGTGAAGATGCTTTGCCATTATCTGTATAAGCTGCTGCTCTTCCACCTACAGCTTACACTCTTCTCTCTCTCAAATCTATATCCTCACTAGCTTGGGTGGAATAAAGACAATTATGCAAATGTGTTCATTTGGCTTATTTTCTTTGCCGGGGGTTTGGTGGGTGACTGGCTTTGTTAAATTGAACTATAAAAGACATTGCATTAACGCATTAGTTTTCCCAGTCTCACTCCCCTACAAACACGAATGGACTGACCTGGAAAGTTAGCGTGAGGCCAGCACGCTTACTGCCTACCTGGGGAATGTTAGCATGGAAGAGCAGGCATGGAGTGGAGGGTGCGCGGACACCCACCTGTAGCAGAGAATGTTTGTGACGTACAACCATACTGATGCCTTAGGATACAGGAAAAAAGTTTTTGTGTCGGTTCCATCCTGTAAGTATGTCACAGAGCTCATACTTTCGCCTAGCTGTTGCCGTTCATTCATTCATTCATTTACCATAAAGGAAGTAAAACAAGGCACAAACCACAGACACCCTGGCTTCTATTTGTTCTCTTACATGAGAATCATTTGCATACTGATGCTGTTCACTGGAAGGAATCGGTCATTTTATTGCTTTGCTAAACTAGGAACAAGTGTCAACTGCCAGAGTTGATTAGGTGTTCATGAGATATTTTGGGTGGCTTCCCACCCTGAAAAATTTCAAAGTCCCTGCCCTGTAGGCAAATAGCTGGATATGTTTACTTAACAATCATGTGAAATCCTGTAACTATATCACATTTTAGTTGTTGAGCACCCAATTGACCTCGACTGTGAGAAGAGCCCGACTTAGATACCCAAACTGGCTTTTCCACTCTAATTTCCACAGTGAAAGGTGTTTTGTCATTCCTCAGTAAAGAAAAGCAAAAATTAGCAAAGGTCTGCCAAGGTGATAGATTAACTTTTGCCTACCCGTTCATTATCTCTGAGAAAAACTAAAATGTTGCTTCAGTCTTTTCTGAGCACTGCTGTATCGTTTGTGCCTGAATGCACTTCATTTTTTGGTAAATGATAAAAGAGGGGCAAATTCCGTTAAAAGCATAAGGGGCCTAACTGCAAAGTTTGATGATGGCTAACATGGCCTAAAAATTATCGTATTCACTTAAAATCATTCGTCTTTAACGTCTTCCCTAAGTTTTGATTTTTATTGGGCTTTCTGGTGTGAGATTTTTCAAAAGGGTTTTGTATTTTTTTAAAGTTTCTACTTGATGGGAAAAAAAGGGAAGTTTGGACATTCTTTTTGACTTTCAAGTACCCACCAGCAAAAATGCCAACTCTCTACGTTTAGAGGCAGACGTTGTTTGCAGTAAGGAATCATTTAACAACCAGAAGCTTTCTCGAGATCCAGTAAGTTCTGGCAATGGTCAATGGACTATACCCTCTCACCAGCCATTGAGATCTTGGCTGGATGACAGAACCAGTAGTTACCACCCCTAAGTGGTTAAATGGGTGGGAGGGGCAGTTAGATCTATTTCTAATCCTGTTACTTAGTTATTTCCCATAGCTCCCTGCATTGAGAGAGAGTACAGTTGCTTACTGGGTTAGGTTTCAGTTGGGGGCCATTTTTAGCATCACTACTGAGCTAACAAGAGAAACTAAAGGTTCCACGTGTGAAATTAAGGATTTGCTTCACCATTTGTTGTTGTTGTTTCCCCTAAATGGTTACTTCTGAAGAACGTCTGCCTTAGTGGGGTCTACAAACTGCTGCCCAAACAGCTTCATCTTGTTCTGTTTACTATGAGGTGACTTAAAAGTGCTTTGATTTGGGGCTTTCAGAATGTATTTACCCTTTTGTCCCTTTCATTATATAGAATCTCCGATTATGGGGTTAAAAGTTTTAAAAAAATTTTTTTAAGGAGCAACAGCGTAAAGAATATAGGAACAAGTCAGATTTTAAAAATTGTATATTTTTTTTAAGGGTAATCTGAGGTGTGACTAATACCTGCTGTGTATTTTATTCTCTGCTTGCTGTTAAGGTGTTGAGTTTCAAACAATCGTACAACCAGGTGGCAGTGCTGTGGTTATTTCGTGCACCCATCTCCACAACACAAATGATCTCTCTGCACTGGAGGCGCCCTGTACAGAGGGAGGAGGCGTGGTGCTGCAGTTATCAGTTATCCACTGACCCGTCCCCCAACACAAGGGGGTGGGGGTGTTGCCCCTTCCGATTTTAGCGGTGATCTCTCCGCTAGAACTCTTCGCTTTTAGATGGGGGCGGAAAAGTGTCCAACCGGTGAAGAAGAGGGAGAAGCAGCAGCCGGGTTGGGGAGTTACGCAAACCAAGTTGACCCCCGCCTCCCAACCCCTAAACTGGGAATCGAAATCGGGGCAGTCCAGCAAACTAACTGCTGATCACCACATGCGTTGCTGTGATGAATGTTAATAATGAAAAAAAAATGAAGGATCCCCTTTGTTTGGGAGCAGAAGCTCTAGCGCTGCAGGGAGAATCTTCAATCAACGTGTGCTGCAAGTGCGGACTTGCCTATTCTTGGAATTGTGATGCGAACAAAAGACATCCATTCCCACGCGATAGGCTTTTGTATGATGCACCGTCTGTCTGTGTGAAGCTATTGATTTTCAAAATCACCAGTGTTGATGATTGATCTTTTTTTTTTTTAAAAAAAAATATATTCCGGCTTCTAGTCATATTTTACTGTCATCAGAGATTGCCTTTTATAAATATACATCCTCAATTAATTAAAGAAACTGATTCTGTTGTATCGTGACTGTCGCGAAGCTCTGTTTATGACGTTGGTAAAGAAGCAAAACCCCCTCGCTTGAGTCTGACTAATTTATAGATGAAAATCTGACCCTTGTTGGGTTTCTTCTCTTTTTTTTTGTAATTGGAACTACTTCAGTGGGATTTCACAGTTATTGCCACCAATGGCAGCTCATTTTCTTTCTAAATTCCGTTGCAAAAGGGTTCAGTGACATCCAGGGTAGATTACTCTACCGATAGCGGGCCGCGGTAGTAATCCATCAGAGGGACAGCTTTAGTGGGCCGCGCGCACGTCTGAGCACAAGTAGCGCAGTCAATTAGCCTAAAGACCCACAAACAGAAACCCATAATCAGTCAGAACAAATTGTTTCTAGAAAGCAGAAGAAGCTGCAGTTCGAACATCTCTTGATGTTGTTGGTAGAGTGGGCAGGCAGGTGCCGGGGGAGGACATTAAAGAAATAATGGCAGGAATGAATTCCGACCACTAAAACCGGGTTGAAGGGGCCTGACATTGAATCCATAATTTCAAATTTGAAGCTCAAGCAGAGCTGGGCTAAAATCCCTGCATCATCCACATTGAATCCTTGTGTCCAGATGGATTTATCCGCATGTAGATACACAGGACAGGTTTTTCCCTACATAACAAGGACAGCAGTTCTTGCATTCAGGAGAGTTAAACTGCAGCTGCCAGCAAAGGAAGCTTATCAAGATTTTAAAAACTTTGTCACGGACGCCATAATTAGACTGTCTACCTCTGGGCAGCAGTACTGTACTGAAAATTTCTTCCCTTGACAGAAAAGGAATAAGGATTTCAGAGGCAACGCTACATCCAACAATTTTTATTTTGTATAATTACTTTTTCAAGCTGCGTGGGTTTGTCCAGTTTGGTTATTCAAGCTGGACGCAGCAGCTGCTTTTCTCTCTAGCTTTCTTTGTGCTCTCTGCAGAATGACACTATTCCCGCGTATCCCCGAGTTGCTGCACAGAAACCAGTGACTGCTTTGCTGGTACTTCATGAGGATGGACTTCTAAATAATTCACTTATGAAATTTAAAAAAAAACAACAACTCAGATATCGAATGGTGGGCAAATATTGTTTTAATTATCATTGATAATTTTTCCTCTTCTCTTTGTGTGTATGTATTTACCCTGATGTTTCATACCACCATTCTCTCTCTCTCCATCTCCATATCTCTCATGACGTGATCCATTATCCTCCAAGACCTGGCCCAGTGTTGATTCTGCTTCATGTTTTACAAACTGTTTGTTCAGCATATAAAGTGACCATTCAATATCCTGTCCTCAACTGCTGTGATTTTGATTTGGGCTTGGCTTGGGATTTATAGGTTAATGACAACTCCATGGTAACTGACTGGGATCCTTAGCAACTCTCCATGTAAGGGTAGCTGGAAAACTTGGCATAATTCTAGTAGCCTCATTGTTCAGTGTTCTCTGGGATCCTAGCTGATAGAGAATCCATGAATAGCAAAATATAAGATAGTTATTACAATTTGCATGCTGTCTTTGTAATAACATAATGGACTAATTACAGGTGTTAAAGAGACCAAAATTGAAATCTCATTAATTATAATTGCAGTTAAGAGGATATATATATATAGAGAGAGAGAGAGAGAGAAAAAGAAAGGACATTTCTACCAATACAACATATTAAAAATGATACAAAGTTTTCAGTGTAGTAACCTGACTTACACTAAAATCTATTGTATTTCTAATAGCTTCATAATTAATGAAGTTGCAGTTTTCGCTACTTTCCTATTACTAGTGTTTGGTTTAGGTTTGGAAGTTTTCATTAATTTACTACGATTTAACAATGGAATCTTGCTTTCAGAGTTTAGATTTGGCCTATCAGTTAGAATTTTGATTATCTTTTTCAAAAATCTGCCAGGAGCCAGTATTTCTTTTAGAATGATTTGTATTATTAAAAAATAAATTTTAACCCCTTTTACGCCACCATGGGATGCGTTTGCTGTATTACTCAACGCAGATTGAGCCATAGTACTTGTGCCACACAGTATCTTCCTCATTAACACAATTCTTTGTAATGGCAAATCTGTATTGGTACAATCCATGCATTCAGCATTATGGGTGTGTTAACTAAACATGCAGTGTGTGTGTGCGTGTGCTGCTGCTCTCTGACCATTTAATAGGTTGTGCTAAACGTTAAACAAAAACCAAACAGGCCATTGTTTTGTCCTCCAACGTTCAAAGATAGTTGCTTCAAGAAAATTTGCATTGTTTTCCAGTATGCTTGACTTTTCTGATGCAGCCATAAAGGAGTTTCACGTTTGGTTTACCTTTGACAGTGAATTTGGAAAATTCAAAATAATAATTCTTGTTGCATCGATATGGGTCTGGGATTTCACTTCACCTGGTTGTAGTTGGTCTTTAACAGAATCCCATGAATTATTTCCCTTTATAGGTAGAGCGTTTAGCAGCTGGGCAACTGTAAAAAAAATTTTTTAAAGGGAAACTTTACATCCGATTTCTTTATTAAAGAGATGCCAACTGCATCAAGAGAAAGTCATGTAGAAGTGCAGAAGAAGAATTTGTTATGCTGAGTAGAGTCAAATGTAATCGTGCATCTAGAAAAAGATAGACGTTCAGCTGTGTATCAGCCTTCAGCATGGGTCTTACATCTTATTCCAGCCTCTCTCTTCAGGTTGAATCTGATCATGTGATTAGTGAATATGGGAGGTAACCCAACCCTGTCAGAAATGAGGTTTCATGTGTTATTTTCCTGATAGCGTTTTCTCTCATATAGATAAACTCACCTGGTGTTTTGTTTGTTTTTTTTTTTAATTATTTATTTTTCAAAAAAATGTATTTGTTTGCTTTTTCTTGCATATTTGTGCTACTATTGTTTTATTTCTCCCTTTACTTTGTCTTCATGGAAATTAAACTCAGTGGCCCAGTAGCTTTCTAGATTAAGGAACAGCAACCATGTGAGATTCCCCTCTCTGTCTAATTGCAGCTTGTATTAACAACTTGCCAGAACTGAAAGCTCTTCAGAAAGAACTTGAAGAAAAGAATGAAACCTTGTCAAAGTCCTTGCTTGAAATTGAGGTAAGAATATCTCTCTCTCCCTCTCTCTACTGATTTCACCTCTCTCTCTCTCATATTTTTATATACAGGGTGTTTCAAAAGTAACAGTGCAGTAAGCAAAGGTGTTATGTAAAAAGATAAGTCTTTCAGAGAAAAGTATCTATTATATTAAAAAAGCATATCAGAGGTAACAAATTTGATTATAATTTTGTAAATCCTTGAACATTTTCTGCTAATTTTAATCAGTTTCTGAAAGTGTGCCCCCTCCTGTTTGTAAGCAAAATTTGTTGCGGCTACACGTTTTGAAACACCCACTGCAATTCATCTGCCATGAATAGCCTCTGAAATGTGATCGTTCAGTTCTCCTATTGTATGGAGATTGTTTGCATAGACCGTGTTTTTTTTTGGTTTTCCCATAGATAAAAGTCTGAAGAGGTTAAGTCTGGACAGCGGGGTGGTCATAAACCATGAGAAATGATGCGATCTTCAAAGGCTATACCGATTGCATGCTTGCATATGCCATGTGTGCAGTTGCTCCATCCTGATGGAACCACCCTTCTCACTTCTCTTCAGTTAGTTTGTTGGAAAGGTGAGGGAGAATGTCATTAATGTGCCGTTTGGAAATCCTGGCTGTTCATATAGCCAGACAGGTGGAACCATGCCTCATCTGTAAAGAAGATATGATCTAAAACGTGTCCCCGCCCCCTTTTCTGTTTCTGTACAATTCTGGAACCATTGGCAGAAAAGTTCACCTGCCTTTCTGTATCTTGGGATGAAAGTTCATGAACAACATGCAATTTATGGGGAAAAGACTTCATTTTCCGTACAGCTGCTTGTAGAGGTTAGTGAAGACACCACTTGGCTGCGCCAGGCATCTGAGCAATTTTCTTTGGATTCTTACCAATATCCTGCAATACACCATCAGTCACAACCTTCAGCTGACCACTTTTAGACTTATTTGAAATGCTACCAGTTTCCCAAAACCGTTCAATAATGCCTTTACACAATTTCAATGAGGCAGTTGTCCCTCGCCATATTCCTCCCAAAACACATCCTGCAGACCAGCAGTGCATTTCCGAAAAACATGCTGCTGTAGCAGACTGGTTTAGGTCAGCCTAGCCATCAGTGCTAACCTTTGAGGCGACAGCATTTTGAGCACAATACGCTTCCCAATTAGTACTTGGGCTGTGAACAAAAGTAAGCAAGTGGGCACTGGAATTTATAGTTCATCAATGCATGAAATACAAGTATTTCTTTCAGCACAATGCTAATTTTGAAACACACTGTGCCTTGGTTTTAAATTCATTTCCAGTTTCCAGAATGTGTGACTGCCTTTCAGATGTTCTGAAAACCACTTTTCAGATCTTTCAAATTCCTAAACTAGATAACTGTAATATTTCTATTCATTTATTGTATTCTACATGCTTAAGACTTAGAAATGTTCAAGGGAGTCTGTGCTGAAACCTCTGATAATTGGACATCTTGCCTTAAATATGGATTTTGGATCTGCACAGTGTATTCAAGGTGTGGATGGTGTAAGGACTGAATGTGATACAACTATAATTTCTTAGTGTTCTATTTGATACTGCACTTGACGTTACTCTTGCCATCCTGTTAGCTTTGTTAACGTCTGAAATGCATTGTTGTTCACCTGTGCTGAACAAAAATATGGGGGTGTTTTGAGAGACTTTGTAGGTGTTGTGTTATCCTTTGACTCTGTCATCAGAAGGCTTGAGTCGCGTAGCCCCTTGATTTTTGAGACAAGTGCATCACCAACAAACGGTCATCATTGTTAGGTGATTCCATGTTTGTATAACAATGGCCAGATTGGATAAAAAGCCTGTCACAAATATTCACACGGTAAAGTTACTGAACATTATGAGCACGTGGCACTTTGGTGAGGCAGCCATTGCTAAGTCTACAGACCAGAAGTAAATTAGCAGACATGTAGGCAATGACTGTTCTGTTATTATGACATCATTGTCTATCTACACAATGAACCAATGTACATTTATTGTGCTAAATGAACTTTGTAAAGTTTGTGGCCTGTTTTGAATTGTGCGCAAATGTTTTATCCTATATAAATTTGTACAATTTATATTAAAATGTCCCTGTATTGTTTTGATCATTGTCTCAGTTTGTTTTTAAATCATAACCCCCTCGTTCTTTCTCGGAACTGAATTTTCTGATTTAGCATCTGTCCTATATTAGCGATTATGGCTGGGTCTCTCTCCTGCTTAGTTGTTTGTTTGCTGTTTCTTTTATTACTATTATTTGAAATCCCCCAGCTGTTCCCTTAACCTGGTTAATTTCTTTTTTTTAAGACTTGCAGAATGACTACAACTGGTAAGGCCAGTGAGAGTTCAAACCGTCGGTGAATAATCTGCGGCGATGAAATGTCATGCCTTGGGCTGTCTGCGGAAATTGGTTTAAATTCAGCAGAAGTCTAGCAAAAAAAATGAACCAGATGGAGAAAGCAGGTTTCGGAGTCAAGCTGTTCTCTAAGACTCATCTTCTCTTGTCAGGAGATTTCATCCATGTTTACTACGACGTGAATTTTGACAGGAAAATGGCACAGTTTTAATGTTGTTTGTTTCTCTTCCTTGCAGTCTCTCACAGAAAAGAACAGGAAATACAGAGAACACCTAGAAAAGGGTGAAGGTTCCAACAGCGAACAGCTCAGCATCATCAGGAGCAGTTTTGAAACTCAGCTGCAAGACCGGAACAGACTTGTGGATGCTCTGCAAGATACCATCACCAACTTGCAGATCAGGATCAACAAACTTGAAGGTGACATCTTTCTTCTAGTTTCTTTTTTTGGCATTTACAAGGGTTATTTTCCAAATGTATGCTTCTCCATACATAGGGATCACTTGTGGGTCTGGTACACAGTTAACAAATATGAATAAAGCTGGTTGGTATCTTTCTGTGCAGTCTACATGCTGCAATTTTTAAATTATAGAAAGAAAAAATGAAAATCAATATTGGTGGAAGTTGGATACCTAAATATTGAGAGAGAATATTAAGTTA
Organism: Nautilus pompilius; assembly: GCA_018389105.1. Taxonomy (NCBI): domain Eukaryota; kingdom Metazoa; phylum Mollusca; class Cephalopoda; order Nautilida; family Nautilidae; genus Nautilus; species Nautilus pompilius. Next base: position 144,549 of record JACATO010000130.1, on the reverse strand, counting down.
TCGAATTATACAGTCTTGTCACGTAGCAGGGAGTATTGCATACTTCCATGGGAGATAACTGGAATGTGTATTTTTATCCTGTCCCTCCTCCATCCCTGCTCTCCAAAAAGGCCTGTGCTTAAAACTTCTGAAATTTAGTTGTATCAGTGCTGTAAACCTTCTATTGACATGTAATGTCTGCCATAAACCAACTTCTTAAGGCCAATCTAGAGGTGCCATGTTTAATGCAGTCTCAGGTTTCCAAAATTGCAGCATTTTGGATGGAAAATTTAAATACTGTTGATTAATAATCCAAGATGGGCCTGGATCACTTAAAACACTGTGAAATCTGGCCAAGGATGACCATTGAATCTGGGCATTACCAGGTCTGACTGTAAGCAAAGACTGATGCATGGGTCTCTGATGTTTAGTTTGATTGTCTTTAGACTAGGATGTGATGCTGAATTCATCAGCTTAAAATTCTTTAAAATACATGGTTTTGGAAGAAGGGCTCTCTCTCTCTCCCTCACTCTCACACATCCCCTAACCTCTGGTGGGGATTAAGTTTAAACAGTGTTTAACAAAATGACAATAAGTTGAAAAGGTAAACTATCTGAACAGACGAACTGAGACGACAAGATTAGAGGTGCAAGGTGTAGCTTTGTGGATTATTGGAATTCAAACATGGTCTTATTTGTTTTAAGTATTTATATAATTTCTTGAAAATGTTGTAGCAATTGCAGAGATGGTTGAGTTTCATAGATTACAACACTCATGTCTTGTACAAGTGAAATGTATGGGTTTTTTTGGGAGATTTTAAGATTAAATGTGATCTTGTGATTAACAATAATATTTCACCATGAAAAATTGTAGAAAGAAGAAACCAGATGATGGCTTAGTTACTACTGGTGGGGTGATGAGGAGACATCTGAACTGGCCACCTACTTAAATGCAAGTTCGATAACTTCTGGTTCTTATCTTGTAGCTGATTAAGTCTGAGAAAGTGATAGGAAGGAGAGAGAGAGACAGCGGTTAAATTAAATATCAGCATCTTTGTTTTGATTCTTTTTTCTTTCAAAAGGAGGAGGGAACCCCCCAAGCAGCGGAGACTCTCTGAAGCATCTCTTTGGTGAAATAAAGTTGCTGCAGGATGAAAAGGAGGAGCTTGCAGCACAATTGGTCAAGTGCCGGTCGGAGTCTGAAGGGAGTCAGACAGATCACAGGTCGACTGTCAGTCAGCTTCAAGAGACCATCGCTAGGCTACAGGCTGGTGAAGGGCTGCCAGAGACTGAGATGGTATGTTTGCATTTTCATAGCTGAGAAGTTAATGCTGCTGCTGAAACTCCTGTAGATTTATCTGTAAACAGTATAAGTGCCATTACTGGCTGATGAGCATTCATTGTTCCCTAACCTTTCTTAAGAGATTCATATGCTGCGTGAATGCAGTCTTTGTTTCCCTAATTTCCTTGAATAATAAGGATTTTTTTTTGGTGCGATCAGAATGTGATTGTCTGTTGTGTTACCTGGTGGTGCAGGACGATGAAGTTAACCCGATTCACAGACCTATCTATTCACATGATCTGGTTTTGTGGGTCGGTCCAGGTGATTATGGCATATCAGCTGAAACCAAATTTACTCTTGGAAAGCCATTGGTCACATGCAGGAATCTGCACTTCCTGGTTTATAAACATGACGTGATGTTTTCAGTGTCCCTACAGAAATCAACCTCCTCCACCCCTAACAACCCATCCAGAAGGCATTGGTTGGTTGGTGTGACGAATAATGGCATCCAACTAGACAAGATGTAAAAAAAAAAGGACCTTTATGGGGATTTGTTCTGCTATTGTTGTTAGTTCTTTCTTTCTTTCCTGCTTACACCTTTGTTGACAGGTCCTGTGGCAGATTGCTGGGTTAAGGGTCACTTGGTTTGGACCCTCCCACTCGGTTTTGTGTACTCTCTTTCTTACTATCTTTCACCAGTTAGTTGTGTGAGCTTTTTCTAGGTACTGCAGTTTCTTCCCCACATCTGAAATGAGTTTTAGTTTGTTTTTCTGGTTGCATGGGTAACCTGACTGGCTCATACCGAGCTTCCAGTTGTACTTAGGTAACTTGCTTGGTCACCAAGGCCGATACCTCTCACCCCCCCTCTTATACCTAAGCTCACTGCTGTGAGTTGTTCTCAAAAAGTCAGGTCAAGGGTAGAGAACTGTTATCATTCCTATCAGCCCCAGCAACGTCACCTCTTCAACCCCATGAGATGGGATTTAACTATAGGTTAATGTGGTTAGTGAGCTACTTTCGTTTAGCTTTTCAGTAATGTAATGTCAGGTAGTTCTTTAAACTTAAAAACAAAACATTGACATGAATTTGTTTTGATGAAAACAGCTGGCATTATTTAGGAACTAAGAAAACCAAAGTTCCACAGTTGGAGTACATAGTACATTTTCTCTTAAAAACAATTTTAAAGCCGAAAACCATTTCCTTCTCAGTCAGATTTAGGTGTCCTCCTATTAGAGAGGATGTTCCCTTTCCCATTGTTGTCTCATTATAGTGTATCCCTTCTGATTCGTAATGGAATAAGCAAAGCAAAGCTATTTGCTACTTGCTTGGTATCCTTTTGAGCTTTCACCATGCGATGTGTATCAGCTGCAACAGAATAAGCATAGCTGTTGTTACTGATGGATGTGTCCCTCTACCGCTTCTCGAATGTGGTACTGCTGTTGGTTTGGATCCTGTCTCTGCCATGCCACCAGAATAAGCATTGCTGTTGTCTTCTTGCCAATTAATGCTCAAGCCAAATTCAAAAGCACAGAACTATCTTAGGATGGAAGGAACTTTTCAAAAAAATAAAACTTTGACATAACTGTAATCGTGGAAAACCCAGAGAATTAAGTTTCGACTGTGTGCTTTGTTACCTGTGTCTGGTGATTATTCTGTTTCTTTTATTTGTGTGTTGTGTATTGTTACAGCAAAGGGACAGTAATGTATGTGAGAAAGAGTGCACAGTAGTAAAAATGTGACTGGTTAATCTGTTAACTTCTTGGAAAGGTAATCCGGTGTTTTGAATTTTTTTTTTTCTTATATTGTCAGGAAATGTCTTGTTTAGTAATTTCTTCAGTAGCAGGGGGCATTTCTCAACCTGGTTGAGAGATCAGAAACTGATATGGGCAGGGAAATGGACCTGAGCCTACTTTCTAGTATATTCTCCTTGACAAAAATACCCACCCCCTTTAAGTTGGAGATTTTTCCTTTACACTCCAGGACAGAGAGAAATGTAAGGTTTGAAGCAGTCTAAGATGGTAGGTGATTTGGACAACTCTACTTAGGTCTAACTGAGGGAGGATTCCTGAAATGTAATTTCCCTTAGGTGCATTTACTACGGGGTGCCCCACAAAAATACCAGGAAATTTTAAAAGTCCAGATCTCAAGGTAATGGATTTTACCACGTGGTGGGGTTTACTGTTACGTCAGCTTCAATTACAGAGGAGAGAGGTCACAGACATATAATCCTTAAAACCTGTGTTGATGGAAGCTTGGAACAATATCCCGCTGCTCGAAGTTATCCAAAGGACGACTGGAAGTGGCTAGACCGTCTACGTCGTTGTGCAGCTGCCCACAGAAAGCATTTTGAACACCACATCTAACACTTGTGTTTTTGTTCTGTTTTAAGCTACCAAATTTCTATCCTTTGCTTTTGTTTTAAATAACTACCAAAATTTCCAACAATTAAATAAACTGTACCAAATTTCCTGGTTTTTTGTGGGACACCCTGTAGTAATAAGGTGAAGGAGAAGTGTGGAGGAGGAGGGGGCAAAAATAAGCCTCTACTTCAGGGTGGTCGAACATACGGCCCGCGGGCTGTGTGCGGCCCTCAGTACCTTAAAATGTGGCCCGCGAGGTCATACTAAATTTTAAAAAATTTTTCCTTCTTTAAATAAATTTTTACACATTATAACAAAATTATATTTATTGAATTATTTTTGCATATATAGTAATTAATTTCCGTTAATTTTGAAGGTTTTTCGCAAACATTTTTCGTATTCATAAATCTCATTTTAATTTGAATTAGTATCAGTTTTCTGTCATGGCGTCTAATGTATCAAAAAAGCGAAAAATTGACTCTGAACATTGTAAGTTTAATGCAGGACTGGACATATAAATATTTATGCATCGAGAAAAATGGTATTATTAAATGCCTTGATTGTCATCAAACTATCAGCTGCTCGAAAGATATAATGTTGAGTCGTCATTATAAAAACGCATGCTAAAAAATATGACAATGTGATAGGAAAAGCTGCTAGACTGGTGCTTGTGCAACAATTAACTGATAAACTTACAGCACAGAAGAATATTTTTAAGAATTTTAAAATCATAACTCCTACTGCTAGTGCTCAGTATTTGGATGCCTCCTATCGTGTATCTTTATTATTGGCTAAAAAGGGTAAATCCTTTCGTACAGCAGAGATTGTTAAAGAATGTGCTATAGAAATGGCAAAATCACTGGAGAAATGGAAGTTGCTGATAAATTTAAAAACGTTTTCTCTATCACACCAGACTGTTTCTACCAGAGTTAAAGATATTGACTTACAACTGGAAAAATTCTGAAAGACAAAATAGCTAATTGTGCATATTGGTCAGCTGCTCTTGATGAAAGTACAGACAACTGTGACATATGTCAACTATCTATTTTTATTAAAATTATTGAATACAATTTTAATGTGACAACTGAACTCTTGGATCTGAAATCAATGTCTGGAAGAACTACAGGAAAAGATATATTTGAATCATTTGACATGGTAGTTGGAATTTTTATAAATGAAGATTTTAAATATGGAAAACTTTCTTCTGTCTGTACTGATGGAGCACCTGCTATGTGTGGCCAGAAAAACTGGATTTGTGGGTGAGCTGAGAAAAAACAATATTTTAGTTCCAGTACACCACTGTATAATTCATCAAGAAGCTCTTTGTGCCAAGTCTGCTAGACTGCATCCTGTAATGAAGTCTATCACTAAAATGGTTAATTTTATTCGTGGTGGTGCTCGAGGCTTTAACTCACAGAAAATTCAGAAATTTCTTAGAAGAGGTAAATGCTGTTTATCCAGATTTGTCACTTTTCTGTGATGTAAGATGGCTAAGTGCTGGAGATTGTTTGAAGAGGTTCTTTGCATGAGAAATGAAATTCTTGTTTTCTTTGAAAAGTGAAATATCTGCTAACACTACTCAATTTGAGAATGACCTGAAAAATCCAGATTTCATATCTGCATTAGCTGTTTTGACTGACATTACCTCACACCTGAATGTTCTGAACAAACAAAATTCAAGGAAAAAATCATGATATCTGTTATCTTGTGGGTAAAATTGATGCATTCAAATTGAAGTTGAACAAACTATTCATTCCACAATTAAAGGAAAAATTTGACACACTTTCCAAGCTGCAAGGAAGTATTTGCTGATAAAGAAACTGACTTTTCAGATTACGTTTCCATGCTTAGTGATATTTCTACTGAATTTGAAAAGAGATTTCAGGACTTCCAAATAATTCAGGATGACCTTAAGATACTGAGCAATCCCTTTACTATAGAAGTGGATAAGGCACCTGCTCAACTGCAGTTGGAATTATGTGAGCTGAAAGAAGATCATTTTCTTCTTTCTCAAAACCTGACAATCCATTAGAATTTTGGAAACTGGTAAATGCAGAATCATATCCTGAACTAAATAACTTTGCACTTCACATGCTTTCAAATGTTTTCTTCAACCTATGTTTGTGAAAGCAGCTTCTCTTCTGATGAACCAACTAAAGTCAAAAGAGAGGAATCAGCTAGATGATGAAAACTAGCTTCATGTGTCAGAGTTGCACTAACTGACTTAGAAATTGATTTTGTAGAATTAGTTAAAAACAAAAAACCTCAAATTCAAATTTCGCACTAGCCACTGTAGTAAATACAATTTTCTATTAGTATAAGTATTAATAAAATATCTTTTTAATCAAACTTTTTTGGAGAGTGGCCCTCACTTGCATAAACCTGATCAATAATGGCCCTTTGCTTATTTGAGTTCGACCACCCTGCTCTACTTTCTTATGTTTTGGGGGCTCGGACAGTGCCTTTCTAATTTAGAATCTTTGCTGTGACCCCAGTTGTGTATGAATTAAGGTGCCTAGTCATCATTAATGTAGGTTTCTGAACTGGGATCCTGCAGCACGGACACTGAGAAGGAATTAAAAAAACTCCAAGTTGAAAACAAGAAGATACATCTTGAACTGATGTATACGTCACAGATTCAGGTAAGCGCTGCAAATGTTCTGATTGCATTCTCCTCCTTTTGGATGGCTCCTCCTGTGCAAAGCTATTGGCCATTGCTAATTACGCTGTGTTGTACTTTAAAATGATCACGCCAAGGTATTTCTCTAGCAGTTTCTAAGCCAGGGAAGTAAACTAAGCAGTCAGCCAAAAGATAGTCTGGTCATCTACAGTTGCATTATACTAGGGAGTCATATTACAAATTAGCTAAAATAACAGCTTTGCTAGATATTGGAGAATGTGTTTTTTTTTTTATGTCAGTGGAATTGTTAATGAGTGGAACAATTTAGCAGCAAGTGTAGTGATGATGGCTTCCTGCCATTTTTTTTTTGTAACTTCTAAACTGAACCTTGGACAAGTAGGTGAAAGCAGAGTCAGCCAATGAGCCCAGAAGGGTCTCCGGCAACCCGAGCAAAGAGTATAATGAACTCTGATAATAGTGGCAGGTGATGCTGTAATCTTTACCTTTAGCTGTCGTCGTATCCCTCACAGACAGTACTTAATACAAACCGTTCTCAGGGTCAAGGAAACCTGTTTAATGTGACAGGAGGGAAGCATTAGGCATATCCTGCTAAATTATCCAGAGCTGGGAAGACACTGCACTTTCTGTGAAGATGTCCTTATGGGGGCAGCAAGAAATCAGATGTTCAAAAGGGTTTTAGTACCAGGAAATGCCGCTGTTTCAGCCTTTGTGAGTTGTGGAAAACTAAGGAATATTGAAAATTTGTTTGTCTGTCTTTCATTATTGGTGGTTTTCACTGGCTTGTTGGATTTTTTTTTTTTTTTATATGAAATGAAGAAGAATCAGTGTCGCTACAGGGTGGAATTTTGTTTGCTAATTACAAAGAGGCAGGAAGTCAAAACGACTTATGCAGGGTCAACCAATGAAGAGAAATGGCCACCAATATCATTACTAAGTTGGTCAAAGCTATCGCCGTTTTAATCTAGTTCGTAATTTGTTCCACAAATTAGCAATTTTATTGGCAAAAAAAAAGAAAAGTGATTATTTCTTGATACCTTATTATGCTGGAATCTTATTCAGTTTATTTCAAATTCTCAAGGTCTGGGAATATTCTATTGAATCAGAATCCTTTCTCAAATAAGCATTCTACTCACCTGTACAGTGTTCAAGATGTGAGCAACGGATGCTTCTACCTTAGGCTGGATGTTCCTTTCTGCTCGGAAGAATGGCAGTCAAGGAAAGAGACTGGGCTCAGTTCTCTGTTTCTTGACTCTGATCGGGTGCAGCAGAGCTCAGAGATGCCATTCAGCTCAACATCTTAGAAGGCGGAAACTTTGATGGACATAATTCAGACATTTACAGCCACATCGTGTGATTGCAACTGGGCAACGTAGTTTTATGGATGTGCCCTTTTGCATAAATAACTTCTGGACAATGCTTTTGGTCCAGCAGGTGCTATCATTTGTGCGTGCTAGTAGCTGGCTTTCTCTGTTGAACTTGATCAAAGATCAATCGTAAATTTTAAGTAGATTCCTGGTGTCGTGGTGTACACTCGTTGTTGGTTTCGTTACAACGGCAAAGATTTGGTCTTTGTTTCTTTCCCCCATCTAAATTAGGATTTGAAAAGAGAAAATGACCAGTTGAAAAAGGAAATGGCCAGCTTGGTAGACGAACTTAGCCACACCCATGTTGAAAGCAGGCAGCAGTCCGTGGAACAGCAGCAGAAACTGACGCTACTTCAGAAAGAAAATTGCCAAGTGTCCAGACAGATGAGGAAGCTGCAAGCGGATGTGGCATTTTTTGCATCAAAAGAGCCAGAGGTGGGCTTCGTAGAAATATTTTGTTTTAAAGCAGATGCAGAATCCTTACTATTTGTTTGTGAATTGTATGCAGGTCCCTTCCATCTCTCCAAGATCTTTTTTTTAAATCTATGTTTATACTGTTCAATTGCCTACTAGGAAAGGGCATATTTACAGGGAAAACAAAAGTTTACAGCAAAATTTAATTGTAGTAGTTGTCATAACATAAAGCAGATTGCTACATTGAGCACAATTACAGAAACAAATGCAGACTGTTAATTTTAAAGGTTATATTTGATTTGACCTTTTGGCCTTTATAACGGCTTTAGTGATTTGTGTCATTCTGTTAGTTAATTTATTAAAATGGTGGTGTTTGGGCTTTCCAGGCTATACTGAACATAACTATGTCACATCGTGTGGCATCACTGATTTTACATCACTGTGAATTTCACGCCACATGTTCAACAGACAATAAATCTTGCTTGACACTACTTGCTCTACATAATTTGCAAGACTGTCAGGGACACTAATAAACTTCGATTAGTGCTGTTACTGATTTATATAATTAGTGTGTGTGTCTTGGTCTCTCTCTCACACTTGCCTACCCAAAGAAATAATGGAAGAGCTTGTGTTACCCACAAAGCTGGGCGCTGAGGCTATATCAGCAGCTGTGGCATAAGACAAAAGAGCTGGTAGACTGTTAAAGATGTCCCTGTACAGTTAACACTTGCAATACACCATTTACACGAGTTGGAGAGTTACTTGGTTTGGCAAACCTCCCATGGCATAGTTCCTCTTTGTTTTCCTGCACCAGTCTGTTGGTATGGGTGAATCGCTTCAGGGCCAGCCATTGTTCCCTGCCCCCTACCTGAACAGTTGGGGGAAATGGGAGCTGTAACGCAACCGTAATCATCTGTGAGTCTGCATCTTGGTGTGGGGCAGAATCTCCTAATGTCACTTGGCTGGTGATTGCTATTTAAACAGAATTTTTTTTTGACAGCTCTGCCACTTTGAATTGCCACAAGAAGCAGATTTTAATAGTCATGTTTGCCTCCATCTTGGCCACTTTTGGTAGTATAGCTAAGACAATGGCAGGCCAACAAAAATGTAATGAATTATTATTTTCCCTGATAAACAACAAACATTTCTCTAGAATACTAGCTGCTTTGACATTTCTGTCCCATTTCTACATATTATGCATGCAGGTGGTAAGCACAGCTGACAGCACACAGATGAAATCAGAAGAGATACTGAAGAGTTTGGATAAACTCAAATCTGAAAACCATCGACTCCAGTATGAGGTAGGACAAAGTTTGCGGAGTTATCTTATTCATTTGCTCCGCAAAATCTGAGTGTTTCGCTATGAAAATCTAACTTTGGCTTAGTTAACTGGTCTCTGGGTCCTCATTCCTAGAACTGTTAGCTTTTGTGTCATCTGAAAACACGTCTGCACTTTACACTTATCGATGATGGCATCATAAAAAATTGTTTCATTTTATGTTACTACTTAGCTTTAGAAAAGACAGAGCAGAATCTAATAATGGCAGAATTCTGGCAGTAATCATTGGCATTGTGAGTAGAAATAAATAATTACTGGGGGGGTGTGTAAGAGTAGAAACATGCTGACCATGTTTTATTTGTGGAAAGTGAAGAAGTTATTTGATGGAACCCATTTCTGATTCTTATTAACCTTAATGATGGCAGCAGGATCCAATCACCAAAACACGGCTTTAGATACAAAGAAATCTATCGTTGAGTGGCTGCTGTCCGCTTTTTTAAACTCTAAACATCATGGTTAATTTATGGGAACTTAAAGAAGTGAAAATTTCTAAAAACCTTTTTTTTTTTTATTGACAGTTTTTGAAATCTGAAGCGGAGTGGCTGCAGCTGAAAAAACAGATAGAATTGGAAGCAGCAGACACGGAAAGGAAGAACAGAGAGATTGTTGAAGATAGCCAGAACCTGAAGGTGAACAACGAGAAGCTGACAGTGGAGTATCGGCAGTTGTCTGAGAAGCTTGTCACCTTTAACAAGATGTTTGTCGATCTCGTGGTCAGTTACGGGCTGCTGAAGAAACTCTGTGAAAGCTACCCACAGTTGATTAAGGAGACTCTGACGCTCACCAAACTGAGAGTAAGCAAACAGGCAGTTGTCCTGGGCATTCAGGAATTTTCTACTTAAATAAGCCTCTGTATTGCTCAGCATCTAAAAGTAGGGGAAACAAGAGTTTATCTTGCTTCTCTTCTTTGAGTAAGTTTATCTTAACTTCTTTGCTGTCATGGATGTTTTGTGTTATAGGGCTTTCCATCAAAATCAGATATGTCAATGAAGGCGACATTGATTTGGTGAAGGTGTGCATTAGTTTTGAGATGTCCAGAAAGGCCGCCTGCAGGTGTCCTGGTAGCGGGCTTCCTCTTGTGCCACAGGTGGTGGTTTTAGAATCAGCCTCACAGGGATCTTCTGGGCAACTGGCTAAGGGCTCACTGTTTGTTCCCAATGCATGCAATCTGTACTGCATTTATTCTTAATCCTCTGTATGCTGCACGGGGCATGTTTGCACCAAACTACTCTTCAGAACTATTACTCATCACAGGTTGGGCCATAGGGGCCATAACATGTGGCATCTACCTCATTAATATGACCCCGTGTAACAACAGTTTCATATCACTTCAATCCCGTGTGTTTGCACTATGAGCGACTAAATATACCAATACAAATACTAGAGCTACTGGGCTTGGGTGCCTTTGTACCCCAGAAGTTATAAATAAGGTAAGACCGATGGAAGGTTCAGGGGCTGCTTTCAGCAAGTTTCCAGACCATTAAAAATGCCCAGAGATGAGGGATGCTGGTGATCACAGCTCTTCATCCCGGATAGGGATGTTTGTTGCTCCATCTTCCTAGTAGGTTCCTGCAGTTAATCATGTGTTAGTGAACCCTGAATAACATTGGAAAAGGGAAAAAATAAAATCCAGTGAATTACAGCTAAAGTTTGTTAATCTTTTGTTGTTCATTTTATTTCATTGTTTAGCAGCAGATTTACCCCAGAAATGGCGAGATGCTCAGTGCTCGCTTTAACTCTGTTTCCAGATAGATGAGAAACTGGTAAAGCTGAACAATCATACCCAGGAGCTGGTGAAGAAGTACTACAAGGAAATGGCCCTGCGGAAGAAGTACCACAACGAACTGGTGCAGCTGAAAGGTATTACTGGCGAAATGGTAGGAGTGCGGTCAGCCCGGAGGGACAGTCAGTCCAAGGTTAACCAAAGGTCACTGACCGGACCTGGACTCAGTCGTCACTAAGATGCATTAGGGATGTTCAGATGAAAACCGGCTGGATGATGTTTCAGTTGCATTTTAATCGAACAACCCTAGTCTGTTGACTTCTCCTGTCCCATATTTTTTCCTCCTTTTCTTATTTCATCTTTCTCATCTTTGATCCAAAAATAAACAGCAGCTATAAAGCTGTTCGTCGAAAGAACAGACTTTTAAGTGCTTGTTTTACTTCAATTTTTTTTTTCAGTTTGGTGGGGCCACTGTCATAGGCAGCCTCATTTTTCTGGAACCTATGATGCCAAAAGTATGTGGTAGCTTGGATATCACTCCCTCCCGTTTGTTAGCTTGGGTGGGGTCAGTAAACCGGCCAGACAGTCTATATGACCTATTGCCACCCTCCTTTCTGCTCTCTGTAGATCTTGTGCACCTCATATTCTGTCTGCTGAACTTGTAACAGCTGCACGTTCACTGTCCCTGCATGCAGGGGATGGAGCTTGTGTCCACCAAATTCTCAGTGACCGCCGGCCAACCTTTTCAGCTGTTGCGGCATCAACATAACTTTGCAGTATCTCCGGCACTGTCTCGGGCACACTGGACAGGTAGGTTACTTGATGAAAGCCATTGTTGGCAGATGTGGAGTGGACTGCAGTTGCTTCTTCCTGGGCAGTATGGGAACATTCTGATGGAGAATTGAGGATAAAAGGGACAGAGGCCACAAAACTAACTAAAACTGAAGAAATATTACCGGCAAACTTGATGGGTAATCCTGGTTACCATTAACAACTTGATGGATCACATGCTTAGATACTAATTAAGCTCAACACACTGCCATAGGCACAAATGTGTGAAAACTTGAAAAAGTGCTTATCCAACCATTATTTGGCTTGAGCCATCCTAACGACGCAGGCATTTTTAAAATGGTTGAAGAAACACTTAACAAAAAAAGTTTTAACATTTCATTTACCTTTGCCACCCGGAGAGAAATTAGATTTTTTCTTCTTCTTCTTCTTTTCCTCCTCCTCGCCAGGAAATATACGGACGTTCTGTCGGATTCGACCAAGAAACCACCACGACAACGTTGATGGAGGACTGCCCAATTCGGTGGTCTCTCACGATTCCAGTGATGTAATCTACGTCAACCACAGGGGCAAAGTTCATTGTTTTGAAATGGAGAAAGTGTTTGGTGAGAACAGCACTCAGAAGGAGGTAAGAGAATTTACATGGCAGAGTGGTGGGGGGAGAGAGAGGAAGAATGAAGAAAGCCAACCTTATTCTGGAACCGGTTTGCCAAAGTCTATTGCAGGAGGACATTTGGTTACGGTAGAATTTTCACTACTTCAAAACCGATAACCCAACAAAGTCCGAGAGATGAACTGTGGCATAATTTTGAGAGGCAGATGGTTGCTGGAGTCCTGATGCGTTTACTTTTTGTTCCAGGTGTGTGTGTGTGTGTGTTAGCAGATTAGTGTTGCGACACAAGGTTAATAAGACTTACTTTTGTACCATGATAAAACAAATAACTATGGCTGGCGCTCTGTCAGCGCCTGCCGACAACCGAAACGTCTCCTTTTTTGGTGATGGGAGGAAGATATAGAGAATTGTATATAGCTCCTGTCTCTCCTCTACATTTGACTTAAAGCACTGAACTTTGTCATCGCCAAATACTTTGAGAATTCTTTCTTTTTTTTCCTTTTGTCGTTAGATATTCGATGAAGTCAGAGATTTGGTCACTTCCTGTATCGATGGCTACAATGTTTGCATCTTTGCCTATGGTCAAACTGGTTCTGGGAAGACTTTCACGATGGAGGTTTGTGTTTTCTTTTTCTGCGAGCTAGCCATCTGTCCACTGTGCCCCCCTCTTTTTTTTTTTTTTCTTGCCAAACATGGATTCCATCCTTTTCACCATTAGCTGCTGCCTGTTCAGGAATTATTAATGGAGGGAGGGATGGGGGGGGGGGAGCGAGAGAGAGAGAGAGAGAATAAATTAATAGAAGAAGTAAAAGAGACTCTAAAAGAATGGAATTAAAAGTTGAATATGAACAACGAAGTTACTGTAAGGGTTAATTTTAGTCCATTTCTATTACATCTTATGTGAGGTCAGGGAACCAACTGTACTTAAGCCTCTTTCTTTGGGAGGATCTTAACAAACATGGACTACATTCCCAAGCTAATTTTTTAATTATTTTATTAGTTTTAAGGACTACTTACATTTTGAGGATGTCCGTTTTCCTAAGCAGATCTAATAAAGCAAGCAAATATTGCTCTTTCAGGGGTCCCCAGATGATCCGGGTATCAACAAGAGAGCCCTAGAAGAACTCTTTAGGGAAATATCGAAGAAAGACGACGACTGGCACTATAACATCGAAGTCAGCATGCTGGAAATATATAACGAAATGCTCCAGTAGGTCACACACACATGTGAATTTGGTCAAATCATTTTGTTCACTAGACAATTAACCAAATGCTTCTTGGTGCTATGTTATTTGTATTATGTCTACAGCAACTTAACTCTGGCTGTGAGAACTAGGATGTTGCTTGATTCTAGTCATTCCTTCGAAAGGACCATAATCGTGTCACTGCACATTCTTTACAACTAAAATGATGCAAAGGGAGTTAACTGATGTGAGGCGAGGGGGCAGTAGCTTATATAATTTGGTTTCACCTTTTGATTACTGGTTTCTTTCTCTCAAAAACATTGAAAGTATTGGCCTTGAGACATAATTAAACTACATACTGAAGTAACATGGAGACTGTTGCCAGGAAACCATATTATAGGTAGAGAAATGCCTGTGGGTAAGACAATAGCTAGGGTGTGGCCATGTGATGTCACTACTTTGATCCAATGGTCTCAATACGGGAAGGATGCTTAGGTGCTGTCATCTGGCTCTGTAACAAGATAAAGGGTTGCATCCATCATGGCTAGCGGGCATCAGATTGATAGAGAGTGCAGCTTGGACTGATGAAATGACATGGGTGCTGAAGTGCTTCGTGCTGGGCTCTCCAAGCTCTGCAGCAGCCTACTAGATAGGAGAGTGTTGTTTGTGCCTCGTCTGCTCGTTTTGGGTAATTTCTGTGCCCCCCAGTGCATCTGTTGCTTCTTGGAAATCATTTCGGGGGTTTGTCTCGATGAGCATGCAGGTCAATATGGCTGCCATGTTGGCAGAAGAGCTGTCTCTACTGAAGTGTTTCTCCCTTCCCATGATTCTTGCTGAATAGAGCTGCTCTCAGTATTCAGAAGACCCTGATAGACATCTCTCCATTAAAGGTGCATATGAATTTATGCAGGCACAAGTGAAAAAATTTTGTTTGATCTAAATACATGGGAATCCGAATCCCTTTTATTGGGTAAGGTAGGAAATAAAGAACATTGGTAAATGGAATGGGATGTTTTTCCAGAAACCACGATGCTGCTTAAGGCTGGACTTTTGAATTACATAGGATGAACAGTAGACTTGATTTTGTGTGTAGCTGGAAATTAAATGATGTTTTAAATCCTCAGTTTGTCTTTAATTAAAGATTTTTTTGGTTTTTTTTTTTTTTTTGTAGCGATCTTTTGGCTAATGATTCTTCGAGCAAACTGGAAATAAAGTATCCAGATGGTAAACTGCACATACCTGGTTTGTCTTCATATCCAGTAAAGTCTGTTGAGCAGGTCAATCAGGTGAGTAAGGACTGAAAAAAATGACAAAATTAGTAAACTTTACACACAAATTAATGCATTAAGCATTTTTCATAATATACATCCCTAGCTCTGTTTTACAAATTAGCATACATTAAATTTTAAAAAAAAAAAAAAGACTCTCTTGAAATAAAATACAGGACCTCCATAAGTATAGAACTGATTCATTGCCTTGTTTCCTTACACCTCTCCTTTCCCCAACAGTTCTCGCTCATCTTCCTCCATTACAAGGCTAGCAATTTTACCTGACAAAGCTGCTTGGTGGACATGGTCACCAGTAATAGAGCCTCAAGAGGCGTGCCATTTTCAGTCCTTGGCAGGAAATGGTAATGTCCCTACTCGGTTTTGTCCATTTAGTGGTAATGTATATTGACCGGTACAGAAGAGCAAAAAAAGAAACCATGCTATGGTAGGTTTTCTGACCCAAGTTAATCCCCAGCAAGGATTGAATGTTAGGTTCTTAGCTCTAGCGGGCCAGCATGCTGCACTCTCCCAGTTGGGTTACCACACTGGCATGGTTACCAGCCACGTGGTGGTTATAAAAGGGGGGAGAACTCTTGATTGGCTTTCACTTTGACCATTGGTCAACAGACTTCCTCGCCCTCCCCCCAACCAACTGCAACCACACTTAGATGACTTGCTTGGTTGCTAAGGATAATACCCCACATCTCCCTCTTCATCATCTTACTGCTGTGTAATGTACTTAGATTGTACAAATCAGCTGTCCCCTTAACAATAACTGAAGTCATAACAATTGCAAGGGGCCAAAGCAGAAAAAAAAGAAAATAGTAAAATAAACTTGGAGGCACAATATAGCATTTTGCTTCTAGATGGTGCATGATACATTCACAGCAGAATTAGACAAGTTTTAACAGAAAAGTGGTGGACCCTTTTTTATCCTTGCTAAATTATTGTTTTCAATAAATGAAATAGACTGGATGTTTTATGCGCTTTCAAAACAAAACCAAAAAAAAAAGCTTTTTTAACTTGCCAATTTTATAAGAGTTATCTCTCTTTAGTCATCCCTTTCTCAAAGGATTCTGCAGTCTCTAGTGGTGGAAGCCCATCAAATTCAAGAGAAAGTAGCAATGAACCTGGTAGATTTTTAAAAGTTTATTTCTGATGTGACATTAAAAACTGAATATTAAGTAACTTACTGGATCTCTGCACGGTATCACCTTTTCTTTGAATCTTCACGAGAATACTTTTTTTGTTTGTTTGTTTCTTCACATCTTTTCTCTTGCATTAGCTGTTAGACGGTTTACTATGGCGGTTGTTGTGCTTAGCTATGCACAGAAACCTCCACTCTGATTGGTTGGCACTGTATCCCTTTGTGTGTGCCTGGAAAAGATGTCAGAAAGGCTTTGCTTTTCATCATGTCGTTGATGTTTTACCAACCCGCTGTTGACGTGGATTTATCTTTCAGGTTTTCACTATTGGTCAGAAGAACCGTGCAACGGCGAGCACAGACATTAACGAACATTCGTCGCGGTCACACGCTTTGTTGTGTATCACCGTGGTTGGTGTTAACAAGACAACCAGGGTGAAAGCCATCGGTATGTTGGGCTACATGAGAAGAGAGTTATCTTTCCTTAGCTATTTATTTATTTTTGTAGAAGGATTAAAAAAATTACTTTTTCCTGGGTGAGAAATTCAATTTCCAAAACTTTAAAAAAAAAAAAATAAAAAAAAGTTTCCAGGGTGAAGTAGTTAGTTTAATTTTTACACAATTGATGGGTTTGAGAATATCAGGTTATTCTTTGATGCTGTTTTCCGTAAAGGGCATTGGATTCTTTTCCAGAGGTTAAGAATATCACCTTTTGGCCTGTTTAGCATATTTGGATATTGACATGAAGACTGTTGTCTGTGCTTCAAGAACAGTATTACTTCTGGTCTACCTGGAGACAATGATTATTTTTGTTCATACACAAACCTCTACGAAGGGAGACAACTCTGGTAGGCAAGTGTAGTTCTGCCCCCAATCTTGTGCCATGTTGTGCGGGGTGGGCAGCATATCCAAACCTTGGTAGAGGAAGTCCCTACTAGAACTCTCCATTTCTAAATGTTTGGGACGGGGGACTCTCTCAACTGGCTGGTCGGTCCTAACTGGGATTCAAACTCAGGCCCTCAGCCTCAGCAGTCAAGTATTCCAACCATTGGACCACTAAGATGGCTTTTTACTTTTCTTAGTATCATTCTACTGGTATGGATTTTTTTGGTGTAAATTGGGGGTCACGGGCAGCAAGGAAGGGAATAGGCCATTAATTTTGGCTAACTTTTTTGTTATTATGACATTAAGTGTTGTTAATCTGTTGTATGCATCTAAAATGTTTAAGTTGTAAATATTTCTTGCAGGTAAACTGAACTTGGTGGATTTAGCCGGATCGGAGAGAGTGAGCAAGTCTGGAGCTGATGGACTCCGCCTGAAGGAAGCCCAGAACATCAATAAGTCACTAGCGTGTTTGGGTGATGTGATACACTCGCTTCAGTCAAAACAGAGTCACATTCCGTATCGAAACTCAAAGCTTACGTATCTTCTCCAGGATTCTCTTGGTAGGTGCATGGATGGTTGGGAACTGTCTGTCCATTGTCATTGTAACAAGTAATGAAGGAGAACGCTTCTCTAGTGGTCCTACAAAGAGATGGCAGTTCAACCTCAGAAACTAGTGTGTCACCGTAGGGGTTAGTCGGTCAGACTATTTACCAGAGGGTGCCTGCTCGCTCTTGCATTCCAGGAGGGGACACACTGACGTACTCTTACTGCACCTTAGCTATGCATTAGATTGGAAAGTCCTTTCGCCATTCAAGGACATATAATGTTGTTCAATACACTCAGCATTTATCATCCCCCAAACATTAATACCATCATGTGTGTGTGGAAGCTTGCCTCTCTCCTGTATGGGTAGCCCAGTTATATGGTAGCAGGTGGACATAAAGTGAACGATGCCAGACTTTTGGCCAGCATTTCTACTGACTACAAATTAAAAATCATTGATTCCTTTTCCTTTACATTAAAAAAATTGAAAAATTGACTCTAAAAATCAGGCTTCTCTCATATCTTTTCTGTTCTTGTTTTTCAAGAGTTTGGGAGAGAAGGTTACTTCCCTTTACTAAGACATTTGCAATCTCCAGTGTACACATTGTGCCTCTCTCTCTGGCTTTGCAGCATGTACTTCTCTGTATGGTTGGGTTTTACTACAGCTTCTGTTCAGGGATGATTACGAGATGTAGATTCATACCTGTGAGGGCTTGATTTGCTGCTGTGAAGTGGCACATTTGAGGCGACGGGCAGACGTCTGGCAACGATGGCTTATTCTAATGGCGGTGAGGTGGACCGCGAGCTCAGAGAGGTTGCAGAAGGGTCAGACAACCATGTCCTCTATCACCTCCCCTTCACGTGTTTTTGTGGCGTATTTAAATAAATCAAACTATACTGTTTATAAGTTGTCTTGAATAGTTTCCACCATACTGCAAAACTTGTCCGGATACACTGGTTTTCAACCACCATTTCTGTTAAAGAACACTGTCTGAGAGGGCGGAGCTTTGTGCCACCATCGATCTGGTCGTCTCTTTCTGAAATTTGGGTTTGTCTTGTCGCCATCTGAAATGAAAACTCTCCGCCGTGGTTACATTTTTGTTTGTTTTGTTTTGTTGTCTTTTCATCCAACCAGGTGGAGAAAGCAAGACCCTGGTGATTGTCCAGGTTGCGCCAGTCGAGGAGCACGTCGGGGAGACGATCTGCAGTCTCCTCTTCGCACAGCGGGCCTGCAGCGTCGAGCTGGGCACGGCAAAGCGACGGCTTGAAGCCCCTGTTGGGGACATGCGTGAGGTAGACATCCCTTTCTTCTAATTAGTTATCTGACTTTGTAAAGTGGAATGGCAGGGTTACCTTATACTGAACTCTCAAGGTTTTTGCCGGCGCGGAATAACAGGGCTAGCGTGCAATGAATTCGTATTACTGGTCAGGTGTGAGTGTTTCTGTTGTGGTTTGCGGTAACCATTTGGATGGAGGTATACGGTGGTGGGTTAACCGGTTAATGGTAATTGGCGACACGGCACTGACGGCTAGAAGAAACTCTGTAAAATGCATTTGTTTTTGACATTTTTATAAGATGGTAAGTAAGAGTTATCGAATTTGAAAAGAGAAGAGGTTGGGGGGTGGGGGTCAAACTGAATAGAAAGAAATTCTTCCCTAAATTGGAAATATTCTGGGCGGGTTAGGGTTTCAGCTTAACCAACGATTGTTGTCGGCCCCCTTTTCTTACGACTAAACTGAGCTTTTTGAAAAAAAAAATTTCTCCCCCCCCCTTTTTTTTTTTTTTTAGAATGGCGACGCGTCACCATCTCTACAAAGCAGCCCCGCCAGACGTTACTCGTCGTGCAGGGAGTCACCAAAGTCGGCATCCCAGTTGTTCAAGTCCCCAAGCGCAGTGCAGCCTCGAACTCCAAAGTCAGCGGCAAAGTCGCTGAAGCAGAGCAAAAAGTAGTGAAGGGATCAAAACTCCCGCCCGCAGTGATCTGACGTCCAGACGTCGGCAAGAACCAGGGGCATTTCCACTGGAATCCATTGGCCACAATCTCCGGGAATCATTACAGGATTTCAATCTGAACTACGATAGCAAGGGGCGAGGGGTGTGCAATTATCTACTTTTCTAGAGTTTAAAATTTTACCCATCAAATTAAGGGGGCGGGTGGGGTACAACTCAGTTTTTGAACTTGGCCTAGGCTGCCAAGATCTCCAGGGTCTTAGGTTTTTCAGTTAACTGTGGTAATGGGAGAGGATTGCATTTTAAATAGATTAGTTAAACAACTCTTACCTAACAATACTTTAGTCTTGTTAATGCGAGATGCATAAGATATTAGTTTAAAATGATGCGTAGTTTTATCCGTTCATGTTTTTGTTTTAAAACAAACTTAATCAGATTATTATTTTAGTACTTAGATTGTGAAAGTAGGGATAACAACATCCTTTTAATGAACTAGTAATGCTAGTGACAGGACGTGGCTCTCCCATACCACGAGATTTTAGAAAGATACTCTTGAATGAAACAATATTAATAATACCACTAATAGTAATCATTATTGGTTTTCTTTTAATTGGAATTTGTATTATCATTTGGATTGGAAGTCATATTAGAAGCAAAGGACTGAGTTGACTGGCATTATCTGACATTGGTAATGCATTGGTTATTTGCCATCAGGAAGAGACCCAGTTTTCATCCCAGGTCAGTCCAGTTTAGCATCCCTTCTTGCTTTTCTTCACCATTTGCCTGTATGGGATTTCTCTGGGCTCCTTGGTTTTCTCCCACATTTAAAAATGAAGTGTTCTTCTTAGGGATTTCACTGCTGCCCTCTTGTGTCATAGGATGCAACTTGCTCTGGTGGATAACTGCAGCAATATGTACTCATTGCAAGGGCGGTCTTCCTTGTAGAGACTGGAAAGTGAAGAGATAGAGGAGAAGTTCTTGATGTAGATATTATTAATCCTAGTCCTGCCTGCTTTGGGGGGGGGGGAATCGCTTTATCGATGACCGGCATGCTAAGCAAATGCTTCTGGAGATCAATATAGTGAGTTTTGGCAGGACTAGGGTTAATCATGTTCACAACTTAGGAAATAGTAAACAGAACCTCACTTCTGAAATGCTGCAAGATTTTGTTAGGAAATACCAAACTCCTTAATTCCTTTATGGGCTTGTGCTGAATTAAACAGCTCTTGCTGGTTCTTGGCAGCAGTTTTGTTTTTGTTTTTTTTTTGCTTCTCTTCTGCTCTTCTTTTGTGGTGGTGATGGTGTATGGAACTTAGATGTGGCATGCATTCTGATGTTACTCTTGCTGTTCAGCTCTAATTTTATGAGAGGGACATGCTTTTATGTTGCTGGGTTTATTTATTTTTTTCTTTTTTAAAAAACAATTGACTGAATTAAAGCCGTACTGTTCTCTTTTGAGGAACCTTTGAAAGAAAGTTAAATAAAGCTGGTATCATACCTTTGGTGGTCCATCACAGAGGGACTCTGCACGTAGTCACACCCAGGTCCAACCAACTAAAGGAATAACCTCAACATTTTTTTTTTTAGCTACTTTTGGGTACAATCTGTTTTTCGGTACCAGAGCATATTGAAAGTAGTTTCCAATGCCAAGCTGCTTCCTGCATGTTTTACTGTCCCATTTTCAACTATATTAAATCTTTTCTGAACCCGCATCTTACATCTAAAAGAAAGATACAGCAGGTAAGAATTGCAGCTACAAATGACAATTTATCAGCACCATCAATCACCACTTCTTCTACTGCAGGTCTAATTGAGAAGTTTAAAATCCAGGACAAAATTATGGTCTAATAATAATAATAATTTTAAAATGGTTAGAGAGAGAGAGAGAGAGTGTGTGTGTGTGGAAATTTTTCCTGAAGAAGAAAAACATTTGTATATTCTGGAAGCTCTGTTTAAATGTATATTGTAATAGTATTTATAATTCCTAAACTGTAACTTGTTATGCCCACCAATTATTTCTGAATCATACCTTGTACAGAAGCATACTAGCTTGTTAAAAATAATAATAATAATAATAATACAGGTATTACTGCTTTAGTTTTTATTGTAGAGATAATCCACCTGTTAAAGTTTGAACTGAATTACCTGCCCCTATATTGAGTTTTGTTGTTGTTGTTGTTTATTAAATACCTTTTGAAAAACTGATTATCAACAGTTGTGTTTGACGTTTCCAAGCTTTGTAAGTTACTATTGTATCATATAGTTTTTATCACGAAAAGAGAAATGTACTGAAAGTAGTTTTCCATCTATTATTTCTGTTGATACCACATTCTGGTATTAAACTGATTTGTACGTTAGTTTGTGCATCAGAATATTAGTGAAAACCAGCAAATGAGTTTTTTTTTGGTTGTTAAATCCTCAGTCTTCTGAATTAAATCCAGATTTGTGCTGAATATCCTTTTTTGGCTGAATTGGGAATTTGTACGAAATTTGTGTGGATGTGTCCTTTGCAGTTTGTCTAAAAGCAGATGGGATTTCCTCCTTTCTTCTTAAAAATTTCCCAAAAGAGCTGTCAGCTTATGGATAACACTAACACACACACTAACACACCCACCACACACTAACACAACCACACACACTAACACACCACACACTAAACACACACCACACACAAAAATAGGAGTTTGTGAACAATTTGGCACTACAAGGGTTTAAAAAAAAGAATTAAGATAAACGAAGCGGTACTGAGAATCTCAAACTGTGGGGGTCTGAATAGGCTTTGTCAGCCATTCTTTTTTTTTTTTGTTGCTGAAGATGTTAAAATAACTTTGACCGAATGGAAAATAGTCGGACATTTCAAAAGCTTGTCCCTTTTTCTTTCCTTTTTTTTTTTTTTTGTCATTTATGAGAAGCAAAATGCTGCACTGAATGGAAAATGTATTTGGCGTCGTTATCCTGGTGCTGCGAAGGCAGAGAGAGAGAGAGAGGAGACTTCTGGTACAAGTTGCGCCGATTTGGAACATGCGATGGAAAATCTCAATAAAGGGAAAAGGGATTAAAATTGCCTTTATTTCCAGTTCTGCTGAAATGTCAGTTTATTTTGGAAAAAAAAAATTTTTCTATTCAATAAAAATTTAAAAAATTTTTTTTTTTTTGTTTCGCTTTGTCTTTTAATGTTGTTGTTCTTTTTTTTCCAATATTGGAAGTTGCCAAAGTTCTTGATTTCTAACGATTTATTGTTTATATGCTCAAACTCTTAGAAGAGGCGGATAAACTGAGGTGAGTCTATCTTCACAAGTTAATGTTAACCATTTTTTTTTCTGTAGAAACCTTTTAAAATGCAACTGTAAAACTTCCTCTTGTTTTAATTCTTTCTTTCTCAAATGATAAAGAGATGGTTCAATAAAATATATGAACCAGGGAGGTCTTAGCTTCAGCAAGAATTAAATTTAAATAATTTAGAGATTGAAATTTTTTTAAAAAAAAAGTCAGTTGCGTAGCAGATGTGTGTTTAAAAAAAATAATAATATATAAAATAATTTTTACACCACTGGGATTTTGCAGGTATGACATCATTATTTATGATTTAATAGGTTGGTGATGTAAAAAAAAGTTGATGAGTTAGCGAGCAACAGGTCATGGGTTCAAAATCAATTTGTGTGAGAAGAGACTGTCTTGTGGCTAAAACCTGAAAATGGCAGCAATGGAATAATTCTGAAATGTGTGTGTATAATCATACAAATTTGATAGCTGATCTAGTTATGGGCTTTTTCTTTTTTTTTAAATGCATCTGACTCGCTTAACAGTTCCCAATCTAAGATTTGCAAAGACCGGGTTATAACTCTCCAAAATGGCCGCTGAAACAGCAGGAATTGGCTTACGATATTGATGGTGGCGATGTTCTAAGCCAGAGAAACTGTGATCTATTAGGCGAGAACTGTTGCCTTATCTACAATTGTGGTTTAGTCCAGATTTGCATCTCAGCTTTCAGCAGCTATGTGAATCAATCAATCAATCACCCACCCAGCATGGTAAAACTGGTTTCACCTGGTGCATTCAGGCTGGGTCTACCTGATGAAAGCTGCTCAACCGGTTTTTTAAAGTAGATGTTGTATTTAGATAGCCATTGTTTTGAAAGGTAGAGACCCCTTGTGCCCTCATTCAGTTTCTATACCTATTAAGGATGAGTGAGTCGATTATGAGAAGTTTGGTGTGTGTTCTAAGTGAAATAGATTGAAGAAAAAGCTTTGTTAACAGCTGCATCTTACTAGCATCTCCATAGAATTAGTGTATAGTTGGGGAAAGCAGAGGGAGAAGGAAAATTATTTTTATATTCTTAATCCTGAATTTTTAAATATTTATGTTTATTACATGGAATTTGAAATGTCAAAATTGGCTAAATTTCCAAAAACTAAAAAGCTAATTGGCATTTCATTTTAATCAATCAAATTATCACTATTATATATATAATTTGGTATTTAGATGGAAACACCAAAAAATACGATGATAGTAGATCTGGATTCTTTTTTATTTTAGGTAAACTATTTTTCTTTTCTTTTGGCATTTTTGGAGGCGAGAAGCCAATATGGCACTGCCCGTAGTCGTCGACTTTATAGCAAAGTTGTTAGTGGCTCCATACTATGGTATTGTAATGCCTACGGAATTTCTAAGCATCCAGACTCCATCAACAATGAATTCTCTTCAGCATTAAAAAAACCCCCAAAATAATTGGATTATTGTGATGCTGCTGAAGACAGACAATAAAAAAAAAATATTTTAATTCCATTTTTTTTTTTTAAAAAAACTGCTAAAAACCATACATGGGAATTTTTTCCATTCTGGATTTAATACAGGTAATGACACATTTTCTTTATTGTTTTTCTTTTTAATCAGTCCACCAAAGCCTGCTGTTTGCACCAAGTTGGGGGTTGCTGTGACAGGACCAGCAAACGCACTCCCTCCATTAGCACAGTAGATGATGGGTTATTGTTGACGGTGGTGAACGAAAATGTGCTGTACTGTGATCGCGTCAAGAAAATCAAAGGTTCAGTACATTGTAAAACATCTGAGTTGCTTCTTATGGCAGTGAAATGATAATCTGAAGTGGGGGGGATGTCTAGCTTCAGTCAGGTGGTAGAATTTCCAAAATAAAGGTTCGAGTAAAGTGTTTGATGACCGGTAGATTTGTCGTCCATTTATCTCTACTAATGCATTATTAACGTTAATTGTTTTGTCACAATTTTGGTCGGGGCTAGCTGTGTGAGTTCCCCACCCCCCACTGCATCTGAAAAATGAAGGGTTCTAGGGCATTCCATAGATAACTCTGTTGGCTTTCACCCAGGGCCAGATTGCAGTATAAGCTAGATAAGATATAATTATTAAAATAATTAAATTATATACATTACGTCTTAAAATAAACTTGACCATAATAAGCTGGTATTTGTATAATTCTGGGAGAGGCTTGAGTGGATTAGAGTGCCTTAATTCAGCCTGCCTGCTTTACCTTAACCCATTGCCCCATACCATCCTTGCCACCTTGCATACTTTCTAATACTTGCATACTTAAGAACTCCCTCCCCCTTCTATTTCTCTCCTGTGAGATGTTCTTAGACCTCGAAAGTCTAGACGGGGGTGGGGTTTTTACAAGCTGATCGTGGTTGCATCGACTTCCAAAATAGGTGAGTCAGCTTTATATATATAGTTTACCTACCTGTCTTTGTAAGGGAGACCACCCTGGCGAGAGAGAGAGAGCGCTACCTTCCAGCAACAGGGCAATCTAGATTTGGTTGGGAAACTGCAGCTATATTTGCTTCCAGAACTCGACTCTTTGGATGGATCCACTTTCAGCATCTGTTTAACTATAAACACATGCGGATGCATCGCTATGCACCACTACGTCATAATTTCCATAACATGAAGAATTATCGGAATTGGGATCATTTGAAGGGGCGGGGCTGGAGAAAGCACCGACTTGAGATCACCATTTCGGACACTATGGGACTGTGGTACTTACAGGGGACAGATAGAAATGCGACCATTTCAGGAAGGAGGAGAGAACTCCGAGCGGGATTACTTAACATAAAATTAATACAAATTGGGGGAGGGGGTAATAAACTAATAGGTATGAGAATGCTATTTTATTTAATGAAATAATAGAACTAAATAAACACGTATTCGCGCGTGTATTAAGATATAAGCCCGGTTAGTTAATTAAATGTTGGTATTTTAATTAGTTAATTAATTCCGAACCACCAAAGAAATGTGAAAAAAACAGGCAGGCGATTCGTTCTTTGAATGATCTACAGGACAGTGTAATTTCTCAAGATAAGGTGTAATGTGGGAACGCGTACCAAGAAAGGGGCTTTTTTTTTATTTTTAAAATTTATTAGAACATAAAGCAGTTAAGTTGGGTCTTTGAATAAAATAAGCACCAACCAAAGAATGTGGGTGGAAAGTCCAGAAGGAAGTCAGTCAGTCTCCAGATGCAACTTTAGAAGACCCGGCATAATAAGATGGCGGTCAAGGGTTTTACCCATAAAAAATTGATTTATGAGAAAACAGATTAGAATTAATTATTAATTTGTGTCTATTCTCATCAAAACCGTTTAATAATAATAATAATAATAATAATAGCTGGGAAAATTGGCCAGGTCAGTTCCTTTATTTTTAGATTTTTTAATATTTTTTTTTTAAATGAGTTATCTCCCTTGGTGTGTGTGTGTGTGGGTGGTATAAGGGGAGAGCATTCGGCCAGCTTCCTTCCCGCGGTGTCGACGATCGGATTATACTGGAAAGGCTGCCTACCTTCGGGCGGCGGCGACGGCGGAGGACGAAGAGCTTATCGCTGTTCACCAACGAACCCGGACCCTGTCACCGACAGGTAAGGTGGGTGGGTGGCGCTCGCCCGGGCCTGCTTTTCTCTTCTGAAGGACCCTTTGCGGGTGTTGTCCGGGGCCGGAATGTTGCCGGTCGTCGCGAGGGCGGGTGCCGGAGATCGGTAAACGGATCTCCTTACTCCCCCCCCCCATCATCCTCTCAATCCTCCTCCTCCTCCCACTCCATCCTCCCTCCCTCCTCCTCCTCCTCCCGGTAGCGCAGCGACGACCAAAAATGGCGCTAAGCTCAGTCGGCTCCTCTCTCGGAGGCTGGCGATGGAGCTGAGCGCGCGCGCGTGCACCTCGGTGGGGGCGGGCGACGTGGACCGGAACGCGTATAGAATAGGGGAGGGGGGGACCGAACACGCCCCTCCGGGGACTAGTAGAATACCGGCTAACCTTATTAGCTATGCAGGGAATGTTGCCGTCTCCTCCTCTTCCCCCCCCCCCCACACACACCACGGACCCAGGTAAGTTTAGTACTGCTTCGGTTTCGCCATCATTAATGCGCGGTGAGTTCCTTTGAGTAAACTCTCCCAAACTGGGCGGGGCCCCGGCGGTAGGGAGACGGAATAAAGGGACGTTCAAGTGAAACCCGGCCGAAAGGTAGCGTCGATGTAACGGCATCCGGCCGGGTTTAATTTGAACGTCTACGAGGAATGCCACTGGAAGGAAGGGCGGAGCCCCTCTCTCTGTCGTACCCCCTCCCGATCTATCAAACTGCTGTCACGGTTGGATGGTCAGGGCCCTGTCAGGGGGAAACTGGGGGGCCCCCCCTCTTCTAGAATGCATTTCCAGTAACAAATATATTAAAAAACAACAACAAAGCTCCAGGTGGGTGAGGCCTGAGGTTTGCTGGTACCGCATCAGGGTCAGTCAGATCTGTGCTTAATGATACATCATTTTCTCCTTGTTTTCTTCTAAAAGGGGTCTCTCCCCCCCTTTTTTTTTTGTGGGAGTAACTTTAAAATCATTTTAAATAGTTAGTTCACCTTTCTCTAGATGACTGTCTGATCAAATTTGATGCCTGCTGTTACACCTGAACATTCCCTTGTGTGTGTGTGTGGGGGACTAGCTTACAATCATCTGAACCCACACTATTCCAAAAAGGGGGACAGGTTCAATTATATATATATATATATATATATATATAAGAAGTATCGTTAATCTATCACAATTATCTCAGCTGTACCCACTAATCCCAGTCATCCATGCATTTGTATTCTTTTGTGATCTAATGTAATTTATTTTTAAAAAATCTAACGTATAGCAACAGATGGTACCCGTTAAAGCTTTTATCATACTTCGGTAGGTTCCCGAATATTTACTCACTAACAACAATTCCTTCCCCCTTTTTTTTTTTTTAGCTAACTCTTTAGCAGAACAAAGAAACCATCTGTCAGTGTCCGATCCACTTTGGCCTTGTTTCTAAAATTGGTACAATTGATTTCTTTCTTTTTTTCCTTTTTTAACCCCCCCGCCCCTCTCCTCGCTCTCCTGGCAGGGCAGTTGGACGTGTTTGAAATCGATAATTTGTCAGCTGTCACCAGATTTTGAGAGGACTTAAAATAATTCTCACAAAATGGCTTTGTTAATCTAATGTCTGCCTTTTGGTTCCATGCCCTATCGGTCTTGTTTCACAGGCTTTCCTGTGCGGGAGTTGGTTCGTTCAGAATTTGTCCTAAATACCTTTGTGCACTGCCAGAGAAGCTTAGCTTCGCTTGTTTTCATGTGATAGGAAAATGTGTAGCTGCATGTTCCTGCCCAGCCATGCATATTATGTGGGGATTTCTTTCTTCCTTAGAGTAAATATTGGATATGCCTGCTTGAATATACATGACCTATTGTGAATGACAGATAAGGATTTTCTAGTCGTCAAAATTTTGGTAAAAGAAAATGGGGTTTGTGTTTTTTTTTTAAAATTCCCATCAACCTACAGTAGCAGGTTTCTAAGGCCCCTCAGGGAGTGGACGTGTAATAAATACTGTATAATGAATTGTTAAAGGAAATACAGATGTTGGAAGATTTCATAAATTAAACTTCAGTAGTAATGAATTATTTTGTTGTTGTTTTTTGTGTGGAACTGTATTACTGTTTTACAAACATGACTCGCACTTTTATTTACAAAGTTATTGATGAATAAATAGGTTTTAAACAAAATTAGCTAGTTTTAGTCAATGTTGGATGGAAGGCAGTTTTTGGAAGCATTGAGAGAAGTGCTCTAAGCCAATGTTATAGTCAGTGGAACGGTTCCATGTGTAATAGATCAAACAGCTTAATAACTGGGTTGGGTAGCCCATTCTGCAAATAAGTGCATCTGCTTCAATGTTGCTCGGCCACGGTAAAACATGATTACTCCAAATGTGTCTGATGTCTGACTGACATGCTCTGAATTCAGAATAATAACAGGTAACGAAATTGTTACAAGGATTAAGTAATAACTGTAGAGTTGCATATATGGCATTTTGATAAATATTTCTAGTGGGAACCACGCCATTCTCAGCATGGTATTTAAAATCATCTAACACAACACACTACAAGATTGGTAAGATGAAACTTTCTAATGAGCAGCATTTTTGTTCATTGTGTAGTTGCTTGAATTTCTTAAATATCTTTCTGTAAGCGTTTGTGACATGCTAAATCTGGCAAACGAAATGAACCAATACATTCAGGAGCCCCCCCCCAAAAAAAACTCTCTCTCACTTTCTCTGTCTCTCTCTCTCTCTCTCTGACAAGATCAGTGTCATCAGATGACAAGAAAGCTGGATTGGTCAAGAAATGTTTTCTTGGAAAAATTTCATTCTCACAAGTTGTAGACTTTAAATGTAGAACCTGGCCTCATAGTACTTATTCCATCAATATCTGAATATGGTGTTCTTCTTTGGCTCTTGTCTCTACCTGACTACAAGGTGTGCCAGCAAATCCAATTCTTTTTTACTTCACTCTACCCTCATACCCCTGCCGTTGCTCTGATGTTGCCTGGCTCTAGATTACAAAAGCCGTGATTCAAGTAGTTCATCTCAAAAGCAAAATGACTAATTTCCCACCTTGTCACGGATCAAATTCTATTTTTTCTTCTTCTTCACAACAGATATTATGTATGATCTTGTGAATAAAAGCCAACCCGAGCTCAAGGTGGGTCTGCCCAATAGTAGCTTGGTTAAGTAAAAGGTAAAAAATAAGAGTGAATAGCTACCAAATCTTTATGTACCTCTTTTGCATTGAATCGGTGAACAGCTTGAAATACTGGGCCAGTTAACATCCCGGCATTTGTTTGTCTGTAATTGCTAGGGTATCCAACTTTCAGTTTTATTTTCAGTCAAGTCTGCCACCATTTTTTTTGTATATTGGGACATTACTTAATGGATGCAAACAGTTCACATCAAACTTTTGTGATGTGTTATGAGCTCTGCAAAAATATCTTCTTATGTTGGAAGATTTTCGGACCAAAATGCTGTTTCCCAGGTTTTTAGGTTAAAAATGCCACAAGGAAAGCGTTCCGTTGCGTGTGCCGGTTCTCGTCTACAATTTCAAAGGGTTTCTAGAAGCTGTTGAAAAACAATCACTCTGTTTATTTCCATGATTTGAGATTTTCAACTATTGTTTATGTTTCACATTTCTCTTCTTCAGAAACTCTTAGCGGTGTGGTTCCACGCTGAATAAGATTTAAACTGATACCGAATATAGTCAGTCTCAAGTTTCCCCACCCCACCCCACCCCCTCCCAACCAAAGTTGATGATTTTGCAGAATTTGCCCAGCTTGGTGGTGGTATTTCTGGGTCTGGTTTTCCTGTCAGCTGGCCATCTGGGCGTGGGTTAGAATTGTAGTTAGCCTGGGTTTGGTTGGGGTTCTCGAATAATAACTCAACTACGTTGAGCATATCAGAGTTCTATGCGGGTCTGGGAAAAAACTCGTTTTTTGTTGTTGTTTTTTTTTTTTTTAATAATTATATCAGTATAAATAAATTACTTGTACCGTGGAACTTTAACTCTTGTCCTGAATATTAATTTCATCAGAGTTGATAAACAAAACAAAAACAGACTGGTCTGGTGGGTGCAACAGTAAACAAGCCACTTCTGCCCAGCTTCCTTCCCAGTACAAGTCCAAAGGGATAAATGATGTGTAGTCACATGTGGTGTTTCAAAATGGTGACTCCTGAGTAGCTTTCTAGACAGTAGCAGCTGCATCAAAACCGTGTGCTATCAAACACTGCTGAAATGGCCCCAAAGTTGATGTCGTGAGCCTTTCTAAGATTATTCAAGTATATGGAAAGTAGATAACCAGTAAAATAGATGTATTTTGTGGATGTTTGGATAAGTTTTTTTTCTTGCGGTGTGTGCATGCCCTTCTGGAACCACCACCTATTGTCTTGGTTTTCAGCTACCTCGGTGTTGTACTCTAGACTGTCAGGAAACCTCACCTGTAAGCTGATCACCATTTTGCAATCAAGCTCGTAATTGCTTAGAAACTTGCCACGAGTCCTAACAGATCTCTGTAACATGTTCCATTCTCCATGGTTCACAATGTCAGCGGCTTGATAGTAACTGGAAGACTTGGCTTATGTTACTTTTTTTTTATAATGATTTCATCTTGGCTGTCTTGAACTAAGGGGCTTATCATTTGATGTTTGGAATTTACTAATTACTTAGTGTCTTTTTATTGAAAAGAAAATAGTTTTGGCTGTCACATTTTATTGTTATGTCTCTACTTGATGCCTTATTGTGCATATTTATGCTTATAGCAATGCTCAAAATAATTAAGATTACATCCATAACAAGAATCAGATCTAATATTGTTTATATTGCATGTCAGCATTTTACGTTTCGTTATTTTAGTTGGAGTTTGCTTTTTAGGCTTATTGTGCATACATTCTTAATCCATACATGATAAATCTGACAGGGAGTTGTCCCTCGTGGCACAGGACGAGCAGCAAATGCTCTCTAGTAGATGACCACAGCATTACATCCTCTCACCAAAGTTATCTCTGTTGCAGAGGCTGGTGTAAAATAAATCTGGATTTGTTTTTGCCTGATGCTTATGGTCCTTGGCACTTATTTGACCGCGTAGCTGTGGCCTCAGTGTGGTTGTCAAGGGTCTTCTGGGATGATGGAAACAGGTCTTGGTTGTATGACAGGATGCAGCAGGTATTTTTCAGCAACTGGAGCAGGAAGCAAGACAAATTGTATCCCAGAAACTTTGAGCTCTGACCTAGATGAGATGCCCAGGAAACAAGAAGAAGAAGAAAAACAACAAACAAAGGGGCTTGGGATACTGAGATCTTTGTCGTCAGATGTGGTGGGCAGTGGAAAAATCTGAATGTTATAAACTTCTTGGAAATGCAATTTTAGGTTAGAATATATGTAATGTATATGAAATGTAATCCACATGCTCAAATAAACTGGGACATTAGTAGATATCTAATTCCAGTCTTCCTAAAAGCCTTCAGAGATTCAGTATTAGAGAGCGTAAGAACTCTCCCATTCGAGTGTGATGTACTCTTTGATATTATGAAAGTTTTTATCCAAAGTATCGTGGAAGGTTCAGGGAGCAGAAAATATAGGGGAGGGGGGTTAAAAGGAAAAGAAAATGTTTGGTTGTGATAGAGAACAACAAGGACCACATTTATTGTGGAATGAAAACGTGGCTGACTTTTTAAGAACAAATATATTTGGTTTTGAAAAGATGAGTGAGTGCCCCTCTTGCTTTTCATGCTAATAAGAAGCCATCTTAGGACTTGGAGTGAAACAGGACTCTGACCAAGATTAGACATGGAAAACTAAAATTGAAATCTGAATTAGGGATAATAAGACAAACCCTGTAGTAGCTTTGTCCATGCTCTTGTGACTAGACGATAAGTGGATACTTCGCAGTCAGCAAAGAAACGTGTGTGTTGGAGTATTTTGGAAAATCGGATAGCAGAAGTGGTGCATGTGTGGAATAGACGAGATGTGCACTTTCTAGCAAAAGGGTCCTTTGTGTGTAAGCTGTAAAAGAACTACTGTTTATTCCCTTTTAGTATGCTTATTACATCCGATAGGATCTTACCTGCTTCCTTTGATGAATTGTTGGATCACTTTTTGAAGATCACCGGATGAGAGAAAGGTTTATTTTGTATATTTGAGTGCGGCCACATTGATAAGCCAAGGGCTCTAATTAATCAGAACTTTTCTGATTTTTAAATCTGATGGGAACACGAAGTAGAGGGAGGTAGCATCACAGTGGTCTGTTTGATGTGCTTGTTGAGCAGATCCAGTTCAAGATTATTACTGGATTGATTGAAGAAATAAATTAAAAGTTGCTTGTTTTTCTTGAAGCATTTGTACATAGCTGTGGCGCGGAGCGCAAAGAATCTTGACAATCATAGCCCGGAACTTTACTGATAGTCCAGTCCTGAACCGATTCAATATATTTTTAATACTCCTCCTCCTCATCATCTGAGCTTTTTATTTGTTTGGTGCTTCATCTGTTAAATCAATAATCACAGTAGCAATGTAGCTTCAATAAAATGTTTCTTCCCACACACACACTAGTATTATGGACGTTAATATGCACTTGTAGACGTCTACATTCAATTATTCATTTATATATCCCCCTGGAACAATGCTGCCAGTTTTCCGTAAACCGTTTCTAATTAGAACCTCGTCAAGGAGAAAATAACTCTTCACTGGTAGGAAAGTCAACACGAATATCAGGCACACTGCATGTCTCTCGCCAGTTAAGATTTGTGTGAGACTTGTGTTCGGCCGTTACAAGCAGCCGGGAGTGAACTAGGAAAACGAAAATTGTACTTTACGATATTATGCCTTTTGATTTAATATATTGCCAAAGTATCACTTGGACTTATTGCTTTGTCAAGATGACTGGGATGTCGGAGCATAGTTTAATTCAGTTTGATTTATTATCTTAGCTATACTTGATGGGGGTGTGTGTGTGTGTGTGGTAATAGAAAATATTAATAAAGTTCATTGGAGACAAAGGAAAACATTAGGGCACTATGAAAGAAAGGTGATCGAAACTTGATGACTTTATAACCCAGCACGTGACACTGACGGCGCTATTTACAGAAACGTGAAAATGTGAAGTATCAGTAGTTTTGATATCATAGTCAGAAGAGGATGTTCCCAAATTCCCTCTTATCCAGACAGTTAATCAAGGGCTGCTCAATAGAAGATGCAATGGCATATTCCACTAAAATTTGGTTGGCTTAGAAAATTAGACACCGTCTCCCTTGGGTTACTGCGTTGTGTGACAAGGTAATAAACACTCACTTCAGACTTGTGGTTGAAAAAAATCTGACTTGTTTTAATTTCCATTCACGAGATTATTGTGCAATTTGCTTGATACAAACCATCAGGAAATGACACAGCAAATTTTTTTTTTATAATAACAATAATGAAATGTGTATATAATTAGGTTTGTTATTTAGTTCTGTTTGTTTATATATGTGTTATCTTTCTAGAAATAACTATCTTCCCTGGTTCCGTCCAAGCTTTAACTTTGCTTTGTGTTAGGTAAGCGTGCGTCAGTTTTCGTTGTGATGATCCCAATTATCGGTTAGATAATGCTAGAAGATCACTGGTAAAAGAGAAGGGTCTAGGTGAATTTATTGAAAAGTCTGAACGCGTTGTGAGGGTATGTGATAGTGAAGGTGAACAAGACTATGGTGGTGATAATTTTAACCAAAAGGCATGAAACATTAGATGCAATGATGGATGGGTACATGTCATTGCTTGAACTGGTAACAGAGCACCGCTTCGGTCATTGTCTCTCTGCTATATTAAAGATGTAGTTCACTGGGAAAGTATCATCACTAAATTGCCTGACTTTAAACGGAGACTGGAAATTTGCGGGTAAACAGCACATGGGCATCTCCAATTTTGTTTGCTTTAGATGGATGCACTTACAGCTCATGGAATTGCAGCCTAAAGGTTTTTTTTTTAACAGCATCAGTTAGATGTTAGAAAGTAGCATTTCAGCCATTGAGTTGTAAATTCATGGAATGCCTTCTCTAAAGATGTGGTTGAATCTGGCAGATGTTCTCTTCTTTGACACTGACTTACCTTGTAACCTTACCTGTGGTACCGTTTATCTTTTTATAGTTAAAAAAAAAAAAAAAAAAATTATATCTGAGTGACAAACTGGAAACCGTCTTTGAATAGTAATAGTACACGTGTGACGAATTTTCTGAAGGGAAATAACTGCCAAGAAATCTTTCGGTAAGAATGTTGATTGTAAAATTCACAGCAGCCGGTACTTTGGGAGCCTGCCGAAAATGTTTGAAATGCTACAATGGCGGGTAGCAACATCAGAAGGTAGACGTAACCGCCCTACCTGGGTTATTTATCAAAGTTCTCAGGTGGTGGCTGTATTGCAGGGGGGGGGGGCAACCGCCAAGCAAGACTGGGGTCGTCAGCCAGGAATTATATCAGCACCAGTAGTCAGCAAAAGCAGGCTTTAAGAGGGGAGGGGTGATTATTATTGCCTAAACAGGTAGCCTAGCTACAGAGATTTGAAATTGATTGGGAAAGTGTGGATCTCTCTTGCCCATCCCTTTTTTGTTGTCTAAAGTGCAGCTGGATGAAGGCAGTCCGATAATGTCTGGTCGAGTCTGGCTAATTTATTGTTGTTCTAAATAAAAAAAAAAAGAGAGAGAATTTTCTTAATTTATCAATTGGAGAATCTATTCATCTGGTGACTTGTACCTTTAACGGTACGGACTGCTTTCCTGCATTGTTGAAACTATTGTAATCGTTTTCTTTATTGATCAGTCTGACACAGACTGCTGACAAGATACGGTGATGATTTCGTTTTTCCTCCTCTATGAGGCCAGCTAAGTTTCTTGATAGATTCTCCTGTCTCGCCAATTCATGTCTGAGCTTAATCGCCTTGCTTGATTTGTAATTCAGCCAGAAGTTAGTTTCTTTCTCTTTTTTTAAAAAAAAATGACTTTTCAGAAATTGTAGTTAGTTTACTAATGTATATAGGTAATTTTTTGGTGTGTGTGGGGAGATATGAAGTAGTCTCCATGAAAAGATTTAATGTGGCCTTGTGTATATGTCAGATATCCACGTTATTTTGCTTACTAACTGGGTGTTGTGTAAAACCCTACTTATATGAAACTTATCTGTCTGTCGACATTTCTGAGAGGGGCAATGACTAATAACCTTAGTTCAATGACTGATCTTTGATATAAATGAAATGTCAAGCATTCAGTGGGTTGTAAATGGTCATTAACTGATGTTGAGTGCTGTTGCCTCCAGCTTGCATAACTAGACCTTTCTGAAGGGCTTACATTTTGGCAACATTCTTCATGTTATGTAGAATGATTTAGAAAACAGAAAGGGAGACTAGAGATTTTATTATGCACCAAAAAACACCACAAACAGTAATGATAGAATATGCACGCGCTCATGGTAGCTGGAGGTGGATCAGATTGTCATCTCAGAGCAATGGATAATTGAAGTTTGTTTGGAAACGATACTTGCCTGATGATGTAAATTTATCTTTGATTTTGGATGTCTCTGAAATTGCTACGTGCCCTAGCATTTGTTATCTGGATTGAAAGTTATAAATTATTTGTAATATATTTTAATTTTTTTAAAAAAAAAGAAAATTTTTTTCTCAGCAGTATGTAAAGCACAATGCTATACTTAATTATTCCTGATTTGTTTTAATAATTATGGCCAATCAAAATGAATACAAGTGATTGGCCTGCTGCCCTTTATAACTGATGCGTGAGCTGTGGCAACAATATCGATAAGCCTCATCACTTCTTCATGAATAATCATCATTTTGCACATATTAAATCTTTTTTTTAAAATAGAAATTATTTTCCTTATATCAAGCCTTCCGTACATCTCTCTCTCTGTAGGCAGACGGAAGGTTTTCTGACTCTCCAAGCAGCAGAAAACCCGTAGTTTGAGAATTTCTCTCGGACTTTGACGTTTTTAATTGTTCATATTTAAATGTGTTTAAAATCTGGAAACTTTCTGCTGAACTCTTGGTATTTCAAAAGCTTTCTTAAATTCGTATTCCATGTGCATGAGCAACCTAAAGAGATATTATTGTATGATGGTATGAAAATAGTTTTTTTTCTTTTTCTAATATAGTGATTTTCTCTATATGGTTTTGTTCGTATTTACAATTTCTACACCCCCTCCATACCATTTAGACACTAGTATTTGGCTGTATGTTTAACCAACACTTGCAAGCCAAATGTGCGGGGTTTGGTGTGACATAGATTTTTCATTGCAAAGGATTTCACTTTGTGTTAGTCCTTTTTACTCAACCTGTGCTGAGTAATACACACTCAAAAGGTAGTTGGGTATGAATGTATGCCAAGTGGCATGCAGAGGGTTAATAATCTGTAGGTAATTTTCTGAAACTAGGCTTTCTCATCTAGTATTTCCCATACTATAATTATAATTTATGCATTTGAATAATTTTACTACTTTCTCTCTCTAGATTTTTCTAGAAACGTTTTTTTTTTTTTAATTCTTTTAATATTGTTTCCTTTTTTTTAATGTCTATTTATTGCAAATGTTAACCATTGAAAGAAAATAACTTTCTGGTATTCAATTTTTTGTACTTATTAGTCATAAATGAACTGATATCTTAGGTAGCTAATAGATTTTTTTCTTCTTAAAATCGGTAAAGTGTATTGTCCATTTGCAGGAATGTGGTTGTAATCGTGGTACACGTGGGTGGGACTGTGGAAAGGTGTTCTTCCAAATCTTAGTCGGTGTTTCCATGTGGGGTGGTCAGGAACTCGAACAAACTGACAAACACAAGGACAAATGGAAAACATTGATAAAATCAGCTTTAACGTGGAGTTCTGTGAGAGTAAAAGTCGGGGGGGGAGACAGACAGACATTGCGGGTATGTCCTGGTCATGTACATGCAAAATCCAAATGCCAGACAGGTGAAAATCGGAACAACAGGAATGATTGAAAGATGACTCAAATGGATGGAATGCGAATGATTACCTGATACTGATAGGGTTAACAAAAAAAAAAAAAAAAAACTTGAGTATGTTACCAACAGGGAAATAAATTCTAAATGAAAAGTTACAGAGTCTCTGCCCATAGTTAAAATATAAGCCAATCAGGTAATTAGACCCCCACATTATAACATGGATATCAAATTGATAATTTGTTTCCTTTTTATATTTTGGGTCATGAAACATTAGATAGCAGACTGAACCTATCTAGTTATTTGTCTTGTGAAATTTGTTAGCATTCTATCTGAACATCCGCTTACCTATCTTGCATCAGTGAACTTTGCATTGACTAGGGTAACTTGTGATGCTATAAACAAAAGTGTGATTAAATCTACTAAATGTGCGTTGTAAAAGTATACAAAAATGTTTGCTTTAAAGTGCATTTCTGAGAGTCTACATTTAAAAAAAAAAAAAAAAAAACAAAAACTTTGGTATCCTGAATTTCTCCTTCCCATTTTCCTTGGCACCTGAAGAAGTTGCAAGTAGCTTCTACCTTTTTTAACGGCCAGAAGATGCAGTCCCGCTGCATTGATTTATACTTCTCTTGTTTTTGAGTTTGTCAGAGCACTGTAATTCCTAAAACTAAAGAGTAAAACAATGTGCATGCCTAGACTAGTTCTTAAAGTAATTACTCAAACAAACGACCTTAAACTTTAGAAATTATCGAGTTGGTGCATCCCCTGGTGGCTGGCTTTGTTGGCCAAAACCCAATCAATCCCAGCCAAATTTAGCACCACAAAAGACAGGTTGGTACTTTAAGTAATAAAACATGCCGACTGGTTAGCAGCATCCATTCTTTGGACAGCCAAGTTCTGATGATTTGTGGTGCAAATCCAGATAAATAATCACCTACAACAATGATAGGATCATATTTCATCAACAGTCTTGGAAGCAGATATCTGGTGCTGTGGTGAATGGAAACTGAAACGTATTTTTTTTTATCTTTTATTGTTTAGGTATGAGATTGGCTATTTTCTCCTTTTCACTCAATGACGAGACATCTCTGTATAAATCAGATGTGATGGGAGCACTGAGTTTTTACTTTCATGAAACGTTGCCAATCTGGGAAAAATGCTATATAGTCTACTCTGGTTTTATTGAGGGCCAGTGATAAGGCCTACAAGTGAACCAGCCCTGGTAAAGGAGTGTAGAGCCACAGTTAGCTATCAGTAAGTGTTGCCAATCAGGGCTAACAGCAGGTCCACCACTCTTGCCTTTGGCATGAATTTTTGCTTGTCAACAATAAGATGATTAGTGGTTATAAAATTTTTGTTGTTTTTTTTTATTATTAGAAATTTGTTGGCATGACAGAGATTGTAGAACATGTACAGTTACCTTCCTTGTGGAATCTTGTAGCAATTGATAAATGAAGGTCCCTTTGGCTCTTGGAGAAGAGATTGGTTTCCTGCTTGCCATTTTAACGTCAAGAAAACCTCAGCCTTTTTTGGTTTGTTCTTTTAACTATTAAGTGAAAAATTTGCTTTAAAAAAGAAACCCCTTCGTGCTTTGTACTTAGATTGACATTCAATTTGTACTAATCCCAGCATCTGTTGTCTCTTCTACAGACTGTCATTTATTTTTTCTGTAAGATACTGTATAATTTTCTCGTAATTTCTCTCTGTATAGCAATATCTCTCTTCCTCCTCGATTTTTAAATAAAGAATGACTTTAAAGTAATTTACCAATTTGGGTAGGAAAAAAAATATTTGAACAAAATCAATAATAATTACTGTATTGTACAGCAAGTCACCACAGGCTACACTGGGCCCCTAGTTTAGGGGAGAGTCCATGGATAGTGTAGTATAGTGTTAAAGCTGTTAGTGATAAAAAATAATCTTCATTACACTGTGAGAGATTTATCACCTGCTAGATTTAAGTTCTTGTGTAGTTAGAAAGGCTGTATACGCGCTATGGTTTCTGTCGAGTGGTATTTAGTAGCCTGCACGTACACAATGAAATAAATACCTAATTAAAGTGTTTGAGCTACATTCTTTTCCAGGTTGGCGAAAAGTGAAACTGCAAAATATAGAGAAAAAAACCAAAGTGCTTTGTACAGATGACTCTTGTTCACAGCCATTTATTTCTTTCCAGTAGTTACGACTGTTGAGTTTCACAGATTTGAGTCATCTTTGGTGATTGTGGATGCAGGTTCTCAGCTCGCGGAATCCAAAACGTCATTCCTTTTTCAAAAAAGTGAAAGCACAAACCGAAAATTTAAAATTGCACCAAAACGAGTAAACCTTTTCCTCTCCCCTCGAATTTATTCCCATTCATGAGGATACAAAAAAAGATGTCAAAGTGACATCGTCTAAGGGAATTGTATTTACCAGAGGAGAGGTGGGGAGCAAGATAAGGAAGCTTTTGGTTCAAAATATATGGAAATTTGGAAGATCTTGGGAGGAAAAGAGTCGGGTATAGGCATTTGTATTTAGCTTGGTTCATAGTGGGCATTTTTAAGTTTTTAAACGGTAGGAGGTGAACCTAGCTCATAAATTTCATTTGTCAAACTTTTCTTATCTTAAACTCTGACCACAAAGAATGTTGGGAATGTTGCCAAACCTTTTTTAGTTCTTATTTACCTGGTTAAACTAAAATTTGATGTGTAAGCTCTATTGGGCTGGAAGGTATCTGGTATTTTAATAATGTGCAACCTAAGCAACAACAACATAAAGACAAAAGGGGCCAGAGTGGGTAGTTCTCCCAGAGTAGTGGTGCACAAATAAATGAAAGAGTTTCCATTTTGTTGAATACATTTTTATTTGTTGCACTATTAATGCATTACGGTAACTTGTTTGATGCTCTCTATAGCAGTTATAACCACCAGAGTTAGGTTTTCCGGTGGGGGCGTCCATGCTTTGAACTTGGGATTGTGGCACCTTGCCACCTGGTGACTGGCAAGGGGGCAGCAATCGTTGAGTTCAAGCTGTGGCAAAGTTATACAAATTACACACTTCTATTATTCACGAGTGTAGAATAATGATGTTTTTTGTTGTATGCTTGCTTGTATTGTTGCTAGAAATTTCTGTCATTTGCATCATTATTAGTTAACAGCTCGAGGGGAAAGGTTCTGTGCAAGTTTTCTTTTTTTTTATGTAAATATAATTTTTCTATATTTTGAAATATGAGGTTTATATCTCTCTCTCCATTTTTTTTTTTTTTTTTTGAGGGGGTCGATCTGTTCTGCTCTTGTTGCATGTATGTTGTATTTTCAGCTTACGCTTGTTAATGTCAAATATTCTCATATAGGTCAGCTAGATCTGGAACTATTTAAGGGAATCTTTCTTTCCAGTAGGAGTCCTACGTGGTGCGGTGAAGTGTAAAGTTCCTGCTCTGCTGGAGCTCTTTCGGTTTTTTTTTTTTAATATGAGAAGAGACCGGAGTGCTCTGAAGAAGAGAGAGAAGATGCCATGCTTGGGAGACAGACAACCTGAAGGGAGAGCTCTTTCCTGATTTGGGAGGGGGGTTAACTCGAAACTCTCATCCTTATTGGTCCAATAGGTTAACCATTGCACTACCACATCAGTCACAATGGACACACACCACTTTATAACTGGGATCTTGGATAAATGTTTGGATAAGTAAGTAAATGGGATCTTTCCTGCAAGAAACCATTGTACTGTCGCTGGTTTGAATATGGCGATTACTGGTAATCAGAGGCTTTGGCAATATATTTTCACCTGAATTTTTAAAAAGATATTTTTTTTAAAAAAAGCAAGTAACACCTTTTTAAATTAATAAACAAAAATGTATAATTCTTCACCTTCAGAGCTCTGTCAGAGACGGCGTTTTCTTGCGTATTCTCTTTGAGATGTGTTGAGAGTTGATCTATCATGGTATTCTTTCGTCATCCTTCCAGCAAAAAGATGGAGGAAAAATTGCTTTTCTGTCTACAAACGAGCAATTTGTATAATAATAATAATTATATTTATTTGTTGGTCACATTGCTCTGGGGATGATAGAAAAGCAGCTCTCATCTTTCTTGGGCATGATGCTCTGCTGATTAATTAAGCATCTGATGTCTCATCATCTTTCAAAATCCCCAAAAATTCCCTTATTATATATAATACAAAGAGGTATTACTTTATATCATTGACTGCCTAGAAATTGAGGTTGAGGGCTAGCATTTTGTCACCATGGTAGCAGTAGAACCTGCAGTCAGTTATGGCACTCCTTTTCTCTATTTACTTTCTCAGAGCATATAGAACAGGGACATGAGTCAGGCTATGGTTGTGGATGTGTGAGAGTCTAAGTTAATTATAGAATACTAACTGCTGTCTGGCACGTTTATTCCCTATCATATGATAGCTCAACTTTAAGCGTAGGTAAAATAAAATTTGGGGCGCTCCAGATGGTACATTATTTGTAATCATGTTTGTCTGTCTATTTGTTTGTTTCCTCCTCTCTCTCTCTCTCTGATCACCTCTACCGGAGTTCTAAAACATTTATTTAAAAAAATTTTGTTCCAGTTGTTAAGAGGAAACTAGTTAGTCATTCGGACTGGTTGCCAGAGGAGCTTTTCTTTTTAGGTCACCGTTTTAAAATAGACAGAATAAAGCAACAGCTTCACGACAAATGTTTCAGAGGGTCGTAGTTGCAGTTTGATGCGTGCAAAATCCTTTGTTTTTGAGTCAAGTCACCCTGGTGACAACTGTAAGAGGTGTTTTTGTTGTTGTTTTTTAATCTTTGAGGGTTGTGAGTGTAAGAAAGGGAATGCTAATCTAGGTTATGGTCTGACAATTGCCAAGCTGAACAAAAAAGAGATGGGTGGGTTGTTTGCTGTGAGTAAGCAAATGGCTTATGGCTGGTAAGCAAACGTGGAGGGGGATAGATTTATCTCCTCTACACACCTTGCACTCTTCACTGAAGAAACCATTCTGGTGGTTGGTTACTATTTATAGCAGGATATATTGCAGCATTTAATTCACATAGAGGTTGGCTGAATAATTCTGTTTTATTGAGTTTTATAATCAAAGGAAAAAACTTAAGTATTCTAAATAATGAAAAAAAAAGGGGGGAAATAGTGCAAGGTTCACTTCTTTTTTGGCCATTGCTGGAATCAGACTGCAGCTGTCACACATATCTGGGATACAAGTCTTTGTTTCTAGAAAGCAATTTGGCCTCTGGCATCTCTGATTAACGCTTCTGGCTGAAAGTTTCATTTTCAGTGCCATTAATCTTGAAGCTCTAAAGCCTCGTCTTCCATCGCTGTTTCCCAAAATTTTGGTTGAAGTTCTGTTGTTCTAATTAACCTCTTTCAGTAGTTGAACAAAGCAGTCTGCCTTTCATCTACCTGATTTTTAAAAACTTAATACATGACATTCATTGGTTGACCTCTCTCTCTGTAATAACGTCTTCTCCCCCCACCCTCCGTCTCTATCATCTATCATGATGTCATTCTCTCTCTCTCTCTCTCTCTCTCTCTCATCATATATATATATATATAGAATGACTGGTGTTTGGGAAGAAATATGGATGTTATCCAGACTTTGATCTGTTTTCCATCTTCAGTTGCATTAGATGTAGTATTATTAGCTATAGAAAGTGCGGGGGAGGAGAGAGACCTTAATGGTGTCAAGAAATTAGAGAATTCTTTTTTAAAAAAACAAAGTTGCATGAGATGTTTTTTAATATCTAAATTTTCTGTGCACAGTCTGAAATAATTTTTATGTACTTTTCGATGAAATTGCAGTTAGAAATGAATAATAACAATCGAGTCACTGCCACATCAAACATGATGTATGAAGGAAGAAAAACTAAGAATTGGGGAGAGAGTTTGTCATGCCGATAACTTGAAATTTTTTTTTTTGTTGCTGAATTTGTATTCAGCTTTATCAGAGTATTAAGGATGAATATATGGAATTTCAGCGAATGTTAAGCTTTTTTTTAAAAAAAAACAATATTGTTCCCATTAAAGAAAAGAATAAATTAAAACTACTGTTATGCATTAAATCTTAAGAATTGGGTTTCTTATGAATATAATAATGTAGGAGGAGTAGGCTTCCATGTTTATGGATCTGCCATTGAAATTATTCAGCCATAAAGGTGGGTAGTTCTACGAAGAGAGTACTCGGACAAAAGTTTGAAAATGTTGTTGGTTTTTTTTTCTGATAGTCATGTGTTCCTATGTATATCTAACTATGCACATTATCCCATGATGCATTTTAAAAATCTCTCTTTTTTTAATCTCAGTATTTGATTAAAGGTAGCGAATGTAATCACCTTCGTTGTTAGAACTGAATTTACTAGAATATGGATCAACTCTAAAATTGGCTAGGGATCCAGTTTTTGTTTGTTTGTTTGTTTTGCACAAGTGTGGTGGTGTAAGTTTCAGATATCTGCCTAAAGTCAAGCTTAAACAGCAGATGTCTTTGACGGTCCAGACCCAGACATGGATTATCATCTCGGTTTTAATGCCAGCAAGATCTCAGCTTTATAAAACTTGCTGTGATGGTTTTAAAAAATCAGTATGCATGTTTTCTTGGAATTAAGCACATCCTGACACTCGAGGTGAAAATGTTCTGTTGGTTGGAATTTCTCTAATGTTTTTGTTCTCATCTTACCCAGTACCCTTTACAATATTTTGTTTTTTATTCTACGTCCTGCTGGGTGAGATTCTAAAGGAACCCTCTAAAACAGCACCGCCCTAATGGCATCTGGCTCGGTTTCGTTTCTGTGTCTTAGGCATATTGCTTACCTGAGCTGCTTGTCGTCTGTGATGATGCTTTTCTACCAGAACCCATCTTCTCAATTGTAGAATACCGGGTAGCTGACACCATCTGTTAACAGCAGTTAGACTAGGGTTGCTTGCAAGTATTTATTTCTCATCAAGCTTATACAACATCCTATACATATGCCTAATAATATATAATAGTAATAATGTATTTATAAAATTTAATTTTATTACTTTTGTTTTTCATTTCATAATCAGACAAAATGTAGATCTTTAGAGAAAATAGCATTCATTGAGCTACTCC
Organism: Nautilus pompilius; assembly: GCA_018389105.1. Classification (NCBI taxonomy): domain Eukaryota; kingdom Metazoa; phylum Mollusca; class Cephalopoda; order Nautilida; family Nautilidae; genus Nautilus; species Nautilus pompilius. The sequence goes on along the minus strand of JACATO010000130.1, from coordinate 100,222 downwards.
TTGATTGGATTAAAGCTTATCTATGGATTGAAAGTTGATAGCCGATGTTACCTAGCAGCAATGGGCAGCTTGTTGCTTACTAATGGTGGAAGTGTTTCTTTTACACATTCATGAATGATTTTTTTTTTTTTTGTTTTTAAGTAATTTATTTCTAAATAAAAGTGAAAATGCTAGCAAGCAAAGGCCTTTTGTTTTTTGTCTCTGTTCTCTCCCTCCCCCACAACAGGTTGTGTTTGTGTTGTTACCAGATACTCTGGCTTTTGTCAGAGTCGGCCATTTGTTCCCAGGGAAGATTTGTTTCCATTGGCTATGCCAGATTCTCATAACTTTAACGTTTACATCTATTTAAACAGACTGGCCTGCAGCATGAATGTGTTATCTGGCTGTGTTTCTGCTTGGATCTGAGCACAAGCAGAACTTGTATTGTATGGAATTTGTGTGCATCATCATCATCCTCGTTTTCTTTAGGAAAATTGATGTCAGTAGCTTGCCCCTTGTTCGGATCATCTTTGTGCGATGAAGCAGAATTGATTGGAGGTAGTTTATTATTGCCCCATGTATTATTCATAGTCGTCAGGCAGATATTTATTGATGGATGGTGGAAGTAAGTTAAATGGATTACTTTCTTTCTGCTGGTTGGTTAGTAGCTGCCGTGGTTAAGGGGAGAGAAATCCACACTTTTTTTTTAAATCTCATTTTAAAACACTGTATTGGATCAGTGGGTGATGCTGATGATGAAAGTTCCACGATAGGTGTTCTTAAACAAAAGGTGTCAAGACTAGAAACAAATGAACAAGACTCGGACGTTTTCTTACAGGATATGATACTTTTTGTTTGTTTGCTTTTTTTTTTAAATGATTTAAATTACTAGAGGCAAAACTTGAGCAGTCTACAGCCATTTCATGTGAATGGCTTGGTCTGGTTTGATGAGAATACTGCGAGCTGCGCTTAAGGGATCCTCAGATTGCATAATTCCCTTAGACTTTCTGATCATTGAGACAAAAAGCAGCTTTCACTGACTTTGATTTATTGTACAAAAGAAACTCCCACATCGCACGTTTACTGCTGCTTATCCATTTGCATGATTTCCTTCTTCCTTCCTTCCTTTCATTTTACTTCTGCATCAGTGAATGCTTACTGACCTTCAAAACATTAATCGTAGAACAGATGGGGATTTTTCTACAAAAAAAAAAACAATTTTAGCAAAAGAAATAGTGAGTACCTGCTGGTGCTTCACGGAATCTGTTTGATTCCAGGTATGTAATCAGCTAAATAATTTTTTCTTGTAGCAGCAGTTTTGTTTGTCTCCTCATCCCCTCCAAATTTTCACACAAGGGGATCGGGATTGTGTGGCGTGTTGGCAGCCTGGATTAGCTTCCCGCTCTTCTGAATTGTCCTGATGGCTTGAGATTCTTCTGTGCACAACTGAGCTTTCTCCCACTTCTAATAAGAGTACCACTGATAGGTTGTTTCCCCCTTTTTCACCACCTCACCCTTTGGCAAAGGTGTTGGCATTCACCCTACCTTTCATGAAGGTACATTCGTATCCAGGATACCACTTATCTTAAAATGTATGTCTATGGTGTATGGCCAAATGCAATAAAAAAGATAGAGGAAAAGGGGCTGACTCTTTCTGCTAAGTTTCCTCTGATTGAGACTTTCCATAACACAAACAATTTTATTTTTTATTTATGTGGGTCAGTCAGCAGCCCTGCTTCTTTTCTTGAACTTGCTTATGCACTTTGCAGAATTTTCATACTGTAATTAATTAATATTCATGTGAACTTAACACTTTCACTGCCACCTGCATTAAAAAAAAAATGTCCACGTTAGAGGCAACCAAAAGATTCTTTTATTCTGGTATATTTATTTTGTTTATCTTGATGTTTTTCCGGCAAATCCATCATATCTCATCGACAATTATTCTTATGTTTGACAGTGTAACTATGAACTGTGTTACCAAACTGTCTTCCTTAGACTGAGAATTGCTTAGCTTCTCAGAAAATTCTAGCTTTTCCTGATAATTACTTCCTTTCCTTTTCCATGCCACAAGATTTTATTTCTCTCAACTTTATATGAGTAACATTCTAAAGCAATTGTCTTGTTTTGTTTTTGCTCCCGTACATCTGGGAATTTGAACCCAGAGAGAGACTGGATGAGGCCATTTGTGTTCTAGCATTACTAACTCATTGTCATGGCAACAACTGATGCTTCTGCACAGGTGTTTTTTTCTTTCCGAAATACTTTTTGCATCACGTGTCCAGCATCCTTAACTATGTTTGCGTAAATAAATGAGTTTTTAAGCCTTGAAACGAAAGTTCTGTATTAGAATGTTGTTGTTGTTTTACAAGAGTTGGAGTTAACCTGTTTGGATGGATGGTTGTACCGTAGGAGGGTAAGAGTGACTGGGATGCAGTCACGTGACTCACTCGGCCCTGTCATGAACCAGATTCGGATTGCCTCGGGCAGTGTGGTGCCTCGTAGTCAGATTTGTTGAGCCCTTAATGTGTTTTTCTTCTGGTAATAGAGAGAAAACGAAATAATAGAGCAGCTGAAACCAACCAAATTTCTTTCTTTCTTTTTTTCTTTCTTTTTTCCCTCCCTCAGCTGCTGTTACTTGAAAGAGCCGCAGTAGCCTGAGTGGGTAAAATCAGCAAGATGAGCACGTACGAGACGACGACTACAACTACCACTTCCGACAACCATTCGTTTGGACCTGACCCATTTTATGTCCGTAGCATTACTGGGATTCTAAAAATTGTAGAAATGGTAAGAAAGCTTTCGGATCTTCCCTTCAACTGGGAAAAAAAAAACAAACAAACAACAAAATCCCACTTGTATCAGCTATCTAGCTGTGTGCCTTGCTTTTCAAAGACAAAGCACAGAACTGGTACATCAGATTTTAAACAGCAAAAAAGCATATCTCCACATTCCTTCATGACAGGTAATAAATGTTCTAAAACTTTGTCATATCTTAGGAAGTCCAGAGTGTATTGTTCACTGTACATTGCTTGGACTGCTCCACAACATGGATTGATGGCATCTTCAAAGAATTTCCATTCTTAGATACTAAAATAAACTCTGGTAGAGTGTCAGGAACTCATGAAAAGCTCCTGTTTGTTGGCACCTACTATCCAAGGCATTCTTGAAGGAAATGTCTTTTGTAAAGCTGCATGTCATACTGACAACTGTCCTTTCACAGAAATCAGACAATAGGCCATTTTGTTTTCATATTTTTGACTTGAAGTTGTTGTGGTGTTGGTCATAATCTATATCACATCAGAACTTGGCAACCTGTAAGTTTGGGGGCCAAAGACCACCTTGGACACAGAGACTGCCTGCTGCAAAATGAACATCACTGCACTTTATGCCTTGGTGCTGACTTCAGGGAGAGAGATCTCTGAAACATAGGCTTTTACTACTAATAAGGTTGTGGAAAATGCACTAACTTGGGCAGTTGGTGAGCCACTGGTTTGGCTTCTTGACTATTGTGGCCAGTTCGGCATATGTACCAATCTGACATGCTTTCTTTAACTCTCCTTCATCAGCCAGCCATGTGGGCTTCCCTCCACATCTAAAAAAAATAGTTCTAGTAGGGTTTTCCCTACCAAAGTTGGCAGGGTTGGGCACAGGTTAGGCAGCGCTCCCTGGTGGATAGTTGTGGCACTAATCCTGCCTCTCCAGGGTTATCTCATTTGTAGACATGGGTGTGTACATGAAAGCAACCATCAAATTTAAAAAGTCAACGGATAAAAAAAAAAATAGTTTTTATTTGCCCTCATCCAGTTGACTACTTCCACATCTGGCTTCTGAATTATTATTTTTTAAAACTTTTTTTTGTATTTCTGATTTTGTTTGTTGTATCTTTCTTCCAGATTTTGTGTTTAATAGCATTTATCTGTGCCTGTGTAAAGCCATGGTTTGCTCAAATTGGTGGTGGATGGGTGCAGTTTGTTACAATTTCTGCCTTCATAGGAGTCATGATTCTATTCCTTCTGCATTTCCTACGCATTATGCCGCGTCTTCCAGGACCCTGGTTGCTCATTGTAAGTAATATTTTGACACTGTTCTCTCTCTCTCTAATTGTATAGATTGCACCTTAATTAATTTGAAATTGTGACTTTAAACGATGACTCCCTCCTCTCCCAAAAAGCATGTAGAAATTCTTCAGTAATAGAACTAGTTTACCAAAAATTTTAGTAACCTGATTCCTGAAATTTCATTTAAAATAACAAGTTTGTCACAACTTGCGATGTGTTTATGTCATAACACCATTGGCTGATCTAGCTCATGTGACCAGGGGCAGATAATCCTATTATAATTCAATATTTTGTATTGAAAATAATATAGAAAATTTTGACACTATTTCAACCAAAAGCAATATACAAGTTTGGTATATGTTATGCTGTTGAGATTTCATACAGTAGCAGGATGAATATATTTTTTCAAATTTATTAAGGCACTATATTATGTTTAATATTCTGAATGTTTTGGTTGTGATAAATAATTTCAAGTTTGAGATCTGATTGATCTTATTATTCATCCATAATGAACTCTTTCGTTAAATTTTTTAAAAAAACTTCAAGTAAATATATACTTAACCGTCTAATAAAATGTGAAGTTTCTATTAATTAAAAATACCCACTGGCTGGAAACACTGCACTCAAATTATATTGGTTAAGAGAGGGTTCAGTGTGTGTATCATAGAAGAATAGGTTAGATTAGTAGATATATATTAACCCATTAACTCTGCCAGGTTATTTTTTTTTCTTTCTATGAAAGAGCTTGCAGTATTCAATTGCAGGAAAGCCATTGTGGTTATGGGGTAGACTTCACTGGCATCAGCGTGATAGTTTTGGGGAACTCTCCAACAACAGGACAATTGCATTCACTAGTACTGACCTAGAAGCCATTTTGGCATCTTTATCATTAATGATTGACATGAAGAACCCACAGACTACCTTTTATATAATCTAGTGACAGAAACAGTTGAATGTAGTTGTGTTTTGTTTCTTCTTCAGGAGTTCATCTACTATGTAGCATACGTTGTGATGTTGTTGATTGCAGGGATTGTTTCAGCCACCAAGGCAAACTGGCATGGAAGCATTGCTGCTGCTTGTGTAAGTTGTCCTGTTTCTTCCATCCATCTTGTAACCCTCACTTTTTTTCTTTCCCATTTGCATGTGAATAAAACCAGAGTCAGAATGCATCTAGGAACAAAATAAAACAACTCAACACCCTGAAAATTAAAGAAAGTATTCCCACTTTCTCCCTGTGCTAGAGAAGGCAATCTTCTTGTTCTCCCTTTTTACTGCAGTGGAGTGTCAGCATCATGGAGAGCTGTTGTATCTTGAGAAGGTTTTCTCAATCATTGGAAGATGGAAATGCTTCTTCAGACTTTGCTCTTTCCCTCTTAATCATCACTTCCTATAGAGATTCCAGTGCTGCCACCAGGCCAGTAAACGGTAGATGTTAGGTATTCCTCACTCTTATCTATGGAAACAAATAGCATATTTGCAGCAGCACATGTTGGACCAGGGTTTCACACTACACAGAAGAGCAATTTTTACTTGAAAATAGCAAGTTTCTGATACATTTTTTTTCTTTTAAGTTTATTAATTATGCTATTTTTCTTAATGTAATGACTATTTCAGTGTGTTCTTTTTATTTATATCTTTACATTATAGAGAAGGGTAGTTCAGTAACAGAGGAATATTTTTCAGAGAAGGCTAAATGACATATACATCTCTCTGTTTTTCCATGCAACACCCTTCTACTCGTGCACTTGTCTCAACACTCAAATCTCCTCTCACATTATTGCAATTGATGTACCTTCATGGAGTCAGGTAAAGTGACTACATCATCTGCCAATATGTGCTTAATTTGTACTCAACTGTCAGCCAAAACCATGGCTGCTGGTGGTTGGTGCCTGTCACATACTAACTTCTGTAGATGGCTCACCTATTTATGAACGGTTATCAATGTACTGGACTTTCACTCTTCAATAAATTTTACTTGTCTTTACACCCAGAGAAGACAAAAAAACCCGAACATCTTGTTGCTCTTCCTAGTGTGTGGGGACTGATATCTTTGACCAGATGACTTGTCTGCAACCTGGTGGAATGAATAAATACCATCTTCTTGAAGCATATTTTACTGAAATTGCTTTTAAATAGGTTGCAGAATTATTTGATATTTTTCCTTATCACCCTCATGTATATTGCTCTAATTTTTGTGTATAATTGCTACTTATGAGTGTAGTTTCTGTCTGGAAAGCAGCTTTTAGCTTTAAACTCTCAGCCAAACATCTGCCTTAATTTGTGAACAGCCATCTTTGGTTACAAGGGAAGTAACCACACCATTATTGTACGTACCTGTGCATGTTACATGTGTATGTAATCTATTTTATACAGGTCTTCACCTTTGCTGCTACAGCTGTTTTTGCTGTGGAAACCTTTTTAATTTTCCGGGATTGGCAAAGCTCACGAGTCCCAACAGCTGCTGCATCTTCATCCACAACCACCACCACTACGGTGACCACAGCATCCTATGATACCAAGACCCAGTACTAGTGGCCACCATTGCACGCAGCAGCAGCCATCACTCCTATTTTGAGCATATACCATCAGAATTAGAAAGAGCGTTTGAAAAAAAAAAAAAGAAGAAAAAATGTAAAAGCGGGTTACCTAGATACTGGATCAGAAGATGTAGGGTAGGGTGTAGTTCTGTTTTTTGTTTTTGTTTTCCCATTGGAGGCGAGTTCTTTTTTTTTTTTTTTTTTTTGTGAATATAATGGCTGGCCTAGCAACGGATTTTTGATGTGACAGACCTTTCTAAAGCTGCGGAACTTCCAGGTGTCAAGAAACAAATTAACCCACATTGTATATTAGATTTTTTTTAAAAAAAAACCTAATACAAAAATGGCTGTTAACTTATTGAAAAATTTTAAAAATTGGCTTAAGTTATTAACTATGTTGTTTCTTTTTTCCTAACTGATGGGTTAGTTGGAGGAAGCTTTGCATCTGATAACTTTTAGAGGATCTTTTGATGGAACATCTTGTAAGTGTGCGCCTTTTGGATACTTTATATTTCCGTTTGTCTTTTGATGAAGCAAGGAAATGACAGGAGAGTGAGTTCTGATAGCTTTCCATGCACAGGATCAATGTGGACGCTGACCAGAACGAGCTGCTTTGTACACCACTTTCTTACGGCCATGGTCCACTCAGGGGACCCTGGGGATTGATTCCATTTAGTTAGTACTGGGTTATTTAATTGTGCGCACATTGGTGATGAGAATGGACACTTTTGCTAGGCTTGCATATACCTGCCTTTGGGGTTGAAGTCTTGTTCAAGATTTAAATTAGCATGGCTTGTCTCAGGTGCTGTTTGTTAATTGTTTAGTGGGGGACAGTGGTTAACAGATGTTACCAGTGCTGGTTTGTTCAAATTTCTAAATTGAAATAAAAGAAATTCCTACTCTCTTCATTGTTAGGGAGAGTGGAGGAGCAATTTGAATGTGGTGTACACTCTTCTTGTGAAGACACATTTTCCCCATTTGATCCCTCAGAAGTTGTTTATCTCAGGTTACTCTTTTTTATTTTAATGTTGAATCTTCTGAATTTCTAAGTGATTTTGTTAGCGTGCAGACACAAGACACTTCCAGACGTTTTTATTTGTCTCTGGTGGAGCGGGGCTATAAATAAATCAAACCTCTGCCTTCTTCCCATGGCCATTATTATTATTATTAGTAGTAGTAGTAGCAAATCTTTTTAGGTCTGGGAAACCTTTTTTTTTAATCATCTTGGTATTAAGGTCCTTGACTTTTTAAAAAAAAATGTAAGCCATTTTTCTCATACCCCACGCATGTATATCTAATCACGTTATATACACATCCCCTTTGTACAGAATGTTGGATTTGTTTTGAACAGCTGAGTGTTCTAGTGATACTGGCAGCAAGCATCATTTCTTAAAGTAGCTCTGCTCTTTGATCTCGAAACATCTGGGGAGAGAGAGTGGGCCCTTGGGATCCTGTGCAATGAACAATGTGAAGAGTGCATGGGGGTCTGAAACCCCCCTTCATGCCATGCTGCTTTGGTGTAAAATATTTCCTTTTCATAAAGAGTGCCCAGAGGAATCCCGTCAAACAAATTTATGGCTATAATCAAGTCTTAAAAACTAGGGAAGTTTCAGTGGCCATGCTAGGTTTCTTGTAGCTTGCCTGCTTTAAGGCTGTGTGTGGACATGTTGGCACAAACAAATGATGGGGGAAAAATGTATATCTGTTGTTATCACACAGACACACAAAGTACCCAAGCCCCTGACTCACCAGCTTTTGATGAAAGTATGTTTGTATACTTCTTTTTTCTCTTTTGGTTTTCTTTAGCTAAACTAACTAATTACGACCATGTGCCTTTCTTTCTTTCTGAAATTAAAATTGTTCAAAGTATTCTATTATTTTACTTTTTTTTCTTCTTCCTTTAAGTGTTTTTTTTGGCATACTATTGTATGCCTGATTCTTATCAGTATAGAACCACCTATATTTTTGGGAAGTAAATACAAAGTCCTTTTCTACATATTCAGGCTTGTCTCCGTAGCTCTGCTAACTACTTCATTTTGTGCTATGGTGGTGTGTTGTTGTTGAAGTCTTCCAGAACAGTCTGTGCTGCTTTGCATTAATGTAGGAGGGGGAAAGGTGGGTGTTCTTCTTTATTTCCACTATTCTGTTAAATAATGGAAAAGAAAAATTGCCTTATAATACACACACATGAAGAAGCCTTTTTGAATTCAAAGTTAATAACTTGAGTGAGAATCCTGTTGATTGGCTACATAAAATTAGTTTGGTATAGAAATGTGGTAGTTTGGCTTCCTAATAGTAGCGCAGACCTTTGCTGTTGCCCGTACCAGAGTATTACTGTTTGTCCCCATTTTTTTTTTTAAATTGTAGCAAATCCATCACACAATAAATAGAGTTGTTTGTTCTGTGCTAAGAAGGAAGATAACCTAATGACTTTTTAAGAAAAAAACAAAAACAAACAAGTAAACGCACATGATGTGTTAAAAATAGCTGCATCGAGACCTAAATAGAATATTTTTCAAGAGAGGAGGGGGTGGTATGGATGAAAGCGGTGTAGCTCAAGTCTAGTTAGCTCTTCAGTTACATTCTTGAAGACTTTTAATATTTATTATTAGCAGTATAGGATTAACTATTATTATTATTATTAAAATGTTACTAAGGAGACTATATTATTTTCAAACAAGCTAGTTTTCACAAAAAACAAATGCTACCAAGTGATAACAGAAATAAGTTACATCCAAATGTTTACAGATTAGGGAAAACCTTTTCATCATCATTTCTAGCTTTTCGGTGGATGTTGTATACTACCTTTTTGTTATCAATGCTGTGGGTTGTTATATTTGATTGTTGTTTGTTTTTTTTTTTCCTCCTAATATTGGCAGCCGTAACTGATGCATGCGACTATGTGCAGTTGCATGTTGTTATCTATTTTTTTCTAGGTAATATGTCAAAGATAATAATTTATGTATATTGATTGGATACTCATCTTGAAACAGTGCTATTTTTTATCAATGTATCAATGGTGGCAGTTTTGAACACTTGCTTTTTATATACATATACACACACGCACACAGAGTCTGTGTGTGTGTGAATGTCATTGCTATATCATGTTCTGCTGACTACACAAACTATGCGAAAATGCTATAGTGTAATAAAAGACTGTTTTGGATAGTTAGATATTGTTGTCTGTTGTCGACTTTCAGGAAACGTATAAGGTTTTTTACGCAGACTGAGCCGGTACCTGTGTGTCCAACTATCGACTGCTTTCGATAAAGGAAGATGTAGAAAATTACAGAAATTTCTCAGATAGACTATGGAGTCCAGTTAAGATGCATGCAAAGGATAGAGAGGAGCAGAGGACCACCTCTGCATGGTGACATCAAAGTCATCCAGAAAAGTATTCGCCTTGAAGTTGCTGACATCGCATTCTGCTGTCAGACTCTGGTCGCTGCTTTGCTGGGTGGTAGGAGGCTCAGATTCTTCACTGTCAGTTAGTGACTATGAAATCACACAAGTTCCATGTAGAATAATGGAGGTACTGTATATAATGGATATTTTTAACTCTGAGAGGAGGCATGTAACAAAAAAACCGCCAACGTGGGTAATTTGACGCAATTTTGCAAAATGACGACATTTACTCACTGACAAAGCAGGAGTTTTGGTTGGAATGATTTTCCAAGTGTGTTTTTCATTGTGATTAATTCAAACTAGGAAATCTCTATGGTTATTAGCATACAGGAAATTACTCCTCCTCCTCTGCTGATGTAGTGGGTGTGACAGTTTACATTAGTAGCTAAAAAGTGGTAGGAGGCAGCCATGGCTGAAACAAGGGCCCCTGAGGGAAAAAAGGTGTCCATCAGTACAGTTCTAAAACTGCTTAGTATATTACACTCATCAACAGTTCTATTGTGGAACAGATTTTCTGATGTCTAGCTGTGTCAGAATCTTAGCTGATGTGTAACTGTGGCCCCCAAGTATTAGTAACTGTAAACGGCTGGGAAAAGGTTTTCTTTCCTATATGCTTTGAATCTTTAATTATCTTGTAAACCACTATTGGGTCTTCTCTTATTTGTCTAAGTTTAAACAGATGGTTTCTGTCAATAAAAACATCAGTTTTGAACTCTTTCATCAGAGTTGGCAAAGTCTGGTGAAAAACTAACATAGTTGATTAAATAATGAGGAGGGGAAGAAATCATCAGATAAAAACCACAGTTTATTATTTAGGTGAGCTCTGTTCCCATAGAGTAAAGTGTGTTCATGTATATCCCACCTATAAATAAAAAAAACATTGAATTACAAAGAGAACATATAAAAAAAATCATTGTATATATAACATAATGAAAAGAGTTCCATGGATCTCTTCATAAGATAAGCTGAGTCTCAATTTAGCTTTAAACACTGGCTTTTGTTAGTTTTCTTAATATTTTGAGTGTGTTGTTTGGTCAGTGGAAAAATCTACCTGCATAATCTGCTGCTAGTTTGATAATGTTGGAAGAAACATGCATTATGAAGAATGACCGTGTCACCTTGCCAGTTTCATCTCTGCTGTCCAGCACCATCCATAACCTAACCAAAGATGTCAGAAGATAACCAAGGCACTGTATATAGAATGCCTAGTGCTTAATCTGGTACAGGGGATGTTATAAAATTTTGAAACGTACAGAAAAGAGAGAAATTGTGACAGGATGGTGGTGAAGGTAGGTAGTTTAGAGCGTTAGCCCTGAAGTGGGGACTAAGAGGGGCTGAACTACTACCCCTGATGAAAGACAGTGACAGGAGAGTGCAAGAATGAGTATACGCCTAGCCCCTTTTTGGCTAGGAATTCTCACCTGGCAACAAACAACCTACTCAGGTGAACCACTTCAGGAGAGAAGATGGTGAAATTCCAAAGAGTTCACAACATGCATTTATTGAGCCCTGACTTCCTAAAGCTTCAGCCTTAAAGAGGAAGAATCTTGACAAAGATGGACCTTTGGACTTACTTTCTGATATGGTTTTGTGTGAGAGTAAACTGGTCACTCTTATTTTAACAAATGCCCGCTTCAGAGTCTGTCCAAAGAAAGGTGGATTGGTAATATCTTCAGCCACTAAAATGTATTCACCTGTTTTATTTTTTTTTTTTAAAAAAATATATTTAAAAAAGTGATTATATATATATATAAGTTGGCTTTCAAAGAAATGTGGTTCTACCATTTAATATCCTAAATGATGACCGTAATAAAATGAATCACAGACAAGAAAAAGAATCACCTATTGCTGATGTGGTGTGCATGACTATAGTAGAAAGATTTTTGCAATATACAAAACTAATATAACCGACAGAAATAGGTACCTGGCTGTCGGAGTAACGTGTGGCCCAGCACGGTTGGAAGAAAGACTGAAAACCGAGAGATGCTGGAATAGATAGATCAACAACACTGACTGGTTTTCAAAACAATGTGACTGTGACATATTCATCATAGGAAAGCAGATTAAACTTGAGGTACAGCAGTGTTTTATTTCTACCAGGCACAGACAGGCTGGGGTCATGCAGCTCCACACCGTTCTGGGGAGAAAACCATCTCAATCAAACTACTGTGCATGAAATAAAGAGTTGTGTTCAGCACAGCGGCTGAAAGGCGGGAACCATCCTTTTGTTGTTTTGATATAGAAAGGCGTTTTGTCAGTTCCTGCAGGATATTTAGGCTGAAGGAGCCCTTATGGTTGGCTGAATAAAGGCACTGGTTGCAAAATGTGAGAGATCACCATGCCCAGTGTAAATTACCTGTTTAGAGGGCACGGGGCAGGCTGTGAAAGAGATGACAGTCAGCAAGCATGCACAGGAGGTTGCATTAGTTTGGTTGGTGCAGCTGGCTAATGTATTCTGGAATAATCAGCTGGTTAAGCAAAACATCCAAGATAAATGGATTGTAACTGAAGAGTGCATACACAAAGGATGGGAACATGAGAGAGCCAAATCCATGCTATCTCTTTGTGGAATTCCCATCATTGATGTGATCAGGAAACTTTCTAAGACAGACATGTTTAATGCTCCATGTTGTGGATTATAATTCAGACAACGATAAATTGGAGTTTCCAGTATTCACCTTGCAGGTGAAGCTACTAGAGACAAAAGCAAAGATGAAGAGTTAGGACAAGTGTTACAGCCATGCCAAAGTTTACAGTGATGTTAAAAATGTTAGATCCAGTGATAAAGCTGTGTAAATCCAAGTGCAATTGGTTTGTTTTTGGTTCCCCCCCCCACCACCCCTCTTCCCAGAGAAATAAAACATTTCCAGGACAGTTTGCTTTCCAGATAATGTTACATAATTTTTTTTCCCATCCGTCACGTGTTCAATGTTACTCAGCTTAGATATTTTAATGTGGTTTAGTTACTGTTGCCAATTCTAAGAAAGTTTGGGGTTTGATTATAATTTCAGTTCTTTTTTGACCTTATAGATCACCCACCCTCTTTCAAACTTTGATGAGTTCCAGTAGATGCCTGGGTGGTGTTTAAAACCAATATGGTATTTGTTAGATCTTTAAAGGAGATCTGGTGAAAAAATATTTTAAATTAAAGGTTCTGAACATGTTTATGCTAGTCTTTTTTGTTAGTTTCAATGTCTTAGGATGAAGCACAATTTTCAGTGGAAAAAAAATTGCAATTTAAAAAAAAAAAAATTAGTCTATGATTCTGGCTTAATATTGAGGTACTCACCTGGCAGAGCAAACCTTTCTCTCTCATTCTTGGATTCCATGTATTTTGTTTTTGCTCCCATTGCGCTGTGGATTCTTCCTGGAATATTTAACAATGTTAGTAAAGTATCAGTGGTCATATAACGCATTGGCTGGCCACATGAAAGTTCTGCAGCTTCCGGCTGTCTTGTACAATTGCTAGTTTGATTGCCACAGACATTTTGCTAAGAGATAATCAACTTGCAAGAGCAAGCACCTGCCATCACAGATATTCCATCAGTGTTGCAGAATAGTTGCATACTCAGCAAAATGTTCTTTATATGTATACTTTCCAAATACAAGGCCAGACAGTAAATGGCACAGTATCATGTGTTATATATTGTGGTGGCCAAAATTATTTCATCACCTTGTGTTTTTAGACACAATAGGAGTGTTCATGTACAATTTAATAACCTAATAGAGCCATTTAAGCACTGTTCTGATATTCATGGGGCCTTGTACTAAACTTGCTTAATTTACTATGGCCATTTAAATGAAATCCTGTGCTCAATACCAGTAGAGCAATGTATCCAGTAGTAATCCTTTGTGGAGATATTCCTATGTAGAGTATAATAGTGCAGAAACCTTTAGAAAACAACACTTTGTAATGTTGCTTTGACTAAAAAATATTTTAACAGAAGTAGTATAGCAATGGTAAATTAAAAACAAGAATTCTTAAACTTTGCATTAGTCAAAGTAATATCAAACTGAAACAAAAAGAAAAACAAAAAAACCAAAATTATTTCAAGTAATGCAATAATTTTGGCCTCCACTGTAGAGAGAGAGAAACTGTTGAATGACTTCATCACCATGGAGATAAGCATGGTCTCGATACCTGATATGGAAACACACCACAGTTACTCTGTCTTGCCATTTAATGCCTATGGTTGTCCTCAAATGATGCATTTGGATTCTGATAGGAGACTATGGATGCAACAGCTGCATGACACACCTTACATTTTGAGTCAGCTACAGAGCTGGAGTAAGTTATGTAATGTAGGCTTGAAACCAAGCCGTGCAGCAGATGAGCCAGAACATGCATTACAGATACTACAAACTGGAACCAAAATTACAAATAGCAGGAGGCATAATTATAAATTGAACTGAGACAACATACAGTTCTTCAGACTTACCCAATCCTTTATGGAATGCTGTTTTTGCATTTTTCATCAACTCCATAATGTTCAGGTAGATATTTGGAACTGGTGCTAGCATCAGATTGGTCCATTCGCAAACTCCTTTCATAATTTGTTGTATGGCAGGGGCAGGTGGAGACTGGGAGAATTTGGCATTCATTGACTGCTTTGATTTATTTTGAGCACTACAAGATGTGACTAACAAAGAACAAATATTAGCAGATGTCAGTGTAAACAATCTCCTTAAAGAACAAAAAAATGCATGAAAAATTCAACCACTACAGGAAGATAAAGTACACCTGATAGATCAATAAAAAAAAAAAAAGGCTTCCATTTAAAAGTGTAAATTTAATGAGTTGATTCTCTTTGAGAAAACTGCTAGAAAAATCCTAGCACAAGTTTGGATCTTTAGACACTGCAGTACTTGAATATGTAACAGTTCCAACTGATGACACAGCTGTTTAGAGATTCCCTAATGAATGTAAAAGCAGACAGACAAATACATCACAAAAAGAAGAAAAAGACAGCCTAGAGTTGGTTAGGTTAATGGAAGAAAAACTGAGTCAGATAAAATAGATAGTTATCTTGTGGAAAACCATGGACAGTAGATGCGTGTTAACATTTAGACCATGGTCCAGGCTGGTTAACTTAAAGCAGCAACAAATATGGACAATCAGACTATGAATAGAAAAGTGGCTTGTTTCATGTGGTCGAGATTCAGACAGTGGCCTGATGATGATGATAGAAGATTGGAAAGACTGAACTTAATTTGGGGGGGGGAGTTGCATGAAAAGATCAAGATGGCACAATCTAAAGTAGAAGACATCCAAAGAAAGCTTGTAAATGGAACACAAATATATAGATCTGGACACAGGCAATTAGCTTACTTAAAGCCATAGTTCTTCACCCCTCTTTCTTGAAAGATCAAGTTCTGGAAGAGTGAGCTTTAGAAGTTAGCAGGAGAAACAGTCAGTTGACCAATTAATCTAAGGGATTCTGAAATAAGAAAGGATCAGGCAGGCTTTTCAGTTTCTGAAGATATTCACTAATTTGTCTCCTTTACTGGTTGAAATTTATGGCTTAGACCAAAATTATTATTAATACAAAATTGAGCCAAAGCTAACAGTTTATTCTGCTTATGTTTATGACCTTCAGCTCTGAATAGGAAAATACCCAGCATGAATAGGGTTAATTAGTAAAAGAGTAATATCATTTTAAATCTCGGCATTTAAGCTAAGATTTTAAATGTATGATCCAGACAAAAAAGATATAAGGACTGCAAACTGATGGTTCAGAGATGTGGAAAAGTAATATAGTTGGGATAACTTTATTTTGGCTGGAGATTGCTGAGTAAAGAAGACATAGATAGGTGAAATCTCTAGATTTGATGAAGCCAAATAATATCCTAGTCCTAGTAAAATGAAGCAAACAAAAGCTGTTATTTGGTTGGTTTTAAAGACAGAAGCAAAGTCTCAGGCAATGGAAGAACCCCACAGAGTAGGTACACACTGTTTGCTGTATACTATTTCAGATGTGTTTGCTACAGAAAAATCAGCTTCACAAACATGATAAAGAAGAAGAATGTCAGACGGTTCTCTACAAGACAGATACTTTCCTATTTGTATTTTGAATTACCAGAAGGCCAATCAGCAAAATCTGTTGATCAAAATGGTCCATTTCCAAATATGCTACACACAGTTAACTATAGCATCAATTAACCTGGCTTGATGTAGATTGAGGTTTTTTAAGATTAGACAGAATAGAAATACGGGGACATCTTTCCTACAATTTATGTATCCTGTATTGTAAATTTACTAAGCTTTATTTATTAAAAAACTAAAACAATTATGAATGCTTGGTGATTTGGGGATGTTGAATAGTACACATCAGTTACTTCAGAAGCCAGGTTTTGTAGAGGAAATTTGTTGCGACTCAAATAATGGTTATTGTAACTTACTGTCTGGCAGGGAGAGCTCATCATGGTTCAACTTTTTCATGCTGAATTTCTCCAATTCTGGAGTCTTTTCTTTCAACTCTTTATCTTCAGGGAGTGTAACCCTTTGTCCCTTTTCTGTGCTTTCTGACATCAGTACTCCCTCCCTGCTGGACTGTATAGACAGCTTAGTCAAATCTTGCTCATTATCTGAAGCGGAAATGGATTATTCACTAATGGCTAGTGAAATAAATAAAGATTTTAAAACATTAAGTAGATGAAAAATCTGGTGGGTTTTTTTTCCAAATTTTAACCCTGTTATACCTTTAATCTGTATTATTCAGCACAGGTTGAACCTTAGGACCTGTAACATTCAGTACTACCTCGTTAATATAGCCCTTTATAAGGACAAATCCCTGTTGCTTCACCTCCTCGTTTTACATTACATATGTTGACTAAATATACAGCCAGTCCAAAAAAATGATTATTGATTCTTCTAGGGTGTGGCCCCATGTGATGTAAGATGACAACTGGTCTGGTATATGGCGAGTTAAAAATTAGAGAAGGGGGTTTAATCACGTGTACACAAACAAAATAGCGCTTTACATTATTTTACATTTGGCTGGTATCTGATTAAATATAATTTATTGTTATTGTTGTTGTTGTCATTAAAGGCTAGAAAGATCTACAAATGAAAAATTTTAAGTTCTTTATATTTATCTCTGCAAAGATCAGACACTATACTATAAATGAAATACCTAATATGTATATATATATATATATATACTGTGCCAACTTTCAGGGAGTAGTGGCCCTGTTTTCAAAGCAGTTCTTCTGTGAAACGTATCTGCTTGCATGTCACAAAGTGAACTCGTTAATTTCACTTTACATATTGCTAGAAGCAAGGAGCAGAAATAGTGAGTTGTGGCCCCTTAATTTGATTTCAAGAAACCCCCGTTCTGAGCAGGACTGACGGCTTCTGTATATTTACTGCAAACGCACTGAAGTTTCCGAGATGATGCCAAGTGGTGTGCTCTTCAGTTACTTCTGTCAATGGATAAGGGAGAATCTTGTAGCCACTGTGAAACAATGGAAAAGAAGAAAGATAAAACAAGAAGGCATTGTGTTATGCTCAACATACAGTCATTAGCATTTATCTAAAAAATCATCAATCAAGATTTATGTAAATTTTACAGATATTCTGCTGCTTTAATTACATACATGCACACACAATGAACAATAAGTGGTATTATCGATACCGATCTAGGATAGGCACAAACAAATAAAGGTCTGAAAATAGCTAATCCGTTACTTATGTAATGTCAGCAGAGAAGAGAAAGGTCTTCAGCTGTTATTTTTTAATGACTTGCATTATTACTAATTACCACTACTGCCAGCAATCTGTGCCCTCCATTTACAGTCCAGAACTTGTAAACATTTGAATGCTATCCGAAGAATGTTAGTATAAGCAGGGGAGATAAATAGATATAGATAGAAGGGTTCAGGAAGTTTTCAAAGCTTGTATAAGACTTCTTTAACCAAAAAAATAAAAGCCTAGCCAATTTTCTAAAACACTGATGGGCAAAGTTTTTCAGTGATTGTAGAATGCTGCGCCACTTCAACTACATTATGTGAAATCACTCATAATGAGCATAGAGATCTCGTCTCTTTTTTTTTAGTTCTTCAAAAATGGTTTTGTGAGAGCATCATTGAGTGGAAAAAATGCAAAAAGCAATGCTGCTGCGAGTGAATGAGTCTGCTCAGCTGCTAAAAACCAGTAAGAATACAAGAAAATATCTATGTTATCTATGCTAACTCTCTTTTCATTCTGAAAAATGATTATCAGAAGTAAATCCTGAAGGTAGTCTGCAAAAGGTTTTACCTCCTTTATAACTCCTGTCTTTTTTTAAATCAATCCGGGGTTTTCTCTTTCAAAACTTCCTACCTCTGTAACTGTAATTCTATGTTATCCAATACAAGTAGAATAACTTAAAATTATTTTTTATTTAAAATTTGGAAAACACCAGAACAGTTAAGTGGAACCTCATATTAGGAAATAAAATTTAACCAAACGTCTTCAATTATCTTTTGGAAGTGCAATTACAGGTTTTAAAAATTCAAATTCTGCTATAAATGTAAATAAATACTCACAATGGGGTTTGAATTGAATTTTCAGTGAATTGTGTTGTTGTACCAGGAAAATAATTATTGCCCATGAAATCTATATCAGTTATATGCTTCCTGTATCTGAATCCACAAGAGATTTTTATCTTTCTTCCTATCTCTGTTAAACGGATCAAATAAAAAAACAGTGGAGACTAGAATTAAAAGAAGAATGCTACTCGATGCAATCTGTACATAAAACATTTTCTCTGTAAAAACTTACTTATATTATTAATTTCTAAGGAATCTGAATAGATTACAATTTTTCATACGGCTAAAAAATGTATACTTTCCTGTAAATAGTGTTGTGTGTTTCTAGGTGGCAGATCAGTTGTGGATAATTGTTATGGTGTTAGGCTGAACATCGGAATTGTGCTCTGTGTTGTGGATGGTGTTATTTGACAGTTGGTTGTGGTGTACAGAGATGGTTGTTTTTTTGTATCTTTGTTGTATTTTATGGCATTTATTCGTGCATCGTAGTTGCACAAATCACTGCACCAAACCTGGTGTTTTATGGTGCTTTGTGTGGCACGACCAAATGCAATGCACCACAATGGCACAATAAAGACCACAGGCATAACATCATCATCAGAAGCTCATCAGCATTTTATACAAGAATGGCATGATGACCATAATTAAATATATTCACAATGCACAGCATCTTCATAAATGAATTCAGTGTTATACAGATTAAATGCCAAGAGATTTTTATCACAGAACTAAAAAATAAATACAAATAAATGAAACCATTCTATCAGATCAAATATTTTGGAAGTACCTTCAACGAGTTCCCCTTTATCATTCCTGCATTCCACCCTGATACTGAACTTCTGATTTTGGCATATACATAGTTTTGCTGTCTTAGCAACAAATACCAGCTTGGTGGCCATCATGGCTGGCAGATCATCAACCCAGAGACCAGAGTAGGTCAGTCCAGATTTCAATGTAACTGTTCCCAATCCACAAAATATATTTTCTTGCCATAGCCCCTGCAATGAGTTTCAGAGAGTTAGCTAAATCTAGACAATGTCAACATAAGTCTTTTCTATCAGTAAATTGTGAAAAAAACAATACATCAGTACATGTAATAAAATAATAATAACACTTTAATATTGATGATGAAGCTTCCTAGTTATTGGACATCAGTTTTACATCAAAATCCATGATCAGATGAGATGCTACAAAAAATTATGTTATATTATACTGCAAATTCTCCTCTACTTTCCGCACTGCAGAATGAAGTGGTCCTGCTAAAGGATACCAGAGTATATCGGTTTTCTAAAAGTTTTCATCCCTGAGATTTTATTGTTTGTTGTATATTTTACACCCAAAAGCAAAACTAGAGCCAGCACAGACTTGTCCACTACCCTGTTAATAGTAGAGGGGTCACAGATATTAATTTAGATTATCCACAACCGATAAAAATTAGAGTCTATGATTCAGAACATTCTAAGTTACGCTTTGAAATTCTATGGGAAACATATATTGAAGTGCCAGTGTAAGGATCCCAACACCATGATGAATGCCGGAGACAGACTTTTAACAGAACCTTATACATTTGACCAACTGTAATTTTTAGTGTTCGACAATAGATGAGCAAAAAACTAAATAAAAGGGACAAAAAACTGTACATAAGTTACTTGGCCAAAGAAAAATAAATCTTTAAAGAAGAAAAGTCTAATTTAGAGGCATGTAAGAATTATTCATGGTAAATTAAGTCAAAGATGGCGCAGGAAACCCCACAAGGTGTAACTAAGCTTTCTATAATTTTTCTCACCTTACGAGGCATGGCAAATAATTCTCATGAAAGTTTTGGGCCAAAGGTATGGAAGAGAAACCCCAGATTTAAAAAAAAAAAAAATAAAATCCTTCAAATTTCAGTTCTTACATCAAACTTGGTACCATCAGCTGATCTGAAGATCCCTTTTCCATGGCATAGTTTGTGCTCCCAATCTCCTTCATACTGATCACCATTCCTGCAATTCACAGCACGGTTTTAATTTACCAAAACTTATAATTCCCTGCCTTTTACTATATATTTCAAAGTAATTTTTTTTACCTTTTTTTCAAGATTAAACTCTCTTAGCAAGGGAGGTAATCTATTCTTTTTTTGTTGTTTGTTTACAAAAAAAAAAATCAGAACTGCTTACTTTAAACAAATGATGTGATAATTAACACTCGTACAAATCCCTCTATAATAATTTGAACAAATAACCTCACCACTAAAAGTGGTTTCATTCATGATTTATACATTCCACCATCATCACCAATGTAAATTTGGCTGCTGAGGTAGGCAGACCATGTTAAATGCATGTGGTAGTTGACTTGAGATATTTTCAACATTGGTAATTTTATGGATTCTGTGTCTACACATTTAAAAGCCCTACTCTGTGAAAGAAGTGCTCCTTGCAAATACTAAAAATAACTTTTCAACTAGTTATTTACACACATTACAGAATAAATGTACACGTCTGAAATGTGTGGTGTTCAGTTAATTATGACATGGATCTGCAATAGGAGCAAACTATAATTTCATACATGACACTGCCCACCTCAATGCCTGAACCTTGACTGATGTATACAGCTAGAAAAGCTTTTATAATGATTTCTATCTACTAAGCAAAAGCCACTACACTGTGATTTCTGATACATGAAGACTGGGAGAGACAAAAACGTCACTTGGGATTGTACAATTTTTTAAGGTTTCAATGAAATACTTTCAGCTATTTTAAAAAAAAGGTAATGCTAATGTGAATTTAGATACTACTTCAGCTTAACCCTACATCAATAACAAATAAACTATCAGCAAAAAAATCAGAAGAATTTACATTCTTTTATTCATATTCTCCTTAGCAGGAGTGTACGCCATCCAGCAAGGACATGCTAGTGTTTAGTCTGGCTTTGCCATTCTTTCAAGATAAGCACAATATTTATATCTTCCTGTATTGCTAACTACTTACTTATTTATACAAATTCCTTTGCCATGTTTTCTATTAAAGCAGAAATTCCCATAATAAGTGCTTTCAGTTTTCTGTAAATCTTCATAAGCTGAATAGAAAAGAAAGTTCCTGATTACAGTGTTAAAAAAAGCCACTGTATCTGTGAGTAAATCTCAGCATTTCATATAATGCGGGATGTATGTACTAGTGTCGATGTCATAATGGTGAGAACTATCATGCCATAAATGAAGAACAGATATCAATATTCACCACATCTGTTTACTTGCTGAAAGTGATGGATTCCCTCGATTGAACGATTAGTTTAGTTTTGAGCTATTATTCTATATATTTTTATCAGCTTTACAAAAGAATGGAACAAATGTAGAATCTAGGAGCATGTTTAGTTGGTCATAAAAAATCAAGATGTGTAGGTATCCATCTTTTCTCTTCAAACAGTGTTCTCCTTTTCTTGTCTGACTGTTAAATATTTCCAGATTCTGCATTTGTAACTCATAGCTTTGCTGTTTTTCAGTATATCTACTTACAAATGATAACTAATTAATTAACTAACTAATACAGTTAATCAGATTCTGAAGAACAGTCACAAAATAGTTAACAGAAACCTCTTTTCAAGTCAACAGTGTAACTAAGGTAACAAGAAATCTAGGTTATGTAAAAGCTCAATTGATTATCCCTTTCAATAGAAAAAACAAAAATAACAAACTCAATACAAATAATTAGGAAGGTAAATGTGTAATGAAGTAATTGTGAGTGAAAAACTCTCTAATTTGAGAAACCACTAAATCATTATCCAGATGGCGCTGCCATGCAGACATTTGTTGCTAAGATCATTCAGCAGAGAGGATCTAAAAAAAATTTGTAAAAATTGTCTTTCACTAGAGCTCAGAATTCCTTATATACTACTACGGGTTATAATCTACTTTAACAAAAATACACCATGTTTGATTCTAACACAAGTTCTGTAATAATTGTGTGGCAATTTTGAATAAAATTCATGGCACAAGCATGAAAATAAATCAATGGCACACATAAAAAACATCCAATGTCGACACAAATAATAAAACTGATCAGGTTTCATATAAACATTGAAGCACCTACCATGTCTCACGTTTTTGTTCCAGTTGCCCTCATATATAGAGCCATCTCTGTATAGCACAATTCCTCGGCCAACCATATCTCCATTCTGAAAATATCCATAGTGCTTATGTCCTTGTTGTGCATTGTAAAAGATACCATAGCCTTCAATCTTGCCATTTTTAAAGTTGCCAGCATAGTAAT
Organism: Nautilus pompilius; assembly: GCA_018389105.1. Taxonomy (NCBI): domain Eukaryota; kingdom Metazoa; phylum Mollusca; class Cephalopoda; order Nautilida; family Nautilidae; genus Nautilus; species Nautilus pompilius. Next base: position 77,464 of record JACATO010000130.1, on the reverse strand, counting down.
TACCATTCTTCATCTTCAGAATACCAAATCCTTAATAAAGCAATATCACATATTAAAAAGAGTTTAACTAAACAGTCAACATAAAGAGAAGACCCATTATAAAAGACACATTAAGATTTCTGAGATTTCTTATTGCAATCTACATTATTCATGTATTTTTCCTGTAGTTCAGGCTTTTCCTACTGCCTCACTATCAATAACTGAACTAGGTAAGAAACAATCTTTTGGAAACCATATCCTGCCACGATCAACAGGATTAGTCAGTTAGTCCTGAGGTCTATTCTTGGTGTGCAAATATTGGTGCCAATTTTGCGTACAACTGATAATTTTAGTGGCATGATTGGTTAACCAAATGAAATGTTGGAGTGTTACATGTGTATGTTATACCCAATATGTGGAATTGCCTATTTTGTGAACTGTCCAATGCTACGGCAGGCAAGGTGAAAGTTCATTCATGCAAACAGCATTTCATGTGGTCTAGAATGAGATAAATTAGTGATTAGTTAACATTTGACAGTTTGTGACATCTTAGAAGATTCTGTATAAATAAAGACATTTAATGTCTGATTCACATGCAGTATGGAAGGTATAATGTTTTTATAATTCTGAAGAACTTACTCAAGTAATAATATAATTATTGTATAGTAAATACCATGTTTTTTGCCATTTTTCCAGTTTCCAGCATACTGAAAAAACATATTGTGGTAAACATAAGTTCCATAGCCTGCAACAAAAAAGAAAAAAATATTTAGTTATAAAAGGTGACATCAAAATGATGTAAATAATTGGTTTATGGCAAATGGTAGGCAAAGTCATGTAAATGAACCATAAATTAACAGCTATAATGCATAAGACTGAGTGGAGTGAGGCATGATAGAAAGATAATAGTCAATCCAAATAACTCCATCTATTTAGTTTCTGTAGATATTGTAGTTTAGTCAGTTTAGTTATTAAAAGAAAGTATGAGGCCAGAGATTACCTATGAATGTAATTTTTGAATTAATTAACACAAAGTCATCATCAGCAGATTATACCATTCATTTATAAACGTGTCAGTGCTCTGAGATTTTATAGCCAACTGCAACTATGATACTTATAGTATGTTTTACTGCAAATAACCAAAAGAATTTGTTGCAGTTCATACATTCAGAACTCATGTATGGTGTAAATTTAAAAAAGAAAATCTGATGACAGTATATGTTATCTAACCCTAATTTTTTTCTATATAATTATACACATAAAGTATTTGTGAACAAGCACCACAAAAATAAATACAAAGCTAGAATATTCTGGTAATAAAATCCATAATTTTGATTACAGCTTTTTTTAAAAAAAAACAAACTATAAAATGAAAAAAAATTCTCAAAGAGAAACAGCATGCTTTGAAAACTCGCAGATTTATGCCACTATGTAGCTCTTTTGTGTAGCGTGACAAACACTACCAACCTTGTGGGTCTGCCCAAGGGGTAAAAGCGACCTTCCACCTTTAAGAAAGCTGCATTTGCGCGCTAAAACGGAATGGGTTTCCGACAGCACCAAGGTTACCATAATCAGGTAAAACCATTTCTCTCTCATCACGCATCAACAAGCATTTGGCCTTTTAGCTTGGAGGAATATAATACCCTGGGGTTGCAAATTTATTCCAAAGCATCATTATTCCAACAACAAAAAAAAAAAAAGATACAACAACAGGAAATGGTAATAAAATTAGGGAAGCTTACTCACACATGTACTTAGGGTTTACCACGTGCCTACATAATAATAATAATAATAATAATAATAATAATAATATAATAATAATAATAAAGACTCCATATATTCGGAAGAGATCTCCCCAGTTTTATCATTAGTTTTGGTGGTGGAGTTTTTAGTTATTTATTTATTTATTTATTTATTTATTTATTTTATTTTTAGGTTATAAAATAGTTCAAGAAAAACGATTTTAATCCAGAACAAAACTAACGGAGGAGGTTATGGAAGACCCGTGGGGGGGTGGGGGTGAGGGTGAGGGGGGGGTGAGGGGGGGTGGCTGTTTAAGTACAGTTTTATAAAGAGGGACAACAACACTGCTGGCTCTTCAATCCAACTGTGTTTGTATTCAAGTGGAGCTTTTGGTGGTTCGTTCAGGAGATTTGGTTTGTATAATGTGTTGGCGATTCAGGGGATTCGAGAACAGCGAGGCAGCCTGCGGGGCCCGGCGCCGTCTGGCAGCAGCTGTAGGGGCTGGGGCTTCGCTTCAGTATCGCCCACCAGCCAGCCAGCACCCCCCCTCCTCCTCCTCTCTATCTCTACTCAAGGCCTCCTTCCCAAACAACCCCGCCTTAAACAGATGGGGTTACCCACCGTCTCTGGTTTCTCTCCTTTTACTTCCAGTGTAAAAATCTCGTATCTCCCTGCGCTGCCGGAATCCCGACGACGCCATGTTGCTGTTGCTGTTGACGACGACGACGACGACGGCCGCCCCCCCCCCCCCTCCCCGGCGTTCACGGGCGATCCCGGGATTTGCCGAGACTGGGAAAAAATTTAAAAAAAAATGGCCGCGGAGAAGGGTATGTCGATATTTCTCGATGTAAGTGAGACCGGCGTTTGCCCTTCGTTAGTCGTTTTGTTTTGTTTAAATAATTGGATGGATAGGTAAGACTTGAGGACGTCTTTCGGGGGAGTGATGAATGCCAGCTTACAGACGTAAACCATGCTTGTTTCCCCTTCTCCGGCCGGTTGGTTTATTCAGTATTGATTACCACCGGACCGACCGAGTCGTCATTTGGGAGCCGTTTGCTGGTGTGCGGCAGGGTTAGGGTTAAACTCTCGGTCGGTCGTGTACATATTATAGCTTGTTCATAATCTTTTCGGTGTTGTGGCAAACAGTTATTTATGAGATAAAGGGAGACAGCTTCTTCAAAAACCTTTTTCTCAGTGTTCGCATTAATACCGAATTTTAAAAGTTCTTGGGACTCCCTAACCCTTTATTCTGTATTTCTCTTCCTCTCTCTCACACACACAACTTTGGCCTAAAATCAGTTTTATTCCCTTCTGTATTTCCCTTCCTCCCTCCCTCCCTCTCTCTCTGTCTCTCTCACACACCACACACACACCTTCTTTAGTAGCGAAAAATCAGTTTTATATCCCTTCTGTATTTCTCTTCCTCCCTCTCTCTCTCTCTCTCCACACCACCCCTTTGGCCTAAAATCAGTTTTATTCCCTTCTGTATTTCCCTTCCTCCCTCCCTCCCTCTCTCTGTCTCTCTCACACACACACACACACACTTCTTTAGCGAAAAATCAGTTTTATTCCCTTCTGTATTTCTCTTCCTCCTCTCTCTCTCTCTCTCACACACACACCTTTGGCCTAAAATCAGTTTTTATTCCCTTCTGTATTTCCCTTCCTCCTCCCTCCTCTCTCTGTCTCTCTCACACACACACACACACACTTCTTTAGCGAAAAATCAGTTTTATTCCCTTCTGTATTTCTCTTCCTCCCTCTCTCTCTCTCTCTCACACACACCCCTTTGGCCTAAAATCAGTTTTATTCCCTTCTGTATTTCTCTTCCTCTCTCTCTCTCTCACACACACACACTTCTTTAGCAAAAAATCAGTTTTATTCCCTTCTGTATTTCTCTTCCTCTCTCTCTCACACACACACACCACACACACTTCTTTAGCGAAAAATCAGTTTTATTCCCTTCTGTATTTCCCTTCCTCCCTCTCTCTCTCTCTCCTCTCACACACACCCCTTTGGCCTAAAATCAGTTTTATTTCCCTTCTGTATTTCTCTTCCTCTCTCTCTCTCTCACACACACACACTTTCTTTAGCAAAAAATCTGTTTTTATTCCCTTCTGTATTTCCCTTCCTCCCTCCCTCCCTCTCTCTGTCTCTCTCTCACACACACACACACACACTTCTTTAGCGAAAAATCTGTTTTATTATTCCCTTCTGTATTTCCCTTCCTCCCTCCCTCCCTCTCTCTGTCTCTCTCTCTCTCTCACACACACATCCCTTGGCCTAAAATCAGTTTTATTCCCTTCTGTATTTCTCTTCCTCTCTCTCTCACCACACACACACACACTTCTTTAGCGAAAAATCAGTTTTATTCCCTTCTGTATTTCCCTTCCTCCCTCCCTCCCTCTCTCTGTCTCTCATCTCTCTCTCTCTCACACACATCCCTTTGGCCTAAAATCAGTTTTATTCCCTTCTGTATTTCTCTTCCTCTCTCTCTCACACACACACACACACACACTTCTTTAGCGAAAAATCAGTTTTATTCCCTTCTGTATTTCTCTTCCTCTCTCTCTCTCAACACAACACACACACACTTCTTTAGCGAAAAATCAGTTAATTTATTCCCTTCTGTATTTCCCTTCCTCCCCTCCTCTCTCTCTCTCTCCTCTCTCTCTCTCGCTCTCACACACACCCTTTGGCCAAAATCAGTTTTATTCCCTTCTGTATTTCTCTTCCTCTCTCTCTCACACCACACACACTCTTCTTTAGCAAAAAATCAGTTTAAATTTATTTTTTTTATTTCCCTTCTGTATTTCCCTTCCTCTCTCTCTCTCTCTCTCACTCACACACACACACACCTTTGGCGTAAAATCAGTTTATTATTCCCTTGTTAAGATTATATCAAATCCAATTACTGCCACAATAAATCAACCAGTATCACACACGGTGATACCTTAACAAACTAAACAGATTACATCACATTAAAATGTACACTAAGTAAATTGGCCTACAGACGATTTTGTGGCATCGTCACTGTATTTTTCACAATTTATATTTGTTTGGAAAGAGCACATTACAGATATTTGTTGATGTTCATGAGTGGAAGCTGTATCTTCACCCTTTCTTTCCACCATCCCATCTGATCATTTCTGCATGGCTAACTAAGACTTCTGCTGAAATTTGGAATCAGACAAACAGATAAATACTAAATCCAAAGCAGGGTTACATTTTATAAAAGAGGAAAAAAAACAATCTTAAAACTAATTTCTTGAATTAACTGCTTGATTGGCTTGAAATTCTGTATTGCTGTCAGATTTCTAAATGATTTTATGCTGTAGCATTTTCCATTATTATTATTATTAATTTTTGTTAATCAGACAATTCTTAGGTTTTGATACTTTAAAGCTGCGACAATTAATTTAATCGAATTTTTTTTTATTTAAAGATATTCAGAAGAGCTGACAAAAATGGTAAGTTTTTTTTTTAAAATATATATATATATTTTATTTTTCTCTTTAAATTTTAAAATAGTTTTTACTAGAAAATTTAGACATTTTGATATTTTTAGGATTCTAGATTATCGCCCTTGGATTACTGTGCAGACTTATTTTCAACCAAAATCTAAATTTATTGATCAATAAATTAAAAAAATATGAGGAAAGTAAACAAAATAAATTTTAAGAAGTATATTTTTCTTTATGCTGTTTGTTTTTTAAAATGTTTTAAGTTTTTTTTCTGTAGCTGTCACAAAATTGATCATTAAGCTTGGTGTTTGTGTGTCAAGATTTCTCCAGGAACTTTACCTCAGTTACAACATAGTCATGGCTCCTTTCTCCTGGTAACTGCATTATATGACATAATCTATATATGATAGAATTTTTTAACAAAATTTTCTGCAAATCATAACTCAATGGATTATATATGTAAATGTAGAGATTAGGATTTTCTCTCTAAAGTCTGCTCTGATAGTATACTCTATGTATCTTTCCTCTTTTTCTCCCCCTCCATTGATTGCAGACTGCCATTGTATCTTTTCTAGATGATGGTGCCATTTCCTGGGAAGAATTTCTGTCGTTTTTTTCTGATGGTGTTATGGGTAAAGAGGAACTAAAGGACTTGTTTAATGAAATTGACACTCACAACACAAAGTTAGCAGAGTTTCCATTCTTAATGTTTTTATGATAAATAACTTGACATTGCTGAATTTTAAAGACATGGCTCCTGTCATGTCAAATTTGTTTGGTTTTTGAAATGTTTATTTCACTTATTTCTAACAAAGAAAACTGTGAATGTTATAAACTCCAAACACACACACACATGCACACGCACACATACTAGAGTAGAATGCATTGATTCAAAAGAGTTTGTGAAATAACAAACAAGTCTTGGAGGCTATGCTGATTATCTTCTAGTTGAGTAGTCACTACAGTCAGCTGTGGACTAGAAGTGTGAGGCAGCTGCTTTTTGTTACAAGAGTTTTTTATATTTTTTAAATCCTGCACTACTCTGTCTAGCCATAGAGGCTTAGAAACGTATCTGAAGATCTTAATGACACTGATGATGTGGGTTGTTAGCCCAGCTAAAGGTGGGTTAACCTGTGCTGTTGATATTTGGGATGCAGTGCAAGACTTTGGAGAACTCCTTCATGTACACTGAATGCCGCTCAGGAAAGATCTTAACTAGAACTACTCTCATTAGGGAGGAGACCAAAGCACCTACAAGAACCAGCACAGATGAGTTGGTTCAGGAAAAAGAGAAACAGTGCCACATGGCCCAGACTCAACACCTGTCTACCCCAGTGTGTAAATCATAACATGCTACCACTACTACAAGCCACCATCTGTTGTCTCTTGTGAAGAAACACTTCCTGCTACTATTAAAGATGTGTGCATAAGACAGGTTTGGATAGGGGGTTGGAAAAGAAACTCTTGTTAAAGAACCATCGACACAATGATTCTGAACCATGTTTCCTCACACTTTTTTATATATGATACACTAATTTGATTATACTTTATTGGATGTATAATAATTTTTTTAAAAAAAAAACACATAGTGTAGAATCTCAAACAGCAGAAAACATCTCATAAAAATGGTTTCTGTTTATATATGCATGCATAAAAACTGATGAAAAAAACTATCATAATAAACAAGTGATGATACCACAAGCATAAAAGAGTATTCTGTTTGGTTCATTGTCAGTTGGACAGTGACTCAAGGCAAGAAACAAAATAGTAAAATCAGATGGTCATTAAGTAGGAGTTGTTAAAAATAGAAAAAAAAAATTTTAATGAAAAAAGTGGAGAGGCATGGAAGTTCTACTTTTTCCATTGTCAAGGGGATTTAAGTTATTTAATAAAGATTCTGTAATTTGGAATTTGCACTGAACAGATAAGACTTGGAAAAATTTCCCCAAAGATCTGGGATAATTCAAACAGGTCGAATCAACTGGGATATATTTATGAATAACAAGCTGGAGATACTGGACCTCCAATTTTTAAAATAAATTAATATCTTTTAAGTTGAAAAAAAAATTGTGATTTCATCTTCACGTTGATGATACTCAATTAGTTTTCAAGACAGCTGAGGACTAACTTTGTATTTGTGTCCTTAGTAAAATAAACTTTTAAATTTAAACTGACTGGGTCTGTTTATACCTCTGGTACAGAGAAATCTTGTAATATCTTTACAGGATTACATTTTTGACTTTTCTAAAAACTATTTACCTTGTTTTCTATTTAGAAAGCTCATAGGTGACATAAAAGTATGACAGATATGTAAATGTTGATTATCCTATGGTTGATATTGATTCAGTGTTTTAGTTTGGGTATTTGACCAAAAAAAAAGGGGGGGGGGAAAACTACCTCTTTTCTAATATCCAATAGATAAGGTCTAGAATGGCTCGTTTCTTATGTGTTTAAAATTATTTATTGTTTACTTTAATTATTTTTTCAGTAATATCGACACAGGAGAACTTTGTGCATACTTTTCGAAAAATCTGGGTACGTTCAAGGATGTCTATGCTATTTTAGAAGAACTAAACTCTAAGATGACCAAAGTTTTATTTTCCACGTCACAGGTAAGCAGCTTCCATCAGCAGCAGCAGCATCTGTAGAATAATTTTTGTATTGTGAATGTGAAAAATAGTGAAAAAGGGAGAGAAGCATTGTGTTTGTGCATTGTTTTGTAGACGTACCAGCAGTCATCTCGAAAAGATCAGTTTGTAAATCGGTTTCTTCTCCACGAGATTTTGAATCAGTTCTCGGCCATTCAGCATCCCCTGGAGCATGCCTCAGATGTCTTGGATGAACAAGCCCGACAAGAAAAGTATGTTTGATTTGCACTAATGCTAAAGTTCAGATTAGAATGGTGGGCATTAGCAGTTAGTATAACGAGTCACTTTAAAAATGGCTTCTGTGTTTTGACTGCAGAACTTTGTATGTAAATAATGATAGTAAAAATACTAATTTTTTTTTATGACGTGCTTTTGGAGTCTTTACAAAAAAAAAAGAGGAAATTTAAATAAGAATGTGATATGCTGGAAGGGTGAATCTTCCTTATACCATGGTTCTTGGCTATCAGCTAGTAATCTTTTGTCTCCTGGTTTGTTTTGTAAAGTACTGGCTTTGTTGGGATGGAGATCAATGGGTTGTGCTTGAGATTTCAATGAGACACCTGGATAAAGGTGCAGTTGAGTTAAGTTGGAAATTTTGTTCTCTTATTTTGGTCTAACTTGGGTGGTACCTGATGTGAGCTAGGGAGAGACAAACTTGGCTGATAGGCAAATACAAAAGTGACTTTGTGTAATTAACGAGTTCAACCATCAGCATCACAGAGATAAAAGCAACAAAACAGTATTTTAACATCACTTTTTAAAATTTATTTTGGGGCTATTAAAAAAAATCTATTTAGTTTAATTAAGACAAATGTGAATTGCTGAATAAGTCTTTGTTTTTGTGAAAGAAATCGGTGGTGGGGGGGGGGTAACTATCAAAGTGGGCAGAGTTTAAGAAAACTGGCTTCTGTTTTAGCAATTTCTCGCATGTCTCGAAATTTTTACCCACAACATTGTGCTGAAAGTTTTTGCTGCCATTTGCTAATTCTCTTCTCTTCTCTTCTGCAAGATAAGAAATAATCACAAATGTCAATAAAATCTACATCTTGCATTGTCTCCACATAAGTGACATCATACCCGTTCAGCTTGATCAGCCTAACAAGAGAACTATGCAAGGTGGTGTTGTACCTGGCCGTGTTGCTAGACGAGCCAAACGACAATCAAGCTCGAACAGCCTCTCTGCAGAAGGTTTGGGAATATTCTTTGACACACAGCAGTCTGTGTAATGCCAAATGTTTTCAGACAAACTTTTGTATAATGTAGATATACAGTGATCTAAGTTTTTGAAAATTTCATTTGTTTGGATTACTGACAGAAAAACTATTTTACAAATAATTTGAGGAAAAAACGTTCATATGAATTTTTTTGGATGTGATACTTGAAGAATGAAGATGGGTAATATGGACAGGACTTATTTTCACAATGATTTGATATGAGTAGTTTCTTGTTGGTTTTTTTTTTTCATTTATTTACCAGAATGCTTGAAGAATGGCATTTATGTATGTAGTATGGGGCTTATTCTAAGAATAATTTGAAGAAAGCTCACACTACTAATGAGTTAATTTAATTTTCTCCATCTTGTTAACATATTAATACTTAAATATAAAAGCATGTATATACTGGTCTTACTTTTAGGATAGATAAGACACTGATTATTTCAGTAAATGAAACACAGACATTACCAAGTAGGAAAGATTTTCAGCAGCAGAGAATTACTAACACCTGTGTAGAACAGCTGACTGCAGTACAGTGAAACTCATCAGGTTAATTTCTTTTTCCAGGTGTTTCTGTCAACCTTTCACTGTCAGCTCAGGTGGAGCGACTGGCCTCTCTTGTTGATCGACTTGAAAATCAAGTAAGTTTGAAATTGACACCAATTGCACATCAGTCCTCTTTGGACATTTTCTTTCTGCCATTGAAATTTCTCGTAAAATATGATAAAATCTTGATGAAATACAGTGAAAACAAGACTTAAAAACAGTGTATTCCTTGAAATATGTAGGAGTTATTGCAGAGAAAACTAAACTGTTAACACGACACACATATAAAATTCTCTCTCTCTCTCAAATTCTGCCATTGGTTTCAGTTTTAAAAACGGGGAAAAAAAAAGCCTGTCAAACTTTGGTAAAACATGAATTACAACCTGCAAAGTGATGTCGGAAGATTAAAAGAAGAAAAATGAGGTTCTAAAGAAGCAGGGTAGTTGTCTTGATGAATTTGTCCATGTCTTGCTTGTGAGCATTGGTACTGAATTTTGTGTCATGGTCTGCTCCAGGTTTCACATCCATGTGAGAACTACTTTAACTTCATCCTCTTGGTTAGACATGGACATGTTCCTCTCAACCAGTGATTCATATGCACCTGTACAGGTACTTGATCATATTAATATCAAGACTTTGAGAGTTCCCGGGGAAGAAAGTTGAACGCTTTGATTCCTCTTCCAGAGTGATTATACTGTATGAGTGGTGTAGCACATGGTAACATTACATTCTGAGAAACATGGGCATTAAACCTCAGTATGTCTTGTTAGTGCAATGGTAGAAGATGTCTTTATCATGGGAATTTACCCAGAAGAATTTAGATGTCCTTCGATAAACAATTCTGTCTTTGCACCAGTCCATATTGCAGTCCACATCACAACATTCTTGCCTCCATACTTGACCACAGGCTGAAGACCTTAAAACTCAGGTGCAACTCCAGATGTGAAATGCTGAAATCTGGACTCATTGTATACACACTAATATTCAAGGATCTTGCCTTATCTGTTCTCTGAGCAGTCTTCTCAAACCATATTATCCCTGTGAAACAAGGGGTTTCTTAAATGCTACATGCCCTCTGTTGCCATGCTGGTGGAGATAATGTTTGACTGTTCTTTGGCTCATTTCTGTTGCATAGATGATGTCAGCAAGAGAATTTTGAAGGTGAGTGCAGACTGTGTGTATAATGGTAGCAGTTCACTTTGACACAGCAGTGACATTTGCCTTGGTGAACTTATTAATATTGGTCACAGATCCATGAAAATTGTGATATTTGGCAGTATGTTGTTCACTCTGGCCACACACTAAATGTTCTATAACACAACCTTGAATAAATGGAGAAATATAGTGGGATGTACCTGTTTTTAGCCTGGCGAGTGCCCACCTAGGCATTTAATATACGTGTAATCACACTTGAAATACGTACATTTTGGTCAGATACATGCATTCATGCGAGTGGCTAAATCAGTATGGCAGGGCACTGTGTTTTTGTATACAGTATATTCTGTAGAACAAGTCCAATTCATGTGAACTGTGGCCTTCAGTTTTGCAGTAATTACTCATTTTAATCAGTGCTTTTATTTCTTTACAGATCAATTTTGATGGTTTTATTGATGAAGAGATCAATATTGAAGATGAAGAAAAGGTTAGCCGTAGAAACTAGTCAAACTCAGAAATAAATCTTGAGGAAAATAACTTATAAAATTTCAAATTATTTCATGTTGTAAAATACAGCATAGGAGCTTTTTGGCACTAGCTGTAGCCAGTATAGTTTAGAGTCAGGGATACAGAGACTTGCAGTTTAGTGAGTCCAGTTTGACTACTGATAGGACTGCACTATGTCAGACAGCTTTTATAACATCCTTCAAAATGCATCTGGATTGAAGAATAATGATGATGTGTGTCAGGAAATTTGTTAATTGCATGAACGTTAAAGATTTTCCTTCCTTGATAACAGTTTCCATGTTTGTTATATTACAGGTTGAGTTATTGTACAGTGCTTTGTCATGGTGTCAGCCAGGGTTCGGCCTGGTATCTAGTGGTTTGTTCCATCTCGCCTTTGTAGGGATCTTTTTCCAGGTGGTTCAGTTTTGTTGGAGCTATGGTCTGAAGGGTTTGCAGCAGGGGTCTCTTTGGCTATTCTGTGGTTGGGGGGGGGGGATGGTTCTCACCCATGTAGACCTGGAAGACTACATACAGTTGTTGATAAGTTTGCTAGCTTCCAGGACAAATATTATTGACTGCCCTTTCCCTTTCATCTGCAAGTGCATTATGCCATTGAAAGCATATTGTTCAGTAATTCTATGCTAATGGAATATTTCCTGACCCTGGTTAATGCTGTGGGCTTGATCAGTTTAACATAATGACTCATCTAAAAAAAAAAAAAAAATAATAAATTATTCACTTTCAAATGCTTTAAAACTTTTACTTTTGGACATCACTTGTGTATGCTGGAAATACTGTGCATGACGTTTCATTTTGGTCAGGGTTTTATTAAGTTATAGTAATTTATTATTAACCGTGACAAGATCTTGAGCTGTCTACAAGATTACATTTGGTAGCCCCAGATTGCTTCAGGTTCTTGTTATCTTGCAGTACGTACTCCATCAGAAGATCTTCATGGTGAACCCCGATGCTAGAGAAGATTTCAAGGCTGTGATGAGGGACTATATGGAAGCCTTGGGAAAAGCCTCAGGAAGTTCAAAGTAAGGTCCTGGAAAGGTGGTTTCTTTTGTCCTATTTCTCCAGTGAAGTGATTTGGAATGTGGCCTGAGCTAGCAAGGGGGTTGTGGCGACCATACTGAATGGAACGTCATGGTCCCACACATCCTGGGTAGAATATCAAGTCTATAATAATATGAATTGTCTTCTAAGTTGGATTGGAATGGCGGATTTTGGGTATTACCTGAGATGACTCACTATCCCACCAATTGAGAAAATACGGGGTTATGGGATAAATCTGGAATTAAGCACCAAAAAAAAAATATATATATATGCTTGAGGGACTTGCCAGCAGTTAGGAGTATTGCTGGACAGGATGTCCTAGCAAGGTAACTTGATACTCTGCCAGAGCAGTTGGCAGGGTCCATAATTACAGAAAGGGGCGGACACTCCAAACACTAAGTAATGAACGGTCAGTTGTTGCTGCAACCTTGACAGCCTTTTCCCCATTAATTGATCTTGTCATAACCTTAAAGATTCAGACCAGAGGTGGTGGGAGGTGGGCTTGTTGACTAGGCAGGGTTCCATAAGCCATACACTGGTGAGTTCTGGCAAGCTTTTTCATCGGGTGACAAAGTCAGATTGCTTCAAGCATCATATAGCTCATCACCCCCCCCCCCCGTTTGTTCTCTGATGAGTCATTAATTATAGCAATTATTTCGGGGGTGTGGTGTGTGTGTAGTTCAGTAATGCAGAATGAGTGATCAGCTGTGAAAAAAGAAAAAAAATTTGCTGTTGCTCGTTTTCTAGAAAAATACAGTCAGTTGGCTGATGTTGGTTAGTGCATTTACCATTAATTATTTTGGTACATTCATTGGATTTTAATAAATTTTTTTCCCCTCTTTTCCAGCTCTTGTGTACAATCTTTCAAGAACACTGGGAAGATAGTTCTGTATGAAATATGGTCGTCCGAGTCAGACATTGCAGCGTAAGTCCCCGTTGTTGCATGGTGGGAGTAATGTAGTAGCTAAACTGACCATGAGATTTAGCTTCTAATTTGTTTCCATCAAAAATTCAAGCTATTGGTAATCCAGGGAAGTTTGGACACTATTTTGAAATATTGCTAGTGTCCTTTACTTATATACAATTTGAGTTGATTATACTGATATTTACCATAGATGTATTTCAGCTCCACACATCTTTTCACCATATGTTTAATTAGCTCTGTTAATTCCACTTCCATGTTGATAGATTTGGTGCTACTTTGTTAGAGAGACTTAACTACTGTTAAGAAAGTAATTAGAAATGTCAACAAATGAAACATTACACCATAGGTTTGTTAGATGGGTAGAAGATTGAGAATGGTCTGTAAAAGTTTGTTTGTTAGTTTGTTTAAAGTTCACTGAAAGCTTTCTAAGCTTAGTTATAAAGTTAGAATGCACCGAGTTTATACTTTTAAAAGTAACATAGATCTTTGTTCATTAAATTTTGGTTTTACTGACTCACTTTATTTCAGATTTGCTAAAACACAAGCAGCTAAAGACTTTGTCAAAGGCATCAGAGACTTATTGGATGATGATGTTGAAATCCAGTCAATGATAATACCAGGTAATACTAGTATTAATATTACTTTAATAAGGTTAAACTGTATCTGATTGCACTGGATGTTAGTTGAAAGTATCTTGCACATCTAAGCGGTTGTGTAGCAGAGTGGGTAGAGATGCATTTTTAAACAGCAAGAATTTTTTTTAATGTTTGTTTTAATTTTTTAAAAAATTGTATCATGAATCAACCAAAACAAGTAATATATATATCTTTAAAATTATTATTGCAGGTCACTGGTGGCAGAAGAATTATTAACCTGCTGAAATTGTTCCCTCACATCAGGCTACTAACGTGGTGCCAATCTTTTACCCACTTACCCATCAGCGTTATCCTTTGTTACTTGCTGCCAAGACTTTAGCCTTTGTCTTTGTACACATATCCTTCAACAAATTTGAAAGGCCTGCTGCACTACCTAGGAAGGTAGAACTATTAGTGTATGCTTTATAGAACCTAACTTGCCAACACCATCTGTCTCAAGAGACCAATTTTAGATTGCTGACAGGATTGCATGTTCAAGACACAGATACTAGTGCAGGTATTTCTATTATATATTTCATGTTTTGTATCTTTTACTGTAAGACCATGTGCATTCCCATTGACTTTATTTACTCTGTCTGTTTCTGAATATATACATATATTTATCTTGAAATCGCTGTTGTATAACTTCAATGCTATTGCTTTTAGCATATTTTAAGGTATTCCAAAATGTGCTCAGAATGTTTCATTCTGTCACATACTTGATTTTTATTTATTTATTTATCTACTAACCTAACAAAGAACTTCATAAAATAGGTTTAAAATATTTTTTTAAACATGTTTTGTATGATTTACTGAAGTTAGAATGAATCAGGTTTTAAAATACAATATAAAATCATTTTGTTTTTAAATTTTCTTTTGCTCTGAGGTTCTGCCTATGGCTGCATTTTTTAAAAAAAATATTAAATTTCAAGAAACTGAATACTTGTGGGTGTGTGTGTGTCTTAACAATTCTTCAAGACAGCGTACTTAATTTCTGCTTGCAACTTATTTGCTCTCTATTCTAAGTAGATGCATTGATTTGAGGTATCTGATCATTTTAGAAATTTGAGATTGGAATAGTTGCTTGACAGGATTTAGAATGCCTCCTGCTGAGATTTTTATTTTATCTTGATTTTTTTAGTTATTTACTTTATCTGCACATTCATCTTTGTTGTGTACATTTGTTTGTTTTGTTTTTATAAAACTATTTTATTTTAATCAATAATCTTGATTGATGAACTTTCGTTTCCACAAATAGCTGTGAAAAACTGTGTAGTGCACTACTTCACTGGGGTAAACAGCTGGTTAAGGAAATCAAGACGACAGTTTAGCAATTGGCAGGTTGTGGGGTTGAGACCTGTTTGCTCTGCTGTAAAAATATTTATATCCACAGTAAGAAAGGTTCCAGCACTAACTTTGATGATGGGCTGACTGGGAATGATTGCTGAAGCAGGTCTCTTGGATAGTTCAGTTACTAAGAGAGAAAAGTAGTGGCGGGGGGAAGTCTGCAATTTACAACTCTTATTTAATTTAGAGTATTTAAACTCTCAAAAAAGCGGTCTTATTTGCAGTTTTTGCATTTTTGTACACAGATTTTTTGTAACCTAGTTGATGTTCTACAGTGACAGTTTTTAGTGGAGATTGGTTGTCTTGTTTTTGTAGCAGTTCAAGGAAGGTAACATATATCTAAACAAGCACCTTGTAAGTGGAGACTATATGTTAGCAGCTTATGGGTACTGTTTAAAAACTTAACAGTAAAAGATTCTCAAATTAAGATTTTTAAAAAAATGTTATAAGATGGAAATAGAATTATTCTGTTTTAATTTTTCTAAACTACTCAGTTCTGTGGGTTAGTTAATTTAGGTAATTTTTCTCTGTTTCTGCTGACCAAATTTTAGTAGAGTAAAAGTTGCTTTTTGAAAAATTACATTATAAAAGATTTTTAAAAAATGAATACGTTTTGTTTCTTAAAATATTGTATCGTATTTTCTATAGGGAGCGATTAGATGGGAGATAACTCCACATTATTATTATCTGCTTGATATGAAAGTCATCGACTTACGTACTATATTGTCAGTATATCTGTTTAGATGTGTTAACATTGATTGGAAGCAAGAAGTGTAAGACATCATAATAGGAAAATAAAACTATAAAATCAAGGGATCTTTATTATTATTAACATGTTAAATTCAGTAATTTAAAAAAAAATAAAGCTAGTCTTATGAGAATATTATGATTGAAAATTTATTTTAAAATGTAACATTCTTCCATGAACATTGCTGTTGACCTGCATAGTGCCATGGTTGCCACATGTCACTTGAAGCCTGACTCTTCCATCTTCAGTGGGAGGGAAAGTCCCTACTGGAACTCTTCTGTTTAGCTGTGGGAGGAAACTGGAGTACATGCTGACTGGTGCAGAAGAGTGAAGGAAACCTGGTTTGGGAGGTTTGCCAAACCTAGTCATTCTCCAGTGGGAATTGAACTTGGGCCCAATGAGCTAGTAGAGTAGGCTACATACATGACATCTACTGGCCTAACACCAATTTTGAGTTCTGTTCCTGTAAATAAAACAAAAATGTGTTAGGCATTTTCCTGCAATTCAGGGATAAAAGTAAAGCCTGCAGCTTTCAGTGAATTTTGAAGAGTTTCTTTTCTTTTTTTTTAATAGATTTTAATATGTAATGGATTTTTTATCATTTGACAAAGTATTTTATTTTTTAATTACAGGGAACTCTGTGTTTTTTTTTTTAATGCCCAGCATATTTAGTAAAATATTGACGTTATGCCCCCATATGATGGTTTACCACCTTGTTGCGTTGCATATTTAGGACCGTGAAGCAGAAAACAAAGGAACCTGCGAAAATCGGAACTAGCAAAAATTATCCAAAGGATTTAACAAGATTATTCCCCTTTAGAGCAAATCTGCAGAACTTGCTGAAGGGGATAATCCGAATTGCCTGTCATACTTGGGGTGTTTTATTCATATTTGGTGGGAGGAACCCACCGTTTTAATAGTAATGTATAATAGGGCCTTTTAAAGAAAATATTTATATTGGTTCATAGTTAAATATCGGTTTATGAAGTCAGGAAACCATCACGTTGTACGGCAAGGGAGATAATCTGTATAGATTTGCAAAAGTATACATTGTCGATTCTGGATATTGTTTGGGGGGAGGGTAAACTGTTATTATTTTTTTAAATAGAAGAATAATTGTAATAATAATAATTACGGCAAAGTTGTTTTTTTTTTTTTATAAAGACGTGTTATTTTCGATATCTGATCTTGTACCAGGTCGCCAGGTTTAATTCGGGAGAATGAGGTAGTCTCGAGCGGTTACTGCGAGGAATTTCGCATGAACTTTCTCCCCCTTTTGAAGAATTACATAGCTTTTCTCGCCAAGGAGTTTTACCATAATTTTGTCTTTGTGCCTATAGCGGACGAGTGTGTGTGTGTGTGCGTGCAGTTCGTGGTAATAGTCGTGTATAGATAGGGGCTCATCGACATTACCCGGAACATATGACATGCAGATTCTCTCTCTCTCTCCATTTCGCCGAGAGGACTTTTCGCTATTTCTGATGAGACGTGATTCCAACATGGCGAGTGATTATGGCTCGGTGGGGGGGGGGCGATATTTTGTTTTATTACAGTCTAAATAAAGCAGCTCTGATGTGGTATTGGCTGCGCGCGGGTTATTTGGGAAATTAGAGTGCATAAAAAGGGGAGAGGAAAACCAGTTAAAGAGAACAACAACAACAACAGCAGCGGCAGCCCGAACGAGTAAAGCGAAACACGTGTCCGATCGGGCCTGGGTGGGATCGTCCGTCCACTTGATGATGACGGTGTGCGCCAGTCCCTCGACTGGAGATCAGCTGGTGCGCTCTCCAGTTTCGTGAGCCGCGCCCAGCCGGCCAGAGTCATCCGGGCGCATTTCGACCAGATGTCGGCGTCTTCCAGCAGGCGGCGGCCCCTCCCCCCCCCCCAACTCCACAGGAATGGGAGGGCGCTGTGGTAGCGCAACGAAAACTCGAAGTGTCTATGCTTCCGCTGATGTGAAACGTACGGACCGGCCGGGTGCTTGTTCTCGTGCCACGATTCGATCTCGACCGTGGGACAGGAAGGTACGGAGTCAGCAAATGCTCCGTGTTTTCCCCACCACGTGGTTTGGTTTGGTTTTCAGTCACAGCGAGGAGGCGTCATGGCCTCCTCTCCCCCCTTTGATCGGTATGCCGCCATCACTGACAGCACAGCCGGGAGGAGGAGGAGGAACATTAAAGAAGCTCCCTGGCGATGTCCATATATATATATATATATAGATCAGGAGAACACAGATATAAAATATTTGGATAGCTTCGTTTTGCCCGTGGAAAGAATTATTTTATTTTATTTCTTTCAAGTAATTAGTTTTTTTAATGGTTCTCTCCTTTCCATGTCGCAGGTGGACGTTCGTTTTGATCCAGTGGGGTGGAGACGACGACGGGGGGAATAAAGAAAGCTGTTGTGTCCGTCTGTCCTCACCCGGCCCCACCCCACTGGAAACGTTTGCTAGATTGTAAGCTCAACTCCTGGGCCAGTGTCGGACTGCCCACTGCCATTGATTGCACCGAGACTAGGGTTGGCATTAAGTTTGAATTCGTCTAGAAGAAAAAAAAAAGCGGAATTACTCAGTTCTAGCGACAGTGTGAGGACGAATAGCAGGTGAGCCCCGTTAGTGGGTTGGATATCAAGTATATCATAGAACTTTTCTTTTGAGCTGGGATATTTAAACGGGTAAAACTAAGTCAACCCTGATGGTTTATGTGTGTGTGTGTGTGTGTTTGGGAGCATCGAGAAGTCGGCAGGGTTCACAGCTTCGTGGGTCCTGAATAGGGACCGGAAAAGAAAGAGAAGGACGCCTGAATGATAAAGTAGACTAGAATCCTAAGATGGAGAAAATGGAAATTCTGGTTGTTAAGCGGAAACCCCCAACCCTGCGCTTCTGAGATGGAGGAATGATTCCCGAGGGATTATTTCAGGAGCTCCGCAGTGGGTGACACGGTCCCCTTTCTCCCTCAGTACCTCCTCCCTCCAACTGTAGTGCCCTGCCCCGGTAACTCTCTCCCATTGTGACAAAATGAGTGCTACTCCGTAATTTAGAATGTCATCCAAAAAAATTAGCCGATATCTGTGACTCGTTAAGGTCGCGCACAGACCGCACGACTCTCCCCCTTCTGTGTACGATAAACTAACAATTACTTACCCCTTCAATTCGCGCTCATAGCAGCAGCAACAATTATTCGTTCGGTGGTAGGGAAGGAGCTGCCAGTGATTTCCCGACACTGCCATAAATAATAAGGTTAACAATTCTGTGACCTTAGTTGTCTCCCCTGGAATATGAACAGCACAGATAGTTGACCAGGAACTATCACGTGTTGTTTATTTTTTAAAAAATTTTCATATCATTTGTTTTCGCCTGGTAGCAACTCTTTAAAACGGTTACTGGAATGCAGACCATGTGTTTAGGCTGAACATATTTAACTGAGGAAGAACACACACCACTACTGTTTGAAATCCGGTTTCGGTGATAAATTACTAATATTAATGAAACACAATTACTTGCTTTCGACATCGATACTTCGAACAGCGCCATGCTGTTTTTAAAGCCCCTTCTGACGTAAGCATCATTAAGTAAAATTGTGGGAGCATATAGCGCACCGTCTTTTTTTTTTTTTGCACAACTATGACGTACCGCCGAGCGCCATACTTATGAATCAGGCGAAGTTGCTTGTTTTTTTTTTTTCTTTCCTTTTTTATGGTGGTCTTGACAGAAGGCCCTTAGGGGTCGTTGATAAATGTCTGAAAAAGTGGTGAAAACGTTCATTTACTGAAAGTTTATTTTCTGTTGCCTAAGTAGAATACGCGTTTGCACCCTAAGATCGCGGCGAACTTTCACGTGGCATTAGTTCCGTCAAAATGCCCGCCAGGGTTCGCTGCCTGACATCTGAACTGCCTCAGGATTAAGGCTGGTGTTTTGACGCGGATTAGCCGCTTCTCCTTTCTCGCTGCTGTATCGCCCCGACGGAAAGGTAAGGAGCTGTGCCGTGTTTGCGGGGCGGGGGAGAGACGGGGGGGGGTTCTTCTCGCCACGTGTTCGCAGATTTATTGTGTAACACGAGAAACAGAACTAAAAAAAAGAGAGGGAACCCCAAACAATAACACGGGCGTAAAGAGCCGGCTCCCCGGTTTTTAGCCTAGATATTTTCTCAGGTGGTCGAATAATTGAACTCCTGATTCAGAACATGAATCAGCCGTCTGTGATTAGCTCACCGCGCACAGCTCCTTCCCCTTATGTTGTGTTTTCCTTTCTTGTTGCCGTCTACCTTTACCGAACTGAATAATTCGAGCCCCGTACTGCCCAACCCGCACTCGCAACAGCAGACGACATTGTAGACATAATGAGTAAAACGTGAGTAATGGTGGGGCTAACTGATGAGGAAGGAATCGTTTTTGTATCCCACAAAAAAAAAAAAATAGACGGATATACGCAAATAAATACAAAGTCTCCATAAAAAAATTATTAGTTGGGTATATAAAGTTAATTCTCGCATTAAGAGGGGGGCGCGAAGCTTGATGAAGTAAACTGGGCGTGGTTGTCTTTACGGCTCATCGGAAGTGTAAATCCTGAATACATTTATTAATTGGTTATCTCCCCTTAGTGCGAAACCGTAACTGCGAATAATTACGCTAAAACTACTATTTTTTTTTTAAAAAATGCATTTAAATGACTGTTAAATTAGTAGTGAGCAGCGCAATTTCTTTTGTGTTCCAGTGATTTGGTTTGAAAGAAACCAGTGAGAGTGGAACTCAGAGGAGTCATCCAAACACAATGGCCGCTGCCCGCGCCTTAGCTGTCGCCAGTCTCTCGTCTACTTACCCGCCTCTTCGGGCCAGAGTCGGCAGTGAACTGGTAATTCCTTCCACTCATTAAGGATTCTCCAACTGAATTAGCACAATACTTTCTGATATGTAACCGAACTGAAATCTTGGCTGCTTATTTATGATAATGACCTCTAGTATTGGTTATTGTGGATAGCCGAAAACGTGTGTCCCTGTCCGCGCCTGCTCAAAACTCCCCGTCATTTCGAAAACCTCTATTAAATCTCCTCTTACTTGTATAAGTTTCAAGCTTGGCGGCAGCCCTAGTATTTTTAATCGTTCAGCATATTTTAGATGTTGAAGACCTTAGTACAAAATAAATAGTCTCTCTTCTCTCTTCTCTCTCTCTCTCTCTCTCTCCATCTCTCTCTCTCTCCGCACAAACGCAGCAAAAGCATCCTAACAAATACCCCCCAAAACTGGTGCGAAGTATGGGGTTGAATTCTGCCGGCCGGCCTCAGGGTTTTTATCTCTATTTTTTTGTATCGTCGCAAGATCTTTCTAAAAGGTTTGTCTTACTAATTTGTCTTACATCCGTGCTTCGTTAAACCCTTAAAAATTGTTACGTTAAGATTTCCACAGGAGTGCTACTGCCATCACAGACAAATAAGCGACAGGGGTCAAACACGCCAGTGGAGGAGGTCTCCTGTTAAGACAATAATCTCTGCTGACACGGTCAGATGACTTAAGCATCAGTGTGATCAGCAACGTCAGCAGCAGACAGATACCATTGGCTTTCCCGGCCACACGAATCTGACGCGGGCGCGCTTGCCTTTGCCAGCGACCCTTTCTGACCCTTTATTTTTCTTTCATTTGAAAATCTCGATAAACACAAGCGACGCTACTAAACTAAGGGCTTCGGCTGATGAAGCTAGTCACGTGTTCAAGGGATCTGTTTTCCCAACAAGATGATCAACGACATTTCTGTGTTTTTTTTTTCCTTTTATGAAGATATCGGGTTCACGCTCTTACCGGAGATATAACGGGGACATAGGGAGAGGGAGAAATAACGGACCCTTTTGCAAACCCGCAGGGGCGTCGAGATCGCCGTTAGATGTGATGCCACCAACACGTAGCTACGACCCGTTTTTGGAGGGATTCGTCGAGTCAACTACCAAGAAGGCGCCTGCCTGGTCGATAAGGTCTCGCGGTAAAGAAGTACAAAATGGAATCTGTATCTAATTAAAGAATAGCTGCCAAATAACAGAGGCATTTTTGAAAAATATTAGAAAGACTTTTACGTATTTAAAAATTCCATAATATAGTAACCTGAATACGTCACCTCCACATGTTAAAGCGTCAAAAGTTATGGAGGGTATAAGATAGCCGTAAACTCTTTGAAAAGGAAAAAAAAAGGGGGAGGTTAATTTAATCTTAAAATAAATAGCTTTTTTTTTTTTAATTGTCGTAGTGCCTGCGGTTGATGGCCGCATGGTGGCGCCAAACGTAGTGACGTGACGTCACAAGTAGGTAACGGTGGAATACGCTCTTCTTCCTTGCTTCCGTGAATTTCCGATTAGAATTCCGGCATCACTGATAAAATGGATCTTCTGCAGGAAATATTTTAGACAAAGTTGTTTGTTTTTTTTTCTTTCTCTAAGTACGAAAACGGGTCAGCAGAATGGGTTTTTTTTTTCCAGAGTGCGTCGTTCGCATTCCAGGAGATTTCGAAAACAGCGCCTGTGCGCCCGCCTTTAATAAACGGCCCGCGGTGAGAAGCCATTGCCGGTTGTCTGTTCCGTGGAAAATTAATTCAGAAGTAAATTCCGGCAGCTGTGAAAGTGTTAAAATCGCGACACCGGAAACCGGTTTACGCCACGTTCTCCAGCGTTCTGCCAGAAGTGGGGGGGGCGCTGACCATACAGGCGATTTGGTGTAAAGAATAAGAAGGGAGGAATATTTATCGTTTGTGTTATTCGAACATAAAATAATAATATAACCATATTTATATCAGTTTCCTTGATTTGCACTCCTGCTCTTTCGCACTGCTTAAGGACTATATCCTTCTGGTGCTAATCCGCGAGGCGCTGACAGGCGCCTCGAGTGGTTTATCCTTCCACCAATCTCCCGACAGCGGAGAGTTCCACTCCAAACGGCTACTCGCTAGCATCGCGAAATATCGCGTTTCATTGGATTCGGAGGCTGTAGATACCGGACGGTAAATATTTAAGAAAACATTTGGCTATCTTGTTTGAAAGTACCCGTCAGTTTACCATTATGGAGTTTCTCCGACTGATAGCTCGTGTTCTCACGTCATTCTGACCTTTCACCGAGTTTACTACTAATAATAATGAAGAAAAGCCAACCATGTCATCATTAAGTAAAGGGGCCGTTCAGGACTATTTTTCCCTCGAAAAATGCAAATCAATTGGTTACGCTGCCTAATTAACTGGACGGAAGTGGGGAGAGCCGTCGTCTGCAGGAACCCGATCGTCTGTGGTAATGAAAGCCACGACAGGTTAACTCAACAAAACCTAAAAACAAAAAAAAAAAAATGGGCCGCCTTGATCCGTTTGGCGAGATCTGGTTTCCAGTCCGGAGAACTCATCTCCCTCCATCTCCATCTCTCTCTCCTCTCTCTCCTCTCTCTATCTCTCCATCTCTCTTCTCTCCATCTCTCTCTCTCTCCCATCTCTCTCTCTCTCTCTCTCCATCCTCTCTCTCTCCATCTCTCTCTCTCTTCTCTCTCTCTCTCTCTCTCTCTCTCCCATCTCTCTCTCTCTCTCATTCCTCTCTCTCTCCTCTCTCTCTCATACAAAAATTATGGTTTTCTTCGGTCAGATGAGACGTCGGAGCGAGTTTCCCCCTCACAGTCACGGCGACGTATTATCTATCCCCTGACCGTCGCCGTCTTCTCTCGATCTGGTGGGAGGGGGGACTGCATCTGTCGCTGGATGACGGGAGAATGTAACAACGATATTTATTTTTTTAAATTACCGAATTTTGTCATGATCAGTTGGCGCGGCGGGGGCTGGTGCCCGGGCGGACCCTAGCGAACGCTATTTCGTCAGGGGTAACATGGCTGCCGCTCGGCGATTGCGTTCTTAATAAGGACAAAGTACCAGATATCGGTGGTCGGTTCGTATTTCTGTCTCTCGGTCCTTTTAAAATGAAAGTCGGCAATCGGCTGCTTTAGATTTTCCCAGAAGACGAAGGAAATGCGATTTTGAAAGTTCATTAATGCGTGCAGCGGGGACGCGCTTATTCGTGACTGCGAAGAGCGTCCCCTAGCGGTGACCCGCAGCCGTATTTCGTCAGCAGTACCGGTTCGCGCGTACACCATTTGCCAGATCTGGTCGTTAAGCGGTCTGGCAGCCGCGGCTAATACGCTAAGTGCTGCCGACAACCGACCGCAGCCATTTGCCTATTTACATTCTTCCTAATGTCGCGTGAATTAACACCGATTCTCGAAACTCCTCCTCCGCTGTTTACGCTTTTCGTGATCTTATGCTCTTAAATAGAGACGGGTCATCCATCCATCCATCCATCCATGGTGAATGGCCAGATGCAGCAGCGATAGAGGGGGCAAAAGTCTTATTCGGGAAGAAACCCTCGATCCCTGTTGTCCCCCATCCTCTCGCCTTGACAAACGCTTACATAAAATCCCTTGTCGGACGTCTGTCCACCCGTTGAAACCAATCGCAGTCTATCCATTCGTTTCGCATGATAGTTGGCCTCTACCTTACACGAAAAGGGTTCTGGAGAGCTCCCTCTGAACTCCACTCTCTGGCTAGGGGTCGCACTTTAGCATTGTTCTAACTGGTGAAAACTACCGCTTTATTATTATTATTTGTAAGCTTTTCTGGCACAGAGAGAGAGAGAAATGGGGCGGTCCGTTTTTTTTTTTTTTTAAACCTTTGGCGGGAAAAGGGTGGGGGATTCTAACTGCAGAACAGCCCAGACCCCTCTTTCGTCACGAAGAGTATATCCTGGCAAACTGAAAGTAACCGAACACCACTCTAAAGCTGACAGATCGGGTGGGCAACCGAAAATTAGGGAAAACGAGAAATAAAAACACAAAGCCGACAAGAAGCAGATTAAATAAATAATAATGTAAGGAGAGGAGGGAACTGCTGGTCCGGGAGATGATGTTTTGGGTGCCCGACCGTTGTAGGATGTTCGCCATTGGCTGTAATCACAAACAGAGGGGGGGGCAGACCGACTCGATCTATGAATAGCTCCGACGTGAAGGTGTGCGTCTGGGCAAAGTGCTTCGGCGGGGAACTTTATAACCTGTTTACGCCATCTCTCATCGTCAGTTCGAGGCTGGCTGATCGCTAACGCCAGTGCGACGGCTCGCGCAGGCGGTGGGAGCGGGAGCTCTGGCCAACCGGAGTCGCAGCTGGGTTCAGTTTTCTCCGGCGATAATTGGCGTCGGCGCTAATGAACAGAGCGTTTACTAATTATCGGCTGGAGCACGACAACCGCAAACGGGCCTGGACGAGTGTTTATTGCCCCCGGGGCGCGCGCGCCGGAAAATGATGGCGGACGGACGATTAGCAAGCTTCGGCCCCGCCAGCGAGCCCATTTTGACACGTATATATAACGCCCTCCGAACCGGTTCATCCCGATCTCTCTCCCCCCCCTCCCCTTTTTCGGCAAATTAGGAAATTACCGAGTTTACTTCAAACTCTGGAATAGAGGGAGCTCAATGGTGGCAGGTGACGTCAGCACAGAGACACGCGCGTGTGTGTGTGTGTATACGGCGCGCGGTAGTTGTCTGTCCGATGAAATGATATCGCAGTGGAGATTAAGTGTTGATCTGACATCAGGGGACTGTCCCCACCGACAGACCAGCCTAATCCAGACGGGGACGCCGTGGCGATAGGGGCAGGCAGCATGGCCGCCCGTGTGGACGGAGCGAACTGGGAAGCGAAGCCGACAGACAGAGTTAAGCCGCCTCTGCGTACGCCGAATTAGGCAGAGCCAAGGCGCCCTGATGATGATGCTGACAGGCTGCGAGGGCTGTGGGAAGCGTGTCGAATAACGATCAATTTTCATAAACATTAGAGGGGGTTTGCGAAACGGGGCATGACGGGAAGCTTTACGACGAGTTAACGCTTTTTTTCCTAAAATAAGAACAATAATAATAACAACATTAATCTCACGGGGCGCAGACCGTGAATGAATGTCCGGCGACAGCTTGGTCAGTAGTTTTTGCGGCTGAGGACAGTGGCGATGTCCTGTCCGGGCTCCTTAGCAACAGTACCTGGAGACGGAGTTAAGACGGATTTTTTTGTTTCTCTTGTCCGCCCGACTTTTAATTCTAAATGAATCAGCAAGCGAGCACTTCCGTCATCGCCGCCTCAGAAAAGGACCTTGTGTGACGTGGTGGGGTGGGAGTTAGGTGTCTGTCTGTCTGTCTCGCATTCAAGAGGCAGCCCAGAATCACCGATCGCCCTCTATGTCTGTCGGGAAAAGAAGCGTTGGTGAGGCGGCGGCGGCAGACTCGTGGCTATTGACCTTCCGGACATTCGGCAGGGTCCCGGAACCGCTCGACCCGGCGATGGCAGCCTCAGATAGCGGCCGCTCAATGTATTTGGTGACGACTTAATGGGAGAAATGTTCGGTTTGCTTCTTTTTTTTTGTTTGTTTTGCGGCTAATCTCTAATAACGATAACACCCCCAACCACCAAAGTTTTTATTATTATTTTCATTTAGCAGAATCAAACAAAGATACACTTGCTCGGCCTCTCATATTTCTGTCATTAATTGTATCTCACAAATTCTTTTGCAATGAGCCCTTATTTCAGTATATTAAAAGTAGTACTTTTTAATTTTGTAATGGCTACTGCGATAAATTAAAAGAAATATCGCATAATTTTTCGACTTTTTTTGCACAATAATTCAAGTTGGGTGCAGCTTTAAATCTAATCCCCGGAATTTGTCGGATTTTTGAGTCGCATTTATGGCTGCTATAGTTACCCGTAGAGAGAATGCATAACTTCAAGATAAATAAGCTATGTGTACACTATATTTAAGGGACGTGGAAGTCTCCCTCTGAAGGTATCGGTGTACGACGAAGGAAAAAATGTAAACGGCTCGGTCTGAGTGAAACTCTTTTGTATCTAAGGCGATGTTTTCTAAATCAGGATATGACGGAAGGCTTATGCCCCCCCCCGGTAGTATCACGTGACCTCAATCAAAACAGATCATCAGTCATGGTCGTAGGCGGGGTAGAGTAGAGCCTTGTGGGGAATGCGAACGAGGTTCCAAAGATTATTCTGACTACTATAGGACATCTTTTTACAGGTGCCAGTCTTACCGAACGCTTCGGTCATTCATCGCATTGTTCTTATCACTTCCAAAATGTCGAGCGCTGCATCTTTAATCTATCAGTTTCTATCTATCTTTTTTTTTTACACCGTCCCGTGTGTGATATTCAAAACTGCGCGACATCAAATAAATCTCGATTAAATGACGTGTTGAGTCGAGTTAAATTTACAGTAAATTTCGTTTTTGTATTATCGTTTCGCTTTTGTCGATGATTATGTATAAAGGCGGCAATGTTTACAGGGGGGGGAGAATTAATCTTGTCTTATATGCTGTAGATCTGGAAACAGCTAACGTCAGATACTATTTCTCCAAGGGGTCGCGAAATGTGAACTTCCACTTCAGACGCCAGGTGGCGCTTTCTTCTAAAATCGGCGACAAATCACTTCCCTGCCCGCACTCCATGCCGCCGTAATTATAAAGTAATGCGTTCGTCTCGCTGCCACTTAATTAATTCCTCAACGTAGTGTAAAACACATCTACAAAATATGGCGTCGATTTTAAGGGTCAGCTCCGCTACACGGTTCCACGGGTAGAGTTTTGCATACAAATGTGTTTGCGTTGCTCCCTAATGTGTGCGCAAATACCCACCTCCAGCCATAGAAGATCCAAATTCCTTTGTACGTCTCTGGGCATTTTTAACAGCAGGAACCCCGGTTCACCGGTCACCGCACAGGCAGTCGTCGAAAAGCGAAGAGTCGTCAACATTTCACAGATTTCCAGGACCCCGCTACTCGCGTGGGGTGGCAAGAACAAAGGGAACGCGTTCTGTAAGAACACGTGTTTTCGAAACGCGCAGCCGGTGGTGTGCAACGGGTGTTCTCCGGGGAATCAGTTCCGGTCCGGACGGGCGGATATCTGAGACCCGCTTCTCTGTGGGGATTTTATGCGACTGGGGAAAAAAAAGTAAAGGTATTTGGCGTGAGAATTATTAAATCAGCAAAAAAGCACCAAAGATGCTGAACATAACATACTTCATTTTGAGAAAATGATTTTCACTTTTCACTTTATATATATATTACACATATTCATTCCCCCAGGATGCCCGGAGACCGGGTGTCCGTTTGGACATGATTACCCCTAAATAAACACAACCTACTTAAAAGTAACAGACCGAAAGGTGAACAAAAGTCACGGAAATCCAGATAATTAAAAAAAAAATAAGTAAAACCGATTTACAAACGAAAAATTAACTGAACCAAATTAATTTAAAATGCTATTTCAAATTTTGTTCATAGTGCAGTATTTATTCGGTGAACAGAAGAGGGATTACCTGCATTTTAAGGTTAAATAAGCGAAGGAGAATATTTAAAAATAAAAGTACTGCAAGGTTTGTTTATTTCCTCCCTCTGTTGTCTTGTGCGGCATCTTCTCTGTCAGCCTACTGGCCCCTTTCTAGAACCTTCATTTATTAAACAACCTTAATTCCGTGGGGAATAAAAACAAAACTTCTGTTTCCTCTGATTTTTTACTGTTTGCTTTTTACATCAACTCCCACTTCAATAAGGCGGCTTTCGGTTTCTCTTTCGGAATTTTGTTGTCTTGATATGTAGGGGAGATCAACCACTGGGGCCAGTTGCTACAGCACCAGTATTTCATAATTACACTTTTAGATAGGCTACAAGTAACGTCATGTGACGTATAGATGTGGCTATAATAGATGTCATGTGACGTGGAGATGAAGCTATAATCGATATTATGTGACGTGTAGATGTCATTTGACAATAGATGTGGCTATAATAGATGTCATGTGACGTATACTTGAGGCTATAATCGATATTATTTGAAGTATAGATGTGGCTATAATAGATGTCATTTTAAGTATAGATGTCATGTGACGTATAGATGAGGCTATAATAGATGTAAGTTGACGTATAGTTGTGGATATGATAAATGTTATTTGACATATAGATGTCGCTACAGTAGATGTCACGTGACATAGACGAGGCTATAATCGATATTATTTGAAGTATAGATGTGGCTATAATAGATGTCATTTTAAGTATAGATGTCATGTGACGTATAGATGAGGCTATAATAGATGTAAGTTGATGTATAGTTGTGGATATGATAAATGTTATTTGACATATAGATGTCGCTATAGTAAATGTCACGTGACATAGACGAGGCTATAATCGATATTATTTGAAGTATAGATGTGGCTATAATAGATGTTATTTTAAGTATAGATGTCATGTGACGTATAGATGAGGCTATAATAAATGTAAGTTGACGTATAGTTGTGGCTATGATAGATGTCATTTGACATATAGATGTCGCTATAGTAGATGTCACGTGACATAGACGAGGCTATAATCGATATTATTTGAAGTATAGATGTGGCTATAATAGATGTAATTTTAAGTATAGATGTCATGTGACGTATAGATGAGGCTATAATAGATGTAAGTTGACGTATAGTTGTGGCTATGATAGATGTCATTTGACATATAGATGTCGCTATAGTAGATGTCACGTGACATATAGACGAGGCTATAATCGATATTATTTGAAGTATGGATGTGGCTATAATAGATGTCATAGATGAGTCTAAGATTTACCTTATCTGGCATGGAATAGCTCGACTTAAATCAGTTTATGTAATAAGCCAGTTTCAGCCAACCTTGACTGATTTATGACACACACAGAATAAGAATGAAAATATACACTTGTTTCCCTTGCTATGCTTTGACCTTGACACGAAATCGTTTATATAGTTTCGCTGTACGCTTAATTATGAATTACCAGTGCTGTGACACCGTACACTGGCTCTTCTCTACCGATCGAAATATTGTGTTTTGTTTAACTTTAAAATGCATTTTCATAATTCATTTTTTAAAAATTTCTGTTAATTTTTTTTTTTAATTGTCAACCAAACGTTTTAACTGATATATTTCTGTAAAACTACTTTCCAATTTAGGAATCAGAGCTATTATCATAGTTAAAGGTTATTGATATGTAATATAACTGAAGCTTTGATTTAATTATTGATATTTCTTTTGTCTTTTTGTTATCGTGTCCTTGTTCGAGTTCTTTTAATTATTTTTTTTTTGATGGGGGGGGGTTCGTTTCGTTTCGTTTTTAAGCAACGCTTTTGCTAGTATCCGCTTCGGTGACGTCATCTGGTATTCCGTAACTCGGCCTGAGCGGCCACTCCCGAAGGCCGGCACGCGTGCGCGCGCGTTCCGTCAGCCCACGTGACGCTTCTGACCGCACTGCGAGAGGGGGGGTGTGGCCGCGAAAAAATCAAGGGACCATGGATCCCCTTACCCCTCACTCCGCGTCGGCGTCGCACTGGGAAAACAACAACGACAAAAGAGAACCCTAAACCGATGGGGACATCTGCCGTCAGAACGAGGCTTGCGAACCATGCATTTCCTCGTTCCCGCCTCCGCCGATAAAGTGAAACCAGAGATCTCGCTCCGAGAGAGAGAACTCCGATAACAACTGTAAATTCTGGACAGTTGGGTGTGGTTCTAATTCCGTGCCCACCGGCCCTTGGGGGTGGGGGGACGCGCGCGCGCGTGCGTGCACGCTCGCTCGCTCGGCATACCACGGCTCCCTGATACCGCGCCGATTATTTATTTCGGCGGGTTATTTTAGGCCGGAGTTTCGTTTTTCGTTTTGTAATTACTAGCCCCCCCTTTTTTTTTATCAACGTGATAATCTCGCTAGCTCCCTCTGTTCGCCTCCGCCGACCCGAATATTTCTCTAGACGCGCGCGGTCGCTCCCAGGGAGCTCGAAGACATCATTCTCGCAATCATTTCTTTTTTAATTGCTTCTGGGGGTCCTCTCCTGCGGCTGGAGGCGAGTATTCCCATTTAAAGCCGTTTTGCTCTCCCGTGTATCGCTTTTAAGTCGGTGGCGAAGGGCTGGGTGCAAAAATCCCCCCCCCCCCAGTTTTCTTGCTTCTGTTGTTGGGTCCCTGGTTAGTTCGGGGTTGGGGTCTGCGATGGATAAGTCGGAGGCTTTTGCCGGAAATCGGTTTTGACATCACGCATTACCGTTTTGAGTTTTAAAATTGGAACTAAAGAGCCCCCTGCCGGTGAAGAAAGGCAACTCTTTAAAGATTCGCTGTTGTATTATAAAGCACATGTTTTGTGGGGAGATCGAGAGAAAAAAAGAGGAAAAACTTTACGTTTTACACAAATAAGATGAGGAAACCATCGGGGTTAGGGTCTCTCCCCCACCCCCCACTACTTGTAGTAAACTGTAAATGGTTGAATGAGAAAAATCCAAACGTTGTCATTGAAAAATAAACTGGCGGTTCGAATTACGTCCGAGTTCAGATTACAGGCAGAGCGAGGCGGAGGAAGGAGGGTCTGCAGTTATTGGGTGCGTGCCGTTGGTCACGGATGGCCATTGGTTCAATTAAGATAGCAGAGTGGCCCGCACGACGAGGCGTCAGAGGGTAGCCATCGGAATTCCCATCTATCTTAGCGGCGAGCGAATGGTTCGCGAATCAGCGCGAAGAGCAATGGGAAAAAATAGGAGGAGGGGGGTTCCAAAAAACCCCGAGTCGGTGTAAATAAGGGGCGCGCTGCCCAGTAAGCGAATGGGAAAAGCAGGGAGAGTCAGGGTATAGTCATCAGGAGAAAACATCAATCCTTTGTCGGCTCTGTAAGGGACAACAGCAGACTCAGCGAGACTTCGATGGCTACTACCGACCGTTAAGGGGGCGGCGGCGGCTGGTGGGCAGGAGGGCTATGCAACATGGCAGATCTACGCGACACCGCAAGGGACCATTGTAGACCATTGTATAACAGGGAGCTGCTGGCTGTCTATCATGGCATCCAGATGGAATTTTGTAATAGGGAACTATATGGGTAACTAATTGTAAAATGGAGAGCGATCACGGTAACCAAATAAGACTGTACGATCGGGAGCTATTATGGAAACCGTATGGCATTAAAAATAGGGAGCTGTGCAAGTAATCAAATAGGATTATACAATAGAGGGTCGCTAGGGTGGTAGCGAGATAAGAAGATATTATAACAACTAGAAACCAGAATAACCGTGCAAATATTTATTTGTTTTTGTCGATGTTATGTATTTTCTTTGCTCCACTCTTCTCTAACGTCCCCAACACTTTGTTTTATCTTTAACTTTAAATTTCTATTTTTACCAATCGTATGTTTTTGACCAGGGAGTGTAACGACTTGAATTAAATGTCTCTAGTTTATAACAGACTCACACACACACACACACACATACATTGACACAGACTTACATTCACCCACACACCCATACGCACACACACACACTCATACACACACATAACACCCATACGCACACACAGACAGACATACACACTGACTCACACACGCATACACACACATCCCTATACAACTCACTGATACAGACTTGCATTCACCAGCACACACCCATACGCACACACACACAGACACATACACACAGACAGACTCACATTCACTCACAGACACCCATACGCACACACGCACCCACACACACCCATACGCACACACACACATACACATACACACACAGACAGACGCACATTCACCACACACACCCACACGCACACACACACACACAGACGCACATTCACTCACAGACACACACACACTCACAGACACAGAGAGAGACACACACACACATACACACACACGCGCACTCACAGACACAGACACACACACTCATACACATCATACACAGACAAAGACACAAACGCTGACTCACACCAAACCTATACACACACACTGACACAGATTACATTCACCCACACGCACACACACACAGACACACACACACAGACAGACCACATTCACACAGACACACACACACACAGAGAGAGACAGACGCACACACCCCATACACACACACGCACACAACACACGCACACACACACACACAGACAGACGCACATTCACTCACAGACACAGACACATTCCTCGCGGATTTCCTAAAATTGATTTGGTGAGGAATGTTTTCCAGATCCCGAAAAAAGAAAAGAGGAAAAATGAAAAACTAACAAAAAGAAAAAAGGGGGGAAAAAGAAATATGCAAACCCCTTGTCGAAATAGACCCGCGTAATGCGATATAGGAGGCAATTATTTGACGCATGTCACAATGCGGACGGGAACTGGAGCTGAAATGGAGTTCCGGTTACAGAGGGGCCATTTGTTTATCACTTACCTAAACAAAATTGGCAGCGAATGCATAACTTCGTCGAACTGGGCCTTTCTGCAACGATGTGCATGTCCGGCCAGTAAGTGCGCTTCGATCTAGGATTTGGAAATGTCACTGGCTGAGGTGGAGGAGGAGGAGGGGGGGCAGTGTTTTCTATAAGTAATCTGAACCCAAATATGTGTGTGTGTGTGATGGAATCTGCACTTTCCTGTGAGCGAGGCTGTGTTCAGGTCGCTCTGGAAGTTTGGTGACGTTGTTGTTGTAGTTGTCTAGATAACCCCGAGTTTAGACTTCACATTGGCACTGGGCGAACGAACACAGTACCAGCTGACACGTATAGTAGGGGCCGTTTTCGTTTTAAACGGAAAGTAAGAAAATCAAAATCCAACCAGGTGACGACGAAAGGGCCGAGCCCCGACTGAGACGGTGTCCGAGGGGTTGTGTTCCCTTACCGTTAAGTGGGCCGCGTATACACCGATGTTCGCTCCGTTAGCTTTATGGGGTAGATGTTCGCCACCTGTCGGCGAGTACTCGGTATTTTTTGGGGGTGGGGGGGCGGGGCACTTAAAATGAAGAAATCCAATGGTTTTAGCTGTCAACGTAGGTTATCCTCATGGTAAAGATTTGAATATTTCCCCTTTAGTTATTGCGGGTAGAAAGGGTTAATCTAGATAAACACCACATACCTGGCAACACGACGCCCTCACATATATAAGGGGGGCTCTGAAATATTATAATTAATCTACCACAGGGGCAATTTGTGAGGTTTTTTTAAAGTTAATTTTTAAAGAAAATATCATATCCTAAAAAATAAAAAAAAATCGCATCTTTTGCTTATCCATTTGAACTTGCACGTCTGGTTCATAGATACGTCCCTGTTGATTGTTCTCGCTCCCGCCGGACCCTTCTTAGGTGGGCCCTTCTGTTGGACGGAGACGTCAGGGGGGGCCCCTCCCGCCTGGGGAAAAAACAAGCGCCAGTTCAGCAGGATGCGGAGATGATGATATAACGGGGATATTAAATAATCACAAACGCTCAGACCTCCACTAGATGCTGCTTAAAGAAAGAGAAAAGGGTGGGGAGAGGAGGGAGTCTAATTAATTGGTTTTACAACTAACGCAAAAGCTCTAATCTTTCCCCATATCATTGGAAATACAGATCCGACTTTGCCGGTATTAACGACTGTAGTTTCTTCAGAGCCCGAGAAGAGAATTTACGGCGGTCCGTCCGCTGGCTGTAGGACCTCTCGCCGTTTCAACCAATCAGAGAGAGAGAGAGAATTTACGGCGGTCCGTCCGCTGGCTGCAGGACCGCTCGCCGTTTCAACCAATCAGAGAGAGAGAGAGAATTTACGGCGGTCCGTCCGCTGGCTGTAGGACCTCTCGCCGTTTCAACCAATCAGAGAGAGAGAGAGAATTTACGGCGGTCCGTCCGCTGGCTGTAGGACCTCTCGCCGTTTCAACCAATCAGAGAGAGAGAGAGAATTTACGGCGGTCCGTCCGCTGGCTGTAGGACCTCTCGCCGTTTCAACCAATCAGAGAGAGAGAGAGAATTTACGGCGGTCCGTCCGCTGGCTGCAGGACCGCTCGCCGTTTCAACCAATCAGAGAGAGAGAGAGAATTTACGGCGGTCCGTCCGCTGGCTGTAGGACCTCTCGCCGTTTCAACCAATCAGAGAGAGAGAGAGAATTTACGGCGGTCCGTCCGCTGGCTGTAGGACCTCTCACCGTTTCAACTAATCAGAGAGAGAGAGAGAATTTACGGCGGTCCGTCCGCTGGCTGCAGGACCGCTCGCTGTTTCAACCAATCAGAGAGAGAGAGAGAATTTACGGCGGTCCGTCCGCTGGCTGTAGGACCTCTCGCCGTTTCAACCAATCAGAGAGAGAGAGAGAATTTACGGCGGTCCGTCCGCTGGCTGCAGGACCGCTCGCCGTTTCAACCAATCAGAGAGAGAGAGAGAATTTACGGCGGTCCGTCCGCTGGCTGTAGGACCTCTCGCCGTTTCAACCAATCAGAGAGAGAGAGAGAATTTACGGCGGTCCGTCCGCTGGCTGTAGGACCTCTCGCCGTTTCAACCAATCAGAGAACTAGCAAATTTCAGATGGTGGCTGCCATGGTTGAAATTGTAGCTGCGAACGAGATAAGTGGCCGAGTAAAAACGGTTATTTGCGTCGTCTCCCCCCCAACCTTTTTTTTTTTTCAAATTTAAAAAAAAATTTGGTTTCAAGAAAAAATGAGTGAATCAAAATAAAAACGAAGTAATCGAGATCCGCACGTGTCAAGGATCCGTGCCGAGACCCCTGTTATTTCGTGGATACTGGTCAAACAAACTAAAATACCGTTTTCTCGGCTATATCGATCTCTAATCCAGCGCGTTAGCTTTTCGTGACGAATCCCGGCAGCTTCAAACATTTCAAAGAAATCGATCGCCGATTATCAAGCAGGTGTCGATATTTCTAAGTGTAAGAACCGTTCCGTATAACCAAAACATCTGAGGTGGTCACGTGGCCGGCTGGTGAGGCAAACAGAAGCTGAAAAAATGCATATTTTAAAACCAAGAGGGGCTGGTCATTCGCACTCCCTTATTTGAAGCTCCGGTTGGACCTCGTTTATAATAGGATGTGTCTCGGGCTCGTGTCTCTAACCTGTGTTCTGGATACATGGAAGGGTGCGAAGGTGCTTTCTCCCGGGTGATATTGGAAGATCTTAATTAATTAGGAAAGATTAAACCTTCTCGTCTTGCCTATCGAAAATTACTGGGTATCTAACTGGCACAAGTAGATCTCAGTTACTTCCTTTACTGTTCCAGGGTCTCGGGTTAGAAAGGGTCGATATAAGGGCTGTAGTAAACTTGAGATCGGTAATATTTTTTTTAATTAATATTTTATAAACAGGGTGGCGAGCACGTGGAGCTGTCTGCTTGGTGCCAGCTTCTTACATAATCATTACGTGGCTGGATGGTTTGGAAAGTCGAGATCCGTTAAACGACTTCCTGCTTCACGATTTACTATGAATATAAATATAGCGTTCGGTTAACTCCCCTGGCCCAACAAAGGCACGCTAATTTAGCGTCTAAAAGACTTAAATCGCCATGACGGCTCGAACCATCATCGCCGTATCTCGCCCCCTTTCTTGGAATATGAAAAAAGCCACCTAACTAAGTACATATCTGCAACAACGAGTGGAATAAACGTGTGGACCGTCACAAGTGATGGCGTCGTAAAATGACTCATTACAAATTGCCGTGTTTACTCGGAAGCTGGCTGGGGGGGGTTAATGATTTACCGATGTACTGTCTCAAACACGACTAAGGCGCAGATCAAAGAAGTCTGTCAGGGGCTGCGATTTGCTCGCTAGAAGAGCCTGTGTGTAATTAGTGCGGACTGGAGCGGAGATGGGCGCGCGCATCTGTGACGTGGGAGAGCATCTGAAGGAGTAGAAATAGGTCTGGGATGCAAATAGAAACACGAATTAGTAACAGCAAGTTTACGTTAAGAATATAGCGTAAAATAACATAGCGTATCGATCGCATCACGAGGGAGGCGGCCCATCCTCGAACGGAACAACGATGGCGGGCGATAACCGGTACCCGACGAGAAAAGATCAGCATTGCGGCTCAGCCTTTCCCGGCTTCACTCGCCAGGAAGCAGAGGGGGAACCTCGGCGGCGGTCGTTACGTCGGAGCATCCACTCTCGCCCGTGAACTGGGGCCTCATGGGAGATCTCCATCGACCCGGACCTGGGGTGGTGAGGATGGAGTTCTTACGACGCCGCGCCTGCATCATCCCGCCCTAACCCACCTGCCGACCGACTGACTATAAGGCGTCGCGAAAAGAAGTAAGTGCAGCAGCAGCGCCTCCTCTTCCGCTGGTCCTTATCAACCTTGCTAACAGATCGACGGGAGATGTTCCGCGCACGTGTTCCGCAACGTACAACGCGTGCTTCTTTGTAGGAACGGGCACCTGTTGGGTGCGTTTTCCTAACCGCCTTATCACGTGACGGAGAGACAGGGTCACGCCTCGAGGAAGCCGAAAATATGTGGTATCTCGGCCTCGTCAGTCGTAATTGGATTGTGCGAGTATAAGTTCATGGTAAAGGAATACTTAAGGTTCTTACCACTCCCAATAAAGGTGCATCTCCCTAAACAGGTGTACGTATTAAAAATAAAATATACTAGAGCACCGTGCTCTCTGATGTTGGAATTGAAAATAAATTAGAAACATTAATTAAGTAATTAGATAATCAGTTTATGAAGTGAACAGTTCAGTTAGTACATGGCACGTTTGTAGTTTGGCCTAGGTGTTACGAGGCAACAGGAAGCGATGGTAAGACACGTAAAGAACGCCTTGATTTTGGTCGGTAACGGGTTAAATGAGCTGCACGGTAGATCAACGTGTAGGCTGCTAGTGCTCGGGCTTATTATACCAGCCGTGAAGACTCGTAGTATCCCGTTTCGAGGTTTAGTTTGGGTTTCTTGTGTTAGTCACTAAAGATGCATTGCCCCCAATTTCCCCCTTTCATTTATCCCATCAAAACGAAAACTTTCACTTTACACTCGTTGGCCGGGGGACTCCACGACGGCAGTTTATCGTTCTGCGCACCGCGTCCGGTCTCGCGAGATCATCTAGTTCTCGTACGCCCGTCCTCCGGCGGGTCAGGGTCACGCTGTGCCATCACCTGCCCATCTTGGGCAGCCATGCGCAGCGAAGTGCGTTATGTAATTGCGTGGAACCTGGATCCGTCGGAACTTTTGAGAAGTCAGTTTCTCTCTCCGCCAACCGCCCTCTTCCTCCCCCGAGCAGAGGGCTTGAGAGGGAGGGGGGGTCTTTGATCTTCTATCCCCCCACCCTGTCAGATCTCGGACACCGGTTGACACAGCGAGGTCGACCAACAGTTGGCGCGGGAGAGAAAACAGCAGCAGCAGCCAGACGGATTCCTACGCGCCGAGGCTCAAAAGGGGCTTCCACACAACCCCTGACCTCGGCCACTGGAATATTACATCGAACCAGACTGCTGCTCTTTCCGATATTAGCCGAGTAGTCGCTGGATATAATTCCCCGACGGCGAATTAAAATTCGGAGCAGGACTTCAAAGAAATAGATAAAAATGTAATAACAGTTGTCGCATGGCGGAACACCGAGAATTGAGGGCTCGTTAGGGAAGAGTTGATCGACCTCTGTACTGCGAGGTTCTTCCGAGAAAGAATGTACGGCGACGTCGGAGACCCCTCTCTCACCCTGACTGGGAAGAAAAAAAACCTCTTTACTATTAAAAGCAAATTAAAAAAAAAAAAATCATGTTAATTTTAATCGAGGACGGATAATTACACAATTTTGGGGAATATTAATTCAAGAACTGCGGAAGAGGACAACAAAGTATTCTTGAACTGCCCTCTGGCGAGAGACAGCCAGCAAGAGCGACAACCTCAAGGTCACCAGCTACTGCAGACAGGGGAATGAAAAGTGCTTATGTAGCGGAAAAGCTGGGAATGCTTTGTTCTTCTACAAGGAGTTAGTGGAAGAAAGTAGGATCTTTGTAACCTACCTACTGTGTAAGACGTTCACACGTGAAGTAATTGTATCGGAGCAAGAGGATCAAATCTCTGTTCGGCTTTTAGACCCGAAACCCTTCGTACCCGTTCGGGTTTTTTTATTTGCCTCCCGTCCACCCAACTTGAAATCGAGGCCTGCATCCTTTGAGGGGATAAGCGGACCGGGGAGAGGAGGGAGGGACATATTTACCTCACCCAAAAGGAAACGAGGACAGACAGCAGCCCGAGATCGTCGTAAAGAAAATGTTTTGCTTCTTTCCGAAATCTCGTTACACAAATATTTTTCCAAGAAATACCGGAAGATCTGAAGGGCCATCGCTACCTTCTGTACTCCGCTGTCCGCGATTTTCTGTATCATCCTCAACATCCCCTTTATTTATTCTTGACGGATTTTTTTTTAAAGCTCACAAAGAATGAAAATTAGATCATCTTCCGGCTTTCTAAAGTTTTAACGACAACAATAAATTTCAGGTTATTGTTATCTACGTAGTATTATTTTTTGTTGTTGATGGTGTAGCTGGCAACTTCCGAAGTCTAGCGTCTCTCCTTCTCTATCTATCTCTCCATCTCTCTCTCTCTTCTCTCTCTCTCTCTCTCCATCTCTCCTCTCTCTCTCTCTCTCTCTCGCTCTCTCATTCACTCTCTCTCTCTCGTCTCTCTCTCTCTCCTCTCTCTCCTCCTCTCTCTCCCTCTCCATCTCTCTCTCTCTCTGTGGGTTTTTTCGGATCGATTTGGACGATATGGGTTAAGTAATCTCGAAAAGAAGAGTTAACGAATGCCGGTATTTCGGCTGTCGTTTTTAAATCTGAAAAGTTACCCCGTGTTTACTTGGAAGAGGGCGGAAAGGATTGAGATTAGGAGAGGTAGAAGAGACAAGAGAAGAACTGCGGGGTCTGTTACCACCGTCAGCAGATTTTAATCGAGAGAAAGGGAGAGGGTTGGCTCCTACTATTCCACATTCCCTCTCCAACAGGCCGCGCCAATCGCGACATTATTGCGAAGATGGTCGGGGTGGGAGGAAGAAAGAAAGCGAGGAGGAAATTACAAAAATTGGCCTGCGCTTGGCTGGAAGTCTCCAGAACCGTGTCGGAAAACAGCTGTTGTGCATTAATCAGACCGTAGGAATCCGTTTTGTCTCGGTTCTCCGCTTGCTCGCGCTTTATCTATGATTTCACTCGGCTTCCTAGCAGAGATAGCGGCCGACGGATGCCGATTGTTGATGTCTCAACAGACACTCACGCCTGTTCGTCCGTCTCTCTCTCTCTCGGCTGATCGGGCGGACGTACACAGCGGTATTATGTTCACCATGCCGAATTCTTAAAGCTGGTGGTAGGCGCCCAGACTGATAAATGTTACTCAATTTGCCGAAAATCAAGCAATCGCCTGCCTTATGAGCTATTATTCTATTTTTGTTTTCAGAAGCACTCCCCCGAAGTTCGCCCGCCACCGGGCGCCAGGGGGCGCTTTCGAACGTTTCGTTCTTTGTTCCTAATTTCACTCTTCCAACAACAACAACGACCCCTCCCCCAGAATCTCAAAAAAAGCTACATGAACTCTGACGAGCCTGGCTGCATTCCGCGTCTCTGCCTGACACCCAGAAAAATATCATTCATACAATGTCTGTCTGTCTGTCGTTAAGTTATCTATTCACTTACGATTTACCACGCGCGCGTCCGTAGCAAACGCAATCGTTCAGCTGGAATTAATTCCCCTGGACCAGACACCGATCGCGTGAAAGGCGGTCACGTGTCTTTCCTCTTCCGACACCATTCCCCTTTGCCCTCGAACGTGGCGTCGTCTTTCTCGACCATTTCTGGAGCAGACGGCCACGCAACTGCCGGACTGACCGAGAGAGATGGAGAGTCCGGGCACGTTTACCCACCCACCCTTCAGCCTCGTCTACTTTCAGTTTCTCCACCCTTCTCCCCTCAAAACGAGAGAGAGAGGGAGAGAGTCCGGGCACGTTTACCCACCCACCCTTCAGCCTCGTCTACTTTCAGTTTCTCCACCCTTCTCCCCTCAAAACGAGAGAGAGAGGGAGAGAGAGAGACCGGGCACGTTTACCCACCCACCCTTCAGCCTCGTCTACTTTCAGTTTCTCCACCCTTTCCCCTCAAAACGAGAGAGAGGGGGAGAGAGAGAGAGAAAGAGAGAGATGGGGGGGAGAGAGAGAGAGGAGATAGAGATGGGAAGATGGGGGAGAGAGGAAGAGGGGAGACAGGAGAGATGGAGAGATGGAGGAGAGATGGGGGGAGAGAGAGAGAGACCTGAGCGCAGTGTACGTCGAAGGAAGAGTTTTGTTGATGAACAAGTCGGCTCCTCCGCCATTCGGCCCCCGTAACTTGAAGCGCGGGAGTAAAAGTCTCACATACGGAAGAAATGACAACCACTTCTAGGTGTTGATAGATCCGTCAACCGGACCCGGAGGCGGGGGAGTCCGCTTTCCACTCCCCGACCTTACGAACCCTTCCTTTCTTTTCCCTATTTCTATGCGCGAAGATGTTCGAAGATCTGGTTATTGCTTGTGGACTTCCACACAAAAAGGGACTGCGCGCGACCGGCTCGGCTATTGGCAGGGGCTTTAAGTCGTGAGCGGAAGATGAAAAAGAACTCTAAGTGGTGGATTTCCGTCGCGAGGATTTGGAAAAAAAAATAGAAAGAAGAATATAGGAGGGAAGTGGGGAGACAAGGATAGAGTGAGAGGGGAGTGGGGGGGAAGGAGAGAGTGAGAGGGGACGTGGGGAGACAAGGCTAGAGTGAGAGAGAAGTGGAAGGGACATGGAGAGAGTGAAAGAGGAGTAGGGGGACAAGGAATGAGTTAGATGGAAGTTGGGGGGGACAAGGAGAGAGTGAGAGGGAAGTGGGGGGAGAAGGAGATAGTGAGAGAGAAGTGGAAGAGGCATGGAGAGAGTGAAAGAGGAGTAGAGGGACAAGGAATGAGTTAGATGGAAGTTGGGGGGTCAAGGAGAGAGTGAGAGGGCAGTGGGGAGGATAAGGAGAGAGTGAGAGTTAAGTGGAGAGGCGTCGATAGAAACCCGTATAAATGATAGGAATAATAATGAGTTTCGATTGTAAATTCAGGGGTCTCGATAAGTTTGAAATGACTGCCCTACCAAGTTTTAATCGGCCGGGACCGGAAGTTCAAATGTAATTGGGATCAGTCGGTTTTATGTTCTTGCGATAGCCAAATTGCGCCGCGCTGCACTATGGGAAAATATTTTGCTTTCCCCATTATATCTAAAAAAAAATAATTAAAACTTTGTTTCTGTTTTATTTCTTGGCGTATAAAATACTTTGCCATTATTAGTTTTTCCCCTGGTAAATGACCTCGCAGGTCAGTCACAATCCGCGAGAGGAAGCATTAAAAACGTCACTTAAAGGGAGATAAATGATCGCTTATCCCCCCCCCTCCCTTCATTTCTCTGCGATGGAATGGCCACGTGGTTTCTTTGTTTGTTTTTCTTTTCCGATACGTAATAAATCGAGATGAACGCTCAAGAATTCGCATGGCGCAAACGCCAGCTAACTGAATTCCTTAGTTACCATCCAAGTCAGCCAGGTGCTATAGGGCATTTGCAGGGCAGTGATAAAACTAACCCTAACGCGCTGCTGTTTTGTCCGATTTCTGATCTGTTGGGTAGACTCGGTCGATGCTGGATATCGAATATGTAGTTTGTGGATTTCTGTCCCGACCTCGAGGTCTTGAGGGCATCCCACAAAGGTGAGGAGGGATGCGGTGGTGTAGGCAGGGATTCAGGCATAGGGACTGGCACTGAAAAGCGAGCCGGAGAGGTCGCAGAACCGTAACGGAACTCCTCCCATCCGCTACCTGAAACTTTGGGAACTTGTGCAGGGGATCGATCTACAGAAGAACGCGAGAAGGGGCCAGATAGGTAGGTAGGTAGCTCACCTGAAAGAGAAGAGTGGTTCGGTTAGCAAAGAGTTTGTGACTATGACGATGCGGGGCCACGCTCGGCTATCATGTAAAGTACTTTCTGGTTTAACTTAAATAGTTTTTTTCACCCACAGTAGTAGGATCTAATTAATTACATATTCTTGAATTGAATCGAGTATTCTGCGAACTGACCCCACCCCCCCCCCCGACGACCAGCACAAAGACAAACAGA
Source organism: Nautilus pompilius (assembly GCA_018389105.1). NCBI lineage: Eukaryota > Metazoa > Mollusca > Cephalopoda > Nautilida > Nautilidae > Nautilus > Nautilus pompilius. The sequence continues at coordinate 34,578 of JACATO010000130.1, read as the reverse complement.
TTTCAAATAATTTTCTGTTGCGTGGCACGAGAAACTTTATTTTGTAAATATGTATCATGAGGGAGAGAGTGGAGTAAAACTTCGCGCTTACTGAACGGTCGGTCTATAAAGAGGTCAGGTCTATCCTCACTCATAAATGTATACTATAACAGTAACGACGGGGTTTTTTTTTCTAAGTTAGGGTCTGGCAATCGAGCGAACGATTGAACAATAGAAAGCGACAGCCAGTCCGGCGAGAGGAATCGGGTGTGACATCTTGTAACTTCCCTTCGTCTTCTCAACCTCTTTCTTTCCCCCCCCCTCCTTTCCTTCAGACTCGAGGCATATTTGCAGAGCGAGACTGCTTGACATCAAACACGCAGAGAACGGGATGCGGGCGAAATTCCGATGCCAAGTGTGAAAACGTTGTGTGAAGTTTTGACATTTCTGCGATTTATTGTTGAAGCCAAAATTCAGAGAGAGAGAGAGAGAGAGAGAGAGAGATGAAGATGAAGAGGGAGAGATGGAGAGAGAGAGAGAGACTGGGTTAGGAGGAAGAGGCTAAAAATTTGATGTTATTCAAGCCGCTGGAGCGTGGAATAAGGAAGGGGAGAGGGAGAGAGACGGTTGCGATAAATACAAAAATCTTAATTGTTTTCAGATTGCGGAGACTGGTGATGGTGGGGCGTTCCGAGTCCAAGGATGTGTCTTCCACGTGTTCTGAACTAGATAATGTGAAGAATGACCGAGATGCGGCGTCTTGGAGAAATCTATCGCAGAGAGTGTCAGGGAACACCGCGAGAGCTCGGGCCACGCTCTGTACCGCCGCCTTCTAGCTATAACATGTCGAGAACTTCTGAATTCAGGATATTCTTTTCGAGGCGTTCTTCATAGACAAACGAACAGATTCTTAGTTACCTCCCCTTACGGAAAACACGATGCCGAATAAAAGTACATTTCTGTTTCAAACAGGCGAAGCGTTTAGATTGTATCTCAAGTTGTCTGCTCCCCTCCCTTCGCCACGTATATAAAAAGGGTTCTCTTAAAGCATTTCTTCTTCTGATCTATGCCATAGCAGAATGGCCGTCCTTAGAAATTCTTTCTCTTCTGCACTTGAGCGACGCCACGCACTCGCAGACGTTTCAGACAGTGAGAGGAGGGCATGAAATCAGGCAGTGACTGCGCCTGGCGGCGGGTCGGCTGGACTGAGTTATCGCCCGCACAGAACTGATCTTTCCGGTAGAGGGCGATTGAAAAGTACATCAATACTGCGACTGCCCCATCCACTTTCAGAATTAGTGATGAAGCGAAATGTTTACAGAAGATTTTTTTTTAAAAAAAAGGTATTTCACACATGAGGATTAATTAACTTGTTGCTTAATTGTCTCAAGTTTTAAAAAAATGCAAATAAGGAGAGACAACTCAGCTCACTGCATTGCGTGAAGTTTTATAAGGCAAAAGATTTTGAATTTTAAAAAGAGGATGTCACATGATTAGTCACAATGAATGACACCACAATTGTGCATAATATTTATTGTAAACCATGTACTAAATAATCGATCTTATTTCTTATTGCTGATTCTATACTGAATTGTAGTAATGATCGGATCGTTATTTGATTGCGCACTATTATTATCTATACTATAGAGTAAATCCGATTGATCCGGAATCGTACTATGGGCACCATTGGGCGTAAGAAAGAAATTCCTCGGGTTTTTTCGCTGTTTGGAACTGCGCCACGAGCAGTTACTGACCGAAACCGGTGACCTGTCGGGCGTGGACCTCGGACAACTCCGCCAACAGGCCGCCGGCTACTGCGGTCTCCGTGGGTGGTCAGGCCCATTACCGAGCTGACAGCCGGCCCCGGTGGACTGGACCCGGTCTCCTCCAGCCAGCCCTGCTCCTTAACTGTCTCGGTGACGAGCCAGTCGAGAAGGGCTCTAGGAACGTGTTGAGACGGCAGATATTTAAGGCTCAAACGTACGTTTTCGTTTTCTCTCGTAACTGCAACAGTGAAGGCTGCCACAAAAAATCTCTAATAAAAAAAAATGCTACAGAGGGTTAACGTAACACTGAATTCCAGACGGTTTAAGCATCTCGCTACTTATTAAGTATAATCTATCACACGTAGCTAACCTGAGTTGTTGTTGTTGCTGTTTTTAGCCTTTTCCGAGGTCTAGATTTACTGAAGTCTGAATCCAACGAACGTCGCGCAGCTCTCTATGCACAACGGTGAAGTGCTCGACGACGTTTCTAGTCTCCTTGACCAGAGAGTTACAGGGAAGGGAGGGCATCGCTTACACCTTTTTTTGCAGAGAGAATGTCAGCACTTCGAATCATTTTCTGAAATTCTATTGATTCGCGGTCTTTTAAGAACGAATCTCGGTGTCCAAAACACTTTTTTTTTTAAAGAAAAGCAAAAAAGAAATAAACGACGCGTAATAGAAGTAAACTGCAGCTCTCCTGTCATCGTTACTTCGTTCCAAAATAGCTTCACTTCTGGCAAATATTGTTTCCATATTTATCTCCTCAAGAAACTCATCTTTTCCGATGTGGGCTGAATTGACCTCCGCCGACCTTTGCAGGTCGGCCGCGAGCCGATTTTAGTGTATTCCGTATATACCGCGCGCGAGACGTAGCTTTCTCTACCTTTGCCGCTAACAGTTTCCAGTTGTTCTGTGTTCTCCGCTGACCTCCTCTCTCAGAAAATGGTAAGGGGTAAAGAAACAAAATGGCCGACCCACGTAGTGACTGACGTTATGTCCGTCCGTACTTCAGGTGTGGAACCAGTTCTCGTACATATTTAAAGAGAACCGCTGACCAAGCCTCGGCTCTGTTGATGTCTATCCCTCCCTCCCCCGCTCACGGCTGGTCAACGTCTTCCAACACATCTGTAAACCGGTTTTTGTTCGCCAGACTCCTAACGCCCCCCCCATCCTTGTTATTGTTTTATTAAGCCAGTCAGTTCTCCCCCCTTTTTCTTCCCTCCGCACCGGCGCGCTGAAAAATCGGGTCACTTCCGGTCCTGACGCTTCATTTGTCGTCTTACAACAGGTGTTGTGTTCGAAATTCCAGTTTGATATCTGGTTCCCCCTCACCGCACGAAACATGGCCGACTTACATTCTGCTAGCAAGCAAGCGGGCAGTATCGCTTACCTCTGTCCTCAATCTCAAGGATCGGGCGCGCGGGTGGGGGACGACGCCATTGCTCTTCTGTCTAGGCGCTCGTGCACCTTGTTGGATAGCCGTCAGTTGTGCAAGATGGCGTGTGTTTGTGGCTACACAAGTCTGACGTCACTCGGTCGCGTTTCTTAGATTCCATTAGCAGGAAATGGCGATCTAGAAAAAAAAAAGAAGATAATATGATGCGATCCAAGTCAAGTAAATATCAGTAGTTTAAAGTGTGTAGACTTCCGTGTGTTTTTAACTATCTGGGGAAAATATATAACATTTATTTGTTTTAGTGATTTTTATAATTTGAAACGGATTATAAACAGTTGCAACCCATTTTAAAACTTGATGGAACCGTATAATGAGCATACTGTCGTCCGTATCATCCCCTCCACTGACTTTTCTTCTCTTAAAGAGCGACTGATGCTGATCGTGGCCTACATCCTTAAGCCCCACCCCGAGCGAGATGCTCTGCTTGACTAATGATGCATTCGTCAAGCATTAATTTTCTTTTGTAATCCATCATTTATGTATTTCTTTTGTTAAAACAGCAGACTGAAAGTGCTGAAGTTTGCTTCTTTGCTACTCGAGGTTTTCTATGCACGAAAGATGGCTACATGAAGGATGTCGAGTTACAGAGCCCCTATAAACACCAGAACAAAGCTCGTTGGCTTCATCTCGCCATGCAATGATTTGGTCCACAACTGTATTATTATTATTATTATTATTATTATTATTATTATTATTATTATTATTATTATTATTATTATTATTGTGATGGTAGTAGTTAGTAGTAATGCAGTGCAGTAGATAGACTGGTGAGTTTCCACTATTGCTCTTCTTGTTCAGCACAACAAAACATCCAGCTACTTTGAAGTTCAGGTTCGCTCGCTTCTCCGGTAACCTAACCCCGCGCTCCAGGGGCGTGTGTAATCGGCAATTCAACTACCAGTCGTGTGGCTGGCTGCTGAGACCGCGAGTGCTGGGGAAGATGGGGATAGTCAGTCAGTCGCTGCTTATGTGGGTCACGCCTGGCTGGCAAGCAGAGACACTCGACTCTCCGTCCGGCCAAGAAACACTAAAAACAACAACAACGAGGAGGAGTCGTAAAACTCGCGGATACGAAGAGAGGTTACCATAAGGGTGCCGCCGGGTGAATCTGTTGAGTTCCCACTATCTCCCTCTCGGCTCTGTTGTTTTTGAGAGAGAGATGGAGAGATCTGGGCGACGCCAGCTGCTGTAGAAGGGTGGGGGGTGGTGGACTGGCTGGTCTACACGCTCCTCGCGACGACACTCGCTGCCAGCCAACACAACGACATAAACGAACGTGTGTCGGAGCGTCGGGTTACACGAGTCCTCCGCAGCGCGCTCTTCAATGGAGGCCGCATCAACACGTCTGGGATCGTCAAGGGGCGGGTAATCGGTACGGCTAAAGTCGCGCGCCGCCGCCGCTCGTGGAGAGTCCGGGGAAACTCACGTGCGGCGGCGGGGGCGGGGCGACACTGAAAACCGCGCGTTAGTCAATGGAGAAGCCCGCAGATGGGGGCCAGGCGCGGTAATAGAGGACAGACAGCTTGGAGGGAGGGAGTCGTCTTCGGTTAAAAGTACAAATTGGCGAAAACTCGTAAAATGTCAGAAGACATCGGAACGCGAGCGCGCGCGAGATATCTGATGTACATTTCAGAGCAGGAGACCGGGCGGAATGCGATATGCAGTTCTCCGGGCTCTCGAAGCATCTGAGAGAGAGAGAGAGGGTTGCCATGGCAATTCTCCATTACGTTATCTTCTTTCCCTTAAGTAGCCCATGCCCGTTGTTGTTGTTGTTGTTGTTGTCGTAAGCGACATTTATAACTCGATATGTATTTTAACCATTAACTCAATTACATCACACGTTATCATCCGGAGAATCTCTCCATCATCCGCTAATAGGGCGCACCCTGCCCGTGCCCCGGTGATGGAGACCGGGGCGAGCCGAGCTTTCTGGTTCCTTGTTTCCGGCGGAGGACGGGACCCGGTCGGTAATTGAAACAGTCTGTGACGATCTTCCTCCTGTTACGCATATCGAAGTTAGGGGCCATTGATCATCAGATTTCTGTAGTACGCATCCCTGTCTCTGTGTGGTGTGGTGCGGTGCACCTACTCGTCCGCTACCACTTCCTCAAGCAGTGCGTATATTTAGAAGCTTCCCCCTCGCCCCCCCCCTCGGGCCGCCCTTTGCCTCTTTCCGTATTTAATGCCGCGTAAATTCCATTTCGAGGCGGAATTTCCTTCATTTGCGGCGGCGAGTGACGAGCGATCGCTTCCCGTGCCCTGAGTGTGGGTTGTTCCGTACCGGAGACAAAGCGGCGGCGGACCTGTGACGTCACTGTTGGTTTTTTTGTCGGTAACTGGTGTATTGTTTCCGGTTTTCGGAAAAAACGACCAAAGTTATCAAATTGTGTACGATGTTTTGATTTGCACGGAAACTGCCGGAAACGCTGTTCTTAGACTAAGAAATGGCCACTGTTGTAAAAATAACGACACGTGACCTCAGCGCAGCAACGAGGAATTTTACCGAGGTTATCTCCCATGTAACTGATTTTACGTTCTCGAATTCCAAGAAAAGCTGTGCGCGAGTTGTCCCCCCCCCACTTCTCTCTTTTGTTTTTCTTTTTCTACGATAGACTTCGCGAATCGTAAGTTAGCGAAATAATACAGTAAAAATGGGGAATGCCCCTTGCTTGGGCTCTCTCTCTCTCTCCTCTCTCTCCTTTTTTTCTCTCTCTAGTTTTATGGAGAACAGCGGGTAGGAAACCGAACTCGTGGGCGATTATAGACGAAAGAAAAACCAAATACCAAAGAAGTTTGTTTTAAGTTAAAGCCGAGTCCCGAGAAAACATGTGACCCCTGCGGTTGGTACATGCAGAACAGATAAAACAAATAGTAATTTTCATCTTTAATGTCTACCATCTTACGACTTAAATGACATCAGCTGTGGAAGGGGACATTTTGTGTTAGTTCTCTATCAGCCATTAAAGATGAAGGTGATTTTATGTCCAGTGCTTTGTAACTTTGGGGAGCTTAAAAGGGGATTGTATTAGTTTAGAAGCAGATGCTGTCATTTTTAAGTTATTTATATTTTGAAGCAGAACTTTACCAAAGGCCACTTTATTTTTTTAAATAAATTCGACGATTTTTATAGTGTCCCGTCTACAGATCTGGAAAATATGATTTAGAGCTGTTACATTAAATATTTTTGCTCTGTTTCTTTCTTACCTGTGTTAATGTATGTACATTACATAATTGCAGAATACTTCTTATTTTTGGTTTACTAAAATATTATACCGATGTCTATATGCGCGCTGCTTCAAAATTGGAATTTTATGTATGTGAGATGATTTCAATTCTATAAATTATTGATTATTATTCAAATTTAAACTTGTCTAAAATTCTTATTTTGTGGTTTTGGTTCTCTCTGTTTCTCTCTCTCTCTGTACTGACGTCATATCTCTCTGTACTGACGTCATATCTCTCTGTGTACTGACGTCATATCTCTCTGTGTACTGACGTCATATCTCTCTGTGTACTGACGTCATATCTCTCTCTGAACTGACGTCAATATCTCCTGTGTACTGGCGTCATATCTCTCTCTGTACTGACGTCATATCTCTCTGTACTGACGTCATATCTCTCTCTCTCTCGCTCTCGCTCGCTCATCTCTCTACCTCACTCTCTCTCTCTCTCTCTCTCTCGTCTCTCTCTTTGTTTTTAAAGACAATTATTAATTGAAAGCAAACGTTCGGTCAGGGTCTGGTTTGTAAGCTTCTACGAAAACTTCGTCAAGGGCTAATACGGTGTTATTCACACTAATAACGAGTGTTAGTAGAAAAATAGGAAAGAAATCACGTAGGAAGTTTACTTCTTATATTAAAAAAAATTATATTTAAAAGTTTTTTAAATATATTTTGCATTTGTTAACTTATTTAGTGATACATGAAAGAAGAATCGTACCTTTAAATTTCTGAGAAGTTATCGTGTGATTTAGCGAACTTCCAGGCGTACGGAGGCTCTCTCGCCTTTAGTGTTGCTTGCCATTACACATAAATCAAAGCACACACATATATGGTTATTCCTTGTTTGACGAAAGATGTTGAACACGAGCCTTATCAGTTTCAACAAGTTTTGCGGTAAAAACAAATAGATAAAAATTCTGAAAATATACAAGAAAATGTGTCCAGATAAACAATTGTTTATATTATCTGGAGATTTACACTGGAGGCCCGAGTGTTGAAGACAGTTTGGGGAAAAGCGAATTCTCACTCTAAGTGCCAGAGACACTTGGCCGAGTTGTATTCATTTTCATATCGATGTAAGTTGTCATCAAGCTGCCCTTATCTTTTTATCTCCCCTTGACATCAGCAGCGTCAGGGCTATCTCCTCTTTATACGCGGCCATGTTGATATTGTCTTTCGTTTAGCGTGCCGCTGTTTCCTTTTCCGTTTTGATTTTGGCGACTATAACTGATGTGGGGCTTTTAATATTCGCAACATCGGAGCGAGAAAGCCGCCCCCGTTAATAAATAAGACACTGACGCGGCCATTCTAAGCGGTCAGGTTAAGAAGCGTTCTCTGTGAACAACCATCATACGCGTGAGCTGGGATGAATCTTGTGTGGACATCACGACCGGGCACCTGGCGAAGAAATGGAGTTCCCCTGTGTTCTGAACGACAGAGGCAGCAGTGTTTTTCCCTTTATTTTTAAACTTAAAGATCCATGCGTTAAATTTGGAGTCCGAAGAATTGCAAGTGTGCACGAAGTAAATTTGGAAGGACATTAGGTGTATTTAATCAAAAGGATGCTCGTGAAACGAGTCTACAAAACACAAGTCTGTCCCGTCCTGACACGAAATCCTCATCTCTAGAGGAATATCGACCGATTCGAGAAAGTTCATACGCGACTTCAGGCACGAGCGATTATGATTATGTAGAAAGAACCGCCCAAGCGATCGGATATTATTGTCATTTAGCGACGGGTAGGGGTGTGTGCCTGTAATCAAATCGATGTTTTCCAAATGCGGCCACGAACGACGCTCACTTGTGGTTATAGATGCAAAATAAGTAAAAGTCCGATTAGATCAGTTGCTGGAAAACTTTCTTCTATCAGGGGCGGTAATGTCTATCAAGAGCAGTAACTCCTATCAGGGGCGGTAACGTCTATCAGGGGCGGTAACTTCTATCAGGGGCAGAAATGTCTATCAAGAGCAGTAACTTTTATCAGGGGCGGTAAATTCCTTGGGTATTGCATCAAGCAAAAGGCTGGTTTCTGATTCTTCTAGAAAACCCTGTTTCAAAAGAATGTGTTTTGATATAAGCAAGTTTGGAATGTATGCTCCATTCTGTTTTGTCACGACAAAGATTATTTTTGCATTTGAGAAAGGTACAGTATATAGATTCATGCTAAGGCAGTGTGAAGAACTAAGTTTAGTATAGTAGAATGGTTAGGATAAAGTAGGAAATCATTACAGCTGATACCAGACCCCAGGTTGGATAGGTGGATAGTGTAGTAGTATTATGGCTACAAGAAGGCAGAGAACAATCGCAACTAAAACAAGATGAATGGTCTATAGATATAGTACAGTGGTTCTTGGAAAGCAGGAAACCATCACAGCTGATAAAAGATCTTAGGTTAGAAAAGGGTTAATAAATAGTATAGTATAGTATTGTGGTTACATAGAGGCGGGTAGAAATCACTACATACACAAGGCCCCAAAATTTTAGATGTAATACTATGGTGGTAAGTAATCGGAAAGCTATCACAGCTAATACAAGACTCCAGGTTCGGAATGGGCCCCTACATTGTCTGTCTAATGTAGGGGTTATCGCAGTAAAACACCAGGCACGGCTTATAAAAGACTCTCGAATGTGGTAATTAACAACAGATAATATAGTATCTTAATTAAAAGGAGATGGGCACCCAACACACTTTATGAGGTTTTTAGGGGTGTATTAATATATAGTAGTATAGTGGTTACAAAAGACAGGCCCACAGAACTTCTACAGAACCCCTAGGCTTGAGAATTGTTCACAGATAGTCAAAGATTGTGGTTTCAGGATGTTACAAAGCCATGTCAGCTTATAAAAACCTCCTATGTCTGTTTGAGAAATGTCCATAGACGTATAGTAGTACCGCATACCGTATAGTGGTCGCAAGGAGTCAGGAAGGGGTTAGCGCGGGGAAAGACAGTGGTATCCGTCAACGAGATCCCCCCCCAAATCGCCTCACACTGATCCTCGATAGACTACAGCCGGGGCCGAAAGTTTCGAATCACCCTAGAATTTTCTAATTGTTATTTTCGGGGTGATGAGAAACATTTGCCCTGTCTGTACGACATATGATCTCCTAAAGCGCTAGGCGTATTTACTGTATCCATACCAACGAACAAGTTAAGAATACCTCCAGAGACTTTAAATCCCCAGAGATTGAAACGAACCACCAGCTATAGTTGTTACAGGAGGGAAAGGTCAGTAAAGCGTAATCTTATTGGCTAGTCCTTTTACTATCAATGAAGTGATGGGAGAGAGACTCCACCTACCGGTTGTTTCCATAAGCAACGACCACTAATAACGTTCTGTTTCTTATCTCAATACCAGACCTAGATTCTAATTTGAGTTCCCAAAGTCCATACATATTGAGTGGAAGTTGCGGAATTTATTGGAAAGGTTTGGTTGAGTTTTCCACCTGTCAAGTGTTTATTAAAGAAGAAGATAGGAAGAAAATCGGTTTTAAAATCACATTTTACCCGTTTTTAAGCGGACACCTCCCATAATAAGCTCACACAACAACAACAACAATCAGGGATTCCATAGCACCGACAACAAACAACGCGTCCTTTAGCTGTTTCTGGCTCTCTAGAGGTCGTAATTATAAACGGTCTAAAGTTTCCGCCGCGAGGCTTGATGATGGCGAATACAGCATTTCCCAGTGATGCGGTTGTGTGGAGGGGGGTAGAGCGAATCGCTGCTGATGGGGGCGGGCGGTGGGCTTGTTGATGGCGATCGCGTGAATTGACATGGAGGTCGTATCGATGGCCGTCCACGAGGAACGTGCGGGTGCCAAGACGGCTCCCCTTACCTCGTCGTAGTAACGAGAGTTGGATTAGAGTAAACCTGGCAATTACTGCTGAACCGAGGGAACGTGAAGGAACAAACCGACAGGACTTTGTGGTAGGCCCATCTATGGCAAAGACGGGTATCAGACCCCTAAACGGAACAGCGTGGGTGGGTGGAGACAAAAGCAGAATTCGACCAACAACATTGAAAAGTTCAACCCGCAAATTAATTTCTCAGCATCTTTAAAAGATGAATTCCATTCAGTTCCCCACCCCCTACTCCACCCTTTTTTAAAGAACTTTTAACTCGGAGGGTTCCTTTATAGTTGCGTATCGTGGCCGTGGTTTTCGGCTCGCCATTTCTACTTTTCACACACCCCCTCGCCGTATCTAACGAGTACTGACACGTGACACCGGATAGCTGTCAGGCGAAGCGCGCGCGAGCCCCGGACGGGTAATAAGCTGAACTGACAAACTACATCAGATGCGGCCGCTAGAAGAAGGCAGGGCCCCGGGTTCGGGTTCCCGCCTCGGTCTGGCGCGGTGTCTTGGCCGTCCGTCGAGGTCAGGGTGGATGGAGCCCCACGTGGTAGACTGGCGGACGTTCCCACAAACGAGAGATGGGAAAACGAACAAACGGTGGAGAATAAAGGAGGTAGAGAGATTCAGAGTTTGTCCGCTGTAATTACGTAGCTGCTCTAGAGAACCTGGTTTGCAGTACGGAGGAGCCAGGAGGACGTTACATCTTTTACAAGGCTCCTGAGCCTGATAAGTTTCCATGAGAGTGCAGTGGAGTGGCTAGAAGGAAGATGGAACACATCGCAGCTGGTGCAAGAGCAGTGGGTCCGATAGGTTTCCATAGATGATAGTACAGAATACCGGGAACGAGGAAGCAAGTAGGCATAAGGAGACATGCACATAGAGGAACACAAACATGCCTTTTCTCTCTTCAGATAAACAATAAATGCATTAATAAACAAGACGATAGAAGATGTCAGATAAATAAGCAAAAATGCCACACACAGAGACAACCATTCAGTAAACTAATCAGGAAAAACTTTATTTGGTTTTCTTTATGTTTTATAAAACAGAGATGTTGGTCCATAGATAAGAAGGAATGCGTGGATTTTGTCCAGTCCAGGGCCCTGTGGCAACAGTCAGTCAGCCGGCCAAATGATGGACGCAGTTACCGTGATAAGAGAAATATGGCCGGGGCTGGTGGACTGGGATTTCAGTACATTACCAGACAGGAAAAAGACTTGTCAACACTCTGCGAGTGGGGTGGGGCTACTCAAGCATCTGTTGATTCCAGCTCGCGGGCACTGACCCGCTCGAAGGGTGGCGCCTTTCGCTGCGTGACGTCACGGGATTAAACACGCCACCTCGTGGTCGGCGAAGGAGGCAGAACCGAACCGCCACCCTCCGGATTTCGGCGGAGACGGAGGGAGGAGACCCGCCTGCCAGTCACGCCGCGGTAGGATGACGAGCGGTGAACGATCGATGTATCTGCCCACCGCTCGCACAAGCGACCCAGACAGGGGGCGCCACCGCAGCTGGCCCCGGTGGACTTTCTGGAGGCGGGGAACTTTCAGACGGAAAAAACAGTTGGGATTATTTTGCTTTAAATAAAAGGAAATGTCAAATGACAAATAATGCCACAGTTGTTGAACATTATTATTATTATTATTATCATTATTACATGATGGGTTTAGGGAGACGTTGGTGTTTTACTCATAAATAGGGCGGGGCCGGATTTAGCACGGAAGAGGGAGGGCCCCGTGTTTGGCTCTGTACAGGTATCGCTGTAGTGCATTATTCAGACGAAGAATACTGCGCATGCACAAGCAGCTTTAACCCTTTGACTCGGCGCACAAAATTCCGTGGCTAGTTTTCTTGCACAGGAACATGCTTCTGACTTCTTCAAGATAACAGAAGGGCATAATCCTGTAGACGTCAGTCTGTCCATTCGCTCGCTACCTTCTCTGTACATCGCGCGGTACCATGCTGGGCTATAGGTATACAGTATCCCACTCTAGGCTTGTGAAGGCCTCCCCCGACCACCACACACGACTCGCTGCTGAAATAACGATATACATTCGCAACAGATCCACAAAACTGATTTCAGTGCCTTCACAAACAGAAAATCTCAATGTGACCTCGAAATATCATACGCGCGCACACTCACGTGGTACATATGTGTGTATATATATATATAGCGTAAAGTGCTCGCGTCTCTGAGAAAAAGGTTATCCTTTTGATGCCACGCCCAGGCGTGTCTTCTAAACACCATGCCCACATGTATCTGTCGACTGTTGCACTCGCAAGCAACAGAAATCGATTTATTTCCCACTCTCTAGTACGCTCACCTGGCCATATTGCTTCCATAGCCAATCTGTATCTCTAGCCAGACCATGTGACCTTGTTTCTCAGAACGTTAGAACAAAAGGAAGGCTGCCATGAATCGACTGGATTTATTAAAATAATCCTTTTGTCTCAAATCAAATTTTTAATAATAATAATAATAATAATAATAATAATAATAATAATAATAATAATAAAGATGATGATGACCACAGTAAAAGCGTATTGTATATCAAATAATTTGTTAATAGAACTCCCTACAGCTTCTTTACTTCACATTGCATTGTGGGAAGGGTTGATTTTTTATGAATAAATAGAAAATTTCTATACATATTATGTTTTCATCCCTGACGATTCCAAAGATCTTTCCCTGTGTCTATGATTTCACAAAGGCAGCGACATTGCTCAGTTAATTTTTGGTGTCTTGAACCTGACAGTTTCTTCGGAAAAAAACCTATTATGATGACAGCATTTTCCAAGATTTCATAGACCATGCGTAGCCATTATTCAAATCCACGCAACGTTAGGAAATATTGTGTCATGGTATATTTCATACATATATATTAAAGCCAATAACAACTTGCCTTTGGTTTAAATAATAAAAAAAACTGTATTCTGACCATATCATTAAATGCGATACATTTTTAACTTCTGTAGTGTTTTTTGGCGTTAAAGGCACCAAGAAGACGACAGACTGACTTTAATGCACGTCATAGTTGTGTATACATGGCGAGATTATTTGCTATCAAAGTCTGTCAATTTACTGCCCAGCTGCAGTGATTTATCTGCATTATTAATCTATAAAGGAAGTTCAATAAATTTAGATTTTAAAGACCTTTGGAACGTATGGGCCGACTTCAGAGTTCTCCAGTTAAGAAGAGCAGAAACAGCTCCACGAAGGCCGGGCAGGGTTATGTCGTTTAGTCGTCGTATCCTCGCTCCAGAAAAGCTCGAAAATATAAGTAATTATTGCATAAATGCTTTGGAAAACTCGCCAGCAGCTTTGGAACCGTCGGAAACAGGCGTAGTGGATTCTGGAGATGGCGAGAGGTTTGTCACTCTTTGGAGACTCCTCAAAATGGTGTGCAAGGAAAGGAAGAACTGTCGCCTAATTTAACGTGGTGAGAGCGAGAGAGAGAGAGATGACGTCAGTACAGAGAGATGAAGAGAGAGAGAGGAGAGAGAGATGACGTCAGTACAGAGAGATGAAGAGAGAGAGATGACGTCAGTACAGAGATGAAGAGAGAGAGAGATGACATCAGTACACACACACAGAGAGATGCAGAGAGAGAGAGATGACTCAGTACAGAGAGATAGAGAGAGATATGACGTCAGTACAGAGGGATGAAGAGAGAGAGATGACGTCAGTACAGAGAGATGAGAGAAGAGAGATGACATCAGTAACACAGAGAGAGCAGAGAGAGAGATGACGTCAGTACGAGAGATGAAGAGAGAGAGATGACGTCAGTACAGAGGGATGAAGAGAGAGAGATGACGTCAGTACAGAGGGATGAAGAGAGAGAGAGATGACGTCAGTACAGAGAGATGAAGAGAGAGAGAGATGACGTCAGTACAGAGAGATGCAGAGAGAGAGAGAGAGAGATGACGTCAGTACACACAGAGAGATGCAATGAGAGAGAGAGACGGGCGCTCTGGTAGAGGAGTGATGATAGACAATCGTTCGAACGGAAGATTCCGAAGCTGACGGCCAGGCTGCTCTCGGATCGTTACAGAAGAAATAATAGGTCTAGTAAAATCGCATCACGACAGAATTGCAGCCGTGCAGTTGTAGCGCCCATTCTCGGATCCGCGCGCGCCAATTAGCTGACCACCTGATACTTTGTAGATGGAAAGTAGTCACGGGGTTTTTTTGGACGGGGGGGAGGGTGTTGCTGCCCCCTGGTGTCTGGAACTGATAGAAACTCGGATTTTCACCACCAGGTTTATGGTTCGAAAGGAGTTTTGTCGCACCAACGGTCGGTGCTGCTTGACTGACTCTGCAGCAGTTGCATGGCTTATAGAACTATGGCTGCTGTTCCCCGTCACAGCGCGCACACGCCACCACTGTACCCACTGGGGATTATAAGTAATTAACATATTTCATGCATAAAAATCGACATATTGGTGAGTACACTAACGGCCAAAATTACTGCGCCACTCTAAATAAATATTTTTTTTAAGTGTATTTATACTGCAGCTAACGCGATGTTGAAGGCATTTACTCTGTGTGCTTTTTTAAAATTAAAATACACTATTTTAACTCAAAACGATATCACAAATTTTGCATTTATTGAAGTTACAGCTTGATTACTCTACAGCTGCATTTCCACATATGGTTGGTAAAGAGTTACCTCTAATATTAACCAACCCAGTGCTTAACTAGCTTTGTTTTCTTTAAAATGTATTATAACATTGCGGAACAGAACGAACCCTGAATGTTTCGCCATACACACAAAGGTCCTAATACTTTTGACTAACACTGTATATAAGCATATGGCTGATAGAAAACCCAAGCGCATTAGAAGAGAGTTTTAATTCCGTATCCACTGGAAGCGGCTGGTTATTCCCCCTCCCTTTTGTTATTAAGCATGGCCACTACTTTCGATAGATACTGATGAACAAGCTGTTTTCTTACTGTTTTCCAGTAACCCCGAGGGTTCGGTCATCTTAGAGTCTCCATTAAATGTTCCAATGTGTTTGTGCTGCACTAATGTAGACGGGTACCTTCACTGCTGCCACTCGTGTCTATCAGGTGCGAACAAACACCAAGGTGGGAAATGCGTGACAGTCGGGTAAGTGAAACCTAATAGAAAATCACACCTATTGATCAGTCGCCGAGAAATAAGGATAGTAAAATTAAAACGAGGGGACAAAAAACAAACCTTAGGGGAAAGTTTGCGGAGTAACAGAATGACGTCACGTGATGGGAAGCCCCTCCCCCCGGGGGAACGGGAACGCCGGCTGTCACGTGATGTTATCACGACATCTGTGTGGTGACACAATCAGCGAAGAAACGTGACCAGAGCAGTCATCGCCAGGCCGCGACCTTGGCGGAGTCGAGATCACGTGATTTCCGCTTCAGCAAGACTCCGTTCAAGTCCCAGCCATCAGAGAAGACCTTTACAACCAGTACAAAAGTGAAAGGGCGTCAATAAAGGCGGGCCCCTTTTCGAGCTATCTCCTATCAAAGTACAGTAACTCTGATGTTCTGTGTTTTTGATGGCGGAATTTCTGAAATCAAAACGGAAATAAATAGAAATTTACGAATTATTTGCCCTTTTTTCTCCTTTTTTTCTTTCTTGCATTAAACAGACTAAACGAAAGCAGACATTCGCGCGGGCCCCGAGCTCGAACCCCAGTCCCGGGACAGCCTCCTCGATGTCTGGCGTCATTCGGTTCTGCTGGTTTCCGGTTTCCGTCCACATTTAAAGAACGAAGAGCCCTAGTAACCACTTCGCTGCTGAAGTCGCCGGTGCCGGGTCTCAGGCAGCTGTCTCTAGCGCGCGCGACTGTCTAGCCAGGAGCTGGGTTTTCCTCGAGAGGCTGGTGACTAAAAGAAGATCAACAAGGAAAGATGTTGGCGAATGTATATCTCAGACAAACTGATTTGAAGTGCGAGCTGTCTGAAGTGATGAAACATGCTAGCTCCGAGGTGGCCAACAGACCCACCGACAGGGATTAACGGCCTTATCTCACCGTCGGGGCCGGTAAACGTCGAGAGTGGCGAGGGCCAGCCGCTCTCGGCGTTAATCTGTCCTCCTCCTCCTCCTCCTCGCTGAAGGTGCTGCTACATTCCCTGATCACGCATCTGCCCCCCCCCCCCACACAACACTCTCTCCTCCATCTCTCTCTCTCTCACTCTCTCTCTGTGTACTGACGTCATCTCTCTCTGTGTAATGACATCATCTCTCTCTGTACTGACGTCATCTCTCTGTGTACTGACGTCATCTCTCTCTGTAATGACATCATCTCTCTCTGTACTGACGTCATCTCTCTCTCTGTGTAATGACATCATCTCTTTCTGTACTGACGTCACCTCTCTCTGTGTGTACTGATGTCATCTCTCTATACTGACATCATCTCTCTGTACTGACGTCATCTCTCTCTCTCTCTCTGTTCTGCTGTTAGCGTTAATTTTACCTTCTTCTCTCTCCGCGTCTTCATCTAAACATTTTCAGATTCTCTGGGTCAGTAAACCCATCCCCGAGTCTCCAAAATCAATTGTAGTTGTACGCTCCTCTTGCCCGGATATCGGCTTTTAACCCCCTCCTGGCCTCTTTCTGTGGAAGTAAAGACAGGAAACAACAAAGTATTTTCATTTCTAATCACCACTCTTCCGCTTATCCCCCCCCCGACCAGACCCAGAGAGGGATTCTACACTGTTTTCCAAAAGTAAACAAACGAATTTCCGAAATGATTAGAGTTACGTGGCATCAGATCCTCCAGGAAACGCAACCGTAATATAGAGTGGAAGCATCATACGGTCACCATCTTCAGTTGCTGAACACCCGAACACCAAGAAACGCCCCCAACTTCAAGGGCCAGAGTTGCCCTGTGAATAAATGTCTGTTAACTATAGACAAAAAATGTTCATATCCCGAAGTGTAAGAATCAACGGAAACATGGTTGGCCATCTCGCCTTTAGGGGGATTAGAACCACCTCCAACAACGTATGCCACTGTTTGTGTTCAGACGTGTATTTCGATCATCACACGATCACTCCAGCCTACTACGAATGGATGGCAATTAACGTGGATACGGGTGAATGCATTATATGTATCGGTTAAAGTAATAAAAAAGAGCCATATCGGCAACACCGTCGGCAGTAACAGCAGAAATCAATTTATTCGACCAAGCAGAGAACCAGTCGCTAATACCAGACTGTCCGAAGTTAGAAGGGCTGGTAGTGCTGATTGTCTTCGTGTGAAGCTATTTATTGGCTGAGACAACAGCCGAGCGATTTACACCCTTTTTGGTATATCACAAGACGAAAGATGGATTAATTGGATTCCTTTTTGAAGAGTGTTAGCTCGTGTTTCAAGAGAGCCAATGGGAGAGAATCAAACATATCCACGGCTCTGGCATTAGACCAGAATGGACCTTATTTTACTGCTAGCAATAGCAAACTCCCATTTTACTGAGTAAGAGCTGGCAGCTTGAACGGACCATAAAAGACTAAATCCTGCCATCCGGTGATCTTTTCAGCTACTTCAAGGGCATGGCTGCTCATCCTTCGAGAAACATTAGTATCAGAAGAATGACGTAAGAAGAAGCACTTTAACTTAGAGGTTTGGTTAATTTTCACTATACATCAGTATAATAAAGGGGGAGTATGAAAGAAGATATATATTACGGGGTCTTACTGAGGTTGAAATCACGTGATCTCGACTCCGCCAAGGTCACGGCCTGGCGATAACTACTCTGGTCACGTTTCTTCGCTGATTGTGTCACCACATAGATGTCGTGATAACATCACGTGACAGCCGGCGTTCCCGTTCCCCGGGAGGGGCTTTCCCATCACGTGACGTCATTCTGTTACTCCGCAAACTTTCCCCTAAGGTTTCTTTTTTGTCCCCTCGTTTTAATTTTATTATCCTTATTTCGTTTTTACACAGCTTAATAATATCTCATAAGTACCGTCTCACCATTTCGGCTTTTATAGCATTTCAGGAAAAAAGAGTTCCGAAAATAGAAATAAAAACTGCCCCTTAAAACCTTTTGAGGTCCGAAACCCCCTTTTTTTTTTTACCCCCCAGCATTCACCAGTACCGGAATTTGTGCTGTGTTTGATGCCTCGTCAGCGACGTGATAAGCGGTCTCACGTCGGTGATAACCACTGCTCGGGTTTTTAAAAAGTGAACTTTCCGTAGCTGAAGTCAGCGTAGAGCAGCATTGTGGTGTGTGTGTGTGTGGTTGTGTGTGTGGTGTGTGTGTGTGTGCGTGCGTGCGTGTGTGTGTGTGTTGTTGTTTTGTTATTATGCTGCAAGCCTAGAACGTGAATTAAGCTACCGAAATTGAAAAGGTCTCTTCTTACCGTAGAGATTAGACTGGGGATAAGAATTCAGTTTAGGCTGAATGGGTCCATGTCGGATACAGGCATCGCGAGAAAGACGATCCACCGGTATCACAAAGTTACCGAGTTCTTCATTTGCATCTTTAGGTAGGGAGCTGGAGCAGGATGAGGTCAGAACTGCCGCAACTGGAGGGCGAAGGCTTATTAGTGTGAGATGCTTTCGAATATCCAGCTGCATCAGAAGCTGGAATTTTCCTAACTGGAAAAGTCTTTTTCTTTCTTTTCATTTGACTTCGCTTTCCTAAAAGTTTTATTTGAAAATAATTACAGAAACACACAGGGATATGGACAAATGTTGAGTAGACGCAACAGAGAGATGTATATAATACATCATACACAGTGCATTATCATTTGTTACGTGAGCCCTTTGCTTTGCATGGAGTTTGACACCTCGTCTTCACGCTCTCCTAGAGGCCACCAATCTGTGGCTGCGGAATGTCGATTTCAGTATCCTCGAGCAGTTCCTCAATTCATCCAAGATCTCTTCGGTTGCCGTTTGACTTTCTCAGTAGCCATATAACCCGCACATGACCTCACTGATGTTCATATCAGGACTTTATAAAGGCCAAGGCGTCTTTGTTAGTGTTCCGTCAGCCCCTTTAGGTTCCAGATAGCTTATATTGAGAGACGGATGGCGGGACGGATGTCGGCAGTCAGTATTATATCTTTGATTCCATGCAAGCCCCCGACACCCTCGGCTGATATGCAGCCCCCTCAGTTGTATTGGTTCAGCCACGTGCTTTACTGAAGTTGTTGTGTGCCGACTGTTATACCGCTTCCCGGTCCATCTTAGAACAAACTGCCGTTATTATTGCCATACAGTTCAAAATCTGACTCATCTGTAAAGATCGTCACCTAGGTTTGGTCTTCCCACCATTTCGTTTCTGCTGCTCATTTTAGCCTCGCCATTTGGTTGCCTCTCTTTAGCAATGGGTTTCTGGCATTCACGGAGACTGCTTCGTGTTAATCTGTATCTTGCCGTACTTGAGAAACATTAACACCTGTTCTTGCGGCTAGGTCATGCAAAATCTCTACTGGCTCGTCTGTCGTCTATCTCAGAGCACATATCCTGAGGTATCCCTGAGTTTGGGCTTTCTTCCTCAACCTCATCTGTCGTCTACAGTACCAGTTTCTTGTATCTTCTCCAGAGTCTTGCATACAGCCCCTCAAACATCAATGCTTGTACTTATACAGTCCTGTAGATGCAGCACCTTCTGACTGCTTGACCGACAACCAATCACAGTGTGCTATATCAGCACGTGACTGACCGTACCACGGAATATTTAATTTTGTTACGCACGAGATGGAATTTTATCATGGATATTTCAGTTTTACCAAGTTTTCTTTGTTTCCATAATTACTTCCATTACTCTGAGCTTTCTATATCTATCTCTCGAGACCATCTCTCAGCTCTCTCATCTCTCTCTCTCTCCTCATCTCAGTCTCTCTCTCTCTCATCTCTCTCAGCTCTCTCTCTCTCATCGCTCTCTCTTCCTCTCCTCTCTCTCTCTCTCATCTCGCTGCTCTATCGTCATCTCTGCTCTCTCTCGTCTCTCTCTCTCTCTCGCGCTCTCTCTCCTCTCTCTCTCTCTCCATCTCTCTCTCCCATCTCTCTCCATCTCTCTCATCTCCATCTCTCCATCTATGACTCTCTCTCTCTCTCTCATCTCATCTCTCTCTCTCTGCCATCTCTCTCTCTCTCTCTCTCTCTCTCCCATCTCTCTCTCTCCTCGCTCTCTCTCTCTCTCTCTCTCTCTCTCTCTCTCTCTCTCTCTCATCTCTCTCTCCATCTCTCTCTCTCCTCTCTCTCTCTCTCTCTCTCCATCTCTCCATCTCGTCTCATCTCTCTGGATGACGTCCTCTCTCTCTCTCTCTCTCTCTATATATATTTTATTGTGTATCTATTGAGACCTTTTCTTTAGCACCTATATCTCTTTCAAAGAGAAGATTTAAAAATGAATTTGTAGTTGAAACTCCGAGACTTTGGATTCAATTAAATTGGAGAATATCGCAGGAAAACATTTTGTCTAAAGCGCAATGAAGCGAAACGGTATCATATATTGAATATATTAACACGAAAGCATTATGTGTATTAGTAGTGATATATCTTGATATATCTAATAGAAACATTTTAACTCGATATTTTTATGGTTTGTGGAAATGAACTTCCTGCATTAGTTAGATAAATTATCTATTCAATAAAACTGAGCCAGCTGACAAAAACTTCGAAACCATTCAGATGAAAACCAGTAATTCCGGAATTTGGCGCTGCCCTGGAACTTCCGACCTGACGTCACCGCCAATGGGCCAGTTCAGATGTCCCCCTGGTCAGAAGAGATGAGTGTCTGGACTACAGAGCAGCACCTACTGTCTGCGCAATATTCCTGCCCTCAGTTCCACCGTGTAAGTTACCCGACAGTCTGATGGCAGCCGTTGGTTCTCAGGTAAGTTAATTTTTTACCGGTGTTGCTGGCGGCGTTGTCTGTAAAGGGACTCCATCCATCCAAACTGGTAGGCTAAAGTGGCCACGGGATAGTCTCAAGCCAGACCATTTTTGATGAGAATTTTGGAATCTACATAAAAGTTGTTTTTCTTTTCGGAATTCAAGTGTCATGGAAACAGACGTCTTGTTCTTGCAGTTACTGACCACTGAAATAAGAACATCGTCACGTTCATAAAATGACGCATATCCCTTTTTATACCTGAGCACCGTATGGTTGAGATTCAGCAGTTATAAAGTCCTGCCATTTGGGAGCTACAGCTTTACAAACCTTTCGGTATCCCAGAGTTCCATCGAAATCGGTGAAGCTGAAGTAGGAAACCTTCTCTAAGTATGATGAATTGATGGTCACTCAATGTCCAACACAAAGTCCTCTTCGTGTAGCAATTCTTATTAAGGAAATAAGTTCCCCAGGTGGTAAAATGACTGATTATAGTGTCGCATCTCGGCTGCGGAAACAGTTCCAAGTCCATGTCGACGCCAAATCACGCACATCCCTTCAGGTGATTGATGGCTACGTGTCACTGCCGGCTCGGTGAAGCGGAACCTTGCTTTTGACCGCTCTATACAGTGGGGGGGGTGTTTGGAGGATGCGCCCGCCGCCATAAACGGAAGCGGTTTAACTACCGGTGCCCCGAATATGTCGCTTGGACACCACATGACCGGAGTCCATTCACCGTCTCGTAATTTGGTCCTGTCGTTCTCCTCTCTACACTCCTAAAGATTATTTCCAATTTACCTATTTCATTGGTAAGAGTCTGCGCCACCAGAGGAGGAGTTTATCCTGATCGGCTGGTGAGTTGATGTAGTCCCGCAGAATGTCCTCTCGGCCGTAGCGATTTTGTTTTCCAGAAAGGGTAGAGATCCACGCATGCGTGTTGGCGCCGTACGTCACGGCGGGTCTAAGAAAAAGGTATCGATGGGTTCCCTCTCTAAGGATCCATGTTGGAACCGCTCCCAGACTCGCTCGCCAACAGGAGCTTTTCCCGAGCTAGGTTTCCAGTTGGTGACGTTGGGGGCAAGACATCGACGAATGTCAAACGTCTGGAACAATATTCTCACCCGTTCCACTCCAGTGGAGCACAGACAGGAGAGTTCGGCCAATGTACCGAGTGTAGAGTTCACACAGCACACAAAAGCAGTGAACAGTTCCCCCCCCCCTGTCCTCCATAACATCTGTTTTCGCATCACTTCTTCTGTTTCTATTATTAACTGTTTGCGTAAGTTCTTTTCTTTTCCTTTTTTTAAAGCTTCCATCTCTGTACACATCCAGGGGCGGGGTGGCGAGAACTCGGCAGACATTCCCTCGGAGGGTTTATTAATAGACAGTAAATCACCTGATCTCGTTTAAGCATCTCCACCTATTGACTGAGTTGTACTTGACAGGTATGTTTTATTTCTGATCGGCATGCATCACGGTACGTACCCGCCTATACCGGTTAAAAACGGATTCCATCACTCCAGCGATCGCGATTGTCGCTTTCATAAAAGAATACATAGTGCATCGCTTAACCGAAATGTGAATACCTTGTATCAGTTTCTTCCCCAGATATTTCTCGCTGCTAAGTCCAGAAATCTGAACCGGTCTAATTTGGTAACTGTCTCATTTTCCCGCCTTGAAGTAAAGTCATTTGCGCCGGACAGTTAGTTCTTCATCTTATTGCCTCCTGGCCTAACATCGGCGCCTGCGCATTAGCCATTTACCAACAGCGCCCCCCACCCACCCACTGGCGGAACTCGCCGATTTCCGAGACCGGAAGAAGCCCCGGTGCACGCGCGACTTATCCGATCTCGCGAAACCTCTACGTTACTATAGCTAAGGGCCAGGGCAACAGAAAGGTATATTCTCTTCTCCGGGCGCTAACTTCTTCAGCCGGGGTTTTCCAGGCCATTGGCACATTTGGGGTGACGGGGCGATCTACTGACGCGGGGTTTTTCCGATTTCAGAACCGAAATGAATATCGGCGCAGCAAGGAAAATAAACTCGTGTCTCTTAGATTATCCGCACTTAGCGGCAAGGGGGGGGGAGAAAAAACCCCCCCACAAACACAGAAGTCCCACACCCTGTCAGTCATAAAGGTATCGGTTCACGTGATCTTTCTCCAACGGCTTCTCTCGAGGACCGCGGATTCCTGTCGGATTAGCTCTGCGCAGTTTTCCCCATCTTCTCCGCGTAACCGAGCCGGTGATTGCCGAGTGTGAGACTAATTAAGAAGGATGCGCTTCGCGTAAAGGATCATCTCTGATTATAAATAAGCGCAGCGTCAGCTTTAAATTTCGGAGGTGGGAGTCAGGCAGCCGGCAAGAAGAGCGGCGGATCATCCACGAACTGGGGGCGGATGCTGGTGATGGGGTCACCCGAGTCCGAGTCATTGTTATCTTCTTCAGACTGGGCGCGGAAGGAGAGAGGGTAAATAACACGAGCATCTTCGATCCCCTGCCGGTTTCGTGCTGTGAAGCGGCTGGGTCCACCCCCACCCATCACCCTCGGGGAGCGACCAAAAACGATTTTGCGGCCGCGCCATCAGAAGCGAGATAAGATATGGCGGCGTCACGGAGCCAGTTCGTCTCTCCCCGAGACGCAGGGCGGGGACTCCCGAACGTTCACGACTTTGCTCCGGGGCCTAACGAACTACACTCGCGCGCACCTGTCGACGGGATGGCGGACGGGCCGTGATGGAACGTTCCGCTAACTGGAGGCCGGTCCCACACGTGATCCGCTTTCTTAAAGGACCACGCTGAAGCGTCACGCCGCTGACTTGCAGCCGCCGTCTCTAGCCGTATAAAGGAAGCCATTGAAATCCTGTCGCAGCGAGGCAGGACCCAATTACCCCGGTTTCTCGCCATCGACAATCGTAATGGGTTCTGGGAGTAGTTTGCATACATTTACAACCGCTGCGGTCGTGTGCGCTGGAGCTTTTCGTCACCCCGACTCTCTAGTGCACGGGATTGGCACAGCGCTTCCTAGCGGAGAACCGCGACACTACGCCCTCTCATCAAGGGTTTTCTACTTTGTCGACGTCGGTGTACGCTAACATCAACCATCTTGTATTAAAAGGATCGATGATGATGATATGATGATGATGATTATTATTTTATTATTAGTATTATTATTATATTATTATTATTATTATTTAGTCTTATTATTATATGATTATCCCCTCCCCTGTGTTTAGCAAGAAAGAGACGGGTAAGGAGGGGGTCAGGACAGTATTCAAATCAAACATTTTGGAACAAGTGAATGTATTAAATGTAAAGAATTAGGCGCCAGTATTGTTCAGTTGGGTCCTTGGCGTGAAAGTCACTCCGAATGGAAAACATTAAGCGTATCTAGCCTCCAGGAGTTAACATCGTGAGTAGTTAGGAGCTGACACTTCGGGCCCCTTTTTTAAACATCTGGTAAACCTTCCTGGACTTCCGGTCGCGATAATGATACGAAACCTTTTACTTTTCCTAATTTCGTTTTCCGCGCAGAAACTTTAGGAAAATTTTTTTTATTTTATAGAAAACCAGTACGTCTACGTCAACATACACAACCCCTCCATAAGTATAAGGAGCAACTGCGTGGTTGTTTTGTTTATTTCATTTTCAGAAAGTTAGATATCAGTGTTCAACACATATCAAAAGGTTTTGCAGATATTTGGAATTTGTTGTACTCGTTTCGGGGTCGCAGACATTCTCAGAAATGTTTATCCCATCTGGAGGAGAGAAATTGGGAAACCTAGCCTTTATTTTTCTTATCGGTTCGTGAATACTCTGCACACAGCTTTGCTGAACAATCGTCCGGAGACATTGTCTTGTTCAGACTGGAATCTTTGACCGAAGACACGCGGTCCTTAATGGTGTAACACGATAGACCAGGATGCCAACGTAACCTTTGTTCTTCCTCCTTCCCCGTAATTCCGTCGACTTTGCGGAAATCTCTAGCGGAACTGTCTGGGAAGCATCCACGCCGTGACCTCCTACCTTTCATCGACCGTGTTTCAACAAAGCATCTTAAATAAAGATTCATCTGTTTATCGAACTGTTTTTTTCCAGTCGTCACCGAATCATTATTTGCGATTTTTAGTTTTTCAGCCTTTTATGAACATCTCTCTCTCTCTCTCTCTCTCTCCCTCTCTCTCTCTCCTCTGTACTGACGTCGTCTCTCTCTGTACTGACGTCATCTCTCTCTCTGTACTGACGTCGTCTCTCTCTGTGTATTGACGTCATCTCTCTCTGCACTGACGTCGTCTCTCTCTGTGTACTGACATCATCGCTCTCTCTGTACTGACGTCATCTCTCTGTACTGACGTCATCTCTCTCTGTACTGACGTCGTCTCTCTCTGTGTATTTACGTCATATCTCTCTGTACTGACGTCATCTCTCTCTCTCTGTACTGACGTCGTCTCTCTCTGTACTGACGACATCTCTCTCTCCCCTTTTTTGCTCAAGTGATGATTTTTTGGCCAGCAAACACTCCTAAAACGAGGTCAAACGGCAGTAAGGGATACCAGCTTGTCTTTGGAACTGTTAAGGGATACTGTGATCTGAGCAGCTGCTAAGCGCTGATGGCTCGGGAGTAGTTCTCTCTTGTTGACCCCCCTCACTTTCTATTACACAATTCACTATTTTCTAGATAATATTGGAGAGAATTAGAGACAACATTTTGGTGTTTGTTTACATTTGGCGTCCGGTTGGTTCAAGTTTTACCACATTGCAAATCCTAAAATCGGGTCCTCTGTGGATGCTTCTTGTTGCCTCCTGCGCATCCTCTACTCACAAGACGCAACTCGGAATTAGGAGCGGTTTAGAGAACTCCACGACCTGTACTTCAGGATTGGACAGGACCTTCGCCACCTGTGATCGTAGTTTATAAAAAGAATTATTATAAAGTATCGCATGATAATGTGCATAATGAATGAATCGGCAAAACTCTGGAAAGTGAAATTAGTGCCAGCCGTTTTCATTAAGGAAGGCAGCGAGGTAGGATGACGGTGTGGCCTTTTACCGCGCGTGTTCCGGACATGGACATGACAGGTGGTTGTAACTGTCTTGGGTGGTCTGGCTTATGCAAGGAGGGGTCAGATGTCGTCGCGGCTTGTGCAAGATACCGGAGTACGTCCGAGGATACGATCCGTGTCCGTCAGATAATGCCGGAAATCTATTCCAAGTATCCACGGTGCTAAAGAAGCAGTCCTTGACATCAAGTCTTGCTGACAGCTTAGCTCATCTATAATGATGCCCACTAGTACCTACAGCTGCTGTCAGCTGGGTAAAGGTACATCAGCAGTTTGCGCGTCGGATCGCGCATGCGCACTTGCGTTATATCTAAACCAGGCCAGATGTAGCCATTGAACGTAACAGGAGGGAAGTGATGGCTGGGAGGCGGTATTCGTGGCTCGGCGTTGGAAAACGAAACGAAACTGACGACTCCAAAGAACGGAATCCGACGGCTGGATGAGGTGGGGAGGTTAGGGGGGTTTTAAGAAGAAAAAAAACAAAGTAAGGGAAGAAGGGAGTTAGTTATTCGGCCCCCCTTCTCTCTCTCTCTTTCCCCTACGCCAAACGTTCGCCCGATGACAGACGGGAGCCGAGTCGGTTGTTCGTGGAGCGCATTTCTCACAGACGGCAGTCATTGCTCTCGCCTCCTGATATCGCGCACCTGTTCTGAGAAAAGCAAACCGCCCCCTTATTTTGCTGCCGAATTCCGAAAGAACTGACTGGTTGGCGCAGGAACAGCGTGAAAGCCGGTCGCCATGCTGTTGAAAGAAATCGTTTCTTTTTTTTTTCACGTTCTTCTGGTAATTCAACCGCTTACAGGTAATTATAACAACCAGAAAACGACCCCTTTTTCTTCTCTTGTTCCGTGGAGGTGCTTCGGTGGTTTTGGAGGTGCACCCGTATCTCCCTGTGCAGTGATAGGTACATAGAGAAAACGATTAAGAACCATAAAGGAATTAGGAGTTTTTGGCATAATTATTATTACCCAACGTCTTTCTGTAAAATAAATAAATAAATACAAGTGTATAAATTATACGTTAATATAACATAATTTGTGGACTAATGGGAGAGAGACGACGTCAGTACGCAGAGTGAGATAGAGAGAGATGACGTCAGTACACAGACTGAGATAGAGAGATGACGACGTCAGTACACAGAGAGAAAGAGAATACGTCAGTACACAGACTGAGATAGAGAGATGACGACGTCAGTACACAGAGAGAAAGAGAATACGTCAGTACACAGACTGAGATAGAGAGAGATGACGTCAGTACACAGAGTGAGATAGAGAGAGATGACGTCAGTAAACAGAGTGAGATAGAGAGAGATGACGACGTCAGTACACAGAGTGAGAGAGAGAGAGATGACGTCAGTACGCAGAGTGAGATAGAGAGAGATGACGTCTGTACGCAGAGTGAGATAGAGAGAGATGACGTCAGTACACAGACTGAGATAGAGAGAGATGACGTCAGTACACAGAGTGAGATAGAGAGAGATGACGTCAGTAAGCAGAGTGAGATAGAGAGAGATGACGACGTCAGTACACAGAGTGAGAGAGAGAGATGACGTCAGTACGCAGAGTGAGATAGAGAGAGATGACGTCTGTACGCAGAGTGAGATAGAGAGAGATGACGTCTGTACGCAGAGTGAGATAGAGAGAGATGACGTCAGTACACAGACTGAGATAGAGAGAGATGACGTCAGTACACAGAGTGAGATAGAGAGAGATGACGTCAGTACGCAGAGTGAGATAGAGAGAGATGACGTCAGTACGCAGAGTGAGAGAGAGAGAGATGACGTCAGTACACAGACTGAGATAGAGAGAGATGACGTCAGTACACAGAGTGAGATAGAGAGAGATGACGTCAGTAAACAGAGTGAGATAGAGAGAGATGACGACGTCAGTACACAGAGTGAGAGAGAGAGAGAGATGACGTCAGTACGCAGAGTGAGATAGAGAGAGATGACGTCTGTACGCAGAGTGAGATAGAGAGAGATGACGTCAGTACACAGACTGAGATAGAGAGATGACGACGTCAGTACACAGAGAGAAAGAGATGACGTCAGTACACAGACTGAGATAGAGAGAGATGACGTCAGTACACAGAGTGAGATAGAGAGAGATGACGTCAGTAAACAGAGTGAGATAGAGAGAGATGACGACGTCAGTACACAGAGTGAGAGAGAGAGATGACGTCAGTACGCAGAGTGAGATAGAGAGAGATGACGTCTGTACGCAGAGTGAGATAGAGAGAGATGACGTCTGTACGCAGAGTGAGATAGAGAGAGATGACGTCAGTACACAGACTGAGATAGAGAGAGATGACGTCAGTACACAGAGTGAGATAGAGAGAGATGACGTCAGTACGCAGAGTGAGATAGAGAGAGATGACGTCAGTACACAGACTGAGATAGAGAGAGATGACGACGTCAGTACACAGAGTGAGAGAGAGAGAGAGATGACGTCAGTACACAGAGTGAGATAGAGATGACGACGTCAGTACACAGAGTGAGATAGAGATGACGACGTCAGTACACAGAGAAATGACGTCAGTACACAGAGTGAGATAGAGAGAGATGACGTCAGTACGCAGAGTGAGATAGAGAGAGATGACGTCAATACGCAGAGTGAGAGATAGAGATGACGTCAGTACACAGACTGAGATAGAGAGAGATGACGTCAGTACACAGAGTGAGATAGAGATGACGACGTCAGTACACAGAGTGAGAGAGAGAGAGATGACGTCAGTACACAGAGTGAGATAGAGAGAGATGACGACGTCAGTACACAGAGTGAGATAGAGATGACGACGTCAGTACACTGAGAGATGACGTCAGTACGCAGAGTGAGAGAGAGAGAGCTGGGGGAGATTAGTGTTTGGAAATAACAGGACGATGCAGTTTGATCAGTTTAAATGAAATAAGCAGGCGACATTTCTGCCCCGAAAAAGATAAACGTACCGCTTCGTTAAATAAATTTATACAAGACATGGGGGCATGTTTTTCGCCAGACGACCGGCCGGTCACGCCAATCTTGAACTGATACCGCAGAATATCGTCTGTCCTGTCGCTGGTTGACGGGAAATTTTAGAAATGGACGCGAGCAAAGACAGTCAGTAAGATATTCCACTTTCCTCGAAAATTCATTACAGCTTGAAAGGCTAAACAATTGTGATGTGATTCTGGGTCCCGTGAAAGGGCTGTGTTTATACTTATTTATACCGACATATCGGTGAGACTACAGTGTAAAGAATAGGAAGCGCATCTAGCCACCGACATCGACGTTTGCCGCTTAGTTCAGTAGACTAGCGGAAAATTTTATAGAACTCCCACGTGGCACTCTGGATTATTAGTGTGATTAATTCTATGATTAGCATCTGAAAGGCGCAGACTTTTCATCACGCAGCATGATAAAGATCCGAAGGACGTGTCTGGCTGGCTGAAACAGTTAAGTAAGGAGTTAGATCGGCCATTATTATTATTCTCGTCGGCGAGCGGGTGGGAGCAGACAGAACTAAACGGGCAACTAACTCTCTGTCAGCTGGTCAGGGTGAGGGTGAGTGAGACAGCGTCTGGAAGTTAAAGGGGTCTGTCAACCAGAATGTGACGGGCATCTGGGAAAAACAGGGTACGATACTTAATAAAGGGTCAGAAGAGCCCCAACTGGCGTCAACGATCCCGAAAACATTGCGAAGCATATTATAGTATTTAGATACTCTTAAGAGTTTAAACACTGCACGAGGAAGTCTAGCCGTCGGTAATAATTATTAATAAACAGCCTGGTTAGTTACTTTAGCCGTTGGTACTATTATTAATAAACAGCCTGGTTAGTAACTTTAGCCGATGGTACTCATTATTAATAAACAGCTTAGTAACTTTAGCCGATGGTACTATTATTAATAAACAGCCTGGTTAGTAACTTTAGCCGTCGGTACTCATTATTAATAAACAGCGTGGTTAGTAACTTTAGCCGTCGGTACTCATTATTAATAAACAGCTTAGTTAGTTACTTTAGCCTTTGGTACTAGTTGTTAATAAACAGTCTAGTTAGTAACTTTAGCCGTCGGTACTCATTATTAATAAACAGCTTAGTTAGTTACTTTAGCCTTTGGTACTAGTTGTTAATAAACAGCCTGGTTAGTAACTTTAGCCGTCGGTACTCATTATTAATAAACAGCTTGGTTAGTTACTTTAGCCGTCGGTACTCATTATTAATAAACAGCCTGGTTAGTAACTTTAGCCGTCGGTACTCATTATTAATAAACAGCTTAGTTAGTTACTTTAGCCGTCGGTACTCATCATTAATTAACAGCCTAGTTAGTAACTTTAGCCGTTGGTACTCATTATTAATAAACAGCCTGGTTAGTTACTTTAGCCGTCGGTACTCATTATTAATAAACAGCCTGGTTAGTTACTTTAGCCGTCGGTACTCATTATTAATAAACAGCCTGGTTAGTTACTTTAGCCGTCGGTACTCATTATTAATAAACAGCCTGGTTAGTTACTTTAGCCGTCGGTACTCATTATTAATAAACAGCGTGGTTAGTAACTTTAGCCGTCGGTACTCATTATTAATAAACAGCCTGGTTAGTTACTTTAGCCGTTGGTACTAGTTGTTAATAAACAGTCTAGTTAGTAACTTTAGCCGTCGGTACTCATTATTAATAAACAGCCTGGTTAGTTACTTTAGCCGTTGGTACTAGTTGTTAATAAACAGTCTAGTTAGTAACTTTAGCCGTCGGTACTCATTATTAATAAACAGCCTGGTTAGTTACTATTTAGTAGAAGCTGTTTTGTTTTTCACTTTTTTATTGAACGACCGGAAAGAGTTCAGCCAAGAATTTACGGAAATCTATCAGATGTTGGAACAGCTGAAGATACTAGAACCATCTATTTTGGACTATACATTAAAAGGGGACTTAACAGGTGTTTTCTAAATAACTAGAGGGTTTGCGGATTGTGGAGAATATTTCTGGCTGTCTACAGTTACTAATGCTAATGGTGTAATTATATGTCAGCCAGGATTTCGGCTTAGCTCGATAGCAGAAAACATCTTTTTAGTGGGAGAACTGTTGACCAGCGAGATAACTCAGCTGTAGATGTAGCTAATAATAAAGGGGTTAATATTAGTCAACATAAGAATGATACCGATGGCCATATTCCTTCCCCGAGGGACTGGCACCACCAGATTCTGAACCAAACCGGTCCGTTTATGCGACCATGTGATTTACCGGGCGCGTGAAAGCTGCGCGAGAGACAGAGACAACTATTCGGCAGCGGTTCTAGAGAAGATGCAGAAGATGTTCGAGTGGAGCCTCGTCGTCTTTAGGGCGCCACGAATCCGTGGACGTGGTCACAACAAGTAAAATAGCACGGTCGCCTTCTCTGGGGTTTTAAAACGAAAATCCGGAGCTCGCCGACCCGGATCAGAGATGAAGACCGGGAAACTGAGACCACAACCTCCTCTCTCTCTCTCTCTCTCTCCCCTCGCTGGGTGGGAGGGAGAAGATGCCTGACTGGGGCATCGCTGTGTACGGTGGGAGACCTAGGAAGCGATCGGATCAGATGCCGTGGTTTCAGTCAAGCATGACGGAGGAAGACCTTCAGTAAACGTCGAGGTTCTAAACGGAAGTGGGGTGGCGTTAGCTGGATAAACCGTTCACCCGAGAAGCCCCGTCACCGGTCAGACTGTAGTAACCCGGTGTTTCACCACCACAAAAACCAGCCTTCGGTCTCGCTTTACCGGCCAGTGATTAACGCCTTACCGACCACGCGCCTGAGATCCCGAGCTAATCAGGTTTCCCGCGTCGCCTGTATTAACAGGGGCTCCCGCAGAATTCCATCGTGCATCTTGGGACCTCGTCGCGCCCCGGTTTCGGGGAATATGCGTAAGATGCTGCAACTATTTTTTTTTTTTTAAAAATATTTAAATTTTCTTTTGGGGTGGGTGGCGTCGCCTACAGATGCCATTCTGAAATGATGCGTTACTATGTCGACCCAGTACGCGTACATCGAAGATCGCAAGGGAGACAACCCTAGCAAGAGATCGTAGTGCCGCAGTTGTCCGCTAAAGGGCGCTGCCAATCCTTCGTTACGTGGGCGGACATGATTCCGACTTCGGGAAAGAAAACTGAAGCATCTGGCTGATGAAGAAGGATGAGGAGAAGCCATGCCGGGGAGGCTGGCCCTTGCAGTCCACCACCGACTTCCGTGGCGCCATCTAACCCGGTGAAGAAGCGCGTGGAAACTCGATTGGATGCACCACGTGAAGCGGTTACTTGCACGTGCCGCTCGACTGTAGTTTGACTTGTCAGGCGGAACGGTTCGGCCATTAAGGTAACTTAACGCGGGCTGGCCGGCCGGGCGAAGACTTTCACGGAGTGAAGGAGCAGACGGTAACTATGACCTTTGACTTCATTCACCTGGAAATTAAAAAAAAAAGAAACTCCTGTTCATTCCGCAAAATTCTAGACACCAATTACCAAAACAACACAACAACAACAACAGCAAGCAGCAGCGGATTGGTATAAGGGAGAATAACTTTGATCAGCCTTTCTCAAAAGAAACTTGCTTTAAAAGAGTTATTAACCACAACTGACCACCCGACCGGAACATGAAAGTCAAACCCCGGTCTGTAGAAACCTTTTGTCTGAGGCGCGAGACCAAACGCGTCGGTGAAAAGTCACGTGTTGCTCTTAACCCCTCCCTCCCCGTTTGCGAATGGCGGCAGATGAATCCGACACCTGCACAGATATCGCAAAAATGGTTCAGAAAAGAATTCCAAGACATCGCGTCTCCCCCGACCAAATCAGATTGGATTTGCAGCCGGTTAGTCCGTCTCCTCGCCAATTTCCCATCTGCCCCCTTTTTTAGAGAGGGGGGCGTAGTCACCCCGGCCACCACCTTTCTCCCTTTTCTGCTGGGATGGTCTGGAAAATGGCTGCGAGTTATCCTTCTGCTCTCTTGACGATTAACACCCAGCCATTTTTAATGGCGGACGCCCCGAGGAGTGCGGCCGGTAATTAATCGGGGCTAGAAAGCCGACACCTCTCCAGCCCCTGCGAATGCAGAGGCAGTCAGGGAGTTTTTTTTTTTTTAAGGGGCCGGCGGGAACTCGGTGGGAAAGCATTCCGGGCCGTCCCCTCACCACAATTCGGAACAGACGACACCTACAATCGCCGAATCCCGTGTTTATTATTTTAATATACCGGAAATAAAAATTTGCATAATTGCTGTAATTTGAGTAAAACCCTTTAACATCATTCTACGGGGCTCGAAGATCCCTCTTTTTGCGCTTTTTCTAAAGGAAATATCGCGAAATTGTCCATCCCGTCCAGGAAAGACTCCGGGGTTTGGTCGACTTTTCATCAGCTCCCTGTCGCTGCCTCCACTACGCTACCCCCCGCGGACTGATTAGCTCGTGCTACTACTTCCATTAACTCCTTTCCGACTTTGCCACAACAGTTAACTCAACTCGTGGCAACCTGGAGTAGATGGGAATTATTCTCCCCACTTGTTTATACCAGGTCACGTGTGAAGAAGTCCGTTCGTTAATTTCGACACTTTTAATTTAATGGAATATGGAAAAAAATCCTTACGATCTTCAAGATAATCCAGTACCCGTACAGCTCAATCGCCGCATAGTGATGCCTATATACTGGTACCTGTCGTGCGGACGATTTAAAAGAATGCTGCATTCCAATTTTGAGAAAAGCTCTTAGATGGCATCACTTGCGCTCTGTCTCGCGTTACAAACATTTCACTTATTGACCTACCACTTGTATACAGAAATGTTCCGTCTGTCCCCCCCCTCCCCTCTCTCCCTCCCCTCCCTCCCTCCCTCCCTCCCTCTCACACACACAATCTCCCTCTCTCTCCCTCCTCTCTCTCTCTCCCTCCCTCCCTCTCTCACTCCCCCTCTCTCTCTCACTCTCTCTCACACACAATCTCTCTCTCCCTCCCTCCCTCCCTCCCTCTCGCTCTCACACAATCTCTCTCTCAACACGCACAATCTCCCTCTCTCTCTCCCTCCCTCCCTCCCTCCCTCTCACACACAATCTCTCTCTCACAACACGCACAATCTCCCTCTCTCTCTCCCCTCTCTTTCCTCTCTCTCCCCTCTCTCTCCTCTCAAACACAATCTCTCTCTCTCTCTCCCTCTCTCTCTCATACACACAATCTCTCTCCCTCCCTCTCTCTCTCATACACACAATCTCTCTCCCTCCCCTTCCCTCCCTCCCTCTCACACACACACAATCTCCCTCTCTCTCTCCCTCCCTCTCTCTGCTCTCTCCCTCTCTCTCTCACTCTCTCTCACACACATCTCTCTCTCCCTCCCTCCCTCCCTCTCTCTCACACACAATCTCTCTCTCTCTCTCTCTCTCTCCTCTCGCTCTCCTCTCTCTCTTCTCCCTCTCATCGCTC